>CAVLGL010000126.1:46804694-48004694 GCA_963668995.1 Parnassius mnemosyne
GATGCAGCTACTAACGAAAATGTGAGTTACGTTTATCAAACTTTTTCTTTTGTACTTTTTTAATATTATGTATAACATTTTAAAATTTTCAGGGATACAATCCGTTACATTTAGCCTGCTTTGGTGGACATATGTCCATTGTAGGTCTCTTATTAAGTCGATCTGCAGAATTACTACAAAGTGTAGATAGACACGGAAAAACAGGATTACACATAGCTTCAACCTATGGTCATTATCAAATGGTTGAAGTTTTATTAGGCCAAGGTGCAGAAATTAACGCCACGGATAAAAATGGTTGGACTCCATTACATTGTGCGGCCAAAGCTGGACATCTAAATGTAGTGAAATTACTATGCGAATCAGGAGCTTCACCTAAAAGTGAAACCAATTTAAGTTGCGCTCCAATCTGGTTCGCTGCTTCTGAAAATCATAATGATGTTCTTGAATATCTTTTGCATAAAGAACACGATACGCAATCTCTTATGGATGATAAAAGATTTATTTATAATCTTATGGTGTGTTCGAAAAATCACAACAATATTCCAATAGAAGAATTTGTTTTGGTATCACCAGCACCTGTAGACACAGCTGCTAAGTTGTCAAACCTTTATATCAATTTATCTACTAAGGTAAAACATAATTTTAAATAATATTTTTCTTAAACATATGTTTTGCATTTAATAACAAATTAATGCTATTCGATCAGGAAAAGGAGCGTGCCAAAGATCTTATAGCAGCTGGTAAACAGTGTGAAGCAATGGCCACAGAACTATTAGCATTAGCCGCTGGTGCTGATTCAGCTGGTCATATACTTACTGCTACGGATAACAGAAATATCGAATTTTTAGATGTATTGATAGAAAATGAGCAAAAAGAAGTCATTGCACATACAGTCGTCCAAAGATATCTTCAGGTAAAAAATAGGTAACTTCGTCTACTAAAGTAATCCTACCTATCAAGTGTCCATTGTGATATTTATAGCTATCGATTTCTTTCAGGAACTCTGGAGAGGGAGCCTCAAGTGGAATGGCATCAAAATTATGTTCCTTTTTTTCGCATTTATAATATGTCCACCAGTTTGGGTGGTGTTTTCTCTTCCGCTAGGCCACAAATATAATAAGATTCCAATAATTAAGTTTATGTCGTATTTAACGGCTCATATTTACCTTATGATATTATTGTCATTAGTGGCTATAACACCAATCAATAACTCAATATTCAGGGAAAGTTTAGTTCCGAGATGGTACGAGTGGATGCTTCTAATTTCTTTAAGTGGGCTTTTGCTCTTTGAATTAACAAACCCTAGTGATAAGTCAGGTCTAGGGTGGATAAAAATGGCCGTATTGTTATTTGGAATGATTGGAGTAGCGACTCATGTAGTGGGGTGGATATTTGTTATGCCTAAGTATTGGCCAACGTTAATGTATTGTAGAAATCAATGTTTTGCCCTTTCCTTTCTTCTGGCTTGTGTCCAAATTTTGGACTTTTTGTCATTTCATCATCTTTTCGGACCATGGGCTATAATAATTGGTGATCTTATGAAAGACTTGGGAAGGTTCTTAGCAGTATTAGCTATATTTGTCTTTGGATTTTCGATGCATATCGTAGCTCTCAACCAGCCGTTTAGAAATTTAAATAAACCGGAAGATAATAAATATGCCAGACAAGCGAGAAGAAAAGTCTTTTCAGACGGTAAGTGTTTTTCTATAATTTTTTAAAAACTTACAACGAATAACATGTCAATACTTTAAAGATAACATAAAATAATAAAACACTATTTGTAACATACAATATTGTTTTCCAACATCGAATTTAGTAGTATTTATAATATTATTAGTATTTGATGTTGTAGTATAATGTCTTTATATAACCTTATTTACTTTTCTAATAGTGTATCTCACACATTTAAATAGACATTTGTTTAATCACTGTTATTAAAAAATAGATAATAGTCTACGGATGAAACGACAAACATATGATTCACAATGGATTAATAGTCTTTCTGGGGAATCATATCGGAGGAAACAGGGACCAACGGGACGTAAGTCCGTGTTAGAAATAGAGGCAAACGATATTTTCTTTTTTTTTCGCTCACGAAGTAAATCATTCCATCATGTGATGATTGCAATACAATTCGGTGTGCTTGTTTTGTTTTATTTAAAAACCATCCGCTTGCAGGCTTGAATGTTTGCCGCTACATCGGGAATGTTATCATCGTCAATTGATATTATTATTCAAGTTAGTACTTGTTAGGTTACAACACAACATATTGAATGTGGAATGTATAGGTCTGTACAATACAAACAAACACCCTTAGCAGAAGTCATAGAATATACAAAATATTTTCATAGTTTTCATCATGAATTTTAATGCAAATAATTAGTGTGTCTCACCTAACGTGTTATGACAGGAAGTTTTGTGTAAATGAATACTGACACATAATTTTCTTACATAGCACGCTGAGTGAAATTGTACGAGAGATGTATATTTCAGATGTCGATGCTGACACAGAAAATGCATTCCTTGTCACAATAATAGTTTTAGTGGAATGAGTGGCCGACCTCACCGCATTTGATGGAGCAATTATATTTTGCGCATGCCGTCGCTGGCTTATGTCCTGCGTTTGTTACACCAGTGTCTTGAGGTATCACTTTTTGCTACGGATGTGTTTTTGTTGTCGTCGTTGTGGCACTTATGGTGTGCCAACACCATTCATGTATAGTTGCTATAAAGAGGATTGGGGTGGAATGATGCATCGGGAAATTGGCTTACATTCTTATATACTTTCACAACATTATAATTCGTTACAGTCTAAACCCAAACAACAAGTGAACAATTACCCTGAAACATAACCGCACCAACATTCACACGTATCAATCTACCCCATCCGTGCACATTTGTTGTTAAATTAGTTGACATTTGAAAAATATTGTGGATAATCTAATGCAAAGTATCATAACAAAATTTTATTAAATTTTTCTTTGGAAACATATTTAAATAAGACCTTGATGTTCTGTTATGATACAAAGCAATAATTCAGAATATTTTTAGTACATAAAGTAGGGGTAAATTGATGCCTAGTAAAACATGAACACGTGACATTATCAATATGTACACATCTCTCACACAAAGAATACTGCATTAAGCTACCCCTACCTCTCTTTTGCATTGAGTTTGTGCAACGTGAGAATTTGGTCCATTTGAGTATTGTCTTCTAGCGGCTTTGTCACCGATCGAAGCCTTCGAGAAATTGTTCTTCGCCCTTTTCGGCCAGATTACATTGTCCGACTTAAACTACATATCCACGGTGAGAGCTTTGTGGACACAGAACCTCTTCAAGTTCGTCTTCGGGGCCTACTTGCTGATATCTGTTGTGGTGCTCGTAACGCTCCTAATTGCGATGATGTCGGACACTTATCAGCGCATACAGGTAACTGAGCAGTTACTTCGAACTTGTGTCTTGTTCGCAGTGACGATGAATCCACTATTTTCCTTCGAGCTACTGTTCTTCGCTGTGTTTGGTCAAACCACAACGGAACAGACGAGAGTGCATCGAAATGACACCAACACGCAACCAGCGTGGACAAATTACCTATTCAAAATTGTATTTGGAATTTACATGCTGGTGTCAGTGGTGGTACTAATAAATCTCCTGATTGCTATGATGTCAGACACATATCAAAGAATTCAGGTACTTTCAGAAACGACTACTCACACGTGGCGCTGCTATCATCAATATCACTTAAAATTCCTCTACCTAAATAATATAAGTAAAATTATTTAAGTGTGTCTTTATTAAATATAAAATGTTTAAATATAAAAATGTATTAAAAATTATGCTTCTGCTATACTTTGCTATCTAATCTAGCATGTAAGATTTATTACTCTAATTAAAATGCTTTAATAAAATAAAAAAATGCAATATAAGTAGGCACGTGTGACAAATATATAAATAATAGACAGTATAAATTATAATCTTTACTGTTTTCTTCTATACACCTTAAAGTCAAAATATAAAGCTATTTCTTTGTATGTGCTTATTAAATAAAGTATGCTTAAAGCAAAGAAAAAAACACAATGGAAAATTAATTTGATAAATTGATTTACAAAATCATAAAGTGAGTAAAAATTTACAGGCTCAATCAGATATAGAATGGAAGTATGGTTTATCCAAGTTAATTCGTAACATGCACAGAACGAATACAGCTCCATCTCCACTTAATTTAGTGACAACATGGCTAATGTGGCTCATTCATAGATGTAAGGTAAGTTTTAAATCGACCTTTAATTGTGGTAAAATTTTTGAAACAATCTATTAGGGCTAAGTGCTCGTCGTAAACTGTAACCCACGCTCGACCTCCACCTGCACCAATGAAAATATTAATTGCAGTTTTAGCGCTGGCTTATCATGTATACGGAAAAATATCGTGGGACTGTTAAATATTTTGAGGACACGATGTAAAGTCTGCCAACATTCATTGGAACTACGTGGCGGACTGGCTACCCTATAACCCTTTCAGAAATGAAAAGAGACTAGTGCAATACGACGTATTTTACTGTAACTTTGCTTATCGTTTTTTTACAAATAACTTAAATCCAAGTCACTCCAAATGTAACCTGAATCTGCGCGAAAACATTTTTAATACACGCACCTAAAGTCTACTAACACAAGTTACAGCATATTTGAAATCCGAAGATATCAAACATAAGGGAAAGGTAACGATGAAATAGGCGTTGTTTTTGTATAAAGAGCAAAATATAGTCTTTTTCCGTTGCGATCTATTGTAGATTTTGTTTTTCTTATTAATAAATAGTTTTGTAGTATTTTTAGTTTCCCAACATATTTTTTGTTATCAGAATCGACTGAGTAAGAAGAAACGAACGAGCCTGGTGCATATGATTGGAACGCAAAGGCAGGACCAACTGAGTGCAAGATCGAAAGCAGGGGCAAAGTGGTTATCCAAGGTAAAAAGAGGACAGGTTGTACCAAAAGGTAAATTTCTTTCTTGTACATTTTTACGTATAGAACTTTCTATAATTGTCACAAAACCATTAATTAGTAGTGGCAATCTAAAGCTAGCTAACGGCAATCTATTGGTAGACGTATATACGTGGTAGAGCCATGCCTCAGCTATATTATGAGTATATATTAGTATAGTTGTAACACGAATGGGTCGGCTCGACCGGGGAAGCATCACGCTCTCACAGAATACCAGCGTAAAATAGCAACTTAACGCTGCTGTGTTTCGTATGGTGAGTGTAGAGAACCGGAGACACTTTTTACTGGGAACGAGGCATTCCATCTTAGTTCTCATGGGTGACAACGCATCTGCATTTTGATTCGTAGTTGAAGATAGATGTAGATGTCTGTGGGCCACAGCAACCACTTACCATCACGTGTACTGTGTGCTCGTTTGTCATCCTTATCCTATAAAAAAGAGACACATACACTGTCAAGTTAATCCAGGCCTCTCCCATAGATTGCTACATATTGGATTGTAATAGTTGAAACGCTTGGTTGTTAACCGCAGTCTTTTATCATTTTGAATTCTATCGTAAAGATGCTGTTGACAATCTCCTGCTTAAGTTTCCCTCTGTCACTTCTTATGACACCCACAGGTCGATATTATGGTGTAGTGGATATTGTTAAGCCACCTCTAAACGGTTTCGGTTTTGTATAGCCCACTGTAGAAGTTATGATGTGAGTAATAAAAGCCCATATTTTTATAGTTTTCGTTAGCTTCTGTTCGTTTTAAATCAATTCATGGTCAAATAATGCAAATTTTCTTCTTCATCCTCATCAGTCCAAAGTACATACAAGGCATAATGAACGATTTATTGAAATCGCCACTCTGGGAAAGTGATTCGGTAATCACAGCACCACAAGATTTGCGCATTTGACACACCATCCTGTGCTTAGTACGGGATTTTTTACCTGGTATAAATACAAAGTCAAGACAGAATAGATGTTTGTTCAACTAAGCCAGTACACCTAACTATATTCGGCTGCATAACCACTTACCAACAGGTGGAAAAATAATCAAGCTTACCGCTATCTATGGAAGACCATAAGGTGTTCAGGTTATTTCTCTAAGTCTTCTTTTACGACACCCACTTGATAACATGAGGGTAGTTTGTATTATGCTGCCACCATACAGCGACTATATACAGGATTATTTTGCAATAACCGGCCAAATTTGAAGAGAAAGTTCATTATAAGTAATATAGGCAAATGATGGAGAAAAAATAATTAAAAAAATAAACATTCTGTTCTTTTTATCTTTTAAATTCAGAATGCGTGGTAATACATTATTTTACTACGCACGCACATAATCGCCGTGGTTCGAGCCGTGGTAGTTCATATGGTTACCGCTCGCTGTAAATATTATAGTACGCGGGCAACCCAGGTTCGATCCCCGCCAGCACCAATTAAAAACCAGTTAAATACAATTTTAAGTGCTGATTTGTGTGAAGTGGTGAAGGAAAACATCGTAAGGAAACCTGCATGCCTGAGAAATAATTAAAAATATCGAAGACATGTGAAGTTCGCCAACACGCATTGGGGAAGCGTGGCGGACAATTCCTTGCCCTAAAACCTCAGAAATGAGGCGAGGTCTGTGCTCAGCATTGGGACCTATATAGGCTATAACTTTGAACTTTTTAACGCACATTCTCAAAAATCGATCGGTCGGCAAATACGTGAATTGAATTGCACACAGAGGAGCGCGCGTACGCGTAGTTGTTGCCCATAAATCACATTCAGTTTGGTATAATCTATACAAATAAATAAAATTGAAGTGGCTGTTTGTAATGTCAAAATTACAGCTTTTCACTAAATTCATATGGAAGTAAATACGGTACCTATAACTAAAATACAATTTTTAAAATTTTTGTCTGTCTGTCTGTTTGTTCCGGCTAATCTCCGAAACGGCTGGACCGATTTTGACGGGACTTTCACTGGCAGATAGCTAATTTCATAAGAAGTAACTAAGACTTCTATTTTAGAAAAAGAATTAGGGTTCCCCGCAAAAACATAAAAACCCGCGAGCGAAGTCGCGGGGAACAGCTAGTTTCAAATAAAAGTAGTAGCCTTATTTACTAGTATTTTCAATACTTACTTGTATATTTGAACATAAGTTTAAAATTTGGCTACTCTGTGGAAAATAATACTGTATACACGTGTCATATTATGAGACTGTATTTCAGATTCTACCCGTCTGTCTGTGGTGCATTTAAGTCCATTGGGTTCTCAACTCAGCATTAGTAACACGACGCGCATTGAGAATGTAGTTGACTGGGAAATCATCGCTAAAAAGTACAGAACTTTAATGCGAGATGAGCCTGAAGAACCCATAACCAAAGAAAGTGAGGCTGATACAGCTGATGAAGAGTCAGAGATAGTTCCAAACAACATAGCTGCTGCACCTCCTTGAACTAATTATGTTAATTGTACAGGAAAAAAATATAAGTCTGTTTTGATGAAAAACTGCAAACATTTTTTAGAAGAAGTACAAGTGTACTTATCACTAGTAAAGTTGAATTCGGGGGTTACGAGATGAATAAGGAAATATTACAATGACATTTATTATCAACATCTTATTTACTAGTCAATTAGAGTATGATCGAAAGGTATAAAATAAAAAGGAAGGCTTAAATTATTTTTAATTGTTTTAAATTTTAATATTAACACAAAATCAGACATTTTGAGTGATATGTATTTTTTTACGTTAATGATTTAATTTATAATGTGTAGTATGGTTTAATTTCAGTAAAATTGTATTTAATCTTAAAAGTGTGACATAGTATTTTATTAAAAGATTATACTCCTTTAATGTATTGATGTCTGTATATAATACCTAGTCTTTATTTAAGTTAACTAACACTACATCATCATCATCATCATCATTACAGCCCTTCACAAGTCCATTGCTGAACATAGGCCTCCCCCAAAGAATGCCACAAAGCACGGTCCTGAGCCACCTGCATCCATCGACTTCCTGCATGTCTTACCAGGTCGTCACTCCATCTCGTGGGGGGACGCCCTACACTTCGCCTACCGGTACGAGGCTGCCACTCGAGAACCTTTCTTCCCCATCGGTTGTCGGTTCTTCGAGCTATATGGCCGGCCCACTGCCACTTCAGCTTACTAATCCGTTGGGCTATGTCGGTCACTCTAGTTCTACTGCGGATATCCTCATTCCTAAGTTTATCACGCAGAGAAACTCCGAGCATAGCCCTCTCCATAGCTCGCTGAGCGACCTTGAGCTTCCTCATACGGCCAGCAGTGAAGGACCACGTCTCAGTTCCGTAAGTCATCACTGGCAACACGCACTGGTTGTACAATTTCGTTTTAAGGTTTTGAGGTATGTCTGACGAGATGTGTCGTAGCTTCCCGAACGCTGCCCAGCCGAGTTGAATCCGTCTATTGACCTCTCGGTCGAAGTTGGACTTACCTAGTCGGACTATTTGTCCCAGGTAAACATACTCGTCAACAACTTCGAGCTTAGTGCTCCCAACAACTACCGGCATAGGTGTGACATGGACATTAAGCATGATCTTTGTTTTGTCCATGTTCATCTTAAGACCTATCCGTTGGGAAACACTATTGAGGTCATTGAGCATAGTGCTTAGGTCCTCCAGCGATTCTGCCATAAGGACTATATCGTCGGCAAATCGAAGGTGAGTGATGTACTCGCCATTGATGTTGATACCGTATCCTTTCCAGTCCAGAAGCTTGAAAACGTCTTCCAATGCAGCGGTGAAGAGTTTCGGGGATATGACGTCACCCTGTCTTACACTACATAACAACAAAATATATAATATAAAAGAGGAAATGAAAATAAATTATTTTTTTCAAACTCTAACACTCTATTGAGAAAATTCAACATTAAACAGAAATTTTAACCTGAGAAAACAAATCAGTGATATTTTTTTATATGTGAAATAACAATCAAAATAGAAAATAAAATCGAGAAAATTAGCTAAAATTAAATCATCTGACCACACCTGAAAAAATTAAAATTTACTGTTGGAAGTTTTAGGTTCTAGGTGCTGTAGGAAAATATTCATAACCAAAGTCAAGTTTAGCGATGGTAAAGTTTGATTAGTAAATTAACTGTATCTATCAATCTGTATATAAAATAAAAAATGTTTTAGTTTATATAAGAAAGAAGTTGTATGTATATACACGGAATTTTTGAAATACGTTTGAAATTTATTACTCATTGATAACCAAGTAAGCAAAAAATTCGAATAGAATGTGAAACTCGATTTACATATATGGATCTGTCTGATCAGGAAGCTGAGAAAGATTGCGATGTGTTATTATGTTATTTTGATTATAACTTACAACATGATTATTTATATGTACTTTTCTAGCTCCAACTATACCTATTATTGTAAATTTAATAAGTAAATTATAAATATTTAGAGATAAGTATGTGTGTAAAGTTGTTATAGTGTTAATGTTGTATCAGTCGTGGCCTTAAGTAAATTCTTTTGTATTTTATAAAGATTAGTGTAGGTAACTAGTGTTAAATTAGGGAAATTAAATATTTTTCAAATTATAGATGTTCAATTTTAACGTAAATGTAAATTTAGTTGTAATTAGAATATTTTTGTAAATAAATGCGTAAAGTATTTCTGTACTTGTTTTAAATAAACGTTTTAAATAAAACAAGTAAAAGTTGTTTTAAATAAAAGAATTAAAAGAACTTTATAAATAATTTTTACGAAAGCCTTTTATCAAATTTTATTTCGTCTATCTACCTTTTATGGGGTGAGCATTATGACCAATCAATAACACAGAAGCTTTTTATAGAATAAGGGTGACAAACGAGCACACAATGCACCTGACTTTAAGTGGATGCTGTGTCCAATAGACATAGAGATGGAATGCCTCATTTTTATTAAAAAGTGTCTCCTATTCTCAACACATGCCACACTAAACACAGCAGCGTTGAGCTGCTATTTTACCCTGGTATTCTGTGAGAGCGTGGTCCTTCCTCGGTCGAGCAGATCAAGTAGCGGAATAAGAAGTCTTTTATTAAGTACCTAACGTATCATCATATAGATTAATGCTATAAAAATAAATAAAAGGGCTCACTAGTTCTTTAAAATATACTTGCAAGTTTTGCTGGCATTCTCGAATTTAATCCTTGTATAATAATTCTACCATATTATACAAGTATTAAATTCGAGAATAAACTAATTTCAATTGTAACTAAACTCGCCAAGTGTTTGATTGTAGCATTTATGACACACTTACAACAATGTAGTTGATTATAATATCTTTTTGTCACCTCACCTAAACGTAGTGATTATATTCTCTTTGACCTCACCTTCGCCTTCACCCTGCGAGTGGCGTAAAATGCGACTGTGGAAAATGATAGGGAGAACTCCAGATGTTAGTCCAGGAGGAATCAGCTCATGAGTACCGAAAATTATTTCACCTCAATTTTTTTATGATGTCAAAGATGAGATACATCTAGCATTGCATAGCATGGCATTTTTTTATTATGAGTCAGTGCTTGTGTTGACAATTTCACCTAGGGTAGATATACGAGCATATGCAGTTTACTTATTGGTAAATTAATGTTCAGGCCTTAGACACCCACATCTGATATCGATTATGAATGAAATTCAGAAAGGTTATTATTAGGGCATCCACGATTTTTCTGCCACAAGGGCAGATCCACTTTGGAATGAGGTGAAATATTTGACAGATTTCATAGCAGGGAAGTTAATTTGTACGAAAAATGTAAAGGTTATTGTTTCTTTTTGTACTATTAGTTATAATTTATATTAATTAGATTAGAAATGAATAAAACAAACTATGGATATAACAAAAATATGAAAAATTGCGAAACGTCTTAAAATGTAATGATTTCTTATGTTTACGCGAATACTACACATTTAAATAAAACTAATTTTACGGATTTTATCGAGTATATTAACTTATTTTATATTCCCGACGTTTCGAGCACTTTCCAGCACCCATGGTCACGGTCAATGTCATAGTTAACCACGCTACCTCCAGATTAAAAATTATTAATTTTTGTTCCGATCTACGCAGTATGAACTTCCAGTATCTTGAAGTCTTACAGTTGTATGCTTGGGTTGGGATTTAATTTTATTAATTATGGGATCCCAAGCAGATGGTAGCACCCAGCTATCTTCTCTATTGAAATTAGGATGTTTTTTGATTTCAATAGCCTCGCGAATCATCCTTGGGAGGAATCGGTGTTCTTTAGCAAGGGTTTGTGGTCTATCAAATCTAATGTAGTGACGGGGGCGATCCTGTACGTGTTCACAGACTGCAGACTTCCCGGAGCGTCGATTATTCACATCAGCTATGTGTTCTTTAACGCGAGTTTTTATAGATCTTTTAGTTTTTCATATATAAGAGAGACCACATTCACAATCAAGCTTGTACACTCCTGCATCGTGCAGAGGAACATTACACTTGACTGATGGTAAAAACTGACTATTCTTCTTCGGCGGCTTGAAGTATGTTTTAATGGAAGCACGCTTCATGATGTAGCCAATCTTGTCAGTGACATTGGGACGTCATACACCTCAGTCTCCTCCGTGAGCATGGGTGCTGGAAAGTGCTCGAAACGTCGGGAATATAAAATAAGTTAATATACGCGATAAAATCCGTAAAATTAGTTTTATTTAAACGTCTTAAATGTGCTAAAAATTAAAGATCAAACCACCGAGGCATTGTTTTGTATATAGCGTAATACTCTAGAAACAGATAAAACTTTTATATAAAACAATAGATGAAATATGTAACAAAAAACTACACCACAGTCTCAACGAGCGACATCTAGTGACCGGAGGATTATGCGTTCGTGCATACCCATTCATTTTGCGATTGCAGCCATAGGTAATACAGTGAGGTGAGGGCATCCACGACTTTTTCTGCCACCAGGACGGCGCGGCGTTACTATACATTTTTATGTCACAGATTTAATAGCAGGGAAGCTAATTTGTTTGAAAAATAAAAGGTTAATGTTTCTTTCTGTACTATTTGTTATAATTTTATAATAATTAGATTTAGGTAAAATAAATAAACCAAACCAAAGATATTCATAACAGTAGTACAGGAATGAAAAAAAAGTTAAAAATGTGCAAAAAATTAAAGAAAAAACCACTCAGGCATTGTTTTTTGTATACTAATATAGTACTCTAGACTCTAGTACATACTATAAACTAAACTATAAATATTTATTTCAAACTAACTTCTCAATTGTCAACTAGTGACATCTAGTGAGCGGAAGATTATTAGCCCTCATAGTAGTATTGTTCTACTTTACCAACGATGTTAATACAGACGGCATCATCTTAAAAACTTTTTGATGATTTTAAAACAAAAACAAAATAAGTTCCAGGATTAAAATACAATTTTAAGCCTATAAATTCAAGAGTTTTCAAGGTAACCGTCTAAAAAATATATATAACTTTTTTACCGTTAGGGTTATTTAAGTATTTATGAATATAATATAATACAAATAATTAAAATATATTGAAGCTGAAAATTTTGATTGAACTTAACGAAGGTGAAAATTAAATAAAAAAGTACTATAATTGCTATATATTGTTAAAAATGTGCTATAATTTATAGGCTGGCTTATTTGACTGCTATCTAGCGGAGGCATAAGAAATTTCAATGTAGTCTTATTTATCACGATAAAGTAGTCCAAGAGATGATGTGTCAATAAGGTAGTAGATGGCGCTAGTATATGTTACTTTTAAACTTTAAGCTATTATTTATTCTGTGCTTTAGGCAATATTTTATGATTTTGTATAAAGATTAATTAATTTGTTATTCTTTTAAATTACATTAAAGAAAATAGTTGATAGAAGATGTACCAGATGTAGTTGCGGCGTAAAATAATCCTTCACCTCATTTTCTGTGGTGGTTGTCGTTAAGAGGTCACTTCTATCGTTGAAAAAAAGGAAAAAGACTTTATTTCCTGCAACAGAATGGCGGCATAGCCAATTTATATTTGCTAGATGTAAAATACCCAGTTAGGCGAGGAGACCAAAATATAGATAATTAGTCTGAGAAGAAGCAGCACCTGAAATGATTACTTCGATGAATCGCTTGTTAAAAACTGAGAGAGGGATTAGGGCAAATCCTACCTACACTGAAATACTTCCATGTCAAGCAGTAGACTATTATGGTCTCATAAAGAAGAGAAACAAGACTGTTTATTTTTATGATCAATCAGTGGGGGTTGCCCAACATTGTGCCCATCGGTTGTCGCTTCTTTGAGCTATATCGTTGGCCTATTACCACTTCAGTCTACTAATCCACGGGGCTTTGTCCGTTACTCTGCGGGTATCCTCGTTACCGATTTCATCACGCAGACCAATTTCGAGCATAGCCCTCTCCATCACTCACTGAGTTCCTCATGCGTCATAAGTAAGCTGCATTGGTTGTATACTGTTGCTTTAGAGTTTTGCGGTATATCAGACAAGAAAACTTGTCGCAATTTCCAGAATGCGGCCTAGCCGAGTTGGATTGGTCGATTGGAATCTCGATCGAAGTTCCAATATTTCATTACAGCCTAAAAAGTCCACTGCTGAATTATACCCCCCAACCATAGGTTGCAACAAAGGAAGATTTTGCTATAGTTTCTATGCTTGACAGGAGCGTTGACGACTCCAGTTTTTTTATAATTTTCAGTTTACCTCTGTTGCCTCTTACGACACCCACAGGACAATACTGGGTATCAGATATTCTTACATCGCCATTGCACGGCTAATTGAAGTTGGACATAGGTACCTAATCAAACGTTTTGTACTATCGGGTAACACATAGTACTCGTCGATATGTTGGAGTTAGTATTTCCGAAACCAACCGCTACAAAAATGTGTTACTATTCACGTTACAATGAGTACTGTTTAGTCTTTTTTTCTTATCAATTTTACGGTTTAATAAGTACTGTATTCGTAAGTAATGGTTCAAAAAAGTAAATACAAAAGTTTGAACTTTCTATACTCACGACTAACAGTCGAGTTATCTAAACACTTGCAAGTGGCTATGTTGTGTTCTAGCTTGTTTTCTTAGATTGATGTTTATAGAACGGTAATACTGAAAGAAGTTTTTTTTAAACATGGTAGACACACGATGATAAGCTGTAGATATTTCGCTGCAGCGCGATTGGTTCAAATGCTGTGAAAGCGTGGTTCTCCTCCGGATTTATTAAAGGTTTATAATTCATATGAAATACAATAAAAATGTGATTGTGATATTAAAAAGAAACAACATTGTTTATATTTTTCCATGTGATAAGTCTGAAGGACACTATAAAACAATAAAACACTCAAAATCTGCTAATAAACCATCATTTTATATGACAGAATATATACATTAAAGTTTTATAAAAGTTAATGAATTACAATTGAAAATATCATTTTTCACTTGCATGAAGATGTTCCGTAATTCCTCTAATGCGTTTTTGTACTTCTTTGTTGCAGCGATCTCGAAGAAATTTAGAGCTTCGATATCCTTTAATTTCCTGTTACTTTTTTGGGTTAATTCTTCAATGTAATCAATGCTGTCTTCCCGATTTGCCCAATTCATGGCACGGTTATAAACTTCAACATTTTTATAATAACCTTTACATATTTTTTCGTTTTTAGTACGGTAATTTTGCAATGTAATCTGGCATTCCTTTTCAAACGTATCAGGCTTACAACTGGCTAGTACGTCGTTGATTGGCTGGACATAAAACATAATATAAATAATAAAACAACAATTTTCTTGAAGATAAATTCCGAGTAGATGTTTGTGTTTGGATTAAATTTATTAAAGAAATTATTTTATGCAAATGGTAGCAACCAGTAGCCTCGGGAATCATTTTTGGAAGGAATCGGTGTTACTTTGCGAGGGTTTTTGCTTTTCTTTATAGAATAAGTTTGACAAACGAGCACACAGTTCACCTGATAGTAAGTGGTTGCTGTGACCCATAGAAATCTGCATTTATCTTCGATTACGATAGTTGTAGCACTAAAAGGTAGGCTGGACCGGGGAAGGAGTACGCTCTCACAGAATACCAGCGTAAAATAGAGAACCGGTGACCCTTTTTATTGGATACGAAGCATTTGATTCTTAACTGAAGATAAATGTAGATGTCTATGAGCCTCAGCGTTCGCTTACCATCAATTGAACTGCGTGCTCGTTTGTCACCGTTATTCTTAAAAAAAAAACGCGATAAAATTTAATTCAATAAAGCTCATGTTTTGAATAATTAGCCTGTATCAGAAACTCATGCAAAGAAAGATAAAATTAATATGTTTAAATACTTATACTTAGTATAAACGTTTAACGTGTTTAAACGTTTATAAGAAGTATAAAAGAACGTTTATAAGAACTTTAAATACGCCAGTAAAAATGTAGTCAGAAGTAGAACTGACTACAATCATGATGTTCAAGATTCCGTTCCTCAAGTGCAATGTGAATGCACTCAAGCACGTAGCGCGGGTTTGTGATTTCAGTAAAGATCTGTACCGCCAAGGAAAAGTCTCGAGGAAATCGGACTTACTGCAAGAAATATTCTTTTTCCTTTAATGATTTTGGTCCATTTCTAAAACATTACTTACTTTTTCCAGAAATGTGAAAAATTACGTTATATGAATAACTGCAAATATTATAAAACTTCTAACTTTAATAAGCGAATGCTTGTTAAACAGTTTAAAATGGATTCCGTCCCTCTTGTGTAAGCTGTGTGCCGTCGCCTTCTCAATTTCTATGCCTAACTTAATAATTACTAAAGAAAGGGTCTCCGGTTCTCATCGCTCCCTAATCGAAATACAGCATAATGAAATTGCTATATTATTTGTCTAAAGTAATAAAGTCTAGATTTAAATTTTGATATTGCGAACTTTAAGTTTAAGTTAGAGATTGACTTAGTAAATTATTTAAATTGTTAAAAAATCGCGCTGATGTGTTGAAAAAATCCCGCTGTTGTGTGTGACCAACTTCAAAAAAAGAGGAGGTTAAATACGTTGTGGCACGAACGGGTCGGCTCGACCGGGGAAGGACCACGCTCTCACAGAATACCAGCGTAAAATAGCAGCTTAATACTGTTGTGTTTTGTTTGGTGAGTGTAGAGAACCGGATACCCTTTTTACTGGAAAAGAGGCATTCCATCTTAGTTCTCACGGCTTCGTGAAAGATGATAGTTGTAGATCTCTATGGGCCACAGCAACCATTATCAACCCTACCATTAGGTGGACTGTGTGCTAGCTTGTCACTCTTATCCTAATAAAAAAGAAAAAAAAGGTACTCAATTCGACTGTATGTTTTTTTAATATGTGTCACTCAGACACGGAAAAACATATTTGTACACCATACAAATACTTCTTTTTTATTCATTCATATTCAGTTTGCTACGTCGTTCATCATGCGTACAGCAAAGGAGTGGAATAAGTTGCCAGCATCTGTCCTTCCATCCGATTACAGTGTCTTCAACGCAATAGTGAATAGGCTTTTGTTAAGTCAGTGCGCTTCACCATCTTAGGCTACATCACCACTTACCATCAGGCGCGCTGGCTTAGTAGCATATAAAAAAATAGGTTATCGTCATTCATCATACGAAAGACAACATTTTTTTTTTTTTTTATCGAATTAATGTGATAAACAAATTTACAGTCTACCTGATGGTCACAGTGGCTACTGAAGCCCTTGAACACACGCAACCAAATCCAACTTCAAACAAGGCTACAGGTGCGATGTCACATCTGAGCACTACGCTGTGATGACTCACAACCTGTACTTACTGGCTTTCTATAGTATATACGCATCAGATTAGAACACAGAAGTGCATATTCTGCTGCATGCCTGGTAAAATAGTTAAGAAAATGGAACCTACCCAGATTGACCACTAGGCAAAAATGGAGTCCTAGCACTTGGCTATTTGTTATTTGCAGCCATTTTAGTTATAGAACATAATGCCGTTGTGTTTCGTATTGTAAGTGACGCGAACCGGAGATCATTTTTAATGCTGACAAATTATACCATATTACGTGGGTTCTTTCTTTATTTCATAAATTCGGTCAACCGTTAGTTTCTTATACCAGCGGTATATTGTCCATAAATGAATGTCATTTTAAGTCTAACAAACGATTCGTCCGGTTTTAGATGACATTTGAAATCGTAAAAAAAATAACATCGTGCGAAAATATGCCTGACGCCAATTTTTAATGAATCATAATGTTTTAATTAGCCAATGTTCCAATAATGTATTTAATTTTAAGTATTACTGGTTTGAGAATAAAGATTTTTTTTTTGATTTTAATTGGCTTGTAAAAATGTAGACGGAAATTAGAAAATGAAACATTCGAATTTTTATTTGTTAGCAAACGTATTTGCAAAATAAAATTATAAATGGCCAGTTTGCATGAAGCAAAAAAGTATTATTTTTTTCTGTGTAGTCTTCATGTAATAAAATGTTACATGTTGATTCTTAATCGAAGTTGAAAGTAGTACGTGTTGAAAGTATAGGTGAAAGTAGCTGTAGGCGCAAGTGCCTATGGGTTACAGATCTACTTAACATTAAAACTGTGTGCTCGTTTGTCACTCGTTTTTGTATAAAAAAACCGCGGGTCAACAATAAAACAATTTTATTTCTATTTAATAGTAGCTTAATTAAGTTTTCATTTCATTAAACTCAACTATTTCAACGCGTTGATGTGATGCCTTCATTAAAGATAATTAACCTATATAATGCTCGCGACCCAAAAAGGTCCGATTTAATCGGCGGTTAACTTCAATACGAAGTTCATTATGTACGTTATGTTGTTAACTGAAGCAATGGAATTTAATGATAGGTTTAATTAACAACCTAAATAAAATATTTAATTAAGCGCAATAATAATTACTAAAAATATTTATTATATTTTCATTACACATATACTTAAACACTCACGCTCAAAGGGGTTGGCAAAGACAACGAAATTCCATTTGGCACGATCCTGACATATCACCCTCGCCTCCTTCATGTCATATATATACTACGGTCCTATAACTACGCATACATATTCGTCGGATATAATATATATATATATATATATATATATATATATATATTATATCTTAACTCTTAACTTGGTCTTCTTCAATGTGTAGCCAATTTGCCAATTTGGCCAAAATAAACTACGTCTTGGGCGTCCCTTGCTTACTCTGTTATACACTGCTTTAACATAAATTTGCTTTGTCACTCTTTCTTCATTAATTCTTTCTACATAACCAAACCACCTAAGCACTACTTTCTTAATCCTGGTCACATATCATTACACAAATTCTCAGCCTGACAGTCACCTCTTACATACTCCTTAATGACCACGTTTCTCCAGCATTTTTTTCTCTCGTGCTTCTTCTGCCACACCCAACATACCTTACTATATACAATAACGTAAGTAATAAAAAATATTTGTGAATAGACATACGTGCATTTTTGACACATACTCACTTCCCACAATAGAGATAGAGGGAAGAGCCCCGTTTACTCTGTGTCCTGAATTCATTATATTTTTCTACCGACTTCAAAAAGGAGCCAGTACTCAATTCGACTGTATGTCTTTTTAAGTGTGTTACCTCATATTCTTTTTTTTATTTGCAAGCTGGTGCTTCAGATGTGGTCCCATATAAATTTGATCAAGGTCTGACCAACAGTTTTTGAGTCATTCTTAATAATTTATATTGAAGTCAGTTGTACAAAATTTTTTATTTTAAATTATCAATATTCTTTGTCTTATACGGTAAATGCAAGTGGATTTTACGTGGTATTTTTTGTAGTAATTGGTACGTGGTACAGCCATGCTTCAGCTACATTATGGTTGTAGCACGAATGGGTCGGTTCGACCGGGGGAATACCACGCTACTCCTGCGTAAAGTAGCAACTCAATGCTGTTGTGTTTCGTATAGTTAGTGCAGAAATCCAGTGGCTGTCTTTACTGGAAACGAGTTATTCCATGTGACATGCGAGGTGACAACACATCTGCATTATAATTCTTAATCAAGGATAGATGTAGATGGCTATGGAACACAGAATCCGCTTACTATCAGGTAGACTGCTCATTTATCAGCCTTATTCTATAAAAATATGCCATTTCTAATCTTTCAAGCTCTTCTCGGATTTATTAAATTATAAAAAGAGTAAAGATAATGTATAATACACGATAAAAACTGCTTGTGTTGCACTTCGATAAAGTGTGCGTTCAAGTAGAGGGACCTCGTTACATAAGTGGACCGAACCATAGCAGTTTCCGTCACACGAAATATCAATATGTAAGCACTTTAGTTAAATAGTGGACATCTAAGAGCTGATGAAGAAGAAGATTCTCCTTACGATCAGCCCGTGCCACGGAAACGCTTTTTGTGCATATTCCTGTTGTAACTTTTCATCTCCATGTGTGTGGTACATTGTCTATTTCTGTGTGACAAATTGCATTTAATTCCATGATAAGGTATTTTTTTATTATTAATAAAATTAAAGGTAACGTCATTTTATTAATAATAATAAAAAACAAAGGATAAGGATTTTCTCTTTTATTGGGCTATGCGTGATGATTTTATTCGTGATTTGATTGTTTTATATAATAAGGTTGACGAGCTAGAGTCCACCTGATGTTAAGTGGAAGTGGATTACTATTATAAGGCAGTGTTTGTCTCCAATCGGTAAGTGCTGATGCAGCCGTAGATAGTTGAGCGCACTGACTTAGCTTGATAAAGTCTATTCACCTTGCCATGAAGACACTCACATTATAGTCGAATAGAAAGTAACACGCTGGCAAATTATTCTACTCCATCGTTGATAATTTATTTATCTGTTTTTCGTTACCATTACGGTCTATAAAAGTCCACTGGTGAACATAGACCTCCCTCATAGTATGGCTCATAGTATGGCACATATTTGCCATAGTTGCCACGCTTGAGATCCATCCGCCCATCTCCTGATTTGTTACGACTTACGACAACCACGATATGATATGGAGTAGTGGATATTTTTTTTTATAGAATAAGGGTGACAAACGAGCACACAGTCCACCTGATGGTAAGTGGTTCCTGTGGCCCATATAAATCTACATCTATCTTCGTTTGCGAATTAAAATGCAGATACGTTGTCAGCCGTGAGGACTAATATAGAATGCCTCTTTTCCAGTAAAAAAGGTCTCCGGTTCTCTACACTCACCATACGAAACACAGCAGCATTAATCTGCTATTTTACGCTGGTATTCTGTTAGAGCGTGGTTCTTCCCCGGTCGAGCCGACCCATTCGTGCTACAACTATACTACTAATATAGCTGCAGCATGGCTCTACCACGTATATTTTTACACCACTACTACTACGGTACCTGTTTTTATAGACCATAAAATTTTTCAAGTCACACACTTGATAAATTATCACATAGATCATAATGAATTATGAATTAAGGTAGTAGAATGGGAGAGAAATAATTTACCTGATCTATGACAGTAAGCAGTCGATCGATGATTCCACGAAATGGTCCAGCGAGCGCCGAATCTGGCTTATCTAACTGTTTCTCAGTCTCTACCTTTGCAATTTTAACGATGTTTTCCAAGCACGTAGAATTTCTTGATACTAAAATTGATTTTGCAAAAGCGACGACAGACACGAAGCGTCTTTGAAGAAAACATCTGTCCGATGATGTCAAGGCTCTGTCAAAATTTTATTAATTAAAGTAACGAAAATTTACAAAATTTGACCTCCTCAAAGTTTAAAAACTTTATTAAACAAAGTTTGTAAAAAAGGGTTATTATAACATTAATGAATTTATGGATGATTCCCCCTGGGAATTAGGTGATCTTTACTAGGCTATTTGTAATTTATTTTGTGTTGTTAATTGTGTAACAGTAGTTATTAGCCTTTTTGTGTGAAGGTAGAGAAATTGCCCCTTAATCTTATGCTTTGGTTAATTTTTAAAGAGTAAGTTCGATGCCACTTACGAGATTACAACTATTCTTTTGTATTAAACAGTTACGTAATACTACAGTAATTTCTTACATTGAGAAGTGTAAAAAATGTTCTCATTTGAGGATTAGTGTAATAATAATAACAATAATAATAATATTATTTCTTTTTATGAAATGTAGAAGGCAGTGCACCTCGATATCGCCCGCATCGTCCGTCAGTTTTTTTCCCTTTCCCACTAAATCTCTCGGTCTCGCCTGCCGAGGGCTTCTATCTAGTTGGGTTAACTAAAATGGCATCTACTCAGCGGAAATGTCATATAAAACATAAAGTATTTTATACATTTTCACATGTATATTTTTAATGCATTGTTTAATAATTTAATATATTATATATACACATATGGCCGCCTCTGTTTTGTGGTACTCCTTGCGAGAGACATATAAGCAGTGGACTTGTAAAGGGCTGTTGTTAACAAAAATAAATATGAATTGTTTTTTTGTATAAATTTTTGTCGATTCGTAACATAATATATTAAAATACTTGCAAGATAAACTGTATAATTAAGATCCTTGAAAGATTACAGAAGAGACTGTATATAATGTGACTCTATCAAGAGTTACACAACTCATCCAATTCTTAAATGATTGTAGAGAAAATTTTTGAGTTCAACCTTATTATTATACAAACAAAGTACTCACATGCTATCGTAAAAGAAATTTAATAACTTTATTAAAACATTATTGGGTTGCCACACGCTGTTCCTGAAGCCGCCAGTTTCTGTATCCGGGCAATACGCTAGGCATGCCGTTACAATTGTACACAAGACAACAATCCCGCGCATTCTGTAACAATTTAAATGCATATTATCGTAACCGATATTCTAATTAAGAAAGTAAAGTAAAATTACAGACTTTATGCGTTCCGTTACTTCCTCTTCACACAGGTCTCTTTTCATTTCAGAGGGCATAAAAGTGTACGCCGCGCTGCGCTGCCCCGATACGCGTTGGCGGACTTTATAATATGTTCCCAAAAAAAATTGTTTTAAATTTCTCAGTCAAGTTGATTTCCTCACGATGTTACCTTTCACCGTCGAACACATGTTTAATAAGCACTTCGAATTTCTTTTAACAAATTCACCGTAGCCGACAAAGATCTATCCCGAATTGCACCCGATTTACGGCAAGCGCTTAGCTCTTGGGATACGGCTCTCAATATTTAAATCTTGATCATTAAGAATATAATTGAGTTGCTTAAAGTTGTTAGCTACACGGATTAGGAAAGCCGTTTGGTTTAAATACCGGTGTTTATAACTTCGTATATATTTCTTCTTCGTATCTTATATCTTATTTATTTTTTATATCTTCTGTATTCTTCTGCGATCTCCGCTGGCACCAATGAAATTGTTAATTGCAATTTTAAGTGCTAATTTGCCACGTCCTCGGCGGTGAAGGAAAACATCGTGAGGAAACCTGCATGTCTGAGAAATAAGAAAAAAATAATATTATGAAGACATGTGAAGTTCGCCAACACGCATTGGGTCAGCGCGGCGAACATTTCCTTGTCCTAAAACTCTCTCAGAATTGAAAGGAGGCCTGTGCTCAGCAGTGGGATGTATATAGGCTGTAACTTAATCGTTTATAATAATCAAACGATTGAACTAAGTATTTTAATCGCTTATAATATATTTTGAAGCACTCCTTGTGGGAGCCCTGTGATCAGCAGTGGACTTTAATTAGGCTGTAATCAAAACTGAAATAAAACTTGTTCAAATGAAAAGGTAGGTAGGTTGGTAAGCGCACTATGGAAAATGCTTTGGTAATGCAGCAAGTGGTCATAAGAGTGTGTTTTAGTTCGACTTTTTAGAATGCATTCCATTCTATTACAGCTTACAACAGTCCATTGCATCATAGGGGGCATTATGGTGTAATTGTCACGTTTAGCAAGATTTTGGTGCCCATCTGCTGTTTCAGTTTCTCTCTGTCGCCTCCTTCGACACGAAAGAAACGATATGGAGTAGTGGATAATTTTACACCGCTCCTACACGGTCGATTTCAAATACATACATATACCGTCTTTTGTAAGTTGTTTGAGCATCTTTTGTTAACAAGTATAGTGAAACTATCAGATAAGGTTTGTATTTCTTCCCTAATGCTCATCTCAATGTATGATTGGGTTACAAAGAGTGACTTTAACAATGCACTATGTGTAATAATGCCAATAAAACTTATTAGCCGGGAGAAAACCGTAGATGCTACATCGGAAACTTTTAGCTGTCAATTGTCACAAGCTAATGTTGATATTGATGAGGAATGTATTATTTTTATGGGATAAGGATAAAAAATAATCACACAGTCCACCTGACGATAAGTAGACTGTGTGCTCATTTTGCTGTGGCCCATATACACCTACATGTTTCTCTACATCTACATCTACCATCTCGTTTGAGAACCAAATGCAGATGCGTTGTCATACCTGGGAACTATGAGGGAATGCCTCGTTTCCAGTCAAAAGGGTCACCGATTTTCTACACTCAGCATACGAATTACAGCAGCAGCGTGGTGCTTCCCCGGTCGAGTCGACCCATTCGTGCTACAACCATAATATAGCCGCACCATGACCATGCCACGTGTAAAATATATTTTTTATTTTATATCAAATATTGTTTAAAATAAATATTTATTGGTCTTTCTTCTAAAAAAATCTAGATTGACTATTTATTTTTGAAGCTTTTCTGGTTATATAATTATTTTCCAAATGGAATGTTAATTAATATTCAAAACAGCCTTGAATGAATGCTATACGAGACCAGAATGGCTGTTTTCTGAACGACGTAGTTTCAAGTTTAAGGAGATGGAAGGAATTCTTTGAAAGCGTGTTTATGAGTGATGAGACGTTTGAATTAAATGAAAGAGAAATTCCGAAAGAAGGGGAAATAGATAAAGACTTAAGTAACGATGAAATAATGAAAGCAATAAAAGTATGAAAGCAGGTAAGGCAGCCGGATATGATAGAATATCTCTCGAAATGCTAAGGGCTGGAGAAGTAGTGGTGGCCGACCTGTTGTACACCTAGTTTAATTTATGTTGGGAACTTAAGCAGGTACCGGGAGACTGGTGCAAAGCCTTGATTGTCCCAATATATAAAGGAAAAAGATCGCAGCAGGACTGTAAAAACTACCGTGGTATAAGCCTTCTTAGCATTGTGGGAAAAATGTATGCTAAGGTACTGATTGAAAGAGTTATGAAAGAGAAACTGATGGAAAAATGTTTGATGTGAAAGCGGAATGTATATACGGTTGTATACGGATTGTTTATTATATGGATTGTACGATTTGTATACGGATCAGGTCTTTTCCATGAACATAGTCGCGGAGAAGTTTTTGGCCAAAAACCAAAAAGTTTTTCGTGCGTTCGTGGACTTAGAAAATGCTTATGACAGAGTGGACAGGGATGTGTTATGGCAGACACTGAGCTCATTTGGGTTGAGCGATGGGTTGATACAGGCACTGACGTCTCTGTATAGAGACTCTAGTGCTTGTGTCAGGATCAACGAGGCCCACTCGGACTGGTTTCAGAAAGGGCTGTGTGGCATCACCGTGGCTGTTCAACCTATTTATGGATAGTTGTTTGAAAAATTTGAAAGTTGAAGAATGCGGGTTAAGAATGGGTAAGTTAACCGTCAAATGCCTTTTGTACGCCGATGATCAAGTCATGTTTGTGTCCTCGGTGGACAAGTTGCAAATGATGGTTACATTAATGAACAGGTCATTAAAAGCAAAGGGAATGAAAGTGAACGCGAGTAAGACGAAAGTTATGGTTTTTGAAAGAGAAGAAAGTAAATCAATATGTGAAATAAGAATAGAAGGGGAGTTGGTTGAGCAAGTAGATGAGTTTATGTACTTGGGGTGTGTATTTAGCAGGGATGGTAGATATGACAAGGAGAACGACGAGTGAATGCAGGAAATAGAGTGAATGGGGCTCAACACTCTATTGTGGGAAGTCAGAATGTGTCCAAAAAGGCACGTATGGCAAATCACAATGCTGTGTTAGTCCCTACTTTAATGTATGGTAGTGAAAGTTGGGTGTGGCAGAAGTAGCACGAGAGTAGAATAAATGACCAGGATTAAGCAAGGAATGCTTCTGTGGTATGGTCATGTAGAAAGAATGAATGAGGAAAGAGTGACGAAGCAAATTTATGTTGCAGAGGTGAGCGGCAGAGTCTGGAAGGAACGCCCTAGGCAAAAGTTTATCGACCAAATTGGCGATATATTAAAAACGGGCCAAATTAAGAGTACCTTTAACCGACGAGCGTGTATGCGTAGGTATATGGATGTGGAGGAAGCGAGAGAGGTGTGTCAGGATCGTGTCAAATGCAAGTCCTTAGTCTCTGCCTGTCCCTCTGGGTGACAGGCGTGAGTGTTTATATATTTATATACACATATTAATAAACAACCGACACATTTTAAAATAAAAGAATGTTTTTTTTTACCTTTTGTTGTTCACCAACTTTCCAACGATAAAATTTTGTCGGACATACATTCGTATTTTTATAGACTCCGTATGTAATAAATTTTAAGGTCAGCTATAGACTTTAATAAAAAGTAAAATAAATCTACAAAAAAAACACACACACACACACACAAAGACGCGGCAGAAGTGAACACTTTAAAAAAGGAGCCCGAGATAATAGGAAACACTGTATTGTGTATTCTATCTCATTCCCTCAGGCTAAATCCTGTATATGTATATGTTTGTCTCTTTTTAGTGATGCTTATTCGTTTCATCGAGTTCCAAATCACAACAACGATTCTAAAGAAGTTTTTACTTCAATATAAATTACAACCTGTATATATCCCACAGCTGGGCACAGACTGACAGATCTCATTTCTGAGAAAACTATGGAGCAGTTAGTCCACCACGTTGCTTCAATCCGCGTTCGACAGATGGAGATTCAGGGTTCCTTATGATGGTCCCCTTCATTACTGAACACATGGTAAACCAGCACTTAAAATATATAGTGTAGTTGGAAGCTCTCATTAGTATTGGGAAGCTGTTTCTTTATTTAATTGGACAAGTAAATTTTATAAAATATCACAAATTTTGATCGCTGTATTTTATATAGAAGTAAAAAATCCGTGTAGTGTCGGCGTAAGAACATCCACTACTAAAAATAATCCCGTGGGTTTCCAGGGTTGACAGAGAGAAACTGAAACAAGGGATGAGCAGTATCATCTTTATCATATCAACATAATAATAATAATAAAAAGAATGCGGTTGCTAACTGGCCTGCCACCGCAGTTATGGCAAATATCTCCATTATAAGGCAGTCTATGGGGAAGGTCTATGATCAGTAGACTTTTGATAAGCTGTAATGACGATGAAGAAAAGACACTGCCTACTGTAAGTAATGCTATCCTATATAATTGGATGATATAACCCATAGAACACTAATCATCGATTAAGAATCAAAATGCAAATGAGTGTACATGTATACTCTTGAGGACTAAAATGGAACGCTCAGTTAACAAAATAAAAAAGGGTCAAAGCAGTATACTCTTGCTATTTTACGTTGGTATTCTATGACAGCGAAGTACTCTCCCCGTCTAGTTGAAACATCTAAGCTACATCAATAATACAAATATAGTATGTCTCTGCAACGTATTTTTTTAAAGAATGAGAGTGACAATAGAGCTTACAGTCCTCCCGATGGTAAGTGGGTGGTGACCATAGACATCTATATCTATCCTAGATTAAGAATCCAAATGCAGTTGTCACTCTTGAGGGCTAAGATAGGATGCCTCGTTTTCAGTAAAAAGGATCTCCGGTTCCCTACACTTACCATACGAAACACGACAGCGTTAAATTACGATTTCACGCTGGAATTCTGTTAGAGCGTGGTCCTTCTCCGGCCGAGCCGACCCAATCGTGCTACTACCATAATATAGATGCAATAGGACACCACCACGTAGAGACGTAAGCTATATTGGAATAAAATTAGCTTTGTTTCCTAATATTAATTTTGTTCCATCAAACAAATAAAAAAACAAAGTTTGTAGACACCTTTATCTATATAGTAATAAAGAAGATATTAAAACATAATATAAAATTGTTTATTATAGTACACCAGACACGACAGGCCATTAATTTTGTTACATGCGGTTTAAATATAGTGTGAAATAATAACATTAAAAATTATAAGTATATAATTTATAGTTTCTTATCATTATTTTTCTTTCTTTATAAGATGTCTTATTGAGGGCTAAAAATCTTATGTTTACCAGATGTTTCTAGTTGGAAATAAGGTGATCTTATTTATCACGCTGATGATCACAAGTGTCATCATCATTGAATAGTTGCGTTTTAAAGGTGAACGCACATTTATCAGCACCTTACGTGCCGCACATACCGTATGTGCCGAATTTACTGATGATCTCACCCTTTTTCTCACAAATTTTGAAGTTTTTTTACTTCTGGTGTGAAACGGTACAGTGGCACTGATTTCTCGGAATTGTTCGAATCGCTATGGAAAAAAATGTATTTTATGGAAAAAAAATAAAATAAAAAAAAGCCTGCTTGCTTATTGGCAGAAGAAACGAGGAAACGAAATTCAAAGAAAACGAAGATTTTGGATTGAAAATATTAATTTAAAGAGACTTTTATACATTTGTATGGAAACTATTATACGTTATATAAAGACTTATTAGATGATAATTAACGATTTTCAGATATTTGCATTTGATGGAGAGATCGTCTTACGCATGTCTTGTCTGACGACTCATTGTTGCCTACAAAGTAAAAGTAAATGCTCCTGAAATGAAGTAAAAATATATTTCGAAAGGTGTATATGTGGGTTAATGGTGAAGATGGATGGATTATGATAGAACCACTAGAAAAAACACTAGCCACTGTAAACAATATTTCTCCACTAGAAGAGTATTCGACACCACAAGTTTTAATGTAAAATCCACTAAGTTGGCAACATGAGGCAACACTGAGTATCAGCACGCGCCAAACGCACCACATTATATGACGTCATCAGCATGCCTGCGTCAATATTCGTATACCTACCGCTTTTTATAAAATATAATGCATATGATTTCATATAACGAATTCTAAAATGCGACGCCTACGGCGCGAGCGGCGCGTGCTTGTAAATGTGTGTTCACCTTAAATAATAGTTTTTCGGTTTCTAGTGTATGTATATGGTATATACACAAAACATTGCCTCGGTGCAATACTTTTACTTTTAAGAATTCCGTATTTTGGTTTATTAATTTTTTAATCTAAAATAACTAATATTTCAGAGAAAAACATTAATTTCAACACTTATATAACAAATTAACTTCTACCGCTATGAAATCTGTCAAATATTTTATATCATTTCTAAGTGGTGCCGCCTCTGTGGAAGAAAAATGACGTCATTAGCTGAGAGCTGCAGCGTGGATCTGCAAAAAGCAAATTAAAAAGAAAGAATAGTACAAAGACTCAACAAGGTAAAAAAGACAAGACCGAAAGTGATATATGCGTTCCGAGAATATTTAAAGGCCTACAGTAGTAACACGAAACGATTCGCTAGTGTAATAAATTTGAATCACGGAATTTACAGGTTTTCCCTGGGGATGAAATAGGTCAGGAGTAATAGATGCGATTAGTTAAAAGAAAATTTATTATGTGGGTAAGAATTTCAGTTGCAGGTTTATAAGAAGAAGAGGAACCAAAAGGTCAATATGTTGCGATTTAGTACTTAGAAGGCTGACTGTTTTTCTAGATTGAATGGCTATACTTTACCCTAAGAGCGGGTGAAATCCCTAAATTCTTGGATATTTAAGTAAAACATTCATAATAACTGTTCATTTAATCCGCAAAAAAAATATTGGGTAACAGATGAGGATTGAATAAATGTTTTAATTGAATAAAATTGTATTTTTGTCAAAAAAATCTCCAAAGAGTACCTGTTTTGATCATATTTTGCAATATTTCTCCAAAACGGCACAAATTGTTTAAATAGTTTTTACTCTAAAAATATATATATTATTTTTAATTGAGAGTTTATTTTTATTCTCCGTTTTACTCGAGAAAATATCATGCCATCAAAAACAGAACTTGTAAAAAAGACCAATCTCGCAACTCAGTTCTTCTACCGTAAAAAGTTGTGAGATCCATGTAATACCAAGTCGGTTAATTTATTCAGTCCCTACTTAAGGGTCCTTCTGTCTCTAGTTATTACGTAATTAGCTAACCTAACAACATCTTATAGTGACCATATCAATATTAAAAATCTTCTATGTTTTAAATACATAGATTGAATTGGCAATCGCACTAAACAATTTAATTTAATATAATATGTATTACTTGTGAGATACATTGTGTTATCATGCGATGGCCAAGTCAATCTATTTATTTAAAACATAAAAGATTTTTAATATTGATATGGTGCCCCCAGTGCCCCCAGATTTTCCCCGAAATTGAATATAATCGCGCGGGCGTGCCCGCTCCGTCGCCGTGTGTATCGCCGTGAGCTCTGTCGCAGTTTTTTTTGTGCTTAGAAGCAATGAAAAAGGCTACCCACCGGGAAGCGGGGAAGGGAGGTGGTGGGACATTGTCGAAGGTGGACTGCGCGTCGGTGTTTTTTTTTTTGCGCCCAGAAGCAAATGAAAAGGGCTACCCCGTTAACGCGAGGAGGTGGTCAATACTTTATGCATACCACGACAGCCGGCTGTGTGGGACTCACTGTGACTAACTACCTAACAACCCTAAGTGTACCCACTAAACACCACCCATGGGACTGGCATTAGCTTATTAGGCCTTTCTGCCGAATCGGAAGCGACCCTCATTTGGGATAAGAGGGCGCAGGCGGCTACGAGCCGCTGAGGGGAGCCTACTAAGGCAAATTTAAGAAGAGCCGCCAGGTGGCAGTTCAGGTCGGTTGAAAGTTTATTTGGCGGGTCCGAGAGAGAGTTTCTCGGCCTGCAGACTCGATAATCGCTTGTATAAGCGATAAACCCTTAGGCTTAATACGACCGTGAGATTTTGGGAGAGCAGCTCTGCCATTATTAAATGCAACTTTTAATTTATTTAATTTAATTTAACTTAAATTAAATAAATTCAAGTTACAATGAGCACAAAGGTTATGATGCTCTGTAAGAGCGAGGAGTCGGTCCTGCGGGGACCGAGCAGCGCACAATTTGCGTGCTAAGACGGCAATTTCCCCAATGTTGATGTTACTTATAGCGGAATAAACCGTATTTAGGTCATCAATTATTGAGGGCTGTGCCTGTTGAGGGGCGGAGGATGTCCGTGGAGGGTCGGCCTGTTTATGGCCCCAGGGGAAGACTGGCGGCTGCGAAGGCTGTGAGAAGCCCGGAGGGGGCCGAAGAGGGCCCTGAGGGGCCTTGGGGACCCTGATAGGGTGGGAAAGGCCCTGACGGGGCATTCTTGAACGGAGAACCGGGAATGATCTGTCATTGACCGGCGGTGGAGCTTGCCTGCTGGGACGAGGATGAGGTGCGCAAGAGCAGCTCTATAGTTCGCCGAGTGGCCTGACTGCTGGCACAGGACGCACGCGGGTAGGAATTCGGCGTTTTGAGGCCGAGGACACTCTTTCGATTGGTGCGGATCTAGGCACTTAACGCACCTTCGCTCGCGTGTCGGTGTTGAAGCGACTTAGTTCAAATATATTAATAATATTTAAGTTGTTTAAGAGTTTATGCTCATTTTAAAATATTTCTAGGAATAGAAATACTTAACTAAGTTAACATCTGTACATTGGTAACTGGTAATATTGTTTTTTAAATTAATTAATTTTTAAAGTGCCCAAAGAGGATGAAATTTTCGCGGCGACCTTGATTAGTGAAATAGAAAAATGCATTTTTATATAATTTAGATGTGGAACGACCAACATGCTCTTGTTACTTATAGATTTCGATAGTTCTTAATACCTATGTTAACTTATTGATACATATTTTTATTAAAGTACGTGATACTAAATGTTATAATTATGTATTACATTAAAACGCTGTTTTTATGTGTATGACTTTAATAAAATATTATTGGCGAGGGAAAACTGGATACAAATAAGTGTATTTAAGTACACTGTCTATACATATAATAAAAATGTAAATAGCAGATGTCTGTACATTTTAGATTTATATAATAAAAGTGATTGAGAGGTACTAAAAATAAGTAAATAAATACATTTCTACGATTTTTAGAATTTTCTGTCCGTCTGTTTGTCTGTTTGTTTGTTAACGTATCACGTATAAAGTACCAATTTATACCACAAGAATTGTTAAAGAAATTATAAAGTGTATCTTCAGGTTACATTTAGTCTATATTTCATTAAAATTAGTTCATTCCATCAAAAGTTATGATAAATATTCTGAAGTATGGCAACGAAGTATAGGTACGGTATATTTTAAACTAATATCATATTATAAATCATAATTAAATGATGTAAAATAATGTTCTATAATGATATAATTATACCTAAAACGTAGTAAACAAAAGTATTACATAAAAACGTAATAAATATATACAAAATATATTAACCTTATTCTAAATCTATAGTACAATAGTTAACCAATTTCATCGATAGATGGTGATGTTGCACAAAAAAACAAAAATACAAAAAGGCAGGTTAAGGTTTTTTCCAGTAGATGTGTTTCACATTTGCTTCTAATCTTTATATTACACGCTGCCCCACTGCGTGTTGACAATCTCATTTATTTTTTACCGCCGAGTACTCTATGTGGTAAATCAAATTTCAAAAGAGCTATTAACAATTTCGTTAATAGTTCTTTTAACGAAAGTGTTAATAGCTCTTATTATATTATATTGATTAGGCATCAGTGCTCAAATTAATATAATATAACCCCGTTATAAGTTCTTTTATGTTTTCATTGTATCAATCGCGTCAATTAATCTCTTATTTTTAGAATTGATGCTTACAGCGCCATCTCTCTTTAAATCTATGCATATAATAAAAATGGTGATAACAACATGTTGTCTGTTACTGTACATTGTATAGTATACTAATTTGTGACTAAAATCGTTATGGGGACTGAAAATCATTAAATAAGTACATTTTTATAATTTTTAGAATTGTACTGTCTGACGGTCTGTCTGTTTGTTTATGAACGTATGACGTTTTGGGTAAACATATTATTTTCAATGAAATCCTTATGAAAATCATAAAGCGTATCATCAAGTTCATTTAGTCATTGTTTTATTAAAACTGTTTAATTCTATCGAAAGTTATGATTATTATTTTGAAATGTAGGTTCGAATTTGTTTAATGGCGCCATAAAATCTCAGAAATAGTAATAAAAAGATTCGTGTGTAAAAAAAACGTTCTATTATAATATATTTATACTTAAAACAGTAAAAAGAAATATGTTTTCCTTAAATTAAAAAAAGAATGTTTTCTCACAAAGAACGTAATAGATGGCGTTGTACAAATTGCAACCTTTTCTGAATTGCGGTGTTAAGATTTTTCGCCGGTGAATCGTATTGACTTACTCAATGAAGAAATTTACGTCCTTGATTCCTATAAAGCTGTAAGAGCCGTGTAGGCTAACATCACAAACATCAACAGAAACAAAAATCAGAAAGAAAAAATACTACATACGCCCAAGTTATGCAACAAAACCCAACTAAAAGTAGCAAAATTGTACTAACTGTGGTGATATTGTTTTATAACCAGAATCCCTCTAATACCAAATAACTTTCCTTTCAGTTTTAAGATAGGGATGATCGATGTTGCAGATGCAGAAACATCGATGATGACATCGATGTTGCAGAAACATCGATCTTGGAAACGATAGCTCAACATCGATGTTCGATGTTTAGCCTACTCAAAACATCGATGTTGACTATTATCGATGTTTTTGTATATGTGTAGATACTTACACATTGTTTCAAAATTATGTGGGTATACACAGCAAGGAAAAAGTAACAATTTACTTGGATATTAATTTACGTAGAATAGTTATTATGCAACAACCGACAACGACACTAAAAAATAAAGCGAAAGCAGTGACCATTGTGACATTACAGGTGACACTTGACGATTAAGTTTGACATACCATAAATTAAATTTTTTTAGGTTAAAGATGCGTTCAGGAATTCTGAATTATTCAACATTTTTAATCTTCAGAGCAGATGCAAGATATATTTGATATTGATTTCGCGGGTTCGCATTGTTTGCAAGTTCCCAATTATCGATTATGGGTTCATTGACATCGTTGTTTCCATGTTTGACATGTGTCATGTTTAATTTTTAGCATCGATGATCATCGAATAGCTGAGTGGGGACGCTTAAAATAGGGATGTATTTTAAGAGTGTTTCCCACTCAGCGTGTGTTATGCGATGATCGTAAATAAAGCGCAAGGTCAAACTTTACGCGTTGCAGGAGTGGACCTCAGTACTCATTGTTTTGCACATGGCCAACTATATATTGCTTTTCCCGCGTTAGTAGTCCCTGTAACCTTTTTCTGTACGTCCCGGCTAAGTCTACTTCTAACGGCGTTTACACAGAAGCTCTATTATACGACTTAGAACTTTGAGCATATTGATTTATTTTATTACCCCTTATTGATACAGTAATGACATAAATCGTTTAATATTCTCTTAGCCTAAACGTCAAATTCTTTAAGTAAAAACTATATACGCGAGCTACGCCGCGGGCACAGCTAGTTATAAAATAAAATCAAACATTTTAAATAAAATGAAAATGGTGCTTTCCTTAGGGCTATATAAAGACATTCTTGGGTTCATGTTTTCTTTAAATATTAGACAAACCATCACCTCAAAAATTAAAAATATTAAATAAACCAAATGCGGCTGCTGGCCGTATGGGGAATCTGAAGGTCGCTCAGCGAGCTATTGAGAGAGCTATGTTTGGGGTTTGTCTGCGCGATAATGTTAGAAATGAGGATATCAGCAGTAGACCCAGAGTAGACATAGCTCAACGGATTATTAAATTGAAATGGCAATAGGGTGACCATATAGTTTATAAAACCGATAAACGATAAGAAGAAAGGTTTTAGAGTGGCAACTTCGTACTGGTAAGTGAAGTGCAAGGTGGCCCCCCACTATATGGAGACACGACATCGTAAGATATGAAGGAAGTCAATAGATGCAGGTGCCTTAAGACCATGCTTCTATTCTTGGGGAAGGCCTATGTCCAGCATGGCCTGGTGAAGGGCTGTAATGATGATGATAATAAAACCAAATGTACATTACTTACTACTACTTACTACAAATTCTCATACGCTTTTCTGACTCACACACACACACCCACACACACACACACACACACACACACACACACACACACACACACACACACACACACACACGCACACACGAATAAGTCGCAAATAGTACTTACCTACTACTATTTGGCAAGAGTGAATAGGCTTTTGTTAAGTCAGTGCGCTTCACCATCTTAGGCTTCATTACCATTTACCATCAGGTGGGATTGTAGTTAAATGTAGACAGCCCTAGTAGTTAAGGTAAGGTAAAGTAGTTAAGGGCTGACTAAGAATAATAAAAAGAAAATTACTCTGCGAAAGTTTGCAAGTAAATATAATTTTTCTAAGCAACCATAAAATGTATTACGTATGATGGAAACATTTATATAAGAATTAAGGTTGTCTCACACGGGACAGTAATAATATAATATTATATCTTCCAGTATCTGCGCATAAAAATTTTTAAAATCTCTGAATGCCGAGGTATCTCCATATTAAGAGGCTGAATTATTATCGCGTTATCGAAAAAAAATTACTTACAATTGAGCATATTCCAGGTGGCGGTTTTCAGAACACGATTAGTTGCAAAGTATCTTCTGATAAGATAATTAATAACTAAAAATTTTGTACAGCCGACTCCAATAGTAATTATTAAGAAAAACTCAAAAGTTATTGGTCAGAACTTGATCAAATTTATTATGGGACCACATGGAAGAACCAGCTTTCTAAAAAATCATCTAAATCGGTTCAATGTCATTTTGGTTATGGTTTCATTGTCAGTAAGACATAGGGCTTTTATCTCACTGACAAAATGGTATGAATCCTTAGTGTGTGCTCTTGTGTGTCCTCTGAGTGGTGATAGCATTTTTAGAATATCTTAATTCCATAAACTCTAAAATTCAATTTAATATGGAGTTAGAGGCAAATAATTCTTTAGCTTTCCTAGATGTGTTTGTCATTCGAAATCTTAACAACACCATATGTCACACTGTGTATAGAAAAAAAGACATTTCTTTTTGTAGTTCCTTTATTATTATCTGTAGTTTTCGAGAAAATTGATGAGATGATACAAAAGTCAATATATTTTTTGATCTTTTTGAGCAATTTGAACATCTATTTTTGCGTAACAATGGATTTTTCCACGCTGGGGGTAAGTGTGACAGTTTTTAACCGATATAGTGATGTGCATATAAATGGATTTATGTCACACTTGCCCTGGATGTTTTGAAAGAAGTGAAAAATAACTTTAGTTCCGCTTAGTTGCAAAATATGGAAAAAATGAGTCGGTAGTTTCAGAAGGGTAATATTGTTTTCGTTAGCCTTTATAAAATAACATTTAAGTCAAGGTGTGTTGAATGGCCGTCGCATGACACAAGTTGTGGGTTGCATAATTTGCATATTTCCGGGATCAGTACATTTGAAAAGTAACTTTCGAAGACTGAAGCTTGGTACGTGAAACGTGGTAGAGCCATGCTTTACGTGGTAGATCCATGCTGCAGCTATATTAGTAGTATAGTTGTAGCGCGATTGGGTCGGCTCGACCGGGGAAGGACCACGTTCTCACAGAATATCAGCGTAAAATAGCAGCTTAACACTGCTGTGTTTCGTATGGTGAGTGTAGTGAACCGGAAACCCTTTTTACTGGAAATGAGGCATTCCATCTTAGTCCTCACGGGTGGCAACGGATCTGCATTTTGATTCGCAAACGAGGATAGATGTAGATGTCTATGGGCCGCGGCAACCTTTTTACCATCAGGTGGACTGTGCGCTGGTTTGGTCACCCTTATCCCATAAAGATTTCATCCAACCCTTCGGCGTAACGGCAAATGCCGAATTAATTGAATTATCATCAGGTAACCATGTATTCCAAAGAAATGTTCCTTTAAAAACTATTAACGGAGGAACTTTCTGGCCCCAGGCGTTGCATGCGAACAATACAGTTGTATAATCGCGGCCTGGTGAGCTAGTTTTTCTTGTGGCTTGAAAACCTTTTAGGCCAATTATTCAACTTTTCTGGGTCTTGGCAGAAACTTGTCTCATTAAGATTTCATAATTTGATCACGTTGAATTGTTCTTTTGTACTACTGTCTCAAGTAAATCGTAGAACTCGTTGATAATAAACAAGTCGGCAGCTTTTCTTTTCGACGACTTGAGGTTTTTTAAATCGATCTTTTTTGTAGCCTCTTATCCACTCGTCTCCCAGAATCCCATCTTTGAAGTGAATATCGATTTCATTGCGACGAACATTTTGGTCAACTAAAGCTCTGACTTCTCGCTGAGTTAAACCAAAGGGATACCCCATGAACTGATATTTTTCACCCCTTTTGCCACACCCCTTCATATTTCAAAAACCACCAGATTTCTGTTTGTATTATGTATAAACATTTTAAATTGAATTGAAATCAGATAAGTCTTAAGTTCTCACCATACATACAAAAACGTACAGACATATTATGTACATACAAATACAAGTCCCTACTAACTTACAAACAACGATACGTGTAACGTGACTCTGTGATCTCACTAGTTTCGCTTGCTCGTTTATATATAAAAGTATAAATATAAAAGTAAATACATGCAAACACACAGGTAAACAGCATCCTCCTTTTTTGAAAGGCGATTAAAATTATAGGCTGTCCCATCACTAGTTACGATATTCTCATAAAAGATGATCGGGGTAAGCGGGACACTGACATTGTCACACTTACCCCGATGTGAGATATTAGGTGAGGTAGGTGTAACTGTATCCTTATTTCAAGGAATAGTGGATTTCACGTCAAATAAACATATTACATCTTATCCCGACACTATTACGATGATATTCCGGACGTCAGTCTAAGCGAGATTAGAATGGCTCCCCAGCATCTTAAAAATGGCAAGGCCCTAGGCTCCCTGGCGTATGTAGACTATTAGAAAGCCTTTGATTCTGTCGAAATTTGGGCGGTGCTGCAATCCTTTCAGCGGTGCCAAGTTGACTGTCGTTATATCAAAGTGTTGATGTGTTTTTACAGTAGGGCTACGATGGCTATCCGAGTACAGAACCAGAGTACGAAACCTTTCCAACTGTAGAGAGGTGTAAGACAGGGTGACGTTATATCACGAAACTCTTCACCGCTCCATTGGAAGACATTTTCAAGCTTCTGGACTGGAAACCATACGGTATTAACATCAACGGCGAGTACATCACTCAACTTCGATTCGCCGATGATCTAGTTCTTATGGCAAAATCGCTGGAGGACCTAAGCACTATGCTCAATGACCTCAATACTGCCTCCCAACGGAGAGGTCTTAAGATGAACATGGACAAAACAAAGATCGTGTATAACGTCCATGTCACACCTATTCCAGTAGTTGTTGAGAGCACTAAGCTCGAAATTGTTGATGAGTAGTTTACCTGGGACAAATAGTCCGACTAGGTAAGTCCAACTTCGACCGAGAGGTCAATCGACGGATTCAAGTCGGCTGGGCAGCGTTCGGGAAATTACTTCTTCTCGTCAGGTATACCTCAAAACTTGAAAATGAGACTGTACAACCAGTGCATGTTGCCAGTGATGACCTATGGAAATGAGACGTGATCCTTCACTGCTAGCCGGATGAGGAAGTTTAAGGTCGCTCAGCGAGCTATGGCGAGGGCTATACTAGAAGTTTCTCTGCGTGATTAACTTAGAAATGAGGATACCCACAGTAAAACCAGAGTGACTGATATAGCCCAACGGATTAGTGAGCTAAAGTGGCAATGGGCTGGCCATAGCTCAAAGAACCGCCAACCGATGGGGACAAAAGGTTCTCGAGTGGCGGCCTCGTAGCGGCGGACCAAGTGTAGGGCGTCCCCCCACTAGATGTAGTGACGACCTGGAGTAAGACACGCAGGAAGTCGATGGATGTAGGTGGCTCAAGACTCTGCTTTGTGGCATTCCTTGGGGGAGGCCTTTGTTCAGCAGTGGACTTGTGAAGGGCTGTAATGATGATGATGATGATGAAACATATTACACTATAAGTACCAATATTATTCTTTATCACTTACCTTGTATCTTATTTAAAATAACTGAATAATGTATCGAATTACTTTAAAACATCCCCTCTTAAATTTGCGCGGGCTTTCGCCAGTTTTAAAAAAATAACGTCTGTTGATAAAATAGTTAAAAATATGTATTTAACTGTCCGTATAATCAATAGTATAAAAGTTACTGCTTTGTTCAAGTATTGCGTATTTATGCCGCATAATTTGCGTTTGTAAGACTTGCCCCACGGTACTGTCACACTTGCCTTAGTCTACCTTATAATAAGTACAATTATGTGTCACATATCAATAAAGCTATTGTACTATTGTGGTTTTCAATAAAGTGACTTTAATTTAAATAATTCATTTCGCCCTCCTATGTCATAGATATAGACAGAATGTCTATGTTCTATCCTAAATATCGTTTTTTCTGACACTCGTATTAATTTCGACAGTGCAGTGTAGAAATTCAGCGTCTCTAGACGGATCTGAATCGAGCGCTGACCGGGCTGTTCAGATATTGCAAAAATATTCCAAAATATTTATTTTTAATTTCATGCTGAAGACTATCTTGTTCTATTTTATTACGGTTAAATATTGTAAAGCATGTATTTACAAAATGTTATATTATATATATATATATATATATATATATATATATATATATACAGAATGGGGTCCCACATATATGCAATAAATGAAACCACAAGTAATACTAGTCCGTAGAAGTGTAGAAAAATTAAATATTAAATTAAAACCCGTAAAATAAAAAAGTGAAATTTTCAAACAAAATAAATATTAAAATAAATTCAGTAAAAGTAAACACTCTGTTTAGACAACGTACCTTGACCCCTTGGAAGAGTGACAACGTAGCACGCGGGTGGCATGGCGGTTGGCGGCCGGCAGCGATTGTCGGCACGGCCTATGGTTCGTTGGACAATGCGCGATGAAATAAAAACTTACTCACTAAACTGTTTAGGTATTTTATCGCCACTTTTTTATGTCGCGAAAATGGAACTGAACGAAATAAATATTATTGCATATTAGTTGTAAAATTTAATGAAACCCTAAATTTTCAAATTTTCAAAATGTCCGACACGTTCTTGAATACACAAGTTACATCGCCGCATAATGTTGTCCTGAAGCCTGCTTAACAAATTTCGTTCAGGATCTAGAGCCAGGGCTTTTAATTTGTTAAAGGCGGCAACAATACGATTGCGCAGTTCATCTTCGGTTTCGGAGACCTTTGAGTACACTTCATTTTTAATAAAGCCCCATAAAAAGAAGTCTAGAGGAGTGAGGTCGGGCGATCGAGCTGGCCACCTGCGAGGGCCATAGCGCCCTATCCATTGTTCGCCGAACATGGTGTTAAGCCGCTCTCTCGCGAGGAGTACGGAGAGTGGAGGAGCTCCATCTAACTGGAACCATACCCTCTGGTAAGCTGCCACAGACAATCCTTCTAAATATTCTGTCACTGGGCCGTTAAGAATATTGAGAAATTTCTGTGCATTCAGGTTTCCGTCAATAAAAATAGGGCCGATTATTTGATCTCCGTGAATGCCTGCCCAAACATTAATGGAAAATCGGTATTGATGAGCTGATTCCCTAAATAAATGGGGATTCGTATGGCTCCAGTAATGCATGGATTGTCGGTTCCATATGCCGTTTCGAGTAAATGTGCTTTCATCTGTCCAAAACACATTTGTTAGGAAACATTGGTCTTGAGACATTTTTTCCAGTACCCAGTGGCAGTAAGATTCTCTAATCGGCTTATCACGGGGCAGCAGCGCCTGCACCTTAACATATTTATAAGGACGTAGTTTGTTCCTTTTCAGCACTCGGTGTATTGTTTTATGCCTCACTCTAAACACACGCCCAGCTTGTCTAAGGCTGCAGGTTGGATTCCGATCGAAATGGTTTAAGACTCGTTGTTCAAACGAGGGTGGAAAGTGACGCGGAGCAACTCCTTCATGAGTGTTGGGCACTATGCGCTGATTTTCCCTGATTTTTTGGACAGCACCTAGGATTGTCCGGACGCTAGCAGGGCAGACGCGAGTTGAGCCGTATCTCTCACGATAGGTACGCAGAGTTAACGCTGAATTTTGGTGGCATTCGCCATACAATAAAACCATGTCTGTATACTCTGCCGCACTGTAAAAATGCTGTTGTCTTGGCAATTTCCGCCGCCAAAACGTATACACAAAAGTCAAGTAGTGTCAATATATATATATATATATATATATATATATAATATATATATATATATATATATGCGCGCGCGTGTGTGTGTCTGTGTATGTGTGTGTGTGTGTGTGTGTGTGTGTGTGTGTGTGTGTGTGTGTGTGTGTGTGTGTTTGTGTGTGTGCGCGTGTGCGTGTGTGTGTGTCTGTGTACGCGCGTGTGTGTGTTTGTGTGTATGTGTGTGTGTGCGTGTGTTATGTTTATGTGTACGCGCGTGTGTGTGTTTGCGTGTATGTGTGTGTGTGCGTGTGTTATGTTTATGTGTGTGTCGCTTCAACAAAATCTTAAAAATGTCCAGTGAATTAAAACAAAACTTACTACCAATAATTACCAATAATTATTTGATTCTCAGTCGGTCTTTACATTATAAGATCAGTTATGAAGAGCCATATACGACGTTTAATCAGCAACATTCTTAGTTTTGGATAAAACAAACCTTTTCAGTTTTAAAGAAATACCACTAAATATTTGGAACAGTTTTCTGCGGCACTAAGCCCACGAATTATTTCAAATAAGAATTACCAAAGCCAGCGTCAATTTCTATACAGAAACCGGGAATGTGTTGCTCAAGACACTATGAATAAAGCAGCTGATAAAAATGGTACACCCGTAACTGTTAGCAAATTTTTTATTGCAAACGGTCTTATAGAAATAACTATTCTGCAGAGAGGTGCAGGAGCTATCATTCGAAGGAGAAGAGGTAAAATTTTGTTTTTGAGATGTGCCATAAATATTGTTTTGTCCGCAATTGTGCATAAAAGAAAAAATCAGTACAATCAAAGAGCCCAGCGGACATTATACTGGCTTTTGGAAACCACAACAGTTGTTAACAATACTTCTGTGAAAAATGGTGTACACAAGAGGATTAAGAACAAAATCTTCGCTTCACATTTTGACCAAGTTGTAAGTAGAATGCCAAATACGCCAATTTAATATATTTTATATAAAGTAATCTTGACTACGTTTCATCAATTCACCATTGATAAAAATGAGAACAGCAATTTTACCATTGTGTTTACAAGAAACACTAGCAGTTGGACCTTGCTAAAATACCCACAAATGTACATATTATTAATAAATTATTTCCACAATATTTTGTATTATTATTTACTTTGCCCTATCTGAAACGTTCTACACTCTATAGAAAATGTGGCATATGAAATGACCGCCAATCACTAGAACTTTATGTCTAGGTATAAATATGTTTTACGTTTTCGTGGCCTCCATATAATATTTTTCTCAGCATTACTAGTACCCTTCTGTATCTAAAACGAATACGAATATTGTATTGCATACGAAACAAAAGTAAACTAAACAGCCTATCTACGTCACTTTGCTGGGCTCAGGCCTCCTCTTATTTCTGAGAGGGTTTTAGGGCAAGGAAATGTCCGCCGCACTGCCCTAATGCGGGTTGGAGTGCTTAACATGTCTTCGAATTTTCACACTTCATACATGCAGGTTTCCTCACAATATTTTCCTTCACCGCCGAACATGTGATAAATCAGCACATAAAATTGCAATTAACAATTGCATTGGTGTCACCTGGGGATCGAATCCGGGTGAAATTTACAGCGAGCGCTGAGCCCCAGAGCTACTAATACGACACAAATAAATACGATTCAACAAATGTAATAAAATCTCTTACGTACTTAAAACTTAAACACTTGATAGCTCGTGATTCCCGAAGCTACAGCACACCGTGCAATGTAATTGAAGATGCTTACCACAGCGCCCGTGACATGACTCTCAGTGATGCGCAAGTAAAATTAGCAGTATGTCAGATATAGTTGTCACCTCTTTAGTCTATTAATCTTCGCACTTTTCTAAGTAATACAGAACGTAGCCGCTAGACGGGGTTAGTTAGTTTACGATGGACTGTTTTCGTTAACTCCACGTCTAAGCGCGTATTTTGCGTGTGGACAAGAATAATGTGATTATTCGAGCCATGAAATCTCCCCGAAAAAGTTCAACAGTCCTTTTATGTCGCAAGCAACTTTAGAGAGTGATCTCGGCGTGCCGAGATGTTTAGCCCTCTATGCAGCGACCGCCGGACATGTCAGCAACACGTGGGCCGTCGCTTTTTCCTCCCCCATGCGCGCCCTGCACAAGTGACTATCTGTAACACCTATGGTAAATAAATGTTTGTTAAATGTCCTGCGATATCACTTGTTACTATCCTGATCTGCGGCTTGTTCAGTCTCATTAGAAGCTTGGTTAAACGACTGTTTATTTCCTTCCTAGCTTGCCTACTATCCCTAGCTTGTCAACAGTCTATTAGATTTTTCCAAAGCTGAGCATGTTGATCAGTGAAGTTTTTACGTACGAATGAACGAACGTTACCAAAAGTGATTGGTATGATTGGTTCCGGCCATAGGGTCGGAACTAATCATACCTACCATAGTTGCCAGAGCCGATCTTCTTCTGGCCAGTTCCTCTGCTGCATCGTTGCCTCTGGATACATTGTGTCCCTTTATCCATTGCCGAGTCACATTATTATGTTTATATACCTCATGTAATCGTTGATGGCATTCATATATTAGTCTCGAGTTCACCACATTGCAACTTAGAGCTTATAGTACCGTCATACTGTCGGCACAGTCTACTGTCGCTCAGTATTCTAATGGAGAAGTCTTTTATCTTTTTAACATCTATTTCTATGGCCGCTTGAATGATACACATACATTCCGCCTGAAGGACTGTGTTGTGGGTACCAAGCGGTATGCATATGTGAATATTAAGGTCTTCAGAGATCGTTCCAGATTCTACACCTTCATTTGTTTTAGAATTATCGGTGAAAATTCTAAGCTCTTTTGGGCTTAATCTCTCCGGCTGGCTGGTTTTATTTAATTATATCATAGATTTCTGACGGAGTTGACATCAGCTAAAATCGCTGCGATCGCCGTTTTGTCAAGGTAATTCAGGCTTTTTAAACCCTTAACCTCTGGATAAGAAAATAATTACAGTCCTCTTGTCATAAATACATTTCTTGTAAAAATGTTTCTGAGCAATTGTCTAATGATCCGATAGTATTTACAGAAAATAGTAAAAACTAATTTGGTAGTGCTACGGTGGAACGTATTATGGTTGTAGCACGAACGGGTCTTGTCAAGTCGAAGGTCTCACATAATACCAATGTAAAATAGCAGCATAGTTCTACGCTGTTTTAATGGATAGGTGTAAAAACGGGCAAGTATAATATAGTGGTCCTTCAATAATTGGACAGGACCCATTCGTTCTTCAGTCATAAGGCGTTCCATGGTAGCACTATCAAAATAGATTTTTACAATTATCTGATTTTTTATAAGATAGAGTGACAAACGAGCACACAATCCACCTGATGGTAAGTGGTTGCTGTGACCCATAGACATCTACATTTATTCTCAATAAAGAATCAAAATGCAGATGCGGCGTCACCCGTGAGGACTAAGATGGAATATCTCTTTTCTAGTAAAATGGGTCTCCGGTTCACACTCACCACACGAAACACAGCAGTGTCAAGCTGCCATTTTACGTTGGTATTCTGTGAGAGCGTGGTCCTTCCCCGGTCGTGCCGACCCATTCACGCTACAACTATACTACTAATATAGCTGCAGCATGGCTCTACCACGTATACTGTTAATACTATCGAACCGTTAGCCTGTAATTATACTGGCTCTCTATACCCTTCAGATCGGAACGCAGCAATGCAAGGACTGCTATTTGGTGGCAGAAATAGGTAAAGGGTTGGTACCTACCCAGTCGGACACTACCTAGACAGAAAAAAAGTTCTTATACAATTCATCTGCTTATCGATGAACTGTCCGGTCCGGACCGATACGACTTACAGACCTTCTAGAATAGAACTTACTCCTTTTTAACACGCTGGCTACTCACCTGCAGTTCTCCTTGTGTTACAGTTGTTCGTGGATGCCTCATGGGATCTCCTGTTTTATTTCTCTCTGTGAGCTCTTACGACACCAAGGGTGGATATGGGGTAGGGGATTCTCTTACACCGCCATTACACCGTATACATATTTAGCTATATATTTTATAAATCGAAAATCTTAATTTGTTCCCTCTCATCATTTAGAGTAACTGAAAAATAAGGTACAAAAGATACCCATAAATTTTGACATCACTACTCGTATAGGTTATAAAATAAGATATAAAGATACGCAAACAGTTGCAATAAAGCCGAGCGTTGGATACTCGAAGAAACAAATGGACCGTAGAGACACTCGTATATTAAGGGTCCATTGAATTAAACGCGGAGGAAAACGAAATTACGCTTTTTCAGTATACCTAACAAAGAAAAGGGCTTAGGTAGCATATTTCATATTAAACTCACGTAAAAATAAGTTTCTTTTTCGTTTTTACATGCTTTGTAAAAATGTAATGGAATATTATAATTCACTTTTACTCTCTTCTAGATGTGAGAATAATTTGAAATTTAGCAGACGTGTAAAGAACCGATGACAATGCAATAATATCAAAACTAGGGTCTAGTATTATCACTAGAATTATCACAGCTCATGATTAAAATTGTTTAAGTTTTCTTAAATTCTTAATATTTAATATTCTGTATTTTTTACTTATTATAATCCAGTGCTTAAACATAATCTCACCTTGTGGTAAGTGGTAACGAAACTCTAGATGGTAAAGCACACAGTAACGAAATACAAACTTCACGGTAACTTTAAAACTAAGCACATGGGTTCGATCGCCGCCGGCATTAATGAAATTGTTATGTGCAATTTTATGATTAACCGTGTGCTCAGTTGTTTTTGTTTTGTTGTGGTGGAGAAAAGCATCTACTGGAAACATATACAAATGTTTAAAATACATGTAAACAAGCACTGAAGCAGCGCGGCGGACGGACTGATCGCTTCATAATCTTCTCAGAAATGAGAGGAAGCCTGTGGCCGGCAGTAGGATTAACATATTTTAGTGGCTGTAACTTTAATTCACTATAACAACATATGTTACGGCCTACGGCTGCTCCCTTAAAGGATCAGATCATCAGGGGCCCATGAGCTGAAGACCTCCCGAGCAGACGTAGGTCGGGCTCAATGTGGCCACGTGGAAATTTTCTGATGGAAACAAACGAGGGGAAATGTTATTACGATAAAGGCACTCACCTGCTCCAGGAGCGGAGACGATTCTCCGAGACCGGCCCGGCGGATGACAGTGTCGTGAGTGTAGGTGTAATTGTATGTGCGTGTATGTTGACGGGCCCTGATCTGGATGCCGCAATGCCGTCCGGGAGAAGGTATGCGCTGGTATCTTCGGAACTTTCCCCCTCTGGAGGCGCTCTTCCTGGTTTGTCACAAAATGGGACAGCTACACGTAGCACTTCAGAGGTAAATCACTAGTATGGTTGCACAATGAATTTAACGGAGTTATTAGTTCCTGATTAACGATAAGGATCTCGCAACGATCTACACGGTGGATACTTTCGCAACAAGTTAAGCGCGGCAAAACGTCCGTCTAGCTCGCAAGAAATTCTACACTAATTCTCGAAAAGTCCTATCCCGCCGCGTCAGGCGGCCGGGGGGAGCGGGAGGTGACCTCGATATCGAGGCCCAGCGCGCGCGTTAAATACGTTTTCGAAGGTAAATAATAAAAATAAATATTCTTGCCTATACAAACCCCCGCCCCGGACATAAGGCATTAGGTCCGCGAGTAGATTGGCAAACGGGACAAGGTCGCGACGGCACGTTGCAAGACCGAATCTCCGACTAAAACCTCGGCCACCCTAGGCACCCCATCCGCTCCATACGACAATTTAACAATGCGCCCACGGCGCCAATACAAAGGTAGAGCGTTTGGTTCTTTAAGCAACACGAGGTCTCCCACCCGAGGAGGCTCCGTCCTGTCAGACCACTTAACGCGCTGCTGCAAAAGATGTAGGTACTCCAGGGACCATCGGCGCCAAAAGCTTTGAGTCATCTGTTGCAGCAGGGCAAACCTGCTAAGCCGTGAAGCGCTCGTTTCCCTGAAGGGGTACTCGGGCAGAGCGTTAAGAGGCTGGCCAATCAGGAAGTGTCCCGGGGTTAGAACCTCCAAATCATTCGGGTCGGAGGAGAGGGGACAGAGGGGCCGAGAGTTGAGTACCGCCTCAATTTTACAGAATACAGTGGCGAGCTCCTCAAATATCAAAATAGCTTCACCAATAACGCGACGGAGATGCGTTTTTGCCACTTTAACCACCGCCTCGAAAATACCGCCCCAGTGGGGACACGCCGGAGGGTCGAATTTCCACTGGATGCCCCTTTTTGACATAGCATTGCCTAAATAGGTACGGTGGCTAGACAGAAACTCGACGACCTCCTTTAGATACCTATCCGTGCCCTTATAATTCGTTCCGCAATCCGACCGGATCAAGTCCGGCAACCCGCGCCGCGATACGAAACGGCCAAGCGTGGCCAAGAAGGCTTCCGTGCTGAGGGCGCTTACAAGTTCCAAGTGAACGGCTTTAGTGGAGAGGCACACGAAGACGCAAAGATAGGCCTTATGCGAACGGGCGTTACGAATGTTAGAGGACTTTTGAGAATTTTTCAAACGTCCGCCAACGCGCAGCATCCCCGCGTTATCCAGAAAGAGGTTCAGGCGGGCCAGGGCGCCCTTGATAACGGAGCCCCGCTTCAAGTTTTCAATGACGGGCTCAAATTGCTCCGTTTGGACCATACGGGTCCAATGCATCAAAGCTTCCCGGCGCTCGCTAGGGGACAAAACACTATCAGAGAGTCGGTGGGATGGGTTTTTTTTTTTTTTTTTTATAGGATCGGGTATCTCGAATTGCGGACAAAGCGGCGCAACCAAGCAGTAACTCCCAAGAGCTTATCGAGGGAGCTGTACCGTTCCAGAAGTGAGAGATCCCGAGTGGGCTTATCCTTGCCCACTCCTACCCGGGCTCGTAGGCCCGGCAATTCGGTAGGTTCGGAGTAATTGCCCCGGGGCCAGAATGACTGAGACCCAGATAACCAATCGGGACCCCACCACAGTGGGTGGTCAACCAGCGATGAGGCCTCACAGCCGCGAGAAGCGCAGTTCGCGGGATTCAACTCCCCTGGGACATGTCGCCAGTTGAGAGAAGTCTCAGAACTCTAGATTTGAGACACGCGGTTCGCCACAAAGACCTCGAGATTGTGAGGTGCAGCTCGGAGCCAACAAAGTACTATCTTACTGTCCGACCATGCGTAGACGCCCGTAATGTCGATTACAGGCTTCAAGGAAGAGTGAACGTGGTTGAGGAGTCGCGTGAGGAGAGCGGCACCGGACAGTTCCAATTTAGGGATAGTTAAGCGGGACCTAATGGGAGCCACTTTGCTTTTAGCGAGTACGAGATGGGCGGCAGTATGACCAGAGGAACTCACCGTCCGCAAATATACGACAGCAGCATAGCCCCTCTCAGAGGCGTCGCAAAACCCATGTAGGGTAGCCCGACATTTCCCGGGGGGAAGGAAGCACCTTGGCATGGAAACCCGGTTGATATCCGGAAGGGAGGAGAGCATGGAGAGCCACTCTCGCAAGAGGGCTCCGCCAATCGGCTCGTCCCAACCCAACCCGGACATCCAGAGCTTTTGAAGGAAGCACTTAGCTAAAAAGATGACCGGGGTGATCCACCCATTAGGGTCGAAGGTGCGGGCTACGGTGGACAGCACTAAGCGTTTGGTCCAGGCTTTGGGCGGTGGGTCAAGTTTTACTCTATACGTAAATGTATCCTGAACAGGCTGATATTGAATGCCCAGCATAGTCAACAAATTAGGATTCTCAGGGTGCTCGAACAGATGAGGGTCTTGTTGATCCTCTCCTGGGAGGTCCTTCAAAATATGAGGGGAGTTCGAAAGCCACTTGCGCAACTCATAGCCTCCAGACTTCAGGATCGACGGTGGAAGCGCCCGTACAAATGTCGTCCATGTAGACCGAAGTCTCCAAAATGGAAGCTCCCCGAGCGTATCTCAGGCGCTCTCTCTCAGCGAGTTCAAGGAGGGTTCGCATGGCGATATACGGGCTGGACCGGAGTCCATATATGGTGGTGTTCAACTCAAATACCTGTATAGGATCACTGGGCTTCTCGCGCCACAATATCAGCTGATATCGGCGGTCATCACGATGGACCACTGATTGGCGAAACATCATCCGAATGTCCGCGACAAAAACCACTTGGTGTCGACGGAATTGGGTCAAGATGTCGGATATGTCCTTGATCAGTTTAGGACCCGAGTGGAGACACTGGTTCAGAGACACACCGTTTGATGTGGGGGCGGAACCGTCAAAAACTACCCGAATCTTACTCTCAGGGGTCCTCAAGACCGCATGGTGAGGGAGGAAGTAGTGCTCCTGTGAACGCCATTCGAAGTTGGCCGGTGACATGTGACCCAGCTCCTGATACTCGCGCATGAACTCGACATATTTGTCGCGGAAGGCTGGGTCGCGCCGCATGCGGCGCTCCATGGAAAGCAACCTCTTCTCGGCCAGAGCACGAGATTGACCCAAAGAGGGGCGTGAGTCCAGGAAGGGTAAGCGAATGACGAAACGACCGTCAACCCGCCGGCCGGTATTGTTCTGGTAGAACAACTCACACTCACGGTCCAGAGGGTCGACTCGAGCTGCATGTGGTGGTTCCTCAATTTCCCAGAACCGCTGGACGGCGTCCGATAGAGACACGCCCACGACGGAGAGCGGGTCGGCCGTCGGGGGGGGGAGGAGACCACATAACCGGTCCAAAAAAGCTGTGCCCAAATATCGTGGAAATGGCTGACAGGCCATCGGGCTGCAGAGCTCGTATCTCACCTAACAAGAGGACACCCAGCGTGTCGGCCCCCAGTAACAAATCTATAGGCCCAGGTTGGGCCCACCGAGGGTCTGCCGGTCTCAAAGCCGACGCACAGCGCACAGCGCTGTCATTTATACGAACGTTAGGGAGAAACCCTACAATGTCGTCGAGGACATTTACCTTGACTAAAATACGAAGGTGTTCGCTGTCAGGGCTGAACACCAACTCCGCTTGTCCCCTAGGAGCAGGAGGATCGACACCTCCGATACCTACCATCGGACGTGATTCAGAGCTCCAGGGGAGCCCCAGTCTTCCCACCAACCGAGTAGAGGCCACACTACGTTGGGAACCCGAATCCAATAGAGCTCGAACCGTTAAGCGGTCGCCGCTCGGGTTGTAAACCTTCACTGAGGCCGTCGGCAATAGAACAGTTTGACAGGTGGACTGCTGACGACTTATAGGCTCAGTGGAGGCGGCCATGGCGGGAGCTAGGGCGGCAGCCTCCTATCTGGAGCTGCCTCTGTTGGACCGGCACCCGAACCGGGGCCCCCGAGAGCGGCACTCCGACGGCGTCTCGATGACCCTTGACTGGAATTCCCCGAACGGGCCGACCTGGGGAAACTCGGGGATCCTCGGCTCCAAGGTCCGGGGCCGATACGCCGTCTCCGGAACCCGGTAGTACCGGCACCGACCAAAGGGGGGCGGGCGGCGTTCCAGTCGCGGCCACTCAGCCAACGGGGGTGAGAGCGGTCTAGCTGACCGCTGAGTGGCTGCGAATCCACTATCAACTCGCTGAGGGGGGGTGAAGACCATCCCGCCCCTGGGGGAACGACTCGCAGACCGATCGGGGGAGGGACTCCCCTCAGAACGAGGGGCGCTGTGGTCCACCGGTGAGCGCCGGGCGTCGCCCGACATTGGGCGTGGCTGGGCGCCCCCGCCCGTGGGAGTCGGTGGGCTGGCAGGGCCATGAGAGGACGAGCCGCGCGCACCCAGGCACAATATAACGTGGTGGTTGCCCTGGCAGTGCGTGCAGGGCCGCTGGTGCGGGCAGTCTCGTTGTAAATGCCTCTCCAGGCACGAGAAGCACCAGCGGCGCTCCCTGGCTATGGTTCGCCTCGCCGTAGCCGGCTTGCGCAACAACTTCGGGCACGACGCCGCCCGGTGGTCGGAGGCTCGACAATAGGAGCAGGGAGGCGCCTCCCGGGCCGCTAGGCCACTATAGGAGGGTACTGGGGGGCGCCCTCCCGCGGGGGCTCCGCTCGGCCTCAGGGGGGTGGACGCCGCCTTGGCCGGCTGATTCCGCCTCTCCCTGGGCACCGCTCGGGAGGCGGCCGGGGGGCTCTCGACGGCACCTGCGGCGTTCTCCAGCTGCCTCCTGCAGCAGGTCCCTAAAGGGGGACATGTACGAAGCGCCATCCCCTCCGTACCTCTCCTCAAAATGGAGCCGAAGATCGAGGGGCAGGCGGGACAGCACTATATGAAGGAGCAGGAAAGACCACTCGTCCACAGGTAAATCCAGCCGCCGCAACGAGTTGCACGCTACGACGACTGGATTCACTATGTCCTCACGTAGTCTAGTCCAGTCCTTCAGCAGCGGGAGGTTCAGCAGCCTCCGAACATGATCGTCCGCAATCCGCCGGACGTTGGCGTACCTTCCAGCGAGGAGATCCCTGGCGTTTTGGTAGGCGTCGTCCGACAACTTAAGGTGGCCGACGACGCCCAGGGCCTCCCCTCCAGGGATGCCAGGAGGTACCCTATTTTTGGCAGGAGGTCAGGTCCCTCCGGGCGTCCACCAGGCTGTCAAACATGCCGACGAAGGTCAGCCACTCCGAGAGGGCCCCGGAGAACCTTGGCAGGTCCAGCGTGGGGAGTCGTCCTAGCAGCTCCGGCTGAGTAGGCGGCTTCCGCGGGGACTCGAGAAGGCTACTCAGCCGAGCTTCGCGCTCCCTCTCCGCGTGCTTGGCCCCCACCTCGATCAGGTCGTCCGTTAGCGCGAGGAACTGCTCGTAGTCCGCGCGGCAGGTGTTCAGGACTCCCTTTTCCACCTCCGAGTCCTCGAGCTCAGAGTAAGCCTCCTCCACGGCAGCCCTTCGAGCATCGACCTGCTCGAGCCTCTTCCTCAGATTATAGACCCTGTCCGGTCGGCCTATCAATGCGTGTGCGCTGGTGGCCCAGCGCAGCTCAGTCCGCAAGCAACGAATTAGTAGCTTATGTGACGACATACTAAATACAATACAATAACGAATACTAACAACAAAATAAAAGAAATAACGAATACAGTACTACTAATACGATAATATCAATCAAACTACAAGTAAATACGAAAAAACACAAATCAAATTAGCACGTAACAACCCTAGTACGGTCAAATCAAGTTAAATTCAAATTGCGCAAATACAATTACTACTCTTTAGTTCAATTACAAATTACAGTATAAACGAAGATACTTCGAAATTCAGAAATCGATAAGTAATCCACTACAACTATCCGACAACGATAATTAACCGATTACGTAAAAATATCCATCTACCTACATGACGTATATCTCTAGAAAAACTCCCGCTTGCGCAACCTAGGGCGCGGTTTCTCAAACTACCTACTAACCAAAACAAAGGGCAAGCAACAAACAACAAAGGGAAATAATTCTATTATTACGTACAAAAAAAAATATTTTTACGTATTACGGTCGGGCGTGATTGTAGATACAAATTAAACCAACGCTCCCTGCCACCAGAAATCAACACTATAGTCGGGATCGACCGGGAATCGAACCCGGAACCGTGCTCTGCTACCAGTTTGTTACGGCCTACGGCTGCTCCCTTAAAGGATCAGATCATCAGGGGCCCATGAGCTGAAGACCTCCCGAGCAGACGTAGGTCGGGCTCAATGTGGCCACGTGGAAATTTTCTGATGGAAACAAACGAGGGGAAATGTTACTACGATAAAGGCACTCACCTGCTCCAGGAGCGGAGACGATTCTCCGAGACCGGCCCGGCGGATGACAGTGTCGTGAGTGTAGGTGTAATTGTATGTGCGTGTATGTTGACGGGCCCTGATATGGATGCCGCAATGCCGTCCGGGAGAAGGTATGCGCTGGTATCTTCGGAACTTTCCCCCTCTGGAGGCGCTCTTCCTGGTTTGTCACAAAATGGGACAGCTACATGTAGCACTTCAGAGGTAAATCACTAGTATGGTTGCACAATGAATTTAACGGAGTTATTAGTTCCTGATTAACGATAAGGATCTCGCAACGATCTACACGGTGGATACTTTCGCAACAAGTTAAGCGCGGCAAAACGTCCGTCTAGCTCGCAATAAATTCTACACTAATTCTCGAAAAGTCCTATCCCGCCGCGTCAGGCGGCCGGGGGGAGCGGGAGGTGACCTCGATATCGAGGCCCAGCGCGCGCGTTAAATACGTTTTCGAAGGTAAATAATAAAAATAAATATTCTTGCCTATACAACATACAAGATATAAAAAAACAACATTTACTAAACACATTAAACTACTACGATGCAAAATATATTTGGATCCAATATCGGTATATGAAAAATGAAAACCATTTAATTCATTTCCGACTTGTAAGGTTTTTCGCGCTACCTTTTACTGTGCATGCATATTTGTCCAGCCCGAAGTATGCGTGGACACAAAGTTGTCTTCTTTTAATGATTATTATAAGTAAATATAGGACCTAAATAAACGTGTAACTGATTAAAAGTCATACCACCAGTTTTCGGAAGTTATATGATTTTAATGTCATTTCCTATACCTACGCCTTTTTTACACCGCCACTAGCACCTTTTTATTTTTTAGATTATGGGTTTTGAATGTTCAACTTCTCCGTGTGAATCAGTTTATAACAATAAAATCAAGGGCACCACAAGAACAACGCTGTAATTGAAGCATAACCGTTACATTATTATTATTATTATTATATATATTTATTTATAATCCAAATAGGTACATATAAATCAAATGTATTATATTAATTCTTGTCTTGTATACCCTAATTCATAATTAATCTAAAGATTTTTGCTGTTGTATAAAACGTTACGGAATAATATTAATAATAATAATCAGCGAGAATAATTTTATTTTCTGTAACCTGTTCATTTTACGTTTTTTGTTTAAAATCAAATAAAATCCGCAACAGAACATAATATTGAAGTAAAACGTAATTGTGTCGCTATGTGTTCAGGTATGGACCGACGGAATGAGATTTCACTTTCACACCTGAGCCTCGTTTGCCCCTTTCCTTATCTCATTTATCAATAAAAATATCAAATTGCAAAGAACGTATGGCATGGTGGATACAGTCCTGAATGAAAAATATGTTTTATTTTGTTACTTTCATTACATTTCTTATTTTGTATTATTCTCTAATTTTCGGTCAACAGTGAAAGTGAGCGTTATGATTTCAATACGACACTATGCTGAGGGAGGAGCAACGCTTATTGGCATGATGTTTTAAACACACTTTCATTCAATTATTTCTTATCATGCATCATCATCATCATTACAGCCTTTCATAAGTCCACTGCTGAACATAGGCCTCCCCCAAGGAATGCCACAAAGCACGGTCCCGAGCCACCTGCATCCATCGACTTCCTGAATATCTTACTCGTCGTCACTCCATCTCGTTTTTTTTTATAGTATAGGGTGACAAACGAGCACACAGTCCACCTGATGGTAAGTGGTTGCTGTAGCCCATAGACATCTACATCTATCCTCAATAAAGACTCAAGATGCAGATGCGTTGTCACCCGTGAGGACTAAGATGGAATGCCTCTTTGCCAGTAAAAAGGGTCTCCGGTTCTCTACACTTACCATACGAAACACAGCAGCGTTAAGCTGCTATTTTACGCTGGTTTTCTGTGAGAGCGTGGTCCTCCCCCGGGCGAGCCGACCCATTCGTACTACAACTATACTTCTAATATAGCTGCAGCATGGCTCTACCACGTAAAAGATCTCGTGTGGGGGTCGCCCTACACTTCGCCTACCGGTACGAGGCTGCCACTCAAGAACCTTTCTTCCCCATCGGTTGTCGGTTCTTCGAGCTATAAGGGCGGCCCACTTCCACTTCAGCTTACTAATCCGTTGGGCTATGTCGGTTACTCTGGTTCTACTGCGGATATACTCATTTCTAAGTTTATCACGCAGAGAAACCCCGAGCATAGCCCTCTCCATAGCTCGCTGAGCGACCTTGAGCTTCCTCATACGGCCAGCAGTGAAGGACCACGTCTCAGATCCGTAAGTCATTACTGGCAACACGCACTGATTGTAAGGTTTTGAGGTATGTCTGACAAGAAGATGTGTCGTAGTTTCCCGAACGCTGCCCAGCCGAGTTGAATCCGTCGATTGACCTCTCGGTCGAAGTTGGAATTACCTAGTCGGACTATTTGTCCTTCAAAATATCTTATCATGCATTATTACATAATTATATATACATAGTTGCCACTTCTTTTACATAGTTGCCGCTTGTCAGGGTAGAGGTTGTCATATCTCCTGTTTAACTTTCCTCTGTCCTCTTTTGGGTCACTCACGGGATGGCATGGAATAGTAAATAGTATACAAGAGGGAAGTTTATACACATGAAAACTTCTTTTTTGCAATATGCCAACTCGCTGATGGCTGATAAAATAGATTTAGTGGTGACCTATTGAAACATGCAGGTAACCGATGGCTGGGACCGTACCTCGTGACGATCTATGAGGGAGGCCTATGTTCAGCGGTGGACTTGTGATGAACTGTAGCGATAGGGATAATGATTGACATTTTTCAGATATAAAAATGTTATTTTAAGTCGTTAACTAACACGAAAATAACCATAGTAGAAACTTGCTTGCGCGGGTGGAGTTAGAAGCTGGTTTATTTTCTGGCACTATGTTCTAATTTTTAGAGATGGAGAAGTAGTTTTTTTTGGTAATGATACTAGATATATACTGGCCGGAGCTGCCAGCTGGCGTTTATGAGGCTAAGATATGTGCGTGAGTATGCTCGTGGCCCTGGTAATATTGGAACATATATAATACATCGTTTATTCGCCTTTGGTAGGCGAAAAAAAAACACAGTATACGAAATGATTGCATTAATTTTCATACATACGTATCATTTCCAAAAATGGCCAAATTAACAACATATTAAATTATTTAAGTGATATAAATCAGGACAGAGGCTTTTCCCGAACCAGTGGTAAAAGTAAAAAAATTACTTTCATTGAGAATAAATAAACTATATATATTTAATTAGCATTGAATATCTTTTATACATGATGAATAAAAAAATTCCTAATGCATTTAAAAATAAAATATAAACTGCTTTTAAGTCAAAATTTTAGTAGCCTTTGTTGTAAAAGATTTTTTTTTCTCGAATTTCGTTAAAACTTTGGAATAATTTAACCGAATTTTCTTTCGTCGTCTTATGCCCTATAATGTCTTTGCAAGAACGAGGGTAATTTAATTTAATTTTAAACCGAGGGCTATTCAGAAATACAATAAAGGAGAGTGTATTTTTTGGGATGATAATAGTATTTATATTATGGTTAGATACGTTAGAACTACACAACAAAATTGTGCGACTGTTTTGTTAACTCGAAGTAATATTAAATACATATACATAAACACTCACTCCTGTCACCCAGGGGGGTAGGCAGAGACTACGGACTTCAATTTGGCATGATCCTGACACACCTCTCTTATCTCCTCCACATCCATATACCTACGCATAAACGCTCGTCGGTTAAGGGTACTTTTAATTTGGCCCATTTTCAATATATCGCCAATTTGGTCGATAAACTTTCGCCTAGGGCGTCCCTTCTGGACTCTGCCGTTCACTTCTGCAATATAAATTTACTTTGTCACTCTTTCCTCATTAATTTTTTCTACCAGACTACCAAAGCATACCTTTCTTAATCCTGATCACAACATCATCTTGTGAGTGTGAGATAAGAGAAGAGTGTGGTTTAAAAACACTCTTCTCTTATCACGCGATTTCTCACCCTGTCATTCGGATTCAGCCCTAACATACTCCTTAATGACCGGATTTCTACAGCATATATTCTACTTGCGTGGTTCTTCTGCCACATCCTGTAATATTATGTAGTTATAGTATAAATGCAGCTAATGAAATGTGTAGTGTTATGGTACTTACATATCATTTTACACTATTTTAAATTCATTTTTCCATTCTGTTTTGATTTTCTGCATTCACCTCAAAACTGAATATTTTGTATCACCTTTATTTCCATAGGATCCTGTAACGTTTTTAAACCATAAGAACACAATAACAAATCATTTTCACTTCGTATTTTCACGCTATCAGCATTTTTTAATTTGGTGTCGATGGAGTCTACCTTTTTCGATCTTTTATTTAGTTCTCCGTAACTCTGCAATTTCGGGCTTTGTGCGCGCTGGTGCGCTACCTTTTTTCCTATAGCAATAATATCTCATTTTTCACTTAAATCTTGCTGTTACGGCCTACGGCTGCTCTCTTAAAGGATCCAATCTTCAGGGGCCCATGAGCTAAAGACCTCCGAACAGACGTAGGTCGGGCCTCCTAAGGCCACGTGGAATCTCTCTAATTACACTAAAATATATGGCAGAGCGTTATACTACGGCCAGTCGACCGGAAGGAATATGGATGAAGCTTACTTACCTATTCAAGGCGACTGGTCCCTCCGGAGTCGGTCAGGTCGCATGTGGTTGTGTAGTGCAAGGGAAAGAATGGTGATGTGGTGTGTAGCTGGGTGTGACTGATGGTTATTGAACCTAGACCTTGGCCGTCGGCAGCAGCCCGAGCGTCGACACCGCTCCAACTTGAGGGCGCCTTTCGAGGTTGTCCACAGTCACTTTCTTCTTTCGTCACGTTGACAGTCAATTAACTCTATCGTACGATTTACTAACTTACAAATGCCACTAACTATCGCTGAGTATAATGGTTACCGCACAAACGCACACGGAGTTTAAAGGGTCAAAGGTCACTACCGTTTCGCGTAGCAATAGTTAATTCGTATATTTACTGGCCGCGCCGAATTATTCCGAGTTCCCTAACAGAATGGACCGCGTGCTCACGTCAGCACCGATTAAAGACGACTGACTTTTCGCTCGCGACTCGCGCGCTCGTGCCACGCCCCAGCCGAAGTTCAAACCGGAATCGCGCCGAGCCGAGTGACATCTGGTGTCGACTCCGACATCAACGTTTTGCGCGAACAAACCCCCGTCCCGGACATAAGGATTTAGGTCCGCGAGCAAACCGGTCAGCGGGACAAGGTCGAGACTGCAAGTTGCAAGACCAAATCTACAACCAAACTAGGCCACCTTAGGCAACCTATCAGGTCTTGCAACCCTAACCAGCGCCTCAAAAGATAGCCCTAACGTGGCAAGCCGGAGGGTCAGCCTCCACTGGATGCCCCTCCTGGGCATCGCAGCACTTTATCAAGTCCTGTACTGGACAGAAGTCCGACGACCTCCTTCAAACACCCATCTGTGCCCCATGATTAGTTCCGCAATCCGACCGGATCAGCTCTGCAAACAGCGACGCGACACGAAGCGGCCCCGAGCGGCCTCCTAAGCTTCAGTGCAGAGAGCACCCACAAATTCCACATGAACGTCGTCTGTGAAGAGCCGAACGAAACGCACAGATAGTCCCTAGTATGAATTTTCAACAAGTAGGCCTAGCCAGGCCACCCACCATATTATCATTTACTAAAATAGTGCGGCAGGAGATTTCAATCTGATAATCTCCAAAACTAGCTAGCCTGTTAGGCAAGTAGTCCTATGCTCATATTTCAACTAATTTTTCAAAAGCATCAATGTTCAACTACAGAATTAATTCAACCAAATTAATCACCGATGCGCATAGGTCAACTTGCAAATTAAACAAAACAATAACGTAAGGGACAGCCCTACTTCTTCGCAAAGCAAAATGATTAAACACTATCATAAACATAAACATAATTTTTCAAATATTGCGCCATTCAATTTCAGATGAATTCAAATTTTCCTTTCAGTAAACAGACGCAACAATCAAATACAGTGATTAAATATATGTACAAAACACATGCAGTAGCATTTAAAGGAGTAGATTAAATTCAATTCTTTTAATTTAAACCGCTACAAATAGGAAAATTTCGCGGAAAGCCCAAAGCAATTTTTAATTTTAATTCAAGTATTTTTTGACTAAGTGCTCGACCAAACCAAATCTAATACCCCTTGACAGCGTGATTCAACGCTCCAGAGGGGCCCTAATCTTCCCACTACCAAGGGGAGGCCACATGGCGTGAACCCGAGATCGCTAACAGTCGCCACTCGGGTTGTACGCCTTCACTGAGGCCGTCGGCAACAGAACATTTTGACAAGTGGACTGTTGACGGCTTAAGGCTCAGTGGAGGTGGCCGTGGTGGGAGCTAAGGCGGCAGCTAGCCAGGGCCGCCTCTATCAAATGGGGAACAGTGGTACACCAGTCGCGGCCACTCAGCTAACGGGAGTGAGAAGGGTCCAGCGGACCGATGAGTGGCCGTGAAGTTCCTCTCCACACGCTTAGGGGGGGTGATGACACCCCCGCCCCTGGGGGAATTACCCCCCGACTGGTCGGGGGAGGGACCCCTTTCAAACTTAGAGGCCTGATGGCTGGCCGGCAGGCGCCGAGAGTCGCCCGGCAGAGGGCGTGGCTGAGCGCCCCCGCCCGTGGGTGTCGAGGGCCTGGCAGAGCCCCGAGAGGAGACGCCGTTCGCACTCAGGCACAAAACGGCATGATGATTGCCCTGGCAATGCAGACAGGGCCACCGATGCGGACAGTCTCGCTGGAGGTGTCCTCCCAAACATGAGCAGCACCAGCGGCGCTCCTTGGCGATAGTTCGCCTCGCTGGAACCGGCTTACCTAATAATTTCGGGCACGACGTTACCCGATGATCAGATGCTCGACAATAGGAGCAGGGGGGGGTTGACGACGACTTGCCTGGAGGATTCAGCCTCTCACTGGGCACGGCTCGTAAATCGTCAACGGTGCCCGCCGCGCTCTCTATCTGCCGGCACTGCTCCTCCAATAACCGCAGCAGGTCATAGAAGGGCGGTATATAGGAGGCCTCGTCCCCGCCGTACCTCTCCTCAAAATGGATTCGAAGGTCGAGAGGTAGACGGGACAGCACGATGCGGAGCAACAAAAAAGCCCATTCGCCCACTGGTAAACCCAGCCGCCTCAACGTATTACAGGCCACCAAGACTGGATCCAACAGGTCCGGACGCAGTCTGGCCCGGTCACTAAGCAGCGGGAGGCTTAGAAGCTGCATAACATGTTCGTCCGCAATTCGCCGGACGTTGGCGTATCTTCTGGCTAGGAGGTCCCGAGCAGTCTGGTAGGCGTCGTCCGACAATCTCAAGTGGCCGACGACGCCCAGGGCCTCCCCCTCCAGTGATGCCAGGAGGTACGCCATTTTTTGGCTCGGGGTTAAGTCACTCCGGGCGTCCACTAGGCTGTCGAAAAGACCAACGAAGGTCAGCCATTCGGAAAGGACCCCGGAGAACTTTAGCAGGTCAGGTTTGGGAGTCGTCCCAACAGCTCCGGCTGAAGCTGCTTCAGAGAGGACTCGGACAGGTCACTCATCCGAGCTTCACGCGCCTCCTCAGCATACCTGCCTTCAGCCTCGATCAACTCGTCCGTGAGCCACAAGAACTGCTCATAGTCCGCGAAGCAGGAGTCCAGGACTCCCTTCTCCACATCCGAATCCTCGAGCTCAGCGTAAGCCTCCTCCACTGCGGCCCTTCGAGCATCCACCTGCTCGAACTGCATCATCAAGTTATGGACCCTATCCGGTCGACCTATCAAAGCATGGGCGCTTGTGGCCCAGCGTAGCTCAGTCCGCAAACAACGGATCAGTAGCTTGGGCGATGTCATCACTATTAAATACAAATTACGACGCGGCTCGAGCACAATTACAAAGATAACAAACAAAAAATACAACAAAATCAACAGTTAATAAATGCAGTTCCTATCAAATCGCGTTGAATAGAAATTACACAAATACGAATTACTACGTATCAACCAAATACAAGTTAGCACAAAAGAAAAGGTACAAATCAAATTAACAAATAACAAATACTAGTGCGATCAAATCAAGTTAAATTTAAATTGCGCAAATACAATTACTACTCTTTAGTTCAAATACAAATTACAGTATAAACGAAGATACACATCACGGTCGATCAACAAAAAATGCCTAGCTCGGAAATCGACCCTTCGATAAGTAATCCACTACAACTATCCGACAACGATAATTAACCGATTACGTAAAAATCACCATCTACCTACATGACGTATATCTCTAGAAAAACTCCCGCTTGCGCAACCTAGGGCGCGGCTTTTCAAATCTACCCACTAACCAAAAAAGGCAAGCAACAAAGAACAAAGGGAAATAATTCTATTATTACGTACAAAAAAAAATAATTTTTACGTATTACGGACGGGCGTGATTGTAGATACAAATTAAACCAATCAAACCAACGCTCCCTGCCACCAGAATTGTTTAATGTTTATCAAACACTATGGTCGGGATCGACCGGGGAATCGAACCCGGAACCACGCTCTGCTACCAGATTGTTACGGCCTACGGCTGCTCTCTTAAAGGATCCAATCTTCAGGGGCCCATGAGCTGAAGACCTCCGAACAGACGTAGGTCGGGCCTCCTAAGGCCACGTGGAATCTCTCTAATTACACTAAAATATATGGCGGAGCGTTATACTACGGCCAGTCGACCGGAAGGAATATGGATGAAGCTTACTTACCTATTCAAGGCGACTGGTCCCTCCGGAGTCGGTCAGGTCACATGTGGTTGTGTAGTGCAAGGGAAAGAATGGTGATGTGGTGTGTAGCTGGGTGTGACTGATGGTTATTGAACCTAGACCTTGGCCGTCGGCAGCAGCCCGAGCGTCGACACCGCTCCAACTTGAGGGCGCCTTTCGAGGTTGTCCACAGTCACTTTCTTCTTTCGTCACGTTGACAGTCAATTAACTCTATCGTACGATTTACTAACTTACAAATGCCACTAACTATCGCTGAGTATAATGGTTACCGCACAAACGCACACGGAGTTTAAAGGATCAAAGGTCACTACCGTTTCGCGTAGCAATAGTTAATTCGTATATTTACTGGCCGCGCCGAATTATTCCGAGTTCCCTAACAGAATGGACCGCGTGCTCACGTCAGCACCGATTAAAGACGACTGACTTTTCGCTCGCGACTCGCGCGCTCGTGCCACGCCCCAGCCGAAGTTCAAACCGGAATCGCGCCGAGCCGAGTGACATCTGGTGTCGACTCCGACATCAACGTTTTGCGCGAACACTTGCCGTTTCTCTATTACGAGCCTAAAACCAAAATTTGACATGTTTTGACATCGTTGTTTATCTGGTTGTCATGGCAATTTTTATTCAAATTCGCTACCAGTCTGTTGTTTCTACTTCGATAATTTCACATAAATACTCTTTCCTCTTGGCCATTTACAAAAAAATTGCTTTTAATTTAAATAATTTTCCGTTCTCTCTAAAAAGGTATAAAAGCCGAACAATCGGTCAAGAAACTAAGTCTGGCTTCGGTTCTCAAACTCGAAGAATCTCCTAAAGGCCTTATCCCGGAGCCGCACTGCCCCGGGATCCTGCAAGCCTCTGTCCTGCCTGAAGTCGCCGGATCCTGCAAGCCTCTGTCCTGCCTGAAGTCGCCGGATCCTGCAAGCCTCTGTCCTGCCTGAAGTCGCCGGATCCTACAAGCCTCTGTCCTGCCTGAAGTCGCCGGATCCTGCAGGCCTCTGTTCTGCCTGAAGTCGCTGGGATCCTGCAAGCCTCTGTCTTGCCTGAAGTCGCCGGATCTTGCAAACCTCTGCATTCACCTGATGTCGTCGCCTAGACACGCCCACGCCTTCACCTACGCTGTGCGTGCTCGTTCCAGGCGCTGTGGGCCTACCACCAGCACAGCCTGTGTATAATCTGTGGGCAGCGAAGACCACCACCAAAAGCGGTGTACCACTTGGATCTTCGGCCTCAGCTTCAATATTCATCATTTTTATTATCTTTTTTTTTTAGAAATAATTGTAAATCACGTCACCCATCTTCATCCTCATACATCATTTTTTTTATATAAATCTGTAAACATCTTTTTTTATATTTTAAATAGATTATTTGTTTTGCCCTATTTTTGTTGTTTTGTTGTTGCTAGGTTAGGTTCTTTTTTTGTTTTTAATTGTCGCTTCACGACAAATGCTCATGTTGAAATTGTGACCATCGTATTTTATTCGCACAGAGATAGAACTGTGACGACCCAATTACCATCCTTCCTCCAACATTAGTAAGCTGAAGTGGCAATTAGACCAGCCATATATCTAGAGGAACCGAATACGGGAGAAAGGATCTATTGTGTTAGGATCCTAACGGCAAGCGTGACGTGTGAAAATGTAATGAGAGGCTGTCCAACACTCCGTAGGAGGGTGTTTCAGTAGATGGAATAACGACCTTTTAAGGCAAGTAGGTATTACTTGGAGGAGATTTATTCTCTGCAGTATACTTGTAAGGGATTATAATGATGATAAGGATAATGAAAGTTCTCTCACAGTAATCTCCTAGACACTTTACTTATGAAAATCGATAGTTAATTTGTTAAAACTAATAGCAACGGAATATAATAATTTAAAAGTTAATTTAAAAACAAATACCGAATGTATTGAAGCAAATAATAAATTAATAAATTGCCTTTCTTAAGCATTGCAAATGCAAATCATTTAAAATTAAATATTTTGTACAACCGACTTCAATATAAATTATTACGAATAACAGCCATTGGTCAGAAAGCACCAGCTTTCAAATAAAGAAAGAATTAGTTCTCCCAGTAAAAAGTTATGAGGTAACACACTTAAAAACATACAGTCGAATTGAGTACCGTCTCCTTTTTGAAGTCCTTAGAAAATAAAGTTACTGCTGATAATAACTATTGATACTGTGATAATGGAGCAGGACGAATCGATCATGTAATATCCCTGTATTTTGCCTGCCTTACTTATCATAAATTAAATTATTTCATTGAAGTCATCCCACTTAATCATAGCTTTAATCTCGTAGGTGTCTAGAAGAAGGTATTTTTTCAACAGTTTTAAAAAGATCCATCACAATTCCAATTTTTTTAAACGGAAAGCGTGACATCATCCCTAACTATCGTCCAATATCGTTACTCCCGTCTATATCTAAGATCCTTGAAAGAATATTAAACACTAGACTTATAAAATTTTTAGAAGATAATGAAATTCTCTCAAATGGTCAATTCGGTTTTCGAAAGAGTAAATCAACTACGAACGCTATACATATTTTTACAGAATTTATTGTGCAAAAATTTGACTCCAATAAAAAATGTATCACAATCTTTATTGATCTGCAAAAAGCTTTTGACACTATTTCATCTTCTAAACTGATCGCGAAACTTGATAAAATGGGTATTAGAAAAGTACAATTACAACTTTTTAGAGATTACCTACAAAATCGCTCACAACGAGTTAGGATAGGAGAAATTTTTAGTGATGAAAGACCAATCAATTACGGAGTACCACAAGGGAGTATTCTCGGTCCAACTCTCTTCCTTTGCTACATACACGATCTTTGTAAATTAAACATCCCAAATTGTAAAATAATCTCATATGCTGACGACACAACCCTCTCGTTTTACGGTGACTCTTTGGAAGAAGTTTTCAAAATTGCACAGGATGGTTTCAATATAGTCTGCCACTGGCTTGCTCTAAATAGTCTCACTTTAAATTCCGATAAAACCAAATATGTAATGTTTTCCATCCGAAATTCAAACTGTATTACAAATAAATTCAAAATTATAGCACATTCATGTGATATGACCTCTATTTCAAATTGTAAATGTCCTGATATTGAAAATACAAATAACATAAAGTACCTCGGCATAATAATAGACAAGAATCTAATTTTCAAAGAACATATAAACTATTTAGTTCAAAAAATTAGAAAGCTTATCTACATATTTAAAAACTTACGACATATCGCAAATTGGAATTTAATTAAAACTGTATATGAATCGTTAGGTAAATCTATCCTGTCCTATGGCATTTCTGTATAGGGAGGCTCTAGTAAAACATTAATGATGGAAGTTGAAAACGTACAAAGGATGATATTAAAAATTGCCTTGAAAAAACCTAGGATGTATCCGACTACGAACTTATCCGCAGAAGCCAATGTGTTAACGGTTCGAAAAATTTACATATTATTAATAATCTTAAAAAAACATAGTTGTATTGATTTGTTGGATAATATAAGGAACTCTGGTACGAGGAGAGATTATGAAGTTTGTGAAATTATTCCGGTAAAAACATTTTTTGCTCAAAAGTTTTTCAGTTTTAAAGGTAGCAGATTATATAACAAAGCAAACAAATTACACTGTATCATTAACCTAACAAAATATGAATGTAAAAAGAAAATTTCAGATTGGCTGCTTAAATTTGATTATGAAAAAACAGAACAATTACTGCAAATCGCATCTTAACATACCACGTACGAGTTAACACACACACACACACACACACACACACACACACACACACACACACACACACACACACACACACACACACACACACGCACGCACGAACAATAAGATTAACCGCTTACGCGTATGCTCACTCGCAAACGGAAAAAATTCTCTGCTATATACATATAATAAAAAAAAGAAAACACAATCAGAGGTTATTATGTACGTGATCACGCGTCCCGAGTAGACTCACTGCAATACTATACAATTGACGCAATTACTTTCAAACGAAATTACTTTAATCAGTCAAATACAATACAAGCCTCTTGCTACGAACTTACAACTTAGACAACCTAATCCGAGGCGGTCTTCACGAAACCACAATTTAAGTAGCGAAGTAACTCGCACATATACTAAAAATATAGAACATAAAACCAAAACTGGTCGCACGAAATCGCTGCCACGGTCACCACAAATACGTTACGTTGCGACGGCGCCGCTACACTCAAGCTACTGTCCTTCGCCCACGAGCGCCAAACGCCGGGAGGCCGCATACCGCTGCCCCCTCCCCGCGACGCGCGTGTCACCTCACACATCGGGCGATTCGCTAAGTTAACGCTACTGGATGGCATTTCAAATAACCATTTTTGGGCCTAAACAATCTAGTTGATCATTCTAAATGGGGAGCCGGGAGATCCATAGCACAGCGTAACCTAGTTTGGACTGCCGTCTCCCACAAATTTATGTACTCTTTGTTTTGTTTATAAAAATATATACATGTTGATAAAAGATAAAATATGCAAGGTACAATTTGTGGGAGATAATAATAAAGGTTTATTTTATTTATTTATTTATTATTAATATTTCGCTTCGCCGCTAAGCACTTGGTAATAAAAAAGGCTGCAATTAGACAAAAATAGGGCTAGGTGCTATATTGTATCATTTATTAATAAGCAAAGTAAGTAAGAGAACTTAGTGGCACTTTTAGACGGAAAAGTAGCGTTACTGCCATCTTTACTTTTGTTACTTACTTTATTTGCTAACTGATGTTAAACAAGTAATATGAATAAATATTCATATTTTATTTGGTATGCTTTTAAATGTGCAAACAAATATACGCAATACCTGAATTGGATATAATTTGATATAGTTTCTGTTGTTTGCTCTCTTAAAATTTATAATATCATTTAATATTTTAATATTTCGAGGTCATTAGTAGTTAACTGTAGAAAATTGTAAAAGAATTTGCATTATACGTAGTAGAGCCAAGCTGCAACTGCATTTTATGGCTGTACCACGAATGTGTCGACTCGACCGGGGAAGGACCACAATCTCACAGTATACCAGCATGAAATAGCAGCTCAAACTTGCTGTGTTTTGTATGGTGAGTGTAGAGAACTGGTGACAATTTTTACTGGAAACGAGACTTTCCAACTTTGTCTTTTAGGGTGGTTTGCATTTTGACTCTTAATCGAGGATAGATGTACCACTCTATGATGTCTATAGACCACAGTATCTACTTACAATCAGGTGGACAGTGTGCTTTTTGTCACTTATATGCTATTAAAAAAAAACTTGCTCAATCAACTTTTATTCTAATCTTATATCCATCTTCATTTTATAAAATATTCAACCATTAAAACTAAAAAAAAAGTATTGTTACAGCCAGAAATATACTTCTTACTGATAACTGAACACAGGCGTCATCTAATCTGAGGTTTTAGGTCAAGGAAATGTCCACCACGTTACCCCTAATACGTTTTGGTGGACTTCGAATGTCCCTAAAATAGTTTTTTACGGTCTCATCATGCTGATTTCCTCCTGAGGTTTTCTTTCTCCACCGAGCATGTGGTAAATCATCACTTAAAATTGCAATCAATACAATTATTGGTAATTCAATGTATTGGTGCCGTCGGGGATCGAAACTTGATTGCTCGCGCGCTGTAAAATATACAGCGAACGGTTAGCTTCTGAGCAACCACGGCTCCATTACACCATTTTATATTTGTTTTTTTTTAAATTTATTAAAATAAAAGATGTATAATAAAAAAATATCGATGTTTACGGTAACTGTAAATAAGCACGATAAGTGAAGAAGCGGTTAATTGATATTGATCAAACGCAAGAAGCTTTGAAAATCGATTCTAACAAAGCGGTGGCTTAAATCTCGTTACATATGTTAGAGCAACGGTATTTCTCGAGTTTCTAGACCGTAAGAAATTTATTACATGTAAAGAACATATCTCTCCTTTATAGAGGGAGGTTTATTAAGATTTTAAGCTGAAGAGGGTTCATTATTACTACAGGGATGCTTGCGGCTTTGTTTTGAGGATAATTCTACAGAGGCCGAAAACGCTCGTACTTCAGCGATAAAATACCTTATAAAGTAAAGTACGTATTAATGTACAATTATAGCCTGTATGTTTCGCTGCTGGGCACAAGGCTCCTATCATTTTTGAGAGATTTATGCAGCATTTATTTCGCCGCGCTGCTCGTGTGAGTTTAGGCGAACTTCGCATTCATTATAATCATCATTACAGCCCTTCACAAGTCTACTGCTGATCATAGGCCTCCCAAAAAGAATGCCACAAAGCACGGTCTTGAGCCACTTGCATCCATCGATCTCCTGCATCTCTTACCAGGTCGTTACTCCATATACTGGGAGGACACACAACACTTCGTCTGCCGGTACAAGGCCGCCACTCGAGATTCTTTTTTCCCCATCGGTTGTCAGTTCCTCGAGCTATATGTCTGACCCATTGCTATTTCAGCTTACTAATCTGTTTGGCTATGTCGATCACTCTGGTTCTACTGCGGATATCCTCATTTCTAAGTTAATCACGCAGAGAAACTCCGAGCATAGCACTCTCCATAGCTCGCCGAACAACCTTGAGATTCCTCATCCGGTCAGCAGTGAAGGACCAAGTCTCAGCTCCTTAGGTTATCACTGGCAACACGCACTGGTTATACAGTCTCGTTTTCATGTTTTGAGATGTACCTGACGTGAAGATGTGCCGTAATTTTCCGAACACTGCCCAGTGAGTTGAACCCGTCGATTGGCCTCTCGGTTGGAGTTGGACTTACTTAGTTGGACTATTTGTCCCAGGACTAAATAAACTTGTGTTCATCACAAAGAGTCCCTCTTTTTCCATGAAGTCGGCCAGCTGCTGGCCTCTTGGGTTCCGTTGCCTTATTCCAAATTTCCCTACCTTCAGCTCACCGTTCTCTCTTATTCCTAATTTTGCGTTGAAATCTCCCATTAATACCGTATAGTGGATTTTGGAGGAATGCATGGCTCTAGATATATTCTCATACATTTCGTCCACCGTGTGCCGAGGTTGGTGCGTAAACCTGTATGACCTTCAGCGAATAACGTTTGTTGATTCTGAGTATAAGATACGCAACCCTCGTTGAAACACTCTCAATCTTTAGACTGAGAGACTTGTGGACGATAAATCCGACACCTCCTTGGGACAGATGGTCGCCCTCCCGGTGATAGAACAAGTTGCCTGATTCGAGGATTACCATGTCCTTCCCCTCTCTTTGGATCTCAGATAATCCTATAATATACCCGTGCAACTTTTCTATCTCAGAAGAGATAGACAAGTTGCGCGGGTTGCGCGGAGTTGGAAGAATCCAACTCCAGGATCTTCTCGTCAGTCCTCAGGGTGCGTGCGTTATATTTTGCCAGGTCCAGTCGTCTCAGGTGGCAACCGAACCTCCATCGGAGATTTTTAGCATCCCCTGCGGGGTACCATAGTCGCCACCGTAGCCGGCCGTGGACTGGCGGCCGTGTTTATTCATGGGGCTTATATTGCCATTGTTACCACGATTGGCGATTGGGGTTAGCAACCGCAGTTTTTTTATTGTTATTTTGCTCTTATCAGAAAGATGCTGCTGCTCATCTTCTGCGTCAGATTCCCTCTGTCGCCACTTACGACATCCCTGGGAAGTTATGGAGTAGTCCACATTCTTACCCGCCACTACACGGAACTTCATATTATGTTCTCGAAACATCGTCAATATTTTATTCACCGTCGCTTAAAGTTGTAATTAACATTTTCATTGGTGCCGGCGGAGATCGAACCCACGTTGCATGAGTACTGTTAAGTTTACGACGATCGCTTAGCTCCTAAACTACTGAAAAAGTTCACTATCGTAAGAACTTACAAACGTATGAATGTAAACAAACACAACATACATATTTTAAAAACTGTAGACCTAATGACTTAGAGATTTGTTATAAAATTAGATGAAAATAATTTCCAAATAAGAAGATATGTTGAAGTTATATCTAATACACCATATTATTAATTTAAGAAGGCTTCAGAGAAAAAAGAAACAGGAGTTGGGCAGCAGCATCTTCTTAAAACAAATCAAAGTAGTAAAAAAATACGGTGGACATTCCGTTTGTCACGCTTAGTTCTGAGGAGGCCTATGTACAGCAGTGGACTTTTGATAGGTTTGTTTGTAAACAAATGAACTAGATTTTTTAATTGTGTAATATAAATTGTTTTACGAACAATATATGAAAGAGAAAACCTGAAGTCGACATTAATTTTTAAGCATTAATTTCAAAGCTTTTCATTATGGCATGCCGTAAGCACCTAAGCGCGTCGGTATGTTCCATTAGGGCCTAAAATTAAGATTCCAACGTTTTGTCGCATGAAATCGTATCTAGCAATCATATTGTACATATAAGTGATATAAGAAGCACATTGTCACAAAGATAAATGATTGTTGAACTTATTAATATATTTTTTAAATCGATTGATTGCTATTTTTAAATAAAAAAGGGGTTTAGTGGCTTATGGTGTGGATTTATCAAGTCCGCAAGGCTTGTAAACACGATAACTTTTGAAAATATCTATTGTTCAACTCAATATATTTTTAAATCTCTTCATCTATCATGTGGAAAGCCAATGAATGTAAATGGCAGTTTAATTTTGTTTAGTTTAGTTATAATAATTTTTTTTCGACTGCGAAATGGCGAAATTTTCGGTGTATTCCGCAGCCTTGTAAGAATAAATTTATACTAAATAGAGACTGCGTCACTCAGTCTCAGTTCGGCTTCGGCGTCAGTCGCCGTCGTGAGCGGACATTGTTTCGGTTCTTTGCAGCGCCTCAAAAAGATCGCTGTACAAATACACAATATTCGAATCACCAAATTTCTTAAATACTTGATTATAATAATAATGAGACATTTTTTTTATTACAATGTTTTAAAAGCACAGAATAAATATTAGTAGTACGTACTAAAAGCAAGTAGTATCAATTTTTTCGTCATGGGTGTCATTTTCATGGTTTTCGAGGGTGTTGAAGCCGATATTGCTGTCGAAATGTAAATCCAAGATGGTGGCTGCAATATGTACCAATTTTTTCATCAAGGGTGTTATTTTCATAGTTTTCGAGAGAGTTAAAGCCGATAGGGTAGTCAAAATGTAAATCCAAGATGGCGGCTGCAATAGGTATAAATTTATTCATCATGGGTGTCATTCTCATGGTTTTCGCGGGTGTTGAAGCCGATAGTGCTGTCGAAATGTAAATCCAAGGTGGCGGCTGTAATGGGTATCAATTTTTTCATCATGGGTGTCGTTTTCATGGTTTTCGAGGGTGTTGAAGCCGATAGTGCTGTCAATATGTATTTAAACTAATTTAAAAATTCCGTGTAATCATGTTATACGTAATTTTTTAATGCGCTTAGGGCATGCCTAATTGGATTTACCAATTTTTATTTTATCTGTTATCCAACATTGCGTGTAAATCTTAAAAAAAAAACAAATATTATTCTTATATTTGTGTGTTTTAAAAGTTGCAATAAATTCTTGTTAAAACAAAGCGCACAATTCCATTTAAAAAATGAAGGGTTAAAACCCTAAAAGAGGTTTTACCACTAAGCACTTTCAGTAAATGTGGCTTCAGTGGATTTTGTCAAGCCTGTATCCAGTTTAATTAAAGTTGCTGGGTTAAATGTCGCACAGTTAGGCTGCATTCGACAAGGGTATATTTTTCTGTTTTGTATTTGTTATAAAAAATACAAAAAAAAGATATGTGACTAGTCTTTCTAGAATAAATTTCTGTCGTTATAATCTTGCCACAATAGCTCACTAGGCTACGCGTTGACGTTCGCCTATTGTTACTTTAGTTGTATGGTGTAACAAAACAGAATGTACCACTCTCACTATTCCTGATTCGTTTACTCTGCATGTACAACATCAACTCCTCCACGTCTGAGTTTCCTTTTAATAATTTAGTTGAAAAAAATATGTTAAAAATCTGGATGAAAAATTTTTGATAGAAAAAGAAGAACGGATGGTTGCAAATGTAACGTGGCTCTCAAGAGCTAAGTATTCACTACAACTGCGATGTTTTTCATAATGATTTCTTATATTTACGCGAACACTACACATTGAATAAAACTACTTTTACGGATTTTATCGCGTTTAATTAACTTATTTTTGTAATTTTATTAATTCCCGACGTTTCGGGTGCTATCCAGCACCCATGGTGAATAAAAAAAAAGAAGAATAAGAAAAATAAGTTAATTAACTCTCTATACTGATACAAGAATTTATTTATTAATAAAGAAAACGAATCCACAAAAATGTATTCGTTATATATATATATATATATATATATATATATATATATATACAAAATAAATCCATTTTAAAAACCAGTGATAAATAAAACTATCACTGGTCACTAAATCATATACATTAAGTTTTTTTAATTTTATTATTTATAAATATATACTAAATTGTTTAAGTTAAATGATAGTAACTATAGTAGTAATAAAGTCCTATCTTAATTATAATATCCAGTTTTTTTATAGATAATGCGTATCGATAGTTGTCACAGCTACGGCTGTATGCAACTTTTTAATGTAGTTGCGTCGCTACATTACACTGTTAGACCGGCACTGGTAGATTTGACATAGTCAACTACTAACTAGGTATCTTACGTCTCGATCGAAATACATACTTTAAATTATTTATTACTTTAAATTAAATTGCTGAGTACTGTTGAATCCACTGTTGTTCATTTGACGTGATCGCTAACATACTCTTTTCCAAATGTGTTCATAATTAATTGTGTTAATTATTGAAGTGAAAACTTCTTTAGCGGCGTTGTGCACTTTTTTTGTAATGGGTAAAAAATGTTAAACTCGCGTCAGGTCACGTGTCCTGATCGAAAATTCGTAAGACGGACGGAGAGTAGACAGCCGGCGCGGCGTAGTAGTATTATTCAGGTTAGGTTAGGTTTAGTTAATTTTCATCTATTAATTAATATAATTTTATTATTAAGATTAGGTTTCGATCGAATCTACTGTACTGCTTGACGAAATTATTAATATAGATACATATGTACTTACACATTATAGATGTAATATTTGTAATATGTTTATACTTTATAGCATTAAGCTATATTTTCATAACATCACAATAAGCACATGTGCGGTGTAGGTTTACTAAACAAATAATTTCGAATAAATGAAATAAGATAATAATAAATAATCTCCGCCATTCCAAAATATCAAAAATGCACAACGTTAATATTCAAATTTTCACTTCTGCCGGCACTCCCGGAGTGCAACCCGTCGTTTTTTTTATATTGTAAATTAATGTTTAAAAAAAGTCACGCTGTTTTTCTTGCCAGTACAAATGTTTTTTATCAACCAGTCGTAAAACTATATATTGAATAAAATCATTGTATTCTATTGTATCTACATTTTTTAAAATATTGATCGACCTTTGTGGATTTGACAACCTTTATACGGGTTTCAGTCTTTTTAATACTTCAGGGTTGAGTATTATTTTCTTGCAGGAATGTAACATCACGATAGTGATTACTTCAAATCACTACGGCTGAAAATAATATTTAAAGGAAAAACAATTATTTATGAATATTAACCAACAATATCTATGTATGCTCGTCAAGGTATTGAACACCTCGATAAATTTCAGCTTCACAACGACACGTAGCGGACACGTTATTTACGCTCACGTGAATACATGGTAGAGCCATGCTGCAGCTATATTAGTAGTATAGTTGTAGCACGAATGTGTCGGCTCGACCGGGGAGACCACGCTGTCACAGAATACCAGCGTAAAATAGCAGCTTAACACTGCTGTGTTTCATATGGTGCATCTACTTTTTGATTCTTTATTGAGGATAGATGTAGATGTCTATGGGTCACAGCAACCACTAACTATCAAGTGGACTGTGTGCTTGTTTGTCACCCTATCCTATAAAAGAAAAACATTGAACGTGTGTGGTGACATTTTATAAACTCCAATCAAAAGCATTTTCAGGGAAAGTGTTAATTAGAACACTTCAAAATATTAGTGCTCTGATTTATTCGGCTTGGTTTATTCTGTGGAATACCCTGTAACGTGTAATTATGTTGGCTCCATATTCTTTAAACAAGGAAACAATAGCGTAATAACTGCTGCTTGATGACAAACATAAATAAAAATAATTACCTACTAAGCGGCCACCTTATCCGAGTAGGAGTTAATCACCTATCAATCCAATTAATCATTGACTTCCAAGTTAATAATTTGGGCACGTAAACCCCATTTTTAACTAATTTATTTTTGAGTCTTTCTTTTTTATAAAGTATTTTTTTTATTTAATGCAAATACGCGAATTATTGTTTGAAGTTTTAATTTTTAAGTATAGTACTAGCTGGTACCCGGCGCATTACAACCGCATAAGAAATAATTGTGGAAATATCGTTTTAAAATTTTAATGGTTATATTCTTTAACTAGGAATTATAGTACAATAGTGAAATTGAATGATATGACTTTCAAATAAATTTGTTGTTACAATACCCGCGCCACCTACTGTAAGTGCCTACAACCTTCGCGCATGTGCAAGTAATAAGTTGACAAAGTTTTACTGTAATCTGATCAAGGGTATGGCAGCGCATAAAATACGAACAAACAAATATTAATTTTTGTAAATTAGATTTACGTCGTAATCTATTTATCAGCAAAAAAAGTTCTCAATAAACGTCGCGATTCATGATTCGAATCGTTTACTCCTTCCGCTAATACTCGATGAAAATGGCTTCAAGGGCAATTAATTCGAACATAAATCATATTAATTCGTTCTGCGAATAAATGTAAAAGGGGGTGAAAATTTAAATTTGTGATAAATTGTGAAGTTAATATCGACTTCAGATTTTTCTCTTTCATAAATTGTTCGTAAAACACTTTATAGTACACAATTAAAAAAAATCTAGTTCTATTATTTAAAAACAAGGCTAACAACAGTCCTCTGCTGGTAGGGTAGTTATTAGCTATAGATATTAAGCGTGACAAGGGGGTTGTCAACCGCAGTATTTTTTTTATTATTTTTAGTTGTTATTGGGAAGATGCTGCTGCCCAAATCCTGTTTCATTTTTTTTCTGTCGCCTTCTTAAAATAATAATATGGGGTATTGGATATAATTTTATATACGTGGCAGAGCCATGCTGCAGCTATATTATGGTTGTAGCACGAATGGGTCGGCTCGACCGGGGTAGGTCCACGCTTTCACAGAATACCCGCGTAAAATAGCAGCTTAGCTAAAGGTTAGGGTCTAAAAGTTCGCCGTAAACTTAACAGTAATCATGCAACCCTACTTTGATCCCTGCCGATAACAATAAAAGGTTAATTGCAATTTAAAGCGACGGTGACGGAAATATTGATGATGTTTCGAGGACATTATATGTAGTGCGCCTAATTGCACACGAGCAGCGTGGCGTAATAAATACGTCATAAACCTCTCAAAAATTATAGGAGGCTTGTGCCCAGCAGTGGAACATATATGCTGTAACTGTACGTTACTAAGTTTAACGCTGAAATACGATTGTTCGGCCTCTATAGAACAAAACAAAACCACAAGCATCTCTGTAGTAATGAACCCTCTTCAGCTTTAAATCTTAATAAACCTCTCTCTGTAAAGGAGACCTATGTTCTTTATATGTAACAAAATTCCATACAGTATAGAAACTCAAGAAACACCTTTACTCGAACGTTATAAACGAGGTTTAAGCTACGGCTGTGTTAGAATTTATTTTCTATTTAAAAGCGTCAAAGCTTCTGGAGTTTAAGCCATATCAATTAATCGCTTATCCACTTGTCGTGCTTATTTATAGTTAACGTAATCATTGATATTTTTATTATACGTCATTAATATATGCAATATTAAAAAAACTATAATAAAAAAACTAAAACTAATAACTTAATTATCATACAGTCCTACTCCCCGTGATATCGTGCCAAGAACGCTGACTGCGATTCCTCGCTTAAAGGCAATAATTAGCCTTTGAGCGAGAAAAGAACCAGCACTCTTATCACTAGCAGCAACGAACTGCCGCGGATGGAGTTCCTTTAGGAACTTCACCGCACGTGGACCCCACGGACCGATAGTCTCTACAGCAAATGGCACAAATATGTAGTCATCTCTCAGAGACTCATATATGTGCCACTTACTCAGTTCAGCTGCCTCTGATGCCGCCCCGGCTCTAAGCGAGGTACTCCTGAGTTGAGAGGCCGCCAAAGTGTCTACGCAAGTAGCATTCCACACTAGGGCTTTACCTCTCTCCCAAGGGACCAACGTCATATCGTCGGGTTTCCTGCCATCGTCTCTAAATATTCCACAAGGCTCTAAAACCGAGGGAACATTTATATAGACAAGAGCCTTTCGGATGTTATCGTTCATTACCGGGGCGTGAAAACACACCAGCACTTTTCTTACATGAAAGTCCGTGGAGCTCAAACTCGCCGACTCTGCTACCACGGGGGCACTGATGGAGTTGACAAATCGCCTCTCCTAGTCGGATTCCTACGGCGATGCGCAAGCTTTCCCCATCAGGTAATGTGCCGAGATTACTTGATATAACAAGTAGCTAGATTCTTTAGTCACTATGGAAATTATGAAACAAATCTTTCTGCACACTTCTTGCCAATGAAATATCCCACTGTTTTTGTTGGTTATTTTAAAGTGGAACAATCTCTCCGGGACAGAGCGTTTGCCATGCCTGCCCTGCCTCCGTAGCTAAGAACAGGTCTACATTATTATGTAAAATGATGTTACGTAAGTCACTGACACTATGCACGGAAGCAAGGTAACCAGGCAATGCAACGCTCGAAAGATTTCTCACACCAATACCACCAAATTTTATAGGTAGAGTAACTTGAGTCCAGGCTGTTGTATTTAAAGTTAAACTAGAATTTTTTCTATAGCTTTTTTAAGATTATTATGTCCTATCTTTAGCGGATAGATGGTGTAAATTAAATGCCCAGATGCTTAATAAATTAATATAATTCAAAAAAGGATGTGAATTACACAATGATCGTAGGTCAAGTGACATTGAGTTGACAGATTTGTACGAAGAATCTTCAAGCGCCTGATGCGGCTGACGGCAATGTTCCCGCGATGGTGTTTTGGCGTAATATTTGCGCAGGCGTTAAGTCTGAACAATTATCAATATCTTTTAAAATATCCAAAAAGTTTTAGACTGGACTCGAGCGGAGTATGTAAATATAGGTACAAGGACACAATATTTTAAAATAGTAAGAGCAATGTGGGGGTTTAGGTTATACAATTTGTCAACGTGGTTTAAAAACTGATCAAATTTTGTTTTAAAACAGATTTAACACTATTGAAAAACAACGGGGCACCTAACAGGTATAGCGATTCTGTACTGACAGTTTTTATTCCTGAAGTAATATGATCGAAATTTTGAATTTTAGTGTCTTAGTTAGAGCGAGATAAATTATTTGAAAATAATATTTCACATTTGGTTCAAGACCAATAATTTTAAAATTTCGAAAAATATAAGTAAGATCATTGAGGACTTCATCTGCTCCCAGGGTATCGTCGTCCAGATACCAAAAAATCAGCTAGGATTTCAAATTTGACAAAATGAGTTGAATTCCCAAACTGAAAAGTGCTGGATCTAGTGAGTCATCCTACTGAACACCGACGGTAGAATTGATAATATGGTTTTCGTAAAACAAGTTAGTATTTTTACTGTAATATTGTCAAACGTAATGCTAAATTTTGGGGGCATTGTTAGACACTTCTTTCAGCAGTGTTACCCACCCTATCGAGAGAGTTAAAAGCATTCCTTAGGCCAACCTTCACATGAACATCTGCATCAGAGTTTGTTAAAACTGTATGCACTGAATGTACCGCCGCCTTGCAGCCACCTCTAGTGCCAAAGCCTTGCTAAGTAGGCTGAAATTTTGTCTTAAGGTTAGAGCTTATGTGCTCTCAAGCTGATTTTGAAGTTAAGCGTCGAAATGTGGAACCAACGGCAATAGGACGGTTACCGTTATTCTTTTTTTTTGAAGGCTTAGAATCTTGTCCCATAAAATAAATGGAATGAAATATGGGTTATCATTGCCAGAAAGCATAAAATTACGTATTATTTAGTGTAATGTCATTAAAAAGTACTCCGTCGGCGTCACCAGCAGGAGCGCTTACAAGATCTTTAAGATGTTGAGGCGTAATTCCGTCAATGGCGCCAGCAGAGCCATTCGAGAATGACATAATTGCTTCTAAAGTGTCTTGTTCAGAAATATGTAAAGGTTGCATAGTAGTCTTGGGAGGCAGTGGTAAGTTCTGAGTAGGATTGACCCACGCATGCTTCTGATGAAGGCCTTCAAGAGTTTCGACATTACGAGGAGCCAGGATGTCGCCTGAGAATAAAATACGGGATGCATTTTTTAAGTCGTCATCCATTACTTTCGACTCAACTACTTTTTTTAAATCAAATTTACGACTAGGTCGAGATAAATGAGAATTAATTGGGTAATGTAAATTTTGAAAAGATGTCTCTTTTAGTTGAGACATAATTGATTTATTTATTGTTTTATCAAAATGAAAATGGGAATACGCGAAAGTAAATATATTTTGCAAACTCTTTTCGCTATTAGTGAAATAAATTTGAATAGTGCATGACAATGCTTTAACAAGCTGCATCCTCGTATCTCTAGGAATTCTATCAACCACTGGTATATTACAATGATAATTGTAAATTTGCTTCGAAAAAAGGGAAAAATTTGTGGCGTTAGAGGAATTACTAATAGAGTTATAGAGTTACGAAATTCTACTATGGCATCGTTTATGCATATTTAATCCCCTTTTACTTGTAAACAGCCTACCGTCGGTACAATTTTGACTCTATAGGAAATCCGGCTGTGAATGTAGTGGAGCGGAAATATTCATTAAAAAATCTAAGCAGATCTTTACAGCACTCAAAAGTCTTTACGTTACATAGCTTCACATTGACTTGAAATATGCTGTACCCGGCAACTTTCCCTGAAATACAATCCCAATATGGAATAAATATGGAAGGATTTATTCCATATTGATATAAGTTGTATGTAGTCATTATGCTTTGACAGCTGACAACGACGCAGCAGAAAGCTTTTCCTTTATAAATGAGTATTATATCTGGAATCAAAAAAATATTATTAAAATAACTCTTATAAATTTTCTGATCTTTTTGGAGTAATTTGTAAGCCAAATTTGGTCTCTAAATAAAAAAAAATAAGTTAAATATACGTAGCTTTTGATTTCACATATTCAAAATGGTATAATGGAGTCGCGGTAACTCAGGGGCTAAGCGCTGGATGTAAATTTCACAGTGCGCAAGCAATCCAGGTTCGATCCCGCCGGCACCAATAAAATTGTCACTTGCAATTTTAAGTGCTAATTTACCACGTAGGTCTAGTGATTGTAGTAGTGCGACTGTTGATCATGAGGTCCCGGGTTCTAACCCCGAGTCGGGCCAAAATAAAACACTTATTGAATTTTTTCATCAAGAAATTCTCAGTAGCGGCCCGGAGTCATGAAGTTGGCGGTGTCTCACCCCCATGCCTCAGAAAGCACGTAAAGACGTTGGTCCTGCGCCTGATCTCTATCCGCAAGTAGCATCCCACACAAGGGCTTTAACTCTCTCTCCTTGTGTGGGATGCTACTTGCGTCGGTTTACCGTCCTATCGGACTATGAGAGTTAGGGAATAGAGAGTGCACCTGTGCTTGCGGATACGCTTGGGCACTATAATTCTAGTATAGTCTCCGTGGAGACTGGCCGCCGTGAATGAAATTCGGTCTGGAGGACATTATTATTATCTGGGTAATCTATAAAGTTTTCTCATCTAGTTGGGCCGAGACCCGAGAGGCTGACTGGGATTAACCCGTTCGCAGAAACGACTACAGGTATAATTTCGGCCGGCAGTCCGCCCCACATGTCGGTCACCTCGTGAGCCAGGTCCAGATATTTTGTACGCTTATCTGTGTCGGCTTTCACAAGTTTCTTGTCATACGGAATGGTAATGTCGACCAAAAATATCCTTGACTGTGCCTGGTCCATCAGAACAATATCAGGCTTATTTGCAAGAATAGTCTTGTCTGTGATGATGGCGCGGTTCCAGTAAAGCCTGGCGCGGTCATTTTCGAGCACAGCTTTTGGCAAGTACTTATAATAAGGCAGTTTCCGATCCACGAGACAGTGTTTCAGAGCGAGCTCCTGGTGTAGAATCCTGGCTACTAGGTTAGGTACTGTACGAAAGGCTCATGTACAGCCTTGTAGAACCTCCCGTGGAGCTCCTTCTCCTTCCACACGGTCTCCCGGTCGGAAATGCTCTGTCATTTCTCCTTGCCATTGCTATTTCTTGCCATTGCTCGTTGGCTAAGGATAGAGGGGTAAGTCCTTTATCACAAAAAATTACGTCCCTATAGAATGGATCATCCGCTCTCGCCAGAAAGTAATAACGGAGGATGCACACTACGCGATTACGCATGGTAAGCGCGCTTAAAAAGCCGCGCCCACCATGTTTCCGCGGCAAGTACAGCCTCATTACTGACGATCTCGGATGATGCATCCTGTGGGACGTCATAATAATGCGGACTTTTCTATCCAGAGCGTTCAGTTTAGTCTGAGTCCACCTGAGTATGCCAAATGTATACATGAAAACAGGCATGATCTAACCGTTATATGCATATGTCTTATTAACGCCAGACAAAAGACTGTTAATCACTTTTGTCAAGCGTGCATAAAACACATCGCAAACTGACTGCCTCATGTCCGCCTCATCGATACCTGTTCTGTGACATACCCAGGTATCGGTATGTTTCAGCCTCGGATAGGGTCTTTATGTTGATGGGCATAGACAAGTCTATGCCCTCAGATTTAGCAACCCTTCCCCTTTCAACATGGAGGACCGCACACTTATCCGTCCCCAGCTCCATTCTAATAGAATTGCTAAAGTCAGAAGTGATGTTTAGCAATTCCATAAGAATAGAGTGACTGGAGGCGAATAATTTGAGATCATCCATATAGAAAAGGTGGCTCACTTTTGTACCTTCTGTCCAAAGCTGAAATCCCCTTCCAGAACCCTATGGCAACGCAATGGCAGTTTATTGATGCCTTTTTTGAAGAAATCATCTGGATGGGAGACAACAAATTCTTCAAAGGTATTTATTTTATTTTGTACTGTCGCTTGGGTATTCATTTTTTTTCAAGTCAAAAATTTATCCGAATTCTGGAAAATGTAGAAGTCTGTAGGCGCATGGCCTGGTGAGTATGGCGGATGATGGAGAACTTCCAACCCCAGCTCTTGTAACTTGGAGACCGTCTGTTGTGCAGTATGAGATTGCGCGTTGTCGTGCAGGAGCCGCAGGGACGAATGATTGACCATAGCTGCTTGGATACGTGCGAGCTTCTCCATCATTGTGTTCAGTTCTTCACAGTACACATCTGCAGTAATGCTCATCCAGTTTGGTAAAAAGCTGTGATGAATCACACCGGGGCGAGACCACCAAACAGTGACCATAACTTTTCTAAGGGTAGTTTTCGTTTAGGTCATTTGTTGTTGTTGAATCAGGATCCAACCAACTTATTGAGCGCTTGCAATCGTCAAACATAATCCATCTTTCGTTGCAGGTAACAATGCGGTTCAAAATTTTGAATTTTGTGCAAGGCTGATCAGTGCAAGGCACGTCTCGATGCGTACTTCACGATGACGATCAATGAGTTCGTGGGGCACCCATTTGTCTAGCTTCTTTACCTTGCCAATTGGACGCAAATTGAATAATATTATTTGATACTAAAGTCGAAAGCTGCTGCTAATTCAGCCGTAGATTGAGTATCATCAGCTTCCAAAATCGTCTTTTGTTGACTTAAGTTTTCCGACGACCATGGGATACTTTTATTAGATCAAAATTTCCAGAATGGAAGTGGGCAAACCAATAACAGGTGGTGCGTTCATTTATAGTATTTGCTCCGTAAACGTTGTTGCTGTTGCGTGCCGCTTGTGCTGCGTTACTGCCACGATAGTACTCATATTACATAATTAATCGAATCTTTAACGTATCCATGATGACGAAAAAGATTCAAATGCGATGAAAACATAACGCTTATCAATAAAACATGACTAATTTTGGAAAAATAATTCCATGTTTTTAAAATAAAATTAATTTAAAATTAGAATCCTAAAATAAACAAAAATTATTTTAATAATTTTTGTTTATTTTAATTAATTGATTAATTGATTAAGTTTTTTTTAAGAATATGGATGAAATCGAGCACAAAGTTCACCATACAGTGGTGGTAAGTGGATGCTGTGGCCAATAGACATCTACATCTATCCTCGGTTAAGAATCAAAATGCCGATGCATTGTCACCTCGATAGAAAAAGATGGAATGCCTCTACACTCACCATAAGAAACACAGCTGCGAAACATTTCGCCCGGTGTGTGTCGTAAGAATTGACTATGGGATATACCAGAAAGAACTTGTAGCTATAGATGGCGGTTCAATCATTTATTTTAAACCAACCGTAAAAAACTAAGACCAGTGATGAGCAGCAGCGTCAAAGGTGCGTGTGCATGTGTTGCTGCGATCTTTCAATTCGTCAGCCAAGCGTGAAGATTAAGGGAAACTAATACTTCCTACAACAGGAGAGACCCATCTTTAGCCGGGGAATTTTGAAAAAAAATATAATAGTATAAGTAGACATCTATCTAACATTTATTGCTTATATTATCTATATAGCATTTATCTGCTACTTTACGTATCGGTGGACAGAGTTCAACTCGGCTGGGCAGAGTGCGGGAAATTACGACACATATTCCGTCAGGTGTATCTCTAAACTTGAAAACAATATTTTACAACCAGTGTGTGTTGCCAGTGATGACTTATGAATCTGAGACGAGGTCTTCACTGCTGACCGCGTGAGGAAGCTGAAAGTCGCTCAGAGAGCTATGAAGAGAGCTATGCTCGGGGTTTATCCGCGTGTTAAATTTAGAAATGGGAATAACCGCAGTAGAACCAATGTAACCGACATAGCCTTACGGATTAGTAAGCTGAAGTGGCAATGGGATTATAGTTCGAAGAACCGACAACCGATGGGGAAGAAAGGTTCTCGAGTGGCAGCCTTGTACCGGTAGGCGAATTGTAGGGCTCCCCACCAGATGTAGTGATTACCTGGTCAGACATGCAGTAAATCTGTGCAGTCCTTGGAGGAGGCCTATGTTCAGTAGTGGACTTGTAAAGGGCCGTAATAATGAATGAATGATTATGCAGTTATTCTGTGAGAACATGGTCCCCCGGTCGAGCCGACCCATTCGTGTTACAGCCATAATATAGCTGCAGCTTGGCTCTACCACGTATAATACAAAGTAACGCAAATTCTGTAACAATTTTTCAACACTTGATAAATAATTGCTATGAAATATTCAAATTATATTAATTAATATTATAAATTTTAAGAGATCAAACAATAAAAACTATAGCAAATTACATCCCATTGATGTGTTTGTTTGCACTTTTAAAAGCATACCAAATATAAATATGAATATTTATTCACATTACTTGTTTAACATCAGCTAGTAAATAAATTAAGTACTAAAACGGTGGTAGAGCCTTGCAGCAGCTTTTGCTGTTGCACGTATGGGCCGGCTCGAGCCGGGTTAGTACCACGACCTCACAGAATACTGGCGTGAAGTGGAAGCTCTGCTTCCGCGTTTCGTCTGGTGAGTGCAGGTGACCGGAGGCCCAATTCCCCCCCCCCCATCAACATGGTAGCGGAATTACGTCATAAACTACCCCAGGAGGGTACCAGTACCCCTGGAGAATCCCTCGCTGAGCATCCACGACCATGCTATTCCACTCCTGAGCGTGGGTGCTCAGGCTGCCCCGCGTATTCTGGGGGGGGCAAAATTCCGCTCAACACAAAAACTGCTCGGGGCAAACTGAGCAACAAGACCAAGGCGACCCCTGCCACGCTATCCGTGAATTTCTGCAACATCAGGGGACTTCACTCGAACCTAAACGCCGTCCACTACCATCTTGAGACGGCGAAGCCGGCCTTGCTCTTTCTGACCGAGACGCAGGTGTCCTCTCCGGCTGATACTTCGTATCTCTCCTACCCGGGGTACAAATTGGAGCACTCCTTTGTGCCTCGGGCTGGAGTTTGCGTGTATGTCAGAGAGGACATCTGTTCTCGACGCCTCGGCAGTCTTGAAGGTTCGGACCTGTCCATCCTTTGGCTACGCGTGGACAGCGACGACCATCCGCGCGTCTACGCGTGCCTCTATAGGTCCCATAGCGGTAATGCCGAAACAGACCGACTCATCGACCACGTCCAAATGGCTGCAGATTCCTTGCTACAACAGGTCCCATCCGCAGAGATCGTGATCCTTGGCGATTTTAACGCCCACCACGCCGAATAGCTCGGTTCACGTTTAACCGATCATGCGGGGAGATCTGTTTATGACTTTGCCTTGGCATATGGTCTGACACAACTGGTTACATCGCCTACGCAGATTCCAGATGTTGAGGATCATACACCTTCCCTGTTGGACCTTCTGCTGACCTCTCATCCGGACGGATATCAGGTTTCCGTCGATGCCCCTCTTGGCTCTTCGGACCATTGTGTGATCCGGAGTGTGGTGCCACTCACGCTCCCCTCGCGGTTGCGTTCTGCAGGTTGCCGCCGTGTTTGGCATTACAGGTCGGCGGATTGGGACGGAATGCGGTCTTTCTTTGCTTCCTACCCATGGGGGCGGGTTTGCTCCTCGCCGGATGATCCCAGCGCTGTTGCTGACTCTGTCACTGATGTGGTGCTACAGGGAATGGAACTATTTATTCCATCATCTGTGGTACCCATCGGAGGCAGATCTCAGCCTTGGTTTGGTCGCTCCTGTAAGACTGCATTACGCAGTAAGCTGGAGTGTTATCAAGCCTGGGCTGCGGCTTCGGTGACTCGGGATGTAAACACCAGCACACTCAAAAAGAAGTATAACTTCGCCTCCAGGTCCTTCAAAAGAGTTATTGCCAAGGCAAAGTCAGAGCACATAGGCAGAATTGGCGAGAAACTAGTTCGCCTTCCTTCGGGAACCCGTGCATTCTGGTCTCTCGCCAAGGCTGTCCAAGGGAATTTCTGTAAGCCATCACTACCATCTCTGCACAGGGAGGACGACTCACTGGCCCACGACGCAAAAGAGAAGGCCGACCTTTTAGGCTCCCTTTTTGCGTCCAACTCGACTGTTGATGACGGGGGGAACACACCGCCGACCATCCCGCGGTGTGAGTGCTCCATGCCGGATGTGCGGTTCTCACAGCGCTCGGTTCGCAGAGCACTCCTCTCCCTTGACATCCACAAGTCGAGTGGGCCTGACGGAATCCCCCCAATTGTGCTGAGGACGTGTGCTCTGGAGTTGGCACCGGTTCTAACGCATCTTTTCCGGTACTCCTACTCCCTAGGCGTAGTCCCGAAATCATGGAAGACAGCTTTTGTCCACCCGATCCCTAAAAAAGGCGACCGCTCAGACCCGTCCAACTACAGGCCTATCGCCATCACCCCCTTGTTCTCCAAAATAATGGAATCCATTATTAACTGCCAGCTCATCCGGTACCTTGAGGATCACCAGCTGATTAGTGACCGCCAATACGGTTTTCGTCGGGGTCGATCAGCTGGTGATCTTCTGGTCTACCTGACCCATAGATGGGCGGAGGCAGTAGAGTCCAAGGGGGAGGCGTTGGCCGTTAGTCTGGACATTGCGAAGGCCTTCTATCGGGTTTGGCACAAAGCGCTTCTTTCGAAGCTCCCTTCCTATGGGCTTCCCGAGAAATTATGCAATTGGATCACCAGCTTTCTTGCAGATCGGAGCATTAAGGTCGTTGTAGACGGTGCATGCTCCGACTACAAGCCTATTAACGCTGGTGTTCCACAAGGCTGCGTGCTATCACCAACGTTGTTTCTTCTGCATATCAATGATATGTTGCAAGCCGGTAGCATTCATTGCTATGCGGATGACAGCACTGGTGATGCTCTATACACCGGCTGTGCCAATATTTCTCGGGAAAACGTCACTGAGTACCGGAATAAACTTGTGTCTGAAGTCGAGTCTTTGCTGGACAAAGTCTCGGATTCATCATCATCATTACAGCCCTTCACAAGTCCACTGCTGAACATAGGCCTCCCCCAAAGAATGCCACAAAGTCTCGGATTGGGGGCGACTAAATCTAGTCCAGTTTAATCCTCAGAAGACACAAGTTTGCGCGTTTACCGCTAAAAAGAACCCCTTTGTCGTATCTCCTCAGTTTCAAGGTACTCCCCTTGTTGCCTCAGCCAGTATCGGAATCCCCGGCATCGACATATCGAGTAGCGTGCAGTTTCGTGGTCACTTGGAAGAGAAGGCGAAATTGGCCTCTAAAAAGCTTGGCGTGCTCAATAGAGCGGGACAGTATTTCATGCCGGCTCAACGCCTGCAACTTTACAAGGCGCAGGTTCGGCCTCACATGGAATACTGTTCCCATCTCTGGGCTGGGGCTCCCCAGTGCCAGCTTCTTCCACTTGACCGCATCCAGCGCAGAGCGGCTCGAATCGTCGACGACCGAGTTCTTTCCAATCGGCTCGACTCATTGGCACTGCGAAGAGATGTTGCATCTCTTAGCATTTTCTTTCGCATTTACCATGGGGAGTGCTCTGAGGAATTGTTCAGATTAATCCCAGCCGCCAAATTTCACGAACGCACATCGCGGCAGAACTCCCGATACCATCCACACCATCTGGATGATTGGCGGTCCACCACTGTGCGATTTAGAAGATGTTTTCTTCCTCGCACAACTTCCTTGTGGAATAGTTTACCACCAGCGATTTTTCCGGACCGATACGACTTAGGTACCTTCAAGAAAAGAGCCTACTCCTTTTTAAAAGGCCGGCAACGCATCTGCAATTCCCCTGGTGTTGCGGTTGTTCATGGGCGGCGGTAGTCACTTACCATCAGGTGAGCCGCATGCTCGTTTGCCCCCTCTCCTATAAAAAAAAAAGTAAATATGGCGGTAACGCTACTTATCTGTCTACGAGTACCACAGCCTTGGCTATTTTATTGAAAGAAGAAAGAAAGAAACAGATTTTATTTGGCACATGCAGCACACTCAAGCGGATTACATAAAACACATAACATTTAAGTAGTCATAGAAACAAACAAAAATAAAAAAAAACAAAAAAAACAAAAAAATTATACATAGAAATCATGAAACAGGACATTAACTCCTTTTTTATAGATATGGTAAAATTCAACAAAAAAAAAACCAAAAAAGAAAACAATAATATTAAAAAAAAAAAATAACAAAGAACTAGAGAATAAGGAGTAATGCATAAGGTGTATTATAAAGATAATCCACCCGTTAATGCTGCTCTGCTCCAAAAAGGAAAGCCACTCAGGATATGTTGGAATATGTCAGAAGCACCCCAACCCTGATTTTCAGTGGCACCCTTATGTATTTAAAATAAAAATACACAAATAAGTATAAATATATATATATATATATATATATATATATATACATATATTATATATTCTTTATGTGCAGAGGGCAGTTCTGTTGTGTTAAACCAAATATAATAACAAAAATTTATTTGTTGTAATATTGTCATAATTCTTATAAAATATTCTTAATACTGCAAGAGGTTGCATTGAAATTCACTCAGGAACGTAATTAAGTTTAAGTTACAAGTAAATACACAAACCAGCTGCAGTACACCGCTTCAATACATAATTTCAATAAATAATATTTACATACTCAAACATACACACATATACATATATAAATATATATATATATATATATATATATATATATATATATATATATATACATAAACATAAACAAGCACACATAGATACACATATATACGCTCATACATTCTTTATAAAATTACATACTATCAAAATATCTGTACTATTTAACTTTGAGATTGCTGATCTGAACTGTTAACTGATTACATACAGCTTTCTCTAGGATTTTAGACAAACAGGGCAATACGCTAATAGGTCGCAGGTCTTTAAAATTCGTAATATTATCTGTCTTAGGAATCGGCTTTATTAAAGCAGTTTGCCACTGTTTGGGAAATGTCTTATCTCTCAGAGAACTATTCATAATTACCGTAATAACATTCAAAGAGTATGGGAGAGTGGATAACAGCATTTCCAGTGAAATTTCATCCAACCCAATGACATTCGACTTCAGATCATGTAGAATTTTTAAAACTGTATTACTATCTATTGCATTAAATTCAAAAGTTTTAGAGCTAAATTTATGGGTTTCGAAGTAGTTGATAGCGGATTGAGAAGCAAAATTTTGGCCTGGAACGTCAAGGAAATGTTTATTAATCTTTTTTGGGTCACACAAATTGTAGGGTAAACAAGTATCATGTTTATTTTTTATATTTATTTGACGATGTAAGTGCTCCCATAACGTTTTGAAGTTTCTAATATTACAATTAATGTACGTGTTAAAATAAGCGGTCTTTTTGTTATAAATAGCAGTCACGACCTGTTTTTTTAATTGTTTATAATAATTTACATGTGAATCTATTTTTGTTAAACGTGCCCTTGAATGTGCTCGATCACGGAGTCGCATCATTAATTCGATCGTATATGTTAACCAGGGACGATATTGTTCCTTAATATAGGGTTTTTTGATCGGAGCTAACAGGTTATATATAGATAATATGGTTGAATTAAATTCAGCAACCATAACATTAACATCTGGCACATTTACGATGTTTTCCCAATTTATACCCTTTAAAAGTCGATGAAATTGTTCAGGATTTATATTTTTAATTGGTTTATAAGAAACAAGTCTCGGTGGACATTTGTGCGTAGTAAGATTGACTTCGCATGATATAAACGCATGATGGCTCAAATCAGGTATGTAATCCACTTCTACTTTGTTTAGGGATATGTTAGAAAGTATTAAATCCAACAATGTTTTGCTGTTACTTGTGAAATGTGTGGGTTCGTTAACATATTGTTTAAGATTATTTATTAAAATGAATTCATCTAATATTTTAGTATTACGGTTGGATTTATCTAAGAGTTGATGTTAAAATCGCCAAGGAGTAGTAAATAATCATACGACGAGAACGTGTTTATTATATCTGAAAGACCATCAATGAAATTTTGCACTTGAAGCCAAGGTGGTCGATACGCAGTGCCAATTATGACAATTTTACCATTGATTTTGGCACTTAGCCACATTTGTTCTACAGACTGCGATATAGGGTAGGGTAGATTACGTACTGGTAAACCACGTCTTATGTAGAAACCTACACCGCCACCGCGAGAACGAACTTCTGCCGGCCTAGGAGTATGTCGCAGGTGGTAACCAGGCACACGAGGTGCCCTTCCTTCTTCACCTGCCCTGAGCCAGGTTTCACTCAAAGCCAACACATCAACTCTCTGACGATCCATAGCTACCACAAACTCATCATGATGCGTACCTAGTGATCCGGGATTTAAAAAACCAACTTTTAATATCTGCGGCCTTACCATTATGTACAATAAGTAAGATATCTTTGATTAAGGTTTAAATTAACTAAGTATTTATCATACAATGTAGATACATATTGAGATATTAAATTATAAATACATAACATTATAGATATAATTAGTGCTATGCAACAATAATACAAATAATAATAATATGAGACGCAGTTAATACTAAACTTGCACAAAAATGTATATAATATACCTAGCTGTATTATATTATGTAACTTTGATGCTGGTATGAATATTTTAACAGTGATAACATGAACCCGAACGGTTTTGTATTGAAATAATTGATCTAAATTTGTTATTGCAGGCATATTATACAAAGAATAATATACAATTTCATTAATAATAGCAGGACAATAGGAACTATTAACAAATAAATTAAAAGCAAGAAAAATAATACTATTTAGTTCACAGTTACCTTCGAATAAGCTCAGAAAATCATTAAAGGTAAACGGTCGCTTAATTGTTACGAAAATATCCAAATATATATAAGACATACATAAATAAACTGAACAAAATACGACAAGAACATTGCAAAGCACAGCAAAGTCTATTATCCTAACTCTCAAACCTAAAATAAAAACAAAATATGAAAGATAAATGCCCATAGTGATATGATTTAAAGAATGTTTTATAAAAAAGATCAAATTCATGAAGAACCAAAAATCTTTTCAATGTCACAGTCCATACATATTTTTTGCTTACTAGACATAGAATCGCGCTTTACAAATATTACACCGTTTTCTGTCCATGCATATCGCCAGTTGCATCGACGTGCCTCCTGTCGAGCCCTATGGAAAAGGTGCTTGTTGGCATACGTCAGGCGCTCGTTAAGATAAAAGCGAGTCGGTTCTCCATTGATATTAAAACCTGATGTATCAGCGCCCCGACGCACGCGCGCCGCCCGCAACAGTTGGTCGCGGACAGAGCGCCGCGCCAAACGTACGACGATGACTCTAGGCCGCGGTGGTTCGCTATCCGAGCTCTCACGGTTTCGACGCATACTGGCACGTTCAACACTAACCACGTCACGCTCGTCCAGTTCTACATCCAATTTTTTGGCGACGAGTGTCATGAGGTGACCCGGGCTTTCTCCCTTCTGTTCAGGAATACCGGTGAGCTCTAAATCCTTAGAAAGAGCCACCTGTTCCTTTATATTCAAATCGCGCTTTAAGCGCGCAATAATATCTACCAGTTCGTTATTATTGCATGACTTGTGACCCTCCTTCGTTTGTTGTTCCAGGGAGATAACTCGGATTTCAACGCTGTCCAGTCTCGAATTAAACTGTGTCATGGAGGTGTTTAGTTTCGCAATTTCTTGCCGGAAACTGACCATTTCTTCTGACAGAGTCTTCAACTCAGTTCTACGGAGTTTAATTTCCTTAGCCAATAAACCTTCAATGTGGGATTCAACTCTTGAGTCTACGGATGCCTCAATACAATAGTCGGCTGGCACAGGGCTTTTGCGCGGTATTTTGCAGATTTTACAAATCCATTTTGGGCTTATCCTTGATTCGGGGCTAATATTAACACACGGCCGATGGTAAGTCGACGTGCATTTTGAGCATTTAACGCCATCTGTCTGCGAAATAAATTTACCGCAGTGCCCACACTTATTTGCCATTATTAATCGATGTAGCTAATTGATAACGTATAAATAGTTTTTACAGTTGTCACTAGATGGCAGAAATATCAACACAGATTGATTGCTCGGTTCGAATGATTAATAATTATGCTTAGTGGTATTTTTCAACATAAAACTTAATAAAGACTCTGTAATTCACTTATTAGAAGAATAATAAATAAAGAACTATGCTACAATTTATATTTTAAAAATAAATTTCAACATAATAATGGGGGTACACTAAAACAGCTGATTTCACAGCTGATTGTCACTGCGATTTTTAAAACTTAGTCTTATCCCACTATACTTGGTTAAATACTGCGAATAACACTTGTTCCACTTATCACTGTTATAGTTAATGCAAATATTCGCATCTACCATGGGGAGTGCTCTGAGGAATTGTTCGGATTAATCCCAGCCGCCAAATTTCACGAACGCACATCGCGGCAGAACTCCCGATACCATCCACACCATCTGGATGATTGGCGGTCCACCACTGTGCGATTTAGAAGATGTTTTCTTCCTCGCACAACTTCCTTGTGGAATAGTTTACCACCAGGGACTTTTCCGGACCGATACGACTTAGGGACCTTCAAGAAAAGAGCCTACTCCTTTTTAAAAGGCCGGCAACGCATCTGCAATTCCCCTGGTGTTGCGGTTGTTCATGGGCGGCGGTAGTCACTTACCATCAGGTGAGCCGCATGCTCGTTTGCCCCCTCTCCTATAAAAAAAAAATATAAAATCACTTGTAAACAAAAACTTGTTTAACTATTTATTAGACCAATATATGTAACACCGATATTACTGCCCTCCGCGCACACCTACCTACCATCCCAGGTAGGTAGGTGTGTTATTAATTACTTTTCTTATTTATCAAATAATATATAGCACCTAGCCCAATAGTTTCTACTCGTATTTGCAAAAAAAAAAATATTTACAAAGTGCTTAACGGCAAAGTAAAATATAATGATGGTGTCAATGAAATAATTTAATTTTTGGTTGGGGAAGGCAGGCAAAATATCGAGACATTACATGCTCGATTATTCTTGCTTCATTATTACACTAGCAGAAGAGCAATTATCGGCGGTAACTCTAGATTTTGCATTCGCAATGCTTAAGATAGACGATTTATTATTTGCTTCAATACCGAATAAATAACTTTTTAATGATCATATTCCGTTGCTATTCTAATGTTGTTTAATTTCGTATGTGTACTTTTAACCCGTTTACAACGTTTAATGGCAGTGTAAGAAAATCCACTTCCCTATATAATCCCGTGGGTGTTGTAGAGGCGACAGTGGTAAATAAAGCAGGAGATGGGCAGCAATATCTTGCCGATAACAACTCAGAATAATAAAAATCAGATGTTGCCAACCTGCCTGCTAAGCGTGTCGAATTTAACATATATCCCCCCTAAAAGGCAATCTATGGGGGAAACCTATGTTCAGCGGTGGTCTTTTGATAGGCTGTATGAGAAAATGTCGATCCGTATATTCTTAAAAGGCAAAACACAAATTTTATTCAATCATGAATTGTGTTTTGTTAGTGTGCCAACCTAAACTTAGGCCGAAGTCAAAGCTCAACAGGCTGATAGTAGCCTATTCTTTTATATTATGTTATAAATAGATTATGTAACGGAAAAATCAAGAGAGAGTAAAACAGAGGTGTATGATAAACATAAAACTTACGGAGCAAGCAAATTGAATTACACATTGAATTAGAATAAACTTTTCTCGATAGATGCGGGTGGCTTAAACACAACATGTCAAAGATTATGAAAACTAATAGATTGAATCATTAACTTTTAGATTATTTAACCGTGACAACTAACCACAGCATACACTTATCATTAGGAAGTAGATTGCGTGCACTTTAGTCATCTTTAATCTAAAAAAACTATATTTTCGCGTGGTAACGGCGGTTAAAGCTGTTCTGCTCGAAACACAGCATGGCATAGACCACGGAAATTATTAGATTGAATCATTAACTTTTATGAATTAAAATATCATAGTGAAGTATCAATCATTCTATATTATATTTCCTTCAACATTTTCATAAAAAGAAATAAATATAATACAATCGCCTGCTACTGCTCTAATAACGTACTCATTAAGGTAGCATGGGTACTTTTGAATCTACTTAGATGATAGCAGCAGTACTTGAGGTTGTGATGGTGACACATCAATTTTACTTGTACATTTTTTGCAGTATATACAAATATTTTATAAAGTTTTAATATTCATTCGTATTAAACCAACACTAACATATTTGTATTCAGTTTTAACATTATTTTATGCGCGTTGTTCTGTCGTACAGCGTTTAATACTTATTATTCCAATATTCACTGATAACACATGTCAAAAAATTTATACCTGCTATTTTAAAAATATGACCAGTTATAAAAACGAGCACTCTGTTGCAATACCCGTTACAAATGCACGTATTGCATATAAAAATAAAACTTTGTTACGTTGACTGACTGGTAACAAATTAGATTTTTTCACTGACAAAATATGAAGCAATGCGGAGAAAGAAATATCGTATATTCTATAAAGTAGTGGTCTAGTTTTGATAAATAAATGATTGAATAAAATATAACCTATTTCACAATAAGCATTATTTCTGAAAACCAGAAGTGATTTGAAGTCAATACTGAAATCTTGAATTATTCATATACGGAGACTGTGAAGCTAACGAACGTAGTATTCTCTCAAGCTGGGCAGATTTTCTATTATTTCCACGACTAGCTAATGAATTGTTGATCTCCTTGACCGTATTTTAAATTCACATTAAACAATTACTTACTGTCCGGCTTCTGCATACACAACTTGTGTGAAATAAAGTATTACAACATACTAACTCCACACATACCTATGATATTTTTTATTTATATATTTGGGACAACAAACAATAGTGCAATGTGTATTACAAAGAATAGAAGTTTAAATTAGAAATTGAATGGATAATTGTATAATTAACTACCTTATCCACGTTTTACTTAGTATTGCTTAGTACAAACAAAAATAAAAATAAAATTATACAATATATATATATATATACACGCATAATATAAGTAAGATATTATAAAAAGGAAAAAGAGAAAAAGAAATATCATAACATATATGTTTCTTTTAAGTGCAGCATCAGTTGTTTTTTGGCTTTGGGTAAAGGTGTTTCAAAAATATATATTTACAAACTTATCATTATATACCGACATCAACCGTCGCAGTGGTATGCATTTGCCGGCATTAGTACGGCAAGCACTAATGGCGAACACACATCGTCGGCGTACACTACGTAAGTTATTATGGCGAGGTACTATCAAACCTATCTGGTTTAAAAGCGATGGGTAATCAAATTTATTATGACAAATATTAAACTAAAACATAGCCTGCAATAATAAACGTAAATATATATAATATTAGGTAGGAGAAATGCAGCGGCAGCGTAAGAGAACCCATCACACTATTTCGTCCCATGAACGTAGGCTTTAGGGTAGCCAAAGGGTCACACCATTCTCACGTTACCGTTTTCAGTCTGGTTGGCAAACGCAGTTTTCCTATTTTTTTAGGAAGACCCTGCTGCCCATCTCCTGGTTTGTCTCCCATTATCGCATTTTACAACATCCACGGGATGATATGGGGTAGAGGATATTCTTATACCACCTCTAAATAGTCACACTGCCACTACATCGTCAAGGTACAGCTTAACCTAATGTTAGTAATATGAAATATTTTACAATATATCTATTATATAGGATAAATACGATTTCAATATAATTTTATCACATGATTTAATTTACAGGTGGTGTGATTTCAACTATACAAAATAGTTGAAATTGCACATCTGTAAGACGTGATTATAGAATAATATGCCAAGGAGATCTCAGGGCTTCCGATAGAACGGCTGTACCATATCGTTAATGCCAGGTATATTAAACCCAGATCAGAGACAAACCGTATGCAAAGCGTGACAATTAAGGCAATTACTCTCTGCAATGGACCCATATCCAGCTGTTTACTTTACATACCGAGATTTGAGCCGTGGTAGCTCAGATGCTTAGCGCTCGCTGTAAGCTTCACAGTACTCGAGCATCCCGGGTACGATCCCCGCCGGCATCAATGAAATTGTTAATTGCGATATTAACTGCTGAATAACAATTGCTCGGCAGTGAAGGAAAACATCGTGAGGAAACCTGTATGTCTGAGAAATAAGAAAAAAACTATTTTGAAGACATGTGAAATTCGCCAACACGCATTGGGCGGTGGACATTTCCTTGCCCTAAAACCCTCTCAGAAATGAGAGGAGGCCTGTGCCCAGCAGTGAGACGTAAATAAGCTGCCACTTTACTTTACAAACTGATGAAGAAGATGAGAAAAATTTGCCTTTGGCATACGGGGTTGACTGAACGCCACATGGTCTTAAGTCCGCTATGTACCCTTAGTTTAATGGTGTTGCATTGCAGTTTTGAAATAAATAAATAAATAAGAACGGTATGTAGTGTTGAACTAGGGATTTAACAAAGAGGCATTAATAAAAAATAAATATTTCAATAAGGTTATATTGTACTTTATTTTTATTTTATTTGAAAGTTTGACACACACTTAATTCAAGTTTTAAAACTGCATCTTTCAAAGGATATATTGCAAAATAGGTATGTGGATATAAAGCAACCACTAGTTTTCTAAAGCTTTAAAAACTATGTTTTAAAGCAAATGTTTCTTGCAAACAATTTTCATCGACTTTAAGAGTTCTTCAAATATTTCTTTAAGTTTATGTTTTAATATAAACAGATTAAAGTACTCAATTTATAATGAAACACAAACGTTAGGTACAACACTTTTAGAGACCTTTACATTTTCTTTTATCGACGTGTTTACCTAATCAATTCAATGAATCACTCATTTCCACGGAGGGGGAGGTAAAAGTCACAAGGTTGACGGCCGCATTTATCTTGCACCATCCCCTCGTTTAACAGACGTTATCAGTTAATTTTTTATACAATAATATAGGTAAGTTACTTTTCAAATAGGATAACAGTAACACTTCTAATAGTGTTAAAAGTCTAAAGCTATACGTGGTAGAGCTACGCTGCAGCTATATTAGTAGCATAGTTGTGGCACGAATGGGTCGACTCGACCGGGGAAGGACCACGCTCTCACAGAATACCAGCGTAAAATGGCAGCTTGACACTGCTGTGTTTCGTGTGGTGAGTGTAGAAAACCGGGGACCCATTTTACCGGTAATGAGGTATTCCATCTTAGTCCTCACGGGTGACGACGAATCTGCATTTTGATCGTTATTGAGGATAAATGTAGATGTCTATGGGTCAAAGCAACCACTTACCCACTGGACTGTGTGCCCGTTTGTCACCCTATCCTATATAATCCTATAAAAAGAGTATAAGCACAAATGAAATTTCGGTTGAGGTTACATTTTTTAAATCAAGTATGGGTGTCAAACGTACACATGGTCTACCCACCTGGTTCCAGGTCTGAAGGCGATAGAGAGCCAGTGTCACAGGCTGTATGGCAATCCATCTTGCATTCGCATCTGTCATCATCATCATGATAAGATTTAGGTTGAGGTTACATTTTTTTATAACAAGTATAGGTGTCAAATGAACACATAGTCTACCCACCTGGTTCCTGTTCTGAAAGGGATAGAGAGCCAGTGTCGCAGGCTGTATGGCAATCCATCTTGTATTCGCATCTGTCATCATCATCATGATAAGATTTAGGTTGAGGTTACATTTTTTAAAACAAGTATGGGTGTCAAATGAACACATGGTCTACCCACCTGGTTCCTGGTCTGAAGGGGATAGAGAGTCAGTGTCACAGGCTGTATGTCAATCCATCTTGCATTCGCATCTGTCATCATCATCATAATAGGATTTAGGTTGAGGTTACATTTTTTAAAACAAGTATGGGTGTCAAATGAACACATGGTCTACCCACCTGGTTACTGGTCTGAAGGGGATAGAGAGCCAGTGTCACAGGCTGTATGGCAATCCATCTTGCATACGCATCTGTCATCATCATCAAGATAAGATTTAGGTTGAGGTTACATTTTTTTAAAACAAGTATGAGTGTCAAACGTACACATGGTCTACCCACCTGGTTCCTGGTTTGAAGGGGATAGAGAGCCAGTGTAACAGGCTGTATGGCAATCCATCTTGCATTCGCATCTGTAACCATCTTTATTTGAAGTTTAAAGGTGTCTATGGGCAGCGGACATACATCCAGCAATAGCCACTTATCATCAGGTGCATTGTAAGATCGAGTAAGAGGATATAGATGAAACATCTCGTTACCAGTAAGGGTTTTCGGTTGTCGTACAATGTGAAATACAGCAGTATTAGCCTGCTATTTTACGCTGACGTTTTGTGTGAGCATTGACCTTCAATGGTCTAGCCAACTGGTAGTAATAGAAGAAGTAGTGCTAGAAATCTCCTTCTGCCTAGGACTCCGTCTATGTAGAAGCCCTCTTATCTATATCTATCGCCAAACAGTAGTACACGCTCAGCTAAAGTATTAGAGAGCCATAAGTGGTAAAATTAGAAAGAGTCATAGGCTACAACTACAGCGAAATGGTTTGCTCATCAAAATGTACCAAAGTTGATGTGTATACCTGTATGACATTCAGCGGGACTCTCTCCTTCTTTGGGACAGATTGTTGCCCGTAATGGAGCAAGTAACCGGATTGGAGGATTACTGTATCCTCCCACTGTTATCGGACTTCAGATAATCCTATATCACCCCAGTTAAACTTATCTATTTCTTCCTCCAGTTCTAGATTCTTCTCGTCTGACCTTAATGTGCGAGCATTATAGGTCGCCAGATTTACTGTTGGTAGAACTCAAACCGCCCCCGGAGGTTCCTTGCACCCCCTGCCACCGGAGTCAAGAAAAGCAGTGCCGCCGAGGTCTGGGGACGTCTATTATTTGTAGCTTACATAGAGTAGATATATAGTTACCGAGCTTGGCAAGCGGGTTGGCAACCACGGTATTTTTATTTTCCAGCCTGTGGAAGAAGGATATATAAGGAACGTAGGAGAAATACATAAATATTGAAATAATTTTATATTTTTACTTCAATTATAAAAAGTGATCAAAAATCTATTAGGATTTAGCATGGGGTTAGCGAAAACCGACACGACCGGAGAGAGATCAGGCACAGGACCAATGGCTTTACGTGCATTCTGAGACACGGGGCTGAAACACCGTGAACTTTCTGACTCCGAGTAGCTGCCTTGATTGATTTCATCATCAGCAGTCGCGTTTACAACCACTAGATATAAGAGGCAGTCATCAAAAAATATTTAAACATTTGCTGACCCGGCGAACTTCGTACCGCCTAACAGTCGTTTCTTAATTTTTTTTAATACTTATTCTGCTATTCTGGACACCGGGTCAGCTAGTAAGATAAAAAAAAAAAGAAAGTAGACAAGTCAACAATTACATTATGTCAAAAAATTAAAATTATAAAACACTTAAAATTGTTTTAATGGTCACTCGAAATCACAATGAAACTTACAATTTCTGATTTCTTATTATGATACCTACACAAATGTAACATTAATATTTATACGATACTAATGTCACTCATTGTTTTTCCTTCCCGGGACCCCTCCACTAACACTTAAATTTTATGGTATGGTATTAAAGTTCAAATTGACTTTCAAGTATTATGACGAATCTTTTGTATGGGAATATAGAAAAGTGTTGTTTTTAGACTTTTTCAGACAGTTTTTAAATGTTTCTCTCCGTAAGAACTATCTTCGTACTTCAAGGAATATTATAAAAAAAGAATTAGTGAAATCGATTCAGCGGCTCTCGAGATTTGCGCTAAGCAACACATTCAGCGATTCATTTTTATATAATAGATTAACATACTTACATTTTAAATATTATAAATACGATTTCATGTGATAAAACTTAGGAATCTTGATGTTTAGGCAGTAGTAGAACATATCTACGTGCTTTGCGTTTAAGGCATGCAATAAAAATTTTATAACACTATTTGAATAAAGGCATAAAAATAAATATTAGTAGAGGCTACGTTGAAAAATGACATGCCAGAAGAACAAATGAATGAGAATAGCTAAAAGGTACCGAGAGCATTCCGGTGAAGTGGCTCGAATGTGATGCGATAGATCTTTTAGTTCCGCGTTAATTTATTTATTTCATCACAAAAAGAAAACCACAGTAGCTTTATGTTTAAAGACATGGACAGTGAAACTCAAAAGTCGCGGTTTCAAATACACCTTTTGACTACTAGCGTGAAGCACTCCCTAGCACTTTATGCTCAGTTGTAGTGTAAAAGGGGCTATTAGTACCGCTAACAACACTGTAAGTATTATTTAACAAGTGGTAAAATTAAAAATTTTGTACACTCGACTTCAATATATATTATTAAAGATAACTAAAAAACTAGTGGTCAGACCTTGCTCAAATTTATGTGGGACTACATGAGAAGCACCAGCTTTCAAATAAAAAATAAAAGAATCATCAAAATCGGTACACCTAGAAAACAGTTATGAGATATTATCACACAAAAAAAATACAGTCGAATCGAGAACCTCCTCCTTCTTGAAACTGGTTAAAAACAGTGTTACGATAGTAAATTTCCCGAATTTATTATTATTTTACTTTCATTCATAATGCACGGATAACAATAAAGTGTCATCGAATAATAATTAGGTGTTTTTAAAAGTTAACTGTTTACACATATTTAATTATGTATCATACAAACATTGTATAAAAAGGCTAAATAATAAAATGTAATTTTTTTTATATGAGACGGGGCAAACTAGCACGCAGCTCACGTGATGGTAAGTGACTACCGCCGCCCATGAACAACTGCAACACCAGGGGAATTGAAGATGCGTTGCCGGGCTTCTAAAACAGAGTAGAGTCTTTTCTTGAAGGTTCCCTAAGTCGTATCGGCTCGGGAAATCACTGGTGGTAGTTGATACCACAAGGAAGTAGTGCGAGGATGAAAATTTCTTGTAAAACGCACAATGGTGGACCGCTAATCACCCATATGGTAATAATATCTCCAGTTGTGTCGCGATTCGCGATGGTGAAATTGAGTCGCTGGAATTAGTCCGACCAATTACTCTGAGCGATCCCCATGGAAGATGCGATAGAATACGCAAAAATATACTATAGCTCTTTGCAGCGTCAGTGAGTCAAGGCAACCAGAAAGAACTCGGTCGCCGACGATTCGAACCGCTCTGCGCTGGATGCGATCAAATGAAGGAGCTGGCACTGGCGAGCCCAGGCCCAAAAATGGGGACAGTAAGCAGTTCCATACGAGGCCGAACCTGCACCTTGTAAAGTTGCAGGTGGTATGACGACATGAAATACTGTCCCGCTCTGCTGAGCACGCCAAGCTTTTAAGAGACCAATTTGGCTTTATCCTCCAAGTGACCACCAAACGACACGTTATTCGATATGTCGACGTCGAGGATTACGATACTGTCTGAGGCAACAAGGGATGCCCTGAAACTGAGGAGATACGATAAAGGGGTACTTTTAAGCGGTAAACGCGCAAATTTTTGTCTTCTGTGGATTGAACTAGACAAGATTTAGTCGCACCCAATTCGAGACTTTTTTTAACAAAGTCTCGACTTCAGACATAAGTTGGTTCCGGTACTCGGTGACATTTTCCCAAGAAATATTGGCACGGCCGGTATTATAAAGCATCATCAGTGCTGTCATCCGCATAGCAATGAATGCTACCGGTTCGCAACATGTCATAGTAAAACTTGGTAATAAACCCTGGGAATAAGGTAATCGCTATTTTGCTGTTTTTAAATGTTTTATAATATATTGTACAACGTAATATATTGTAATCTATTATTGAAATCCATCCCGCTTCTTATATAGTTACTCATGGTCCCAGGCCTTATATAGTAGCAAAATAATAAAAATACCTTTATAATACCTATATATGAAAATAATTTTATTCTATTTTTTTAATTTTATTTTGTTAAATCTTCCATATCCTTTCGACATGGCTCAGTTAATAATCGAAAAAGAACGCGGCGCCATACTGAATACAAATTGATTTTTACTAAATACTATATATAAGTAATAAGAAATTGTCACATTGTGTTTATATTTTTTTATTAATTTAAAGAAACATTACGTAACACTGGAATTTCCTCCTGTATAGTGAAGGCAGTTAACATACAAATATTTTTTGTTAACATACAAAGAAGACAAGAACAAACAGATACGGAATAATTATTTGTAGGCCATACAAAACACCTTGACCCGTGCGAGATGCGGACCCTTGGCGTTCCTTAGGGCTCAATTCTTGACCCATATCTGTTCTTATTTTATATTAATGACTTGCTAAGGTAAGCCTTGTAGGCGATAACCATGATATAGTATTATGGTGCTGATTTCTAAACTTAAACGGCACCCTTAAATCTAACGAAGTAAATAATGCTATAACAAAATTAGTACAATGGTTTAATGTTAGCAATTTACATTTAAAGGGCAATAAAACTAAGTGTAAAAAGTTTACAAGTCCAAATGTAAAAAATTTAAAGAACAATGTTTTTAACTTCGCGCTATGAAAATTAATGATTTTCAAATAATCGGGAAGTTATTGATTTCACCGCGGTTTTCCAAAATCGAGTTCTCATCAGATCTTCACGTTTTGAGGTCCTAGGAAGCTATTCAGATTATTTACTACGAGGATATCCCTTCGTATGTATGTATGTATGAGTGTGCATACATACATACGAAGAGTGTGTATGTATGCACACTCATACATGAGTTCGGGCGAGCGTGCGCGCACGAGAGCACGTGTGTGTGTGTGTGTGGGTGTGTGCGTGTGCGTGCAGGCGTGCGTGCGTGCGTGCAGGCGTGCGTGCGTGCGTGCGTGCGTGTGTGTGTGTGTGTGTGTGTGTGTGTGTGTGTGTGTGTGTGTGTGTGTGTGTGTGTGTGTGTGTGTGTGTGTGTGTGTGTGTGTGTGTGTGTGTGTGTGTGTGTGTGTGCGTGCGTGCGTGCGTGTGTGTGTGTGTGTGTGTGTGTGTCTGTATGTGAATTCCTTATAACTTTTGAACGGCTTGAAACGCGGTTTATTTGAAATAGTTCTATTGCCATTAGATTTCATGTGAATTTCAATCAATTCGGCTCGGTAGATTTTGAGAAATCTACCGAGTCGAAAGACAAAGCCAAATTTTTTGAGATAATTTTAAAATTAATGTATCGATCGATTCTGTCTAATCAGCTCTTAACTTCAAAAAAAACATCAATTGCCGTAAACCGTATCAAAATCGGTTCATTCGTTCAAGATACATCGTTGTTGTATGATCACAAAACGATAGTGATTTTAACAAAAAAAAGTAAGTATTAGGAACAAACACAAGCAATTGAAACAAGTGACTCGACTCCACAGAGCTAGTAATTCATTCATGGGGCAAATCGTATACATTTATAACAAAGTCCCAGAAAATCGAGGTCACTCTCATGTTTAAATATTTTATTGAACAAAAACTGTGTAAAAAGAGTAATATTATTGTTATTATCATATTGATATGGATGATAATTAATAAACTCTGAATATAAGGTGATCGTTTCCTAGCTGTTTCGAAAGTAAATTATGTTTTGAAATTAGTTTTTAAACTGTAGACTGTGTTTGTCACTCTGGGTTTCTAGCTGGTTATTCCCAGGACAAAGGGTGTTTTCCGAACTTGGTAAAAGTAAAAAATGACTTACAATAAAAAATATTGGACAAACCTTATTTTTCTAAGTGTAAGCCCTAAGTTGAGCCCTAAACGAATAACAGTATAGATTTAGTAATAATAATTTTAGCTCGAGTTACAAGAACGTTTTCAGTGCCTAGAAGACTGCAATGAAGTGGACGATATGAATGACAAGCTCGTGGAAACTGTCCATGCGGTCGGAGCTAAGTTCTGCAAAACACGCCGCAGAAGAACACAAAAACTCTCCGATCACAATCTCAATCTCATGGCTGTTAGACCGGAGATGAAGCTACATTCTTCAATAGATTTGACAGAATACAAGCAACTGAACAGATAGATCTCCAAATGCATGTGGCGGGACTTAAACAACTTCAATACAGCTTATATTGAAGAAGCGATCGAGCGGAACCAAGGCTCCAAAGTCTTTGCCAGAGATCTGTCTGCCAGAAAGAGCCAACTGTCAAAGCTGAAGACCGAGTGTGGCAGCACCGTTTCCGGGGCACCTGAGATTTTGAGTGAGATTGAGAGGTTCTATGAGCAGCTGTACACGTCATCGTTGGAGCCACACGCAAGTGTGAGTAACGATCCAAGAGCGAGTCTTATCCGACACTATTCCGAAGATATCCGGGACGTCAGTCTGAGCGTGATTAGAATGGCTCTCCAGCACCTTAAAAACGGCAAGGCCCTAGGCGAGAATTGAATTACAGCGGAGCTTCTGAAAGCGGGTGGAAGACCGGTACTTGAAGTCCTTCAGAAGCTCTTTAATTCCGTCCTCCATGGTGGCATTACACCGTAGGCGTAGAGCAGAAGTGCGGTGGTCTTGTTCTTCAAGAAAGGTGACAACACTTTCTTGAAGAACTACAGACCGATTTTCCTTCTGAGCCGCGTCTACGTGCTGTTTTCGAGAGTCATTACGAATCGTCTCACGCGCAGACTTGACGACTTCCAGTCTCCCGAATAAGCAGGTTTCCAAAAGGGCTTTAGCACCATAGACCACATACATATCCTTCGGAAAATTGTACAGAAGTCTGAGGAGTACAATTTGCCACTACATCTGGCGTATGTGGACTATGAGAAAGCCTTTGATTCCGTCGAAATTTGGGCGGTGTTGCAGTCCCTTCAGCGGTGCCAAGTTGACTGTCGGTATATCGAAGTACTGAAGTTTTTGTACAGTAGGGCTACGATGGCTATCCGAGTACAGAACCAGAGTACGAAACCTATCCAATTGTAGAGAGGTGTAAGACAGGGTGATGTTATATCCTCGAAACTCTTCATCACTGCATTGGAAGACGTTTTCAAGCTTCTGGACTGGAAAGGATACGGTATTAATATCAATGGCGAGTACATCACTCACATCACTGGCATTCCTTGGGGGAGGCCTATGTTCAGCAGTGGACTTATGAAAGTCTGTAATGATGAATGATGATGATGAATTGTAACATGAATGAATATGTCACAAACAGTGTCAAAAACACTGAAGAATGCATTACTTTATAATAAAAAAGTTTAGAATTCGCTTTTAGCTGGTTAACTATGACATTGGGACGTCGAAAACCTTCGTTACTAAGGATGTTGTAAATACTGGGAACGTCGAGAACATGAAATAAGTTAATAAACGCTATAGAATCTCTAAAAATTAGTTTCATTCCATGTGTAGTGTTCACGTAAACATAAGAGAAATTATTGTTTTATTGAAAACAGTAACATCAATAATATTACGTATATATTTATTAGAATTGATTTACATATAATATTATTTATTTTTGCAGTTTCACGTCACTGCTGCACGCTCAAGTACACACCTTTCCAAGTACTTTATCTAGTGTATATTATTGAAACTATTCTTTTAAAGGTTTACTAATTTGTATCTTGTGTATCCGTGATTTTATTTCGAGTGACTTATTCCTTACTTTTTTTAAAACTGTGATACTGGTAGACTAAATATACTAATGGATATTTTTATACACTTTGAAGGTCTTTACATACATAAATTGCACAAAGAAAACATCCAAACCCATAACAATTATTTGTAGGCCATACAGGTACTTGCTCCCTATGAAAAATGAACCTTAGGCCTGGTCATGGATTCACGACATTGAATCTCGGGTGGGGCCAAAACAAGTGATTGGGTATTTTGTCACGACAAACTAAGTAAAAGTCGCCATAAAAATTGGCGAAATTTCTCCCCCGTGGCTAGGAAAGTAGAACGTAAAACCATTGCTCGTTAACCTGATCTCCCTTCGGTTGTCTCGGATTGCCGTCCCATCGAACTATGAAAGTGATTGAACTGTTTTGCGCACACATAATGCACTATAATCCTGTAGGAATTATTATGGAATTATTATAGGAAAGATTTACCATAACAGACACATTTGACAGGTAGATTAAGTAATTTAGATCTCAGTGTCCGATTTCTTACATCTTTTGCGTCGCCGCTGATTAGGTATTTTGTATACGGCTTAAACTTTATGGCAATACTACATAGCATGAGATTTCCAGACATTTCTTACAGCCGCTTCTTATGACACCCACGAGTCAAATTGGTGTGGATTCTTTTATTTACTTTTACTTTTTTATTTACTTTACTTTACTTTTTATTTACTTTTAATTTTACTTTATAATTTTATTTTACTTTAAGACTTTTTCCTACGTAAAGTAAAGTTACAGCCTATACGTCCCATTGCTGGGCACAGGCCTCCTCTCACTTATGAGAGGGTTTTTGGGTAAGTAATGTCCGCCGCGCTGCCCCAATGCGTATTGGCGGTCTTTAGATGTATTGGGAATATTATTTTTTTATTTCTCAAAGATGCAGATTTCCTCACAATATTTGTCTTCACCGCTGAGCTCGTGGTAAATCAGCTCTTAAAATTGCAATTAACAATTTCATTGGTGGGTTGGCGGGGTTCGAACCCGGGTTGTTCGCGTACTGTGGAATTTACAGCGAACTCTATGCCCCTGAGTTAACACGGCTCTTTTTACGTAATATTATTAAAGAACAATGGCAGACTTTCATACATAAAATTAGTTGAGATGGAATGGTCTATGTATCAAAAATATCTTAAAATGTTAAGCGTCACTTCCTTAATTAATTAAAACTTTTAAGAATTTTGTCCTTAGAAGGCGTCAAGAAAAAAGATATTTAGATTTGAACCTTTTTAGGTTATGTCTTATCTCACTTGGAAAAGGTCATGCGTCCTGTGGTTGCTTGATGTTAGCTTAATACATTCTCAACATAATGTACCTACCTACATAATTGAGAGTTTTTAGACTATTGTATCTCTATTATATATTTGCATACTATAAATGCATTTTTCTGGCATGGCTCCAGGGCCTTTGTGTCATACAGTGACATTCTCCGAAGGGCTAGAACCCAGAGCCGTAAAGCCAGTAAAAAAAAATAGTGACATTTTGTTTTAGCTAGTGTTGCCATAACATTAAATGGAATTGTTACATAGTACTATAATTGAGATAATGTAATATTGTAGGAAGTTCTTTATAAGAGACTTATTTTCAACCATATCACATTTATTTTTGTTATTACTGATAGTATAGTTATTACTAATAATAACTTAATATAAAAATATTTTGTGTTTGTGTGTTGTGTTGGTAGTCTTGCAAGGTGTATACGAAAATAGTATGAATATAATAAATGGCAACACTTGAATAGAGTAAAATGATTTAAATCATTTGATATTACCAAAAATATTTGTATTTTTCTGTGACTTTAATTAAAATACATTTTTATTTCAAAAATCATAGAAAAATTTCTAGACGCAATAATTTTTGTCAACTATTTTTCTGCCGTTGTTCTTTAAAGCGTAAATAATTTATGGAATTAAGTCTCAGGTCGGTTTTGCACATTGTTTGAATCAAATGTTTATTCCAGTTGCGATAAAGACTCACGTTACTCTAAAAGCTTTTAACAAACAGACTTGGAATGTTACAAAAATAAACGCTATTGTTTCCAAATTTAATGTACACTTTCTCGAATTCATTTATTTTTACTTTTTTATGCTAAATAATACATAAATAGGCTCCAAGTTTTTAATTTCAACAAATGACGCGTGTGGCTTATGGTAACTAAAGTATTCTTTTATTATTTATTTATTTAATATGATAATTTTAAACCGCAAGTGTGGCATATTGCATTTTAGGGTAATAAAGTCAAAAGAATATTTTCTTTCGAGTAAAATTGTTTTTAAAAATAGTAATAGATCTACTTCATTCTATAGGTAAAGTCATTTTATCGCACAAAAATAGATTGACTTTCAAGGGCGTACGTAAAATAGTCGCAAGATGCCCCGAATTGATGAAATCGTGAATTGTCATGAATGGATTGGATATTATGATATTTTTAGTCAATATGATTAATTTTATTTATTTAATAAATTTACTACTTTTTAGTGTTAGTGTTAATTTTAACAATTAAAATGTATATTAACCATGTTAAAATATCGCACAAAGAGGAGAGAGAGAGATTAGTAATTGCATTTTTACCCCCCTTAGGGAATCGCTTCCGATTCGGCAGAAAGGCCATACAGTCGAAGGCCAGTCCCACATGTGGTGTTTAGTGAGTAGGCACTTCATAGAGAGTCCCACATAACCACGCAACCGGCTGCGTGATATGCTATGAGCATTCACCACCTCTCTCCCCCGCTCCCGGAAGGTAGCCTTTGGGTGCAAAAAAAAAACCGCCGTTAAGGAAGTAAGTCTTGGCTCTGGCGTAGCACGGTGCACTTGTTGTATTTCGCTAGTAGCCTATCCTTGACACATTGGATAATTAATTCGTACAAACTACAAAATTTGTCTCACTAAAATTTATAGCTGATTTTTGTTCTTATCAATGTGATCTGTGTATTTCATAATTGTATGAAGTGATATATTGTAAATTAATCTTATTTAAAAAGAAAAGTCCCGCTGGGTTTCTTGTTGGTTCTTCCCAGGACAGATGTTTTATCCGAACAAAAAAAAATAAAAATGATTTGATTATATTCTAAGGACTTTTCCTTGCGATTCTACATAGTAATATCTTCCTACATATGCATATTTTAAATTGAATTTTTTATATTGAAAATGTCTATGAAACAAGTCAGAAATAAAATACGATTTTATTTTGATGTAAAATATGTAATTTTCAAACTATTTATAACGATTTATCATGTGGTTGTGGCATTTATCACATCAAGAAACGACAAACGTAGAAAAAAAAAAGGTTTTCGAGTGACAGCCTCGTACCGGTGAGCGAAGTCCATATCCCCCCTCGATGCAAGGCGCATTCGGGAGCGTGTTTTGTGGCATTTTTTGAGGGAGGCCTGTATTCAGCAGTGAAGGGCTGCAATAAATGGATTTCGTCAAATAATTATATGGGTATTCGTATATCAATTTAGTACATACTTTTGTTAGTACTTGTTTTCCAATGAGCGTTAAAAATATTACGGGGACATGTGAAGTCCATTGAAACATTTAGTGGCTGATTATCTGCTCCAAAACCCTCTCAGAAATCATCATCATCATAATTGAATCATGCAGTCCATCTTACGGGACGATATAAGGTAGTTCATTCCCTTAAGCTTTCCACTATACGACGAAATGTCAGTAGAAAAATATTTAGACTGAAGCTTTACTTTTTGTTGTCTGTAAAAAATTATCGATGAATTTAAAGATTCTTGCAATTTAGGTAAATTCTACAAAGATACTTAGTAAGTGGAAAAATATAAATCATGCATAAAAAATAAAACCGAAGAGAAATGCGACCGAATCAAAATTCAAGTGAATACTGGGATGTTGAAATTGAGTGAAAATAAGAGGAATTTACCGGAACATAGCAGCAGCGAGATTCGAGATCAGAGCTCAATCCTAATGGATTTCATCTGTCAAAATGTAACCAAAAGGAATTTAGATCTTATTCCTAAATGCCATTTAGTTTCAATTATTTAAATTATAAAGGTTACGTATTAACCGTCAACTTTTAAACATAGACAATATAAATATTTATATTATATTTTAGTAAACATATTTATCATGTATAACATGAAAAAATATTTGTATATGATGTTATATATGAAAAAATATTTGTTATGTAGCTATTTAATCTTTTTGCATGAGATCTACGTCTTTCATTTTATCTGTATATATATAATGAAAGACGTGGAGTTAGATTGGATTTATTAGCACTAAAGTGGTAATAAACTTGTAAGGGGTTTGAAGAAATTATTTTATACTTTTTAATCCGTTTGAAATCGGAGTAATATTTAAGTATTTTAATCAGTGCAACCAATGGGAAACAAAAAAAAGTACCATATCGGTAAGTGAATTGCCCCCCACTAGATGAATTGACGATAAGATACTCGTATTTAGTAGTCAATGGATGCAGGTGGCTCAGGACCGTGCAATCTTTGATTTTTGTTCAGCAGTGGTCTTGTGATAGGCTGTAATGATGATGATAATGATTATTATTATTTTATTCTGTCGCCCGGTTGTTTGCTATAAAGTTTTAATTCTTTATCTCATTGGTAATCGATTAAAATGTGTACCTACAGATGAGCAAACAAATAAACAGACTATAAAGCGAGTTAATAAAAACCAACAGATGTCAAAATTAAAATAGAACTGGCGGGGCTTAAATTTGGAACTTGATTTTCCATATTTGATTTCACTCATTAAATTACTACGACACTGACACACAAATAGTGTCCGTTCTCCATAGAAATATTATTATAGATATAATACGAGTATGCCATTGTCATAACCATCTGTGAGTACCCCGTATAAAAGTTTTATTTTTACAATAATGATTGTAAATAAATTGTATAAATGGTAAATGGGTAGCTAGGTTGGTAGGACGGCCACTTACCGGTTAGATAATGCCACGTTTAGTGGCGAAACACGCGTTGTATTATCGACAGTGGTGTGTTTTTCGTATTCGTTTATCGACAGTAATTTCAGAGGTAGTGGTATTGGGTTTGGTGATAGCAGTGCTAGTTCACGCAATTGTGGCGGAGCAGAGCGCTGCTTTTCTAACTAGGTAAGAAACATCAATTAATTTTTCACGAGGCAAATTAATTTTAATTAAGAATAGACAATAATATTTTTATCGTTAGCGAGAATCACGATTAAATGATTTCAATTCGGTCAGCTCTTTTATAACAAATCATTTAAAATCACTGACGTAAGTAATATAGTCATATAATATACGGCTATAACGCTACGTGCTGAAATTGGTTTGTTCACACGCATTGAATAAAGGTCAACGCCTGTAATCGTGAATTATGAAAGTTTAGCGTTTTGCTGAACTATAACTTATAAGTTATTAACCATTTCCACTTCTTCGGTTGGATTTTTCCTATACAGAAATATTAAAGATATTATATACAACTATTGTGTAATCTTAGCTTACGTAAAATATTGTCGAAACTCATAATTCAAGTATATCATTCAATATATCTGAGTAAAAATTAAGTATAATCCTCCTCCTGGGGTAACTTTTTTTTGTGGAAAGAGAACTAAGATAGTTTTACATTCAAAAAATCTTTTTCAGTTTATTTTTATTCAGTTAATCCTTACCTTATCACAAAATTAATTAAATGCGTCCAAAAAGCGTCCATCGACCCTTTTCTTCCCGTTGGTGTAGTAGATTAAGATAGGCGATTAAGAAAATGTCAGAAAGAACTTATAGTTTCCTATAGATGGCGGTGTGACCATATTGCTACACCGCAATTGCCAGACCGGCGACGAGGAGCAGCGTCCAAGGTATCCATATCGGTTAAGATATTCAATCTGCTCCCATGCGTAAGTACCAAGGTCCCTTCCCTGGAGAAGCATATGTACAGCTTTAGACATAACCGACTGCTCTAGGAGATGAAGAAGACGGCTTATTCTAGGAAAACCCAAAGATCTAAGGTCTTAAAAGCCTGTTTTAAAATTATAATGTTAGTCATAAAATATTACTTACTTCTTTTAAAGCACGAAAATATTTTACAGCTATCTCTAATTATTAAGGTAAAAAAGTAAAAGAAGTGTTTCTTTTATAACAAAAGTAATTTGTGTGATTAAAAGAAAAGGATGCCTTTTGTTAAATGGACCTTGTTACAGCCATCTTCTCGGAAATCCAAATTTTATTACGTCTCTGTCCCTCGTATTAAAGGCAACGACTATGAAGGCACATCTCAATTAGCCTAATTTCATATTAATGGAAATTTTAATTTCACCCCTAAATCAGCCATAATCTTCACCAAACCTTTGATTGTGACTTTTTATTGTATAAGACATAAAATATATATTATAATTGTTGCTTTCACAGTTTCTTTTTTCTATCGGAGAAACCTCATTTATAAAATAAATTTAAGCCATGACTTTTGACGTATGACACATTGACCAATGAAATATTAATTTTTTATATCTAAGGTTGTCTGAATTCGTCGAAAATTAAATGAAATTTAATAACACAATGTATAAACGAATACAACCATCTCAATCAATCAAAATATTTTCTGTTTGTTGTGAGATATGCTTCTTTTAGAGCTTATTACGGTATTTTTATCATTATATTTAAAAAAATATATTCAGCACAAGGAAGAATAACATATTCTGATGAGACCTACTCGTACATACACTTGAGTATTGCCGTAATTCCTCCATAAACCTCACAAAAATCACTTTAAAAAATTATAATTAGAGAACTTCCGTTTTCGTGCTATTATAATTATATAATTATATTTTGGGAGCTATTTAGAAGAGATAGTCATTTTATCAGTTATTTGAATAATAAAGTTAACATTAAATATTTGACGGGATTTTAATAATTTTTTTCCTTGAAAAAACGTTACGTCCACACTAGGATTTTCTCGTGCATCGTGAGGGCAGTTTACATATGTAAATTGCACAAGGAAAAACACCCAGAACATTTGTTTGTAGGTCATACAAATACTTGTTCCGTGCGGGATTCAAACCCGCAGCCCTTAGCGCTGCAACTCATTGCTAAGCCACTGCGCCACGGAGCCGTTCAAGACCTTCGTTCCTTCAAACTCTCATATTACAATCCATTACTAGTAGTAGTTTTGCTATAATTTTAAGAGTTTTTGTAACAAGTAAGAGATCTTTTAACGCCGAGCATGTGGTAAATGGAAACTTAATACTACGAATAAAAATGTTAGTGGTACCGGCAGGAATCGAAGTCAGGTTGTCACGTGAAGGGGGTCCACACACAGGGATCAATAAGTTAGTGACCTTCTACTAAAGGAAAGTGGTTTCACAAATGGTTTTAAGGAAGTTTAAAAAAATAGATATGCTTAATGTGAGTCCACTCTTTATTAGTACATTTATTTAATTATCACATAATTTCAAATGTCTTTTGCTGAACGTAGGCCTCCACCATAGATTGCCTTACTGGAGAGATATTTGCTAAAGTTGCCATGCTTGGCAGGCGGGTTGGCAACCACAGTATTTTATTATTTTAAATTGTTATCAGGAAGATGCTGCTGCCCATCTCCTCGTTTATTTCTTACGACACGTAATCATATGGGGTAGTGAAATCTCTTATGCCGTAAATACACGGCGATGACAACTTTCTTTATTTAATTAATAAATTGCAGTTTTGACTTATTATGTTTTAATTTTCACACAAAGAAACAGGTTTGCTTTAACCCCTAAATCCAAATAAATGTTTTCAAGCGATAAAGCTCCCCGTGGGTTGGCGAACTTTCAATACGTTCTAATAACGTGAGCACGGAAGCTCATAACATTTAATCGGTACACTTATTTCTATACAAAAATATTTCCACCATACAGAATCAAAACTTAGATGAGTACAGTTTACCGAAAAAATTACGTGTAAAAATACGAAATTATGTAATTGTGTCGGCTACTCAATAGAATTTTAGAGGGATTTGGTGGAGAAAGGAAACCAGCAAACAATGTTACTTCTGTTGAAACAATGCTATTTCTAGTTAACCCATTCAAAGCTTTTTAGGTAATTTCAACAATTCATTGGCATAATCAGTAGTAGCAGGAAATTCGTAACAAATAATAATCAATGTTTTTGTTTCATAATGAAATCAATAACCCTCAAATGTTTTTCGTTTAGAATAGAGGTTGGTACTCGTATTATAAAACTATTATTTTAAATCCTTATTATTTTATAAAGTTATGGCTATAAATTATATAAGAGCACCATTTAAAAATAAATCAATAATTTCAACTTACCTTTTTTCTTTCTAAAATATGGATAAAACTATTAAACGGCCAAATTCCGCATTTAGGAAACATATTCTAATAAAATTTGACAAACAAACTCAACTGATCGCTGTAAAAAGTTGAAGTACAGTTGAAGAAGGTAAAGTTACATCCATTATCCTACTACTGCTTTTAGTCCATCGCACTGTAAAAGAGCGTGTTAGCGGACTCGCATATCTTCGAAGTATTTTTTTAATTTCTCAGATATATAGGTTTTCTCACGAAGTTTTTCTTCGCTGCCAAACACGAAGATAATCAGCACTTAAAATTCCACTGAGCAATTTTATTGTTGCCATCGAAAATCAAGCACGGGTCATTCGTGTACTGTTAGAAATTATTCTCAAAATTATTTGAATAAAAAGAATATTACTCGTATTAGAATTTACTCTGAAGGTTAATTGTTAAAAATAAAAAAGTGTGAGAGCAGATATTCAACTTGCTCTCTTGCTTACGCAATTAATCATTACCAGGAATAAGACAGTGTACAGTACTACGCATTAAGTATAGAGCAAATACAGTTCGACCAACCGTAATATTTAACAGTTACAATCACACATTGGTGTAATGTGAAGGACATAATGATAACACTAAAGTATGCAAAGTAACAGCAACACTACTCATCTCAATATAACACAGGGTAGCCTCCAGCAACACCACTTTCCTTGTTTACACTAGAAGAAATACTTTACGAACAGAACCACATCACTTGTCTTATTAGGCAGAATCTCAGTGTGGAGGTAATATTTTAGCCCAACGGGCATAATAACTACATGAGACTCGTAGAATTACAGGCTCTTAGTCGACTGCGCGATACTTTATACTACTGGAATAAGTAGGAGATTACACTTTCACCCTTAATTCTTCTTACGTTCATTTATTTGTTTACCCTCATTCCTAACAATACAATATAAACATTAATACCATATAATTAAACAATATATTACACTTTTATTACAAAAAGGTTATTAGAATATTATAAATTTATAATAAAGGTACAGGTAAAGGTAAATTAATCTTATAACTAGTAGCCTTTTCGTAATCTCTCACTCGACAAGCGACAGATTCTATAAAATATCCTTTAATCTTAACGTCAATCATGCTTTTCGTTCTCACTTGTTACCAACCTTCTGTTCCTTAAGTTATAACTTATAAATGAAAATTTTGGCAAATTAATTAAAAAATGAGGTATAATGTTACGATCATAGAATCTTGAAAAAATCTTCCGAGTTGTGCTTGCCAGCTGGCACATTCTTAGAAATGCCTATGTGCAGAATGGGATTCACAATTCATAATTGTATGATATATTAAAATATATTAAAAATGTATGTCTTGCGGTACCATCTAAACTATTTTTTGAACCGGTTAATTTGAGTATGAAAGTATATAGATTTATTTATCACAGTCCACCTGATGGTAAGTGGTTGCTCTGGCCCATAGACATCTACATCTATCTTCGTTTGCGAATTAAAATGCAGATGCGTTGTCACCTGCGAGGACTAAGACAGAATGACTCTTTTCAAGTAAAAAGGGTCTACGGTTCTCTACACTCACCATACAAAACACAGCAGCATTAAGGTGCTATTTACGGTGGTATTCTGTGAGAGCGTGGTCCTTCCTCGATCGAGACGACCCATTCGTGCTACAGCTATACTATTAATATAGCTGCAGCATGGCTCTACCACGTATAAAGATCGAAATATAGTAAAACCGTTAGATATGTTTAAACAAAAATAAATTGTTACAATCTCAAGTATGTATAAATATTACTGTAAAATATTTTTCATAAAATGTAATCGAACTTACAACGAAATAGGCTGACTTTAATTCTTGCCTTGTTTCTTGGAGCGCTTAGCACTTTGATCCCTTTTAATTCCATTTTGATCCCTTTTAATACTAAGAAGCTTTACTTTGAAAGTCTCTTCCAACCATCAATAATTAATGTACGGACTTTGTTAAGAAGTTCTTTTGTTTATTAATGGTAAGAACATAATAATTCCAATCACTGCGATATTTCTTTTTATAAAATTAAATTGACAAATAAACCAAGAGTACACCTGATGGTAAGTAGTTTCTGCAGCCCGTGGAAAACTGCAACCAACTTTTAACGTAGAAAGCTACGAACGCGTTGTCACCACTGAGACTAAGAAGGAATGCCTCTCAGGCTGCATTTATATTGACTCTCTACACTCTTTAGACCCAAAAACAGCTAAGCAAGCATTGCTGCTTGGCAAGAGGAAATGGTAATTATATATATATATATATGTATATATATATATATATATATATTGTATATGTATGTATATGTATATATATATATTAAAAACCAATTTATTTATATATATCATCATCGTCATCATTACAGCCCTTCACAAGTCCAATGCTGATCATAGGCCTCCCCCACAGAATGCCACAAAGCACGGTCCTGAGCCACCTGCATCCATCGACTTCCTGCATATCTTACCAGGTCGTCACTCCATCTAGTGGGGGGATGCACTACACTTCGTCCGCCAGTAGGAGGCCGCCACTCGAGAACATTTTTTCCCCATCGGCTGTCGGTTCTTCGAGCTATATGGCCGGCCCATTGCCACTTTAGCTTACTAATCCGTTGGGCTATGTCGGTCACTCTGGTTCTACTGCGGATATCCTCATTTCTAAGTTTATCACGCAGAGAAACTCCGAGCATAGCCCTCTCCATAGCTCGCTGAGCGACCTTGAGCTTCCTCATCTGGCCAGCAGTGAAGGACCACGTCTCAGTACCATAGGTCATCACTGGAAACACGCACTGGTTGTACAGTCTTGTTTTCAAGTTTTGAGGTATACTCGATAAGAAGATGTGCCGTAATTTCCCGAAAGCTGCCCAACCGAGTTGAATCCGTCGATTGACCTCTCGGTCGAAGTTGGACTTACCTAGTCGGACTATTTGTCCCAGGTAAACGTACTCGTCAACAACTTTGAGCTTAGTGCTCCCAACAACTACCGGCATAGGTGTGCATTGGACATTAAACATGATCTTTGTTTTGTCCATGTTCATCTTAAGACCTATCCTTTGGGAACGATTCAATGCGAACGCGCGAGACGATTCGTAATGACTCTCGAAAACAGCACGTAGACGCCTTGCCGTTTTTAAGGTGCTGGAGAGCCATTCTAACCTCGCTCAGACTGACGTCCGGGATATCATCGGAATAGTGTCGGTTAAGACTCGCTCTTGGATCGTTACTCACACCTACGTGTGGCTCCAACGATGATTGCCCATTAAACCTCTCAATCTCACTCAAAATCTCAGGTGTCCCAGAAACGACGCTGCCACACTCTGTCTTCAGCTTTGACAGTTGGCTCTTTCTGGCAGACAAATCTCTAGCCTAGAATTTGGAGCCCTGGTTCCGCTCGATAGCTTCTTTAATGCGAGTAGTATTAAAGTTGTGTAAGTCCTACCGCATGCATTTGGAGATCTGTCTGTTCAGTTGCCTGTATGCTGTCAAATCTACTGAAGACTTCAGCTTCATATCCCGTCTAACAGCCATGAGATTAAGAGTGATATCGGAGAGTTTTTGTGTGCTTCTGCGGCGGGCCTTGCAAAACTTAGCTCCGACCGCATGGACAGTTTCCTCGAGCTTGTCATTTATAACGTCCACTGCATTGCAATCTTCTAGGCACTGAAAACGGTTTCGCAGCTCGAGTTGAAAGGTTTCGGGACTTTGGATTAGAGCACGAGGGGGACGGAGTGTTGAAGTCATTAGACGTGACCTCTCCAACTTAATGTTTAGGTTCAGTGTGCCTCTCACCATTCAGTGATCGCTGCCGGTTTTCACCTTCACGATCACTGAGACATCACTGAACAGTTGTCGTTTGGTCGTCATAATGAAGTCAATCTCATTTTCTGTCGAACCGTCGGGGCTCGACCAGGTCCACTTCCTGTGGAGCCGCTTCTGAAAGAAAGAGTTCATCATAAAGAGTCCCTCTTTCTCCATGAAGTAGGTCAGCTGCTGGTCCCTTGGGCTCCGTTGCCCTATTCCGAAATTCCCTACTTTCAGCTCACCGTTCTCTCTTGTGCCTAGTTTTGCGTTGAAGTCTCCCATTAACACCGTATAGTGGGTTTTGGAGGATTGCATGGCTCTAGAGATATCCTCATACATTTCCTCCACCTCCTCATCGGGGTGTGCCGAGGTTGGTGCGTAAACCTGTATGACCTTCAGCGAATACCGTTGGGTGATTCTAAGTATAAGGTACGCAACCCTTGTCGACACACTCCCAATCTTTACAACGTTGTTAAGGAGAGACTTGTGGACAATAAATCCGTCACCTCCTTGGGACAGATGGTCGCCCTCCCGGTGATAAAACAAATTGCCGGATTCGAGGATTACCGTGTCCTCCCCCCCTCTTCGGACTTCGGATAATCCTATGACATTCCAGCGCAATTTGTCTATCTCGTCTTCCAGCTCCAGGATCTTCTCGTCAGTCCTCAGGGTGCGTGAGTTATAAGTTGCCAGGTCGAGTCGTTGTAGGTGGCAACTGAAACTCCACCGGAGATTCTTAGCACCCCCTGCCCCGGCCGTTACCATGGTCACCACCATATCTCTGATATATCATCGGATAGGCATTAAGTTCGCCTTTTGTTTTTTTTATTAAGGTGTTAAAAATAAATATTATGTAAATAAAAACAAAAAATACCCAAACTGATGACAAACTGATATAAATAGCAGGGGAGCATAACTTTTTGGTAGTTAGATTATATATTTAAGTAGACAATATAGTTTTAAAAATGTCTAGCAAACAAAAAATAGACTTCTTATAAATTTTGTTATAATTTGAAATATTGTATAAATTAAATTGTGTAGATTTAAACTAAATAACGAGAATAATAATAATGTTTCTGAATATCGCTTGCCTAACAACTGTGTGCCAGGTGTATGGTAACAGGCTTGACCGCTGTTACATAGGGACTTAAATATATCAGGAAAAATGTGGGCGTTAATATCTCTGCCTACACCTTAGGGGATACAGGACTGATGATGTGTTATGTTATGATTATGGAAATGAGGATAAATATTTTTTTTGAGGAAATCAATATTTATTCAGTCAGACACCGATTCTTCTGAGTCTGTAGAGTCAGAATCAGATTCTGTAATACATATAATAAATTTATCCGTCACGTCATCTACAACAAAGTCAAGTTTGAAAATTGAAAATTATGTTCTTCTTTTTGAACATGCTCCACACATTTCTTCCACTGATCAGGAGTGACTTTCGCCATACCGTCACTTAATAATGCCTTAAATTTTTCAAATTTAAACGTAGTATTGTTTCTAGCTACGTGCCCCTTACATCAGCCCAAATTAACTCAATGGGGTTTAATTCACGATGATAAGGGGGAAGTCTTAGTACCTCGACGCCGTATTATTTTTTTTTCGCTTTTGAAATTTGGTAGAGTATCGTCTTCATTAATAACTGAAAGTACTTTTTTCACTGTAGGAAGTTCGCCTTTAATAAAGAAAGCATGTAATTTATTGCGTTGGGTTGATTTAGTAAAATCATCAATTTTGTCACTAAACGTTGGTCCAGGATTCGTGGTGACAGGAGAAGAAATTTGACGGTGTTCTTTATATTCCTTGAGGATTCTATATACAGATGCAACGCCGACACTGAAAATACTAGCTGCTTTCTGGACCATCTCTTTTTTGTATGGGTATTTATCATTAGGCCAAGTTTCTTTAACATATTTGTAGGTATTATTAATAACCATATTTTTTTAATTCACAGTAAAACTAGTCATCGAAAATTAAAAATTAAATTAAAATGATATACATACTTTACTTACATGAATCTTTAATAAATTAAGAAAAGTTTTATTATTACAGTTGCTGTTTTTTTATTAACTTTAAAGTACACTCTGAACCAAGAAGTTCTAATTAAAACTACTAAAAAACATTCATACATATCCTATTCCTATACATAACTTTGGACGTTTCTTTTTCGGAGAGGTAAAATCTGTGATTTATATCTCGACGTACTTGGTGGTTGCTCCATCATTAATCACTCTTGATAAAAAACAATTATCAACAAAACAAAGTAACAATAATTAAATAAACAACAAAAAATAACAAAATGTTTTAACAAATAACTTGTATCACCACGAGCGCGTTTCGGAACTGAATGAATCACTATTATTACTAAAATGGCCTCCCGAATGTTGGCCATAAGGTAACGAAACTAATATTTTACAGTGATCAGACTTAATTTTTGAACTATAAATTTATACAAAGGCCTTATATTTGTAAAAATGTTATCTATACATGTAGCAATAGATTGAGAAATACGCATTGGCTCTAAAAATAAATTAAAAAGATCATATGATTTAAACAATTAATTAAATAAAATATTGGCGGAGGAAGCTTCTAGGGCATTGATACTAAAGTACCCACATATTACAACAGATTTATTCTGTTTATTAAACTTAACAAAAACTTCTTCCATAACTTTTACAAAAGTATAAAAGTTATGGAAGAAGTCCTCCTCACAACAATGAGGTGCTCAAACTCAAAACATACCATTTCTACAGGTCGCTAGCAATAAATCTTTAGGTTCTTTACATGATAATAATTTACTAGCTAATATTAAGGAGCCATCCCTCAAAGCCGTTTCTCCATTTAAAGAATTGACCACCGGGTTATTACTGAGGTTAAACATTAAGTTATAAGCTTAAGTCCGGAACAACACTTACTACTTAAAAGGTAAATTTCAAAATGTTAAAAGGATGACAAGAATTACACTTAAAGTAAGTTTAAACGATGTTTGTTACATCTGTCACTTTTGGTCGGAACACTACAAAATTTAATTAAAATACTCTTATGATTTTTACTTATTTTAAAAATACAAATAAGTCGTTTTAATAATTGTAACTCAAAATTGAGGTAAATATTATCAATTTTATAATATTTAATTTTGAAAAAGAGTTGGAAGCTATTATTTTATGACTTGTCACAAGGGTTGCCACAGAGTATCATTAAAACACCTTCTCAAAATACCGGTAGAATGGTGGTAACATTATCAATGCCAAACTCAGTTAGCCTAAGAACTACATTATGTAATAATTAGTCAATTGAAAATTACATGAAGTATATACAATTAATAAAATAATGAAAATAAAATTGCAGTGTCTGTCTGTATAATTGAACCAACTAGCTTCTTTTATGTTCAGGAGATTATTTGTATGGTACTAAGACACGAATAATCTCTTTTAAAATGTTTGTCTGTCTGTCTGTCTAGCAGTCCAAGCTATACTTGGGAATATCTGAACCGGTTGCAATGAAACTTCATAAATAGATTGTACTATCTAAAAAAATATAGCCAAGATCCCTTCTGGGCTCTATTATTTTCACAAAATATAGTTTTTGTGAAATAAATATTAAGTAAAAGGTTTTCACTTAACTTTTATACTACAAGAGATTCAAAAAATTATTATAATCTAAAAACATTTGATTTGTAATATTACACAAAACAGTTCATTACTCAAATTGAATTTGTGGTCTATCAAATATAATGTAATGCGGGGGCCGTCTAGGATATTATGATCACAAACTGCAGACTTCCCGGAACGTTGGTGTTTCACGTAAGATGTTTGTTATTTTACGCGGGTTTTTAACTTAATTAATTTTTACCAGACTGTGACCCATACACATTATACCACACACACCATCCCGCTATAGATTGTTTTGTTTGCCCTTTATAAGAGAGACCACATTCACAATCAAGCTTGTACTCTCCTGCATCTTGTAGAGGGATATTACACTTGACGGATGGTAAGAACTGACTAATCTTCTTCGGCGGCTTGAAGAATGTTCTAATAGAAGCTCGCCTCATGATGTAGCCAATTTTGTCTGTGACACTTCTTACATATGGTAGTAAAGCCGGTAGACGCTCGACTGTGGCAGGCTTCACTCGGTCACTGTAACGTAGGCACGGAACCCGAAGCTTGTTGTCGTGCAGAACCTGCTTAACGTGCTGAAGCTCAGCGGCCAGGTGTTTGCTGTCACAGATCCCTCGTGCTCTCTGTAACAAAGCTTTGCCTACAGTAGCTAACCGCAAAGGATGATGGTGAGATTCACCGTTTCAATATCGGTTCGTATGGGTCTTTTTTCTAAACACAGTGTGAGCTATGGTGTTGCTAAGATTTACTAACACATCTAGTAAAGCTAAAGAATTATTTGCCTCTAACTCCATAATACGAGGGTGGATTGAAAAGTACTCGGCTTAACCAAGAAAATAAACAAATACTAAATCAGTTATATTTTTATTTTTCTACATAATCACCATCAAGTTCAATACACTTTTGCCACCTCCCTTTCCAAGCATTTAGACCGTTGAAAAAAAATGATTCTTCCTTAGAGTCAAAATATGCGTCTACAGCTGCTTTGACCTCGTCGTTTGTCGAAAATCTTTGACCTCCCAAGTGCTTTTTTAGGTTAGGGAACAGAAAGAAGTCTGATGGTGCCAGATCAGGTGAATACTGCGGATGCGGTAACAGTTCAAAGCCACAGTTGTGAATTTCAGCCATTGACTGTACTGACGTGTGAACACGGGCGTTATCTTGATGAAACAGGACTTTTCTTCTGAGCATTCCTCGACGTTTTTCTTTTATTTCCTCTCGTAAACGACGTAGTAAGGTGCAGTAGTAATCAGAGTTTATATTCCGACCCCTTTCAAGATAATCAATCATAATCACACCTTTCGAGTCCCAGAATACTGAAGCCATCACCTTATTTGCCGACAAAATCGACTTAGCCTTTTTAGGGGGTGGTGAACCAGGTCTTCTCCACTGTTTTGATTGTTGTTTTGTTTCCGGTGTACAGTAATGAACCCATATTTCGTCCATAGTAACAAAACGATTCAAAAAATCATCTGCATCGGCTTCAAATAACTCCAAACAGTCGCGTGAAATAGTCAATCGCGTCCTTTTTTGTTAAACTGAAAGCAGTCGCGGAACCCACCTCGCAGACACCTTGTGGAAACCCAACTCGTTGACAATGATGTTTTGAGTTCGTTCATAAGAGATGCCTATAATCTCGGCTATCTCTCTAATTTTTAATCTGCGGTCTCCCATTATTAAATCAAGTACTTTTTTAATATTTTCGTCAGTAGTTGACGTCGAAGGCCTTCCAGAGCGGGGTTCATCTTTCACACTCTCTCTACCACGCTTAAATTCTGCTATCCATTTTTTGACGGATGAATATGACAGAGCACAATCGCCTAATGTACTGACCATGTCATCATGGATGGCTTTTGATGATAGCCCCTTCTTATGGAGGTACTTAGTGACGGCACGCTGCTCGATTTGCTCCATTCGCGGAAATTATGTCCGATTACTTTGTTAATAAATTTATAAAATCACAACTAATTATCGCACACGTTTCGAACTTCACACAATGAACTAGTCTGAACTGAACTAAATAATGTGGGTAGATTTGATTTTTAGAATTGAATGGATCTGTGTTAGGCCGAGTACTTTTCAATCCACCCTCGTATATAGAATTTAGGAGTTTATGGAATGTCGTGTAGTGGCGGTTGAGAGTATCCACTACTCCATAAATTCCCGTGTCGTAAGAGGCGACAGTAGGAAACAGGCAGGACATGGGCAGCAGCATCTTCCTGATAACAGCAAAATTACAATAAAAAACAGCGGTTGCCAACCCGCTCGCCAAGCGTGGCAACTATGGCAAATACCTCCCATGATGAGAGTAACAAAGAGATGGTCCCCAGTCCCCGGCGGCCCCGCTATTCCTAGCTACGGTGGCGACCATGGTAACGGCGGGGCAGGGGGTGCTAAGAATCTCCGGTTGAGGTTCGGTTGCCACCTAAGACTACTCGACCTGGCAACATACAACGCCCGCACCCTAAGGACTGACGAGAAATCCTGGACCTCGAAGAAGAGATAGAAAAGTTGCGCTGGAATGTCATAGGATTATCCGAAGTCCGAAGAGGGGGGGAGGACACGGTAATCCTCGAATCCGGCAATTTGTTTTATCACCGGGAGGGCGACCATCTGTCCCAAGGAGGTGACGGATTTATCGTCCACAAGTCTCTCTTTAACAACGTTGTAAAGATTGGGAGTGTGTCGACGAGGGTTGCGTACCTTATACTCAGAATCACCCAACGGCATATTTACGCACCAACCGCGGCACATCCCGATGAGGAGGTAGAGGAAATGTATGAGGATATTTTTAGAGCCATGCATTTCTCCAAAACCCACTATACGGTGTTAATGGGAGACTTCAGTGCAAAATTAGGCACAAGAGAGAACGGTGAGCTGAAATTAGGGAAATTTTGAATAGGGCAACGGAACCGAAGGGTCCAGCAGCTGGCCGACTTCATGGAGAAAGAGGGACTCTTTATGATGAACTCTTTCTTCCAGAAGCGGCCCCACAGGAAGTGGACCTGGTCGAGCCCCGACGGTTCGACAAAAAACGAAATTGACTTCATTTTGACGACCAGATGATAACTGTTCAGTGATATCTGTTTTCAAGCTACTGGACTGGAAATGATGCAGTATTCACATCAATGGCGAGTAAATCCTTCACCTCCGATTTTCCGAAGATATAGTCCTTATGGCAGAATCGTTGGAGGACCTAAGCACTATGCTCAATGACCTCAATAGTGTCTCTCAACGGATAGGTCTTAAGATGAACATGGACAAAACAAAAATCATGTTTAACGTCCATGTCATACCTATGCTGGTAGTTGTTGGGAGCACTAAACTCGAAGTTGTGGATGAGTAGGTTTACCTGGGACAAATAATCCGACTAGGTAAGACCAACTTTGACCGAGAGGTCAATCGACGGATTCAAATCGGCTGGGCAGCATTCGGTAAACTACGTCACATCTTCTCGTTAGACATACCTCAAAACCTCAAAACGAAATTGTACAACCAGTGCGTGTTGCCAGTGATGACTAACGGATCTGAGACGTGGTCCTTCACTGCTGGCCGAATGAGGAAGCTTAAGGTCGCTCAGCGAGGTATGGAGAGGGCTATGCTCGGGGTTTCACTGCGTGATAAACTTAAAAGTGAGGATATCCGCAGTGGAACTAGAGTAACCGAAATAGCCCAACGGAAAAGGTCATGCGTCCTGTGGTTGCTTGATGTTAGCTTAATACATTCTCAACATAATGTACCTACCTACATAATTGAGAGTTTTTAGACTATTGTATCTCTATTATATATTTGCATACTATAAATGCATTTTTCTGGCATGGCTCCAGGGCCTTTGTGTCATACAGTGACATTCTCCGAAGGGCTAGAACCCAGAGCCGTAAAGCCAGTAAAAAAAAATAGTGACATTTTGTTTTAGCTAGTGTTGCCATAACATTAAATGGAATTGTTACATAGTACTATAATTGAGATAATGTAATATTGTAGGAAGTTCTTTATAAGAGACTTATTTTCAACCATATCACATTTATTTTTGTTATTACTGATAGTATAGTTATTACTAATAATAACTTAATATAAAAATATTTTGTGTTTGTGTGTTGTGTTGGTAGTCTTGCAAGGTGTATACGAAAATAGTATGAATATAATAAATGGCAACACTTGAATAGAGTAAAATGATTTAAATCATTTGATATTACCAAAAATATTTGTATTTTTCTGTGACTTTAATTAAAATACATTTTTATTTCAAAAATCATAGAAAAATTTCTAGACGCAATAATTTTTGTCAACTATTTTTCTGCCGTTGTTCTTTAAAGCGTAAATAATTTATGGAATTAAGTCTCAGGTCGGTTTTGCACATTGTTTGAATCAAATGTTTATTCCAGTTGCGATAAAGACTCACGTTACTCTAAAAGCTTTTAACAAACAGACTTGGAATGTTACAAAAATAAACGCTATTGTTTCCAAATTTAATGTACACTTTCTCGAATTCATTTATTTTTACTTTTTTATGCTAAATAATACATAAATAGGCTCCAAGTTTTTAATTTCAACAAATGACGCGTGTGGCTTATGGTAACTAAAGTATTCTTTTATTATTTATTTATTTAATATGATAATTTTAAACCGCAAGTGTGGCATATTGCATTTTAGGGTAATAAAGTCAAAAGAATATTTTCTTTCGAGTAAAATTGTTTTTAAAAATAGTAATAGATCTACTTCATTCTATAGGTAAAGTCATTTTATCGCACAAAAATAGATTGACTTTCAAGGGCGTACGTAAAATAGTCGCAAGATGCCCCGAATTGATGAAATCGTGAATTGTCATGAATGGATTGGATATTATGATATTTTTAGTCAATATGATTAATTTTATTTATTTAATAAATTTACTACTTTTTAGTGTTAGTGTTAATTTTAACAATTAAAATGTATATTAACCATGTTAAAATATCGCACAAAGAGGAGAGAGAGAGATTAGTAATTGCATTTTTACCCCCCTTAGGGAATCGCTTCCGATTCGGCAGAAAGGCCATACAGTCGAAGGCCAGTCCCACATGTGGTGTTTAGTGAGTAGGCACTTCATAGAGAGTCCCACATAACCACGCAACCGGCTGCGTGATATGCTATGAGCATTCACCACCTCTCTCCCCCGCTCCCGGAAGGTAGCCTTTGGGTGCAAAAAAAAAACCGCCGTTAAGGAAGTAAGTCTTGGCTCTGGCGTAGCACGGTGCACTTGTTGTATTTCGCTAGTAGCCTATCCTTGACACATTGGATAATTAATTCGTACAAACTACAAAATTTGTCTCACTAAAATTTATAGCTGATTTTTGTTCTTATCAATGTGATCTGTGTATTTCATAATTGTATGAAGTGATATATTGTAAATTAATCTTATTTAAAAAGAAAAGTCCCGCTGGGTTTCTTGTTGGTTCTTCCCAGGACAGATGTTTTATCCGAACAAAAAAAAATAAAAATGATTTGATTATATTCTAAGGACTTTTCCTTGCGATTCTACATAGTAATATCTTCCTACATATGCATATTTTAAATTGAATTTTTTATATTGAAAATGTCTATGAAACAAGTCAGAAATAAAATACGATTTTATTTTGATGTAAAATATGTAATTTTCAAACTATTTATAACGATTTATCATGTGGTTGTGGCATTTATCACATCAAGAAACGACAAACGTAGAAAAAAAAAAGGTTTTCGAGTGACAGCCTCGTACCGGTGAGCGAAGTCCATATCCCCCCTCGATGCAAGGCGCATTCGGGAGCGTGTTTTGTGGCATTTTTTGAGGGAGGCCTGTATTCAGCAGTGAAGGGCTGCAATAAATGGATTTCGTCAAATAATTATATGGGTATTCGTATATCAATTTAGTACATACTTTTGTTAGTACTTGTTTTCCAATGAGCGTTAAAAATATTACGGGGACATGTGAAGTCCATTGAAACATTTAGTGGCTGATTATCTGCTCCAAAACCCTCTCAGAAATCATCATCATCATAATTGAATCATGCAGTCCATCTTACGGGACGATATAAGGTAGTTCATTCCCTTAAGCTTTCCACTATACGACGAAATGTCAGTAGAAAAATATTTAGACTGAAGCTTTACTTTTTGTTGTCTGTAAAAAATTATCGATGAATTTAAAGATTCTTGCAATTTAGGTAAATTCTACAAAGATACTTAGTAAGTGGAAAAATATAAATCATGCATAAAAAATAAAACCGAAGAGAAATGCGACCGAATCAAAATTCAAGTGAATACTGGGATGTTGAAATTGAGTGAAAATAAGAGGAATTTACCGGAACATAGCAGCAGCGAGATTCGAGATCAGAGCTCAATCCTAATGGATTTCATCTGTCAAAATGTAACCAAAAGGAATTTAGATCTTATTCCTAAATGCCATTTAGTTTCAATTATTTAAATTATAAAGGTTACGTATTAACCGTCAACTTTTAAACATAGACAATATAAATATTTATATTATATTTTAGTAAACATATTTATCATGTATAACATGAAAAAATATTTGTATATGATGTTATATATGAAAAAATATTTGTTATGTAGCTATTTAATCTTTTTGCATGAGATCTACGTCTTTCATTTTATCTGTATATATATAATGAAAGACGTGGAGTTAGATTGGATTTATTAGCACTAAAGTGGTAATAAACTTGTAAGGGGTTTGAAGAAATTATTTTATACTTTTTAATCCGTTTGAAATCGGAGTAATATTTAAGTATTTTAATCAGTGCAACCAATGGGAAACAAAAAAAAGTACCATATCGGTAAGTGAATTGCCCCCCACTAGATGAATTGACGATAAGATACTCGTATTTAGTAGTCAATGGATGCAGGTGGCTCAGGACCGTGCAATCTTTGATTTTTGTTCAGCAGTGGTCTTGTGATAGGCTGTAATGATGATGATAATGATTATTATTATTTTATTCTGTCGCCCGGTTGTTTGCTATAAAGTTTTAATTCTTTATCTCATTGGTAATCGATTAAAATGTGTACCTACAGATGAGCAAACAAATAAACAGACTATAAAGCGAGTTAATAAAAACCAACAGATGTCAAAATTAAAATAGAACTGGCGGGGCTTAAATTTGGAACTTGATTTTCCATATTTGATTTCACTCATTAAATTACTACGACACTGACACACAAATAGTGTCCGTTCTCCATAGAAATATTATTATAGATATAATACGAGTATGCCATTGTCATAACCATCTGTGAGTACCCCGTATAAAAGTTTTATTTTTACAATAATGATTGTAAATAAATTGTATAAATGGTAAATGGGTAGCTAGGTTGGTAGGACGGCCACTTACCGGTTAGATAATGCCACGTTTAGTGGCGAAACACGCGTTGTATTATCGACAGTGGTGTGTTTTTCGTATTCGTTTATCGACAGTAATTTCAGAGGTAGTGGTATTGGGTTTGGTGATAGCAGTGCTAGTTCACGCAATTGTGGCGGAGCAGAGCGCTGCTTTTCTAACTAGGTAAGAAACATCAATTAATTTTTCACGAGGCAAATTAATTTTAATTAAGAATAGACAATAATATTTTTATCGTTAGCGAGAATCACGATTAAATGATTTCAATTCGGTCAGCTCTTTTATAACAAATCATTTAAAATCACTGACGTAAGTAATATAGTCATATAATATACGGCTATAACGCTACGTGCTGAAATTGGTTTGTTCACACGCATTGAATAAAGGTCAACGCCTGTAATCGTGAATTATGAAAGTTTAGCGTTTTGCTGAACTATAACTTATAAGTTATTAACCATTTCCACTTCTTCGGTTGGATTTTTCCTATACAGAAATATTAAAGATATTATATACAACTATTGTGTAATCTTAGCTTACGTAAAATATTGTCGAAACTCATAATTCAAGTATATCATTCAATATATCTGAGTAAAAATTAAGTATAATCCTCCTCCTGGGGTAACTTTTTTTTGTGGAAAGAGAACTAAGATAGTTTTACATTCAAAAAATCTTTTTCAGTTTATTTTTATTCAGTTAATCCTTACCTTATCACAAAATTAATTAAATGCGTCCAAAAAGCGTCCATCGACCCTTTTCTTCCCGTTGGTGTAGTAGATTAAGATAGGCGATTAAGAAAATGTCAGAAAGAACTTATAGTTTCCTATAGATGGCGGTGTGACCATATTGCTACACCGCAATTGCCAGACCGGCGACGAGGAGCAGCGTCCAAGGTATCCATATCGGTTAAGATATTCAATCTGCTCCCATGCGTAAGTACCAAGGTCCCTTCCCTGGAGAAGCATATGTACAGCTTTAGACATAACCGACTGCTCTAGGAGATGAAGAAGACGGCTTATTCTAGGAAAACCCAAAGATCTAAGGTCTTAAAAGCCTGTTTTAAAATTATAATGTTAGTCATAAAATATTACTTACTTCTTTTAAAGCACGAAAATATTTTACAGCTATCTCTAATTATTAAGGTAAAAAAGTAAAAGAAGTGTTTCTTTTATAACAAAAGTAATTTGTGTGATTAAAAGAAAAGGATGCCTTTTGTTAAATGGACCTTGTTACAGCCATCTTCTCGGAAATCCAAATTTTATTACGTCTCTGTCCCTCGTATTAAAGGCAACGACTATGAAGGCACATCTCAATTAGCCTAATTTCATATTAATGGAAATTTTAATTTCACCCCTAAATCAGCCATAATCTTCACCAAACCTTTGATTGTGACTTTTTATTGTATAAGACATAAAATATATATTATAATTGTTGCTTTCACAGTTTCTTTTTTCTATCGGAGAAACCTCATTTATAAAATAAATTTAAGCCATGACTTTTGACGTATGACACATTGACCAATGAAATATTAATTTTTTATATCTAAGGTTGTCTGAATTCGTCGAAAATTAAATGAAATTTAATAACACAATGTATAAACGAATACAACCATCTCAATCAATCAAAATATTTTCTGTTTGTTGTGAGATATGCTTCTTTTAGAGCTTATTACGGTATTTTTATCATTATATTTAAAAAAATATATTCAGCACAAGGAAGAATAACATATTCTGATGAGACCTACTCGTACATACACTTGAGTATTGCCGTAATTCCTCCATAAACCTCACAAAAATCACTTTAAAAAATTATAATTAGAGAACTTCCGTTTTCGTGCTATTATAATTATATAATTATATTTTGGGAGCTATTTAGAAGAGATAGTCATTTTATCAGTTATTTGAATAATAAAGTTAACATTAAATATTTGACGGGATTTTAATAATTTTTTTCCTTGAAAAAACGTTACGTCCACACTAGGATTTTCTCGTGCATCGTGAGGGCAGTTTACATATGTAAATTGCACAAGGAAAAACACCCAGAACATTTGTTTGTAGGTCATACAAATACTTGTTCCGTGCGGGATTCAAACCCGCAGCCCTTAGCGCTGCAACTCATTGCTAAGCCACTGCGCCACGGAGCCGTTCAAGACCTTCGTTCCTTCAAACTCTCATATTACAATCCATTACTAGTAGTAGTTTTGCTATAATTTTAAGAGTTTTTGTAACAAGTAAGAGATCTTTTAACGCCGAGCATGTGGTAAATGGAAACTTAATACTACGAATAAAAATGTTAGTGGTACCGGCAGGAATCGAAGTCAGGTTGTCACGTGAAGGGGGTCCACACACAGGGATCAATAAGTTAGTGACCTTCTACTAAAGGAAAGTGGTTTCACAAATGGTTTTAAGGAAGTTTAAAAAAATAGATATGCTTAATGTGAGTCCACTCTTTATTAGTACATTTATTTAATTATCACATAATTTCAAATGTCTTTTGCTGAACGTAGGCCTCCACCATAGATTGCCTTACTGGAGAGATATTTGCTAAAGTTGCCATGCTTGGCAGGCGGGTTGGCAACCACAGTATTTTATTATTTTAAATTGTTATCAGGAAGATGCTGCTGCCCATCTCCTCGTTTATTTCTTACGACACGTAATCATATGGGGTAGTGAAATCTCTTATGCCGTAAATACACGGCGATGACAACTTTCTTTATTTAATTAATAAATTGCAGTTTTGACTTATTATGTTTTAATTTTCACACAAAGAAACAGGTTTGCTTTAACCCCTAAATCCAAATAAATGTTTTCAAGCGATAAAGCTCCCCGTGGGTTGGCGAACTTTCAATACGTTCTAATAACGTGAGCACGGAAGCTCATAACATTTAATCGGTACACTTATTTCTATACAAAAATATTTCCACCATACAGAATCAAAACTTAGATGAGTACAGTTTACCGAAAAAATTACGTGTAAAAATACGAAATTATGTAATTGTGTCGGCTACTCAATAGAATTTTAGAGGGATTTGGTGGAGAAAGGAAACCAGCAAACAATGTTACTTCTGTTGAAACAATGCTATTTCTAGTTAACCCATTCAAAGCTTTTTAGGTAATTTCAACAATTCATTGGCATAATCAGTAGTAGCAGGAAATTCGTAACAAATAATAATCAATGTTTTTGTTTCATAATGAAATCAATAACCCTCAAATGTTTTTCGTTTAGAATAGAGGTTGGTACTCGTATTATAAAACTATTATTTTAAATCCTTATTATTTTATAAAGTTATGGCTATAAATTATATAAGAGCACCATTTAAAAATAAATCAATAATTTCAACTTACCTTTTTTCTTTCTAAAATATGGATAAAACTATTAAACGGCCAAATTCCGCATTTAGGAAACATATTCTAATAAAATTTGACAAACAAACTAAACTGATCGCTGTAAAAAGTTGAAGTACAGTTGAAGAAGGTAAAGTTACATCCATTATCCTACTACTGCTTTTAGTCCATCGCACTGTAAAAGAGCGTGTTAGCGGACTCGCATATCTTCGAAGTATTTTTTTAATTTCTCAGATATATAGGTTTTCTCACGAAGTTTTTCTTCGCTGCCAAACACGAAGATAATCAGCACTTAAAATTCCACTGAGCAATTTTATTGTTGCCATCGAAAATCAAGCACGGGTCATTCGTGTACTGTTAGAAATTATTCTCAAAATTATTTGAATAAAAAGAATATTACTCGTATTAGAATTTACTCTGAAGGTTAATTGTTAAAAATAAAAAAGTGTGAGAGCAGATATTCAACTTGCTCTCTTGCTTACGCAATTAATCATTACCAGGAATAAGACAGTGTACAGTACTACGCATTAAGTATAGAGCAAATACAGTTCGACCAACCGTAATATTTAACAGTTACAATCACACATTGGTGTAATGTGAAGGACATAATGATAACACTAAAGTATGCAAAGTAACAGCAACACTACTCATCTCAATATAACACAGGGTAGCCTCCAGCAACACCACTTTCCTTGTTTACACTAGAAGAAATACTTTACGAACAGAACCACATCACTTGTCTTATTAGGCAGAATCTCAGTGTGGAGGTAATATTTTAGCCCAACGGGCATAATAACTACATGAGACTCGTAGAATTACAGGCTCTTAGTCGACTGCGCGATACTTTATACTACTGGAATAAGTAGGAGATTACACTTTCACCCTTAATTCTTCTTACGTTCATTTATTTGTTTACCCTCATTCCTAACAATACAATATAAACATTAATACCATATAATTAAACAATATTCACTCACTTTTATTACAAAAAGGTTATTAGAATATTATAAATTTATAATAAAGGTACAGGTAAAGGTAAATTAATCTTATAACTAGTAGCCTTTTCGTAATCTCTCACTCGACAAGCGACAGATTCTATAAAATATCCTTTAATCTTAACGTCAATCATGCTTTTCGTTCTCACTTGTTACCAACCTTCTGTTCCTTAAGTTATAACTTATAAATGAAAATTTTGGCAAATTAATTAAAAAATGAGGTATAATGTTACGATCATAGAATCTTGAAAAAATCTTCCGAGTTGTGCTTGCCAGCTGGCACATTCTTAGAAATGCCTATGTGCAGAATGGGATTCACAATTCATAATTGTATGATATATTAAAATATATTAAAAATGTATGTCTTGCGGTACCATCTAAACTATTTTTTGAACCGGTTAATTTGAGTATGAAAGTATATAGATTTATTTATCACAGTCCACCTGATGGTAAGTGGTTGCTCTGGCCCATAGACATCTACATCTATCTTCGTTTGCGAATTAAAATGCAGATGCGTTGTCACCTGCGAGGACTAAGACAGAATGACTCTTTTCAAGTAAAAAGGGTCTACGGTTCTCTACACTCACCATACAAAACACAGCAGCATTAAGGTGCTATTTACGGTGGTATTCTGTGAGAGCGTGGTCCTTCCTCGATCGAGACGACCCATTCGTGCTACAGCTATACTATTAATATAGCTGCAGCATGGCTCTACCACGTATAAAGATCGAAATATAGTAAAACCGTTAGATATGTTTAAACAAAAATAAATTGTTACAATCTCAAGTATGTATAAATATTACTGTAAAATATTTTTCATAAAATGTAATCGAACTTACAACGAAATAGGCTGACTTTAATTCTTGCCTTGTTTCTTGGAGCGCTTAGCACTTTGATCCCTTTTAATTCCATTTTGATCCCTTTTAATACTAAGAAGCTTTACTTTGAAAGTCTCTTCCAACCATCAATAATTAATGTACGGACTTTGTTAAGAAGTTCTTTTGTTTATTAATGGTAAGAACATAATAATTCCAATCACTGCGATATTTTTTTTTATAAAATTAAATTGACAAATAAACCAAGAGTACACCTGATGGTAAGTAGTTTCTGCAGCCCGTGGAAAACTGCAACCAACTTTTAACGTAGAAAGCTACGAACGCGTTGTCACCACTGAGACTAAGAAGGAATGCCTCTCAGGCTGCATTTATATTGACTCTCTACACTCTTTAGACCCAAAAACAGCTAAGCAAGCATTGCTGCTTGGCAAGAGGAAATGGTAATATATATATATATATATATATATATATATATATATATATATATATATATATATATTGTATATGTATGTATATGTATATATATATATTAAAAACCAATTTATTTATATATATCATCATCGTCATCATTACAGCCCTTCACAAGTCCAATGCTGATCATAGGCCTCCCCCACAGAATGCCACAAAGCACGGTCCTGAGCCACCTGCATCCATCGACTTCCTGCATATCTTACCAGGTCGTCACTCCATCTAGTGGGGGGATGCACTACACTTCGTCCGCCAGTAGGAGGCCGCCACTCGAGAACATTTTTTCCCCATCGGCTGTCGGTTCTTCGAGCTATATGGCCGGCCCATTGCCACTTTAGCTTACTAATCCGTTGGGCTATGTCGGTCACTCTGGTTCTACTGCGGATATCCTCATTTCTAAGTTTATCACGCAGAGAAACTCCGAGCATAGCCCTCTCCATAGCTCGCTGAGCGACCTTGAGCTTCCTCATCTGGCCAGCAGTGAAGGACCACGTCTCAGTACCATAGGTCATCACTGGAAACACGCACTGGTTGTACAGTCTTGTTTTCAAGTTTTGAGGTATACTCGATAAGAAGATGTGCCGTAATTTCCCGAAAGCTGCCCAACCGAGTTGAATCCGTCGATTGACCTCTCGGTCGAAGTTGGACTTACCTAGTCGGACTATTTGTCCCAGGTAAACGTACTCGTCAACAACTTTGAGCTTAGTGCTCCCAACAACTACCGGCATAGGTGTGCATTGGACATTAAACATGATCTTTGTTTTGTCCATGTTCATCTTAAGACCTATCCTTTGGGAACGATTCAATGCGAACGCGCGAGACGATTCGTAATGACTCTCGAAAACAGCACGTAGACGCCTTGCCGTTTTTAAGGTGCTGGAGAGCCATTCTAACCTCGCTCAGACTGACGTCCGGGATATCATCGGAATAGTGTCGGTTAAGACTCGCTCTTGGATCGTTACTCACACCTACGTGTGGCTCCAACGATGATTGCCCATTAAACCTCTCAATCTCACTCAAAATCTCAGGTGTCCCAGAAACGACGCTGCCACACTCTGTCTTCAGCTTTGACAGTTGGCTCTTTCTGGCAGACAAATCTCTAGCCTAGAATTTGGAGCCCTGGTTCCGCTCGATAGCTTCTTTAATGCGAGTAGTATTAAAGTTGTGTAAGTCCTACCGCATGCATTTGGAGATCTGTCTGTTCAGTTGCCTGTATGCTGTCAAATCTACTGAAGACTTCAGCTTCATATCCCGTCTAACAGCCATGAGATTAAGAGTGATATCGGAGAGTTTTTGTGTGCTTCTGCGGCGGGCCTTGCAAAACTTAGCTCCGACCGCATGGACAGTTTCCTCGAGCTTGTCATTTATAACGTCCACTGCATTGCAATCTTCTAGGCACTGAAAACGGTTTCGCAGCTCGAGTTGAAAGGTTTCGGGACTTTGGATTAGAGCACGAGGGGGACGGAGTGTTGAAGTCATTAGACGTGACCTCTCCAACTTAATGTTTAGGTTCAGTGTGCCTCTCACCATTCAGTGATCGCTGCCGGTTTTCACCTTCACGATCACTGAGACATCACTGAACAGTTGTCGTTTGGTCGTCATAATGAAGTCAATCTCATTTTCTGTCGAACCGTCGGGGCTCGACCAGGTCCACTTCCTGTGGAGCCGCTTCTGAAAGAAAGAGTTCATCATAAAGAGTCCCTCTTTCTCCATGAAGTAGGTCAGCTGCTGGTCCCTTGGGCTCCGTTGCCCTATTCCGAAATTCCCTACTTTCAGCTCACCGTTCTCTCTTGTGCCTAGTTTTGCGTTGAAGTCTCCCATTAACACCGTATAGTGGGTTTTGGAGGATTGCATGGCTCTAGAGATATCCTCATACATTTCCTCCACCTCCTCATCGGGGTGTGCCGAGGTTGGTGCGTAAACCTGTATGACCTTCAGCGAATACCGTTGGGTGATTCTAAGTATAAGGTACGCAACCCTTGTCGACACACTCCCAATCTTTACAACGTTGTTAAGGAGAGACTTGTGGACAATAAATCCGTCACCTCCTTGGGACAGATGGTCGCCCTCCCGGTGATAAAACAAATTGCCGGATTCGAGGATTACCGTGTCCTCCCCCCCTCTTCGGACTTCGGATAATCCTATGACATACCAGCGCAATTTGTCTATCTCGTCTTCCAGCTCCAGGATCTTCTCGTCAGTCCTCAGGGTGCGTGCGTTATAAGTTGCCAGGTCGAGTCGTTGTAGGTGGCAACTGAAACTCCACCGGAGATTCTTAGCACCCCCTGCCCCGCCGTTACCATGGTCACCACCATATCTCTGATATATCATCGGATAGGCATTAAGTTCGCCTTTTGTTTTTTTTATTAAGGTGTTAAAAATAAATATTATGTAAATAAAAACAAAAAATACCCAAACTGATGACAAACTGATATAAATAGCAGGGGAGCATAACTTTTTGGTAGTTAGATTATATATTTAAGTAGACAATATAGTTTTAAAAATGTCTAGCAAACAAAAAATAGACTTCTTATAAATTTTGTTATAATTTGAAATATTGTATAAATTAAATTGTGTAGATTTAAACTAAATAACGAGAATAATAATAATGTTTCTGAATATCGCTTGCCTAACAACTGTGTGCCAGGTGTATGGTAACAGGCTTGACCGCTGTTACATAGGGACTTAAATATATCAGGAAAAATGTGGGCGTTAATATCTCTGCCTACACCTTAGGGGATACAGGACTGATGATGTGTTATGTTATGATTATGGAAATGAGGATAAATATTTTTTTTGAGGAAATCAATATTTATTCAGTCAGACACCGATTCTTCTGAGTCTGTAGAGTCAGAATCAGATTCTGTAATACATATAATAAATTTATCCGTCACGTCATCTACAACAAAGTCAAGTTTGAAAATTGAAAATTATGTTCTTCTTTTTGAACATGCTCCACACATTTCTTCCACTGATCAGGAGTGACTTTCGCCATACCGTCACTTAATAATGCCTTAAATTTTTCAAATTTAAACGTAGTATTGTTTCTAGCTACGTGCCCCTTACATCAGCCCAAATTAACTCAATGGGGTTTAATTCACGATGATAAGGGGGAAGTCTTAGTACCTCGACGCCGTATTATTTTTTTTTCGCTTTTGAAATTTGGTAGAGTATCGTCTTCATTAATAACTGAAAGTACTTTTTTCACTGTAGGAAGTTCGCCTTTAATAAAGAAAGCATGTAATTTATTGCGTTGGGTTGATTTAGTAAAATCATCAATTTTGTCACTAAACGTTGGTCCAGGATTCGTGGTGACAGGAGAAGAAATTTGACGGTGTTCTTTATATTCCTTGAGGATTCTATATACAGATGCAACGCCGACACTGAAAATACTAGCTGCTTTCTGGACCATCTCTTTTTTGTATGGGTATTTATCATTAGGCCAAGTTTCTTTAACATATTTGTAGGTATTATTAATAACCATATTTTTTTAATTCACAGTAAAACTAGTCATCGAAAATTAAAAATTAAATTAAAATGATATACATACTTTACTTACATGAATCTTTAATAAATTAAGAAAAGTTTTATTATTACAGTTGCTGTTTTTTTATTAACTTTAAAGTACACTCTGAACCAAGAAGTTCTAATTAAAACTACTAAAAAACATTCATACATATCCTATTCCTATACATAACTTTGGACGTTTCTTTTTCGGAGAGGTAAAATCTGTGATTTATATCTCGACGTACTTGGTGGTTGCTCCATCATTAATCACTCTTGATAAAAAACAATTATCAACAAAACAAAGTAACAATAATTAAATAAACAACAAAAAATAACAAAATGTTTTAACAAATAACTTGTATCACCACGAGCGCGTTTCGGAACTGAATGAATCACTATTATTACTAAAATGGCCTCCCGAATGTTGGCCATAAGGTAACGAAACTAATATTTTACAGTGATCAGACTTAATTTTTGAACTATAAATTTATACAAAGGCCTTATATTTGTAAAAATGTTATCTATACATGTAGCAATAGATTGAGAAATACGCATTGGCTCTAAAAATAAATTAAAAAGATCATATGATTTAAACAATTAATTAAATAAAATATTGGCGGAGGAAGCTTCTAGGGCATTGATACTAAAGTACCCACATATTACAACAGATTTATTCTGTTTATTAAACTTAACAAAAACTTCTTCCATAACTTTTACAAAAGTATAAAAGTTATGGAAGAAGTCCTCCTCACAACAATGAGGTGCTCAAACTCAAAACATACCATTTCTACAGGTCGCTAGCAATAAATCTTTAGGTTCTTTACATGATAATAATTTACTAGCTAATATTAAGGAGCCATCCCTCAAAGCCGTTTCTCCATTTAAAGAATTGACCACCGGGTTATTACTGAGGTTAAACATTAAGTTATAAGCTTAAGTCCGGAACAACACTTACTACTTAAAAGGTAAATTTCAAAATGTTAAAAGGATGACAAGAATTACACTTAAAGTAAGTTTAAACGATGTTTGTTACATCTGTCACTTTTGGTCGGAACACTACAAAATTTAATTAAAATACTCTTATGATTTTTACTTATTTTAAAAATACAAATAAGTCGTTTTAATAATTGTAACTCAAAATTGAGGTAAATATTATCAATTTTATAATATTTAATTTTGAAAAAGAGTTGGAAGCTATTATTTTATGACTTGTCACAAGGGTTGCCACAGAGTATCATTAAAACACCTTCTCAAAATACCGGTAGAATGGTGGTAACATTATCAATGCCAAACTCAGTTAGCCTAAGAACTACATTATGTAATAATTAGTCAATTGAAAATTACATGAAGTATATACAATTAATAAAATAATGAAAATAAAATTGCAGTGTCTGTCTGTATAATTGAACCAACTAGCTTCTTTTATGTTCAGGAGATTATTTGTATGGTACTAAGACACGAATAATCTCTTTTAAAATGTTTGTCTGTCTGTCTGTCTAGCAGTCCAAGCTATACTTGGGAATATCTGAACCGGTTGCAATGAAACTTCATAAATAGATTGTACTATCTAAAAAAATATAGCCAAGATCCCTTCTGGGCTCTATTATTTTCACAAAATATAGTTTTTGTGAAATAAATATTAAGTAAAAGGTTTTCACTTAACTTTTATACTACAAGAGATTCAAAAAATTATTATAATCTAAAAACATTTGATTTGTAATATTACACAAAACAGTTCATTACTCAAATTGAATTTGTGGTCTATCAAATATAATGTAATGCGGGGGCCGTCTAGGATATTATGATCACAAACTGCAGACTTCCCGGAACGTTGGTGTTTCACGTAAGATGTTTGTTATTTTACGCGGGTTTTTAACTTAATTAATTTTTACCAGACTGTGACCCATACACATTATACCACACACACCATCCCGCTATAGATTGTTTTGTTTGCCCTTTATAAGAGAGACCACATTCACAATCAAGCTTGTACTCTCCTGCATCTTGTAGAGGGATATTACACTTGACGGATGGTAAGAACTGACTAATCTTCTTCGGCGGCTTGAAGAATGTTCTAATAGAAGCTCGCCTCATGATGTAGCCAATTTTGTCTGTGACACTTCTTACATATGGTAGTAAAGCCGGTAGACGCTCGACTGTGGCAGGCTTCACTCGGTCACTGTAACGTAGGCACGGAACCCGAAGCTTGTTGTCGTGCAGAACCTGCTTAACGTGCTGAAGCTCAGCGGCCAGGTGTTTGCTGTCACAGATCCCTCGTGCTCTCTGTAACAAAGCTTTGCCTACAGTAGCTAACCGCAAAGGATGATGGTGAGATTCACCGTTTCAATATCGGTTCGTATGGGTCTTTTTTCTAAACACAGTGTGAGCTATGGTGTTGCTAAGATTTACTAACACATCTAGTAAAGCTAAAGAATTATTTGCCTCTAACTCCATAATACGAGGGTGGATTGAAAAGTACTCGGCTTAACCAAGAAAATAAACAAATACTAAATCAGTTATATTTTTATTTTTCTACATAATCACCATCAAGTTCAATACACTTTTGCCACCTCCCTTTCCAAGCATTTAGACCGTTGAAAAAAAATGATTCTTCCTTAGAGTCAAAATATGCGTCTACAGCTGCTTTGACCTCGTCGTTTGTCGAAAATCTTTGACCTCCCAAGTGCTTTTTTAGGTTAGGGAACAGAAAGAAGTCTGATGGTGCCAGATCAGGTGAATACTGCGGATGCGGTAACAGTTCAAAGCCACAGTTGTGAATTTCAGCCATTGACTGTACTGACGTGTGAACACGGGCGTTATCTTGATGAAACAGGACTTTTCTTCTGAGCATTCCTCGACGTTTTTCTTTTATTTCCTCTCGTAAACGACGTAGTAAGGTGCAGTAGTAATCAGAGTTTATATTCCGACCCCTTTCAAGATAATCAATCATAATCACACCTTTCGAGTCCCAGAATACTGAAGCCATCACCTTATTTGCCGACAAAATCGACTTAGCCTTTTTAGGGGGTGGTGAACCAGGTCTTCTCCACTGTTTTGATTGTTGTTTTGTTTCCGGTGTACAGTAATGAACCCATATTTCGTCCATAGTAACAAAACGATTCAAAAAATCATCTGCATCGGCTTCAAATAACTCCAAACAGTCGCGTGAAATAGTCAATCGCGTCCTTTTTTGTTAAACTGAAAGCAGTCGCGGAACCCACCTCGCAGACACCTTGTGGAAACCCAACTCGTTGACAATGATGTTTTGAGTTCGTTCATAAGAGATGCCTATAATCTCGGCTATCTCTCTAATTTTTAATCTGCGGTCTCCCATTATTAAATCAAGTACTTTTTTAATATTTTCGTCAGTAGTTGACGTCGAAGGCCTTCCAGAGCGGGGTTCATCTTTCACACTCTCTCTACCACGCTTAAATTCTGCTATCCATTTTTTGACGGATGAATATGACAGAGCACAATCGCCTAATGTACTGACCATGTCATCATGGATGGCTTTTGATGATAGCCCCTTCTTATGGAGGTACTTAGTGACGGCACGCTGCTCGATTTGCTCCATTCGCGGAAATTATGTCCGATTACTTTGTTAATAAATTTATAAAATCACAACTAATTATCGCACACGTTTCGAACTTCACACAATGAACTAGTCTGAACTGAACTAAATAATGTGGGTAGATTTGATTTTTAGAATTGAATGGATCTGTGTTAGGCCGAGTACTTTTCAATCCACCCTCGTATATAGAATTTAGGAGTTTATGGAATGTCGTGTAGTGGCGGTTGAGAGTATCCACTACTCCATAAATTCCCGTGTCGTAAGAGGCGACAGTAGGAAACAGGCAGGACATGGGCAGCAGCATCTTCCTGATAACAGCAAAATTACAATAAAAAACAGCGGTTGCCAACCCGCTCGCCAAGCGTGGCAACTATGGCAAATACCTCCCATGATGAGAGTAACAAAGAGATGGTCCCCAGTCCCCGGCGGCCCCGCTATTCCTAGCTACGGTGGCGACCATGGTAACGGCGGGGCAGGGGGTGCTAAGAATCTCCGGTTGAGGTTCGGTTGCCACCTAAGACTACTCGACCTGGCAACATACAACGCCCGCACCCTAAGGACTGACGAGAAATCCTGGACCTCGAAGAAGAGATAGAAAAGTTGCGCTGGAATGTCATAGGATTATCCGAAGTCCGAAGAGGGGGGGAGGACACGGTAATCCTCGAATCCGGCAATTTGTTTTATCACCGGGAGGGCGACCATCTGTCCCAAGGAGGTGACGGATTTATCGTCCACAAGTCTCTCTTTAACAACGTTGTAAAGATTGGGAGTGTGTCGACGAGGGTTGCGTACCTTATACTCAGAATCACCCAACGGCATATTTACGCACCAACCGCGGCACATCCCGATGAGGAGGTAGAGGAAATGTATGAGGATATTTTTAGAGCCATGCATTCCTCCAAAACCCACTATACGGTGTTAATGGGAGACTTCAGTGCAAAATTAGGCACAAGAGAGAACGGTGAGCTGAAATTAGGGAAATTTTGAATAGGGCAACGGAACCGAAGGGTCCAGCAGCTGGCCGACTTCATGGAGAAAGAGGGACTCTTTATGATGAACTCTTTCTTCCAGAAGCGGCCCCACAGGAAGTGGACCTGGTCGAGCCCCGACGGTTCGACAAAAAACGAAATTGACTTCATTTTGACGACCAGATGATAACTGTTCAGTGATATCTGTTTTCAAGCTACTGGACTGGAAATGATGCAGTATTCACATCAATGGCGAGTAAATCCTTCACCTCCGATTTTCCGAAGATATAGTCCTTATGGCAGAATCGTTGGAGGACCTAAGCACTATGCTCAATGACCTCAATAGTGTCTCTCAACGGATAGGTCTTAAGATGAACATGGACAAAACAAAAATGATGTTTAACGTCCATGTCATACCTATGCTGGTAGTTGTTGGGAGCACTAAACTCGAAGTTGTGGATGAGTAGGTTTACCTGGGACAAATAATCCGACTAGGTAAGACCAACTTTGACCGAGAGGTCAATCGACGGATTCAAATCGGCTGGGCAGCATTCGGTAAACTACGTCACATCTTCTCGTTAGACATACCTCAAAACCTCAAAACGAAATTGTACAACCAGTGCGTGTTGCCAGTGATGACTAACGGATCTGAGACGTGGTCCTTCACTGCTGGCCGAATGAGGAAGCTTAAGGTCGCTCAGCGAGGTATGGAGAGGGCTATGCTCGGGGTTTCACTGCGTGATAAACTTAAAAGTGAGGATATCCGCAGTGGAACTAGAGTAACCGAAATAGCCCAACGGAAAAGGTCATGCGTCCTGTGGTTGCTTGATGTTAGCTTAATACATTCTCAACATAATGTACCTACCTACATAATTGAGAGTTTTTAGACTATTGTATCTCTATTATATATTTGCATACTATAAATGCATTTTTCTGGCATGGCTCCAGGGCCTTTGTGTCATACAGTGACATTCTCCGAAGGGCTAGAACCCAGAGCCGTAAAGCCAGTAAAAAAAAATAGTGACATTTTGTTTTAGCTAGTGTTGCCATAACATTAAATGGAATTGTTACATAGTACTATAATTGAGATAATGTAATATTGTAGGAAGTTCTTTATAAGAGACTTATTTTCAACCATATCACATTTATTTTTGTTATTACTGATAGTATAGTTATTACTAATAATAACTTAATATAAAAATATTTTGTGTTTGTGTGTTGTGTTGGTAGTCTTGCAAGGTGTATACGAAAATAGTATGAATATAATAAATGGCAACACTTGAATAGAGTAAAATGATTTAAATCATTTGATATTACCAAAAATATTTGTATTTTTCTGTGACTTTAATTAAAATACATTTTTATTTCAAAAATCATAGAAAAATTTCTAGACGCAATAATTTTTGTCAACTATTTTTCTGCCGTTGTTCTTTAAAGCGTAAATAATTTATGGAATTAAGTCTCAGGTCGGTTTTGCACATTGTTTGAATCAAATGTTTATTCCAGTTGCGATAAAGACTCACGTTACTCTAAAAGCTTTTAACAAACAGACTTGGAATGTTACAAAAATAAACGCTATTGTTTCCAAATTTAATGTACACTTTCTCGAATTCATTTATTTTTACTTTTTTATGCTAAATAATACATAAATAGGCTCCAAGTTTTTAATTTCAACAAATGACGCGTGTGGCTTATGGTAACTAAAGTATTCTTTTATTATTTATTTATTTAATATGATAATTTTAAACCGCAAGTGTGGCATATTGCATTTTAGGGTAATAAAGTCAAAAGAATATTTTCTTTCGAGTAAAATTGTTTTTAAAAATAGTAATAGATCTACTTCATTCTATAGGTAAAGTCATTTTATCGCACAAAAATAGATTGACTTTCAAGGGCGTACGTAAAATAGTCGCAAGATGCCCCGAATTGATGAAATCGTGAATTGTCATGAATGGATTGGATATTATGATATTTTTAGTCAATATGATTAATTTTATTTATTTAATAAATTTACTACTTTTTAGTGTTAGTGTTAATTTTAACAATTAAAATGTATATTAACCATGTTAAAATATCGCACAAAGAGGAGAGAGAGAGATTAGTAATTGCATTTTTACCCCCCTTAGGGAATCGCTTCCGATTCGGCAGAAAGGCCATACAGTCGAAGGCCAGTCCCACATGTGGTGTTTAGTGAGTAGGCACTTCATAGAGAGTCCCACATAACCACGCAACCGGCTGCGTGATATGCTATGAGCATTCACCACCTCTCTCCCCCGCTCCCGGAAGGTAGCCTTTGGGTGCAAAAAAAAAACCGCCGTTAAGGAAGTAAGTCTTGGCTCTGGCGTAGCACGGTGCACTTGTTGTATTTCGCTAGTAGCCTATCCTTGACACATTGGATAATTAATTCGTACAAACTACAAAATTTGTCTCACTAAAATTTATAGCTGATTTTTGTTCTTATCAATGTGATCTGTGTATTTCATAATTGTATGAAGTGATATATTGTAAATTAATCTTATTTAAAAAGAAAAGTCCCGCTGGGTTTCTTGTTGGTTCTTCCCAGGACAGATGTTTTATCCGAACAAAAAAAAATAAAAATGATTTGATTATATTCTAAGGACTTTTCCTTGCGATTCTACATAGTAATATCTTCCTACATATGCATATTTTAAATTGAATTTTTTATATTGAAAATGTCTATGAAACAAGTCAGAAATAAAATACGATTTTATTTTGATGTAAAATATGTAATTTTCAAACTATTTATAACGATTTATCATGTGGTTGTGGCATTTATCACATCAAGAAACGACAAACGTAGAAAAAAAAAAGGTTTTCGAGTGACAGCCTCGTACCGGTGAGCGAAGTCCATATCCCCCCTCGATGCAAGGCGCATTCGGGAGCGTGTTTTGTGGCATTTTTTGAGGGAGGCCTGTATTCAGCAGTGAAGGGCTGCAATAAATGGATTTCGTCAAATAATTATATGGGTATTCGTATATCAATTTAGTACATACTTTTGTTAGTACTTGTTTTCCAATGAGCGTTAAAAATATTACGGGGACATGTGAAGTCCATTGAAACATTTAGTGGCTGATTATCTGCTCCAAAACCCTCTCAGAAATCATCATCATCATAATTGAATCATGCAGTCCATCTTACGGGACGATATAAGGTAGTTCATTCCCTTAAGCTTTCCACTATACGACGAAATGTCAGTAGAAAAATATTTAGACTGAAGCTTTACTTTTTGTTGTCTGTAAAAAATTATCGATGAATTTAAAGATTCTTGCAATTTAGGTAAATTCTACAAAGATACTTAGTAAGTGGAAAAATATAAATCATGCATAAAAAATAAAACCGAAGAGAAATGCGACCGAATCAAAATTCAAGTGAATACTGGGATGTTGAAATTGAGTGAAAATAAGAGGAATTTACCGGAACATAGCAGCAGCGAGATTCGAGATCAGAGCTCAATCCTAATGGATTTCATCTGTCAAAATGTAACCAAAAGGAATTTAGATCTTATTCCTAAATGCCATTTAGTTTCAATTATTTAAATTATAAAGGTTACGTATTAACCGTCAACTTTTAAACATAGACAATATAAATATTTATATTATATTTTAGTAAACATATTTATCATGTATAACATGAAAAAATATTTGTATATGATGTTATATATGAAAAAATATTTGTTATGTAGCTATTTAATCTTTTTGCATGAGATCTACGTCTTTCATTTTATCTGTATATATATAATGAAAGACGTGGAGTTAGATTGGATTTATTAGCACTAAAGTGGTAATAAACTTGTAAGGGGTTTGAAGAAATTATTTTATACTTTTTAATCCGTTTGAAATCGGAGTAATATTTAAGTATTTTAATCAGTGCAACCAATGGGAAACAAAAAAAAGTACCATATCGGTAAGTGAATTGCCCCCCACTAGATGAATTGACGATAAGATACTCGTATTTAGTAGTCAATGGATGCAGGTGGCTCAGGACCGTGCAATCTTTGATTTTTGTTCAGCAGTGGTCTTGTGATAGGCTGTAATGATGATGATAATGATTATTATTATTTTATTCTGTCGCCCGGTTGTTTGCTATAAAGTTTTAATTCTTTATCTCATTGGTAATCGATTAAAATGTGTACCTACAGATGAGCAAACAAATAAACAGACTATAAAGCGAGTTAATAAAAACCAACAGATGTCAAAATTAAAATAGAACTGGCGGGGCTTAAATTTGGAACTTGATTTTCCATATTTGATTTCACTCATTAAATTACTACGACACTGACACACAAATAGTGTCCGTTCTCCATAGAAATATTATTATAGATATAATACGAGTATGCCATTGTCATAACCATCTGTGAGTACCCCGTATAAAAGTTTTATTTTTACAATAATGATTGTAAATAAATTGTATAAATGGTAAATGGGTAGCTAGGTTGGTAGGACGGCCACTTACCGGTTAGATAATGCCACGTTTAGTGGCGAAACACGCGTTGTATTATCGACAGTGGTGTGTTTTTCGTATTCGTTTATCGACAGTAATTTCAGAGGTAGTGGTATTGGGTTTGGTGATAGCAGTGCTAGTTCACGCAATTGTGGCGGAGCAGAGCGCTGCTTTTCTAACTAGGTAAGAAACATCAATTAATTTTTCACGAGGCAAATTAATTTTAATTAAGAATAGACAATAATATTTTTATCGTTAGCGAGAATCACGATTAAATGATTTCAATTCGGTCAGCTCTTTTATAACAAATCATTTAAAATCACTGACGTAAGTAATATAGTCATATAATATACGGCTATAACGCTACGTGCTGAAATTGGTTTGTTCACACGCATTGAATAAAGGTCAACGCCTGTAATCGTGAATTATGAAAGTTTAGCGTTTTGCTGAACTATAACTTATAAGTTATTAACCATTTCCACTTCTTCGGTTGGATTTTTCCTATACAGAAATATTAAAGATATTATATACAACTATTGTGTAATCTTAGCTTACGTAAAATATTGTCGAAACTCATAATTCAAGTATATCATTCAATATATCTGAGTAAAAATTAAGTATAATCCTCCTCCTGGGGTAACTTTTTTTTGTGGAAAGAGAACTAAGATAGTTTTACATTCAAAAAATCTTTTTCAGTTTATTTTTATTCAGTTAATCCTTACCTTATCACAAAATTAATTAAATGCGTCCAAAAAGCGTCCATCGACCCTTTTCTTCCCGTTGGTGTAGTAGATTAAGATAGGCGATTAAGAAAATGTCAGAAAGAACTTATAGTTTCCTATAGATGGCGGTGTGACCATATTGCTACACCGCAATTGCCAGACCGGCGACGAGGAGCAGCGTCCAAGGTATCCATATCGGTTAAGATATTCAATCTGCTCCCATGCGTAAGTACCAAGGTCCCTTCCCTGGAGAAGCATATGTACAGCTTTAGACATAACCGACTGCTCTAGGAGATGAAGAAGACGGCTTATTCTAGGAAAACCCAAAGATCTAAGGTCTTAAAAGCCTGTTTTAAAATTATAATGTTAGTCATAAAATATTACTTACTTCTTTTAAAGCACGAAAATATTTTACAGCTATCTCTAATTATTAAGGTAAAAAAGTAAAAGAAGTGTTTCTTTTATAACAAAAGTAATTTGTGTGATTAAAAGAAAAGGATGCCTTTTGTTAAATGGACCTTGTTACAGCCATCTTCTCGGAAATCCAAATTTTATTACGTCTCTGTCCCTCGTATTAAAGGCAACGACTATGAAGGCACATCTCAATTAGCCTAATTTCATATTAATGGAAATTTTAATTTCACCCCTAAATCAGCCATAATCTTCACCAAACCTTTGATTGTGACTTTTTATTGTATAAGACATAAAATATATATTATAATTGTTGCTTTCACAGTTTCTTTTTTCTATCGGAGAAACCTCATTTATAAAATAAATTTAAGCCATGACTTTTGACGTATGACACATTGACCAATGAAATATTAATTTTTTATATCTAAGGTTGTCTGAATTCGTCGAAAATTAAATGAAATTTAATAACACAATGTATAAACGAATACAACCATCTCAATCAATCAAAATATTTTCTGTTTGTTGTGAGATATGCTTCTTTTAGAGCTTATTACGGTATTTTTATCATTATATTTAAAAAAATATATTCAGCACAAGGAAGAATAACATATTCTGATGAGACCTACTCGTACATACACTTGAGTATTGCCGTAATTCCTCCATAAACCTCACAAAAATCACTTTAAAAAATTATAATTAGAGAACTTCCGTTTTCGTGCTATTATAATTATATAATTATATTTTGGGAGCTATTTAGAAGAGATAGTCATTTTATCAGTTATTTGAATAATAAAGTTAACATTAAATATTTGACGGGATTTTAATAATTTTTTTCCTTGAAAAAACGTTACGTCCACACTAGGATTTTCTCGTGCATCGTGAGGGCAGTTTACATATGTAAATTGCACAAGGAAAAACACCCAGAACATTTGTTTGTAGGTCATACAAATACTTGTTCCGTGCGGGATTCAAACCCGCAGCCCTTAGCGCTGCAACTCATTGCTAAGCCACTGCGCCACGGAGCCGTTCAAGACCTTCGTTCCTTCAAACTCTCATATTACAATCCATTACTAGTAGTAGTTTTGCTATAATTTTAAGAGTTTTTGTAACAAGTAAGAGATCTTTTAACGCCGAGCATGTGGTAAATGGAAACTTAATACTACGAATAAAAATGTTAGTGGTACCGGCAGGAATCGAAGTCAGGTTGTCACGTGAAGGGGGTCCACACACAGGGATCAATAAGTTAGTGACCTTCTACTAAAGGAAAGTGGTTTCACAAATGGTTTTAAGGAAGTTTAAAAAAATAGATATGCTTAATGTGAGTCCACTCTTTATTAGTACATTTATTTAATTATCACATAATTTCAAATGTCTTTTGCTGAACGTAGGCCTCCACCATAGATTGCCTTACTGGAGAGATATTTGCTAAAGTTGCCATGCTTGGCAGGCGGGTTGGCAACCACAGTATTTTATTATTTTAAATTGTTATCAGGAAGATGCTGCTGCCCATCTCCTCGTTTATTTCTTACGACACGTAATCATATGGGGTAGTGAAATCTCTTATGCCGTAAATACACGGCGATGACAACTTTCTTTATTTAATTAATAAATTGCAGTTTTGACTTATTATGTTTTAATTTTCACACAAAGAAACAGGTTTGCTTTAACCCCTAAATCCAAATAAATGTTTTCAAGCGATAAAGCTCCCCGTGGGTTGGCGAACTTTCAATACGTTCTAATAACGTGAGCACGGAAGCTCATAACATTTAATCGGTACACTTATTTCTATACAAAAATATTTCCACCATACAGAATCAAAACTTAGATGAGTACAGTTTACCGAAAAAATTACGTGTAAAAATACGAAATTATGTAATTGTGTCGGCTACTCAATAGAATTTTAGAGGGATTTGGTGGAGAAAGGAAACCAGCAAACAATGTTACTTCTGTTGAAACAATGCTATTTCTAGTTAACCCATTCAAAGCTTTTTAGGTAATTTCAACAATTCATTGGCATAATCAGTAGTAGCAGGAAATTCGTAACAAATAATAATCAATGTTTTTGTTTCATAATGAAATCAATAACCCTCAAATGTTTTTCGTTTAGAATAGAGGTTGGTACTCGTATTATAAAACTATTATTTTAAATCCTTATTATTTTATAAAGTTATGGCTATAAATTATATAAGAGCACCATTTAAAAATAAATCAATAATTTCAACTTACCTTTTTTCTTTCTAAAATATGGATAAAACTATTAAACGGCCAAATTCCGCATTTAGGAAACATATTCTAATAAAATTTGACAAACAAACTAAACTGATCGCTGTAAAAAGTTGAAGTACAGTTGAAGAAGGTAAAGTTACATCCATTATCCTACTACTGCTTTTAGTCCATCGCACTGTAAAAGAGCGTGTTAGCGGACTCGCATATCTTCGAAGTATTTTTTTAATTTCTCAGATATATAGGTTTTCTCACGAAGTTTTTCTTCGCTGCCAAACACGAAGATAATCAGCACTTAAAATTCCACTGAGCAATTTTATTGTTGCCATCGAAAATCAAGCACGGGTCATTCGTGTACTGTTAGAAATTATTCTCAAAATTATTTGAATAAAAAGAATATTACTCGTATTAGAATTTACTCTGAAGGTTAATTGTTAAAAATAAAAAAGTGTGAGAGCAGATATTCAACTTGCTCTCTTGCTTACGCAATTAATCATTACCAGGAATAAGACAGTGTACAGTACTACGCATTAAGTATAGAGCAAATACAGTTCGACCAACCGTAATATTTAACAGTTACAATCACACATTGGTGTAATGTGAAGGACATAATGATAACACTAAAGTATGCAAAGTAACAGCAACACTACTCATCTCAATATAACACAGGGTAGCCTCCAGCAACACCACTTTCCTTGTTTACACTAGAAGAAATACTTTACGAACAGAACCACATCACTTGTCTTATTAGGCAGAATCTCAGTGTGGAGGTAATATTTTAGCCCAACGGGCATAATAACTACATGAGACTCGTAGAATTACAGGCTCTTAGTCGACTGCGCGATACTTTATACTACTGGAATAAGTAGGAGATTACACTTTCACCCTTAATTCTTCTTACGTTCATTTATTTGTTTACCCTCATTCCTAACAATACAATATAAACATTAATACCATATAATTAAACAATATTCACTCACTTTTATTACAAAAAGGTTATTAGAATATTATAAATTTATAATAAAGGTACAGGTAAAGGTAAATTAATCTTATAACTAGTAGCCTTTTCGTAATCTCTCACTCGACAAGCGACAGATTCTATAAAATATCCTTTAATCTTAACGTCAATCATGCTTTTCGTTCTCACTTGTTACCAACCTTCTGTTCCTTAAGTTATAACTTATAAATGAAAATTTTGGCAAATTAATTAAAAAATGAGGTATAATGTTACGATCATAGAATCTTGAAAAAATCTTCCGAGTTGTGCTTGCCAGCTGGCACATTCTTAGAAATGCCTATGTGCAGAATGGGATTCACAATTCATAATTGTATGATATATTAAAATATATTAAAAATGTATGTCTTGCGGTACCATCTAAACTATTTTTTGAACCGGTTAATTTGAGTATGAAAGTATATAGATTTATTTATCACAGTCCACCTGATGGTAAGTGGTTGCTCTGGCCCATAGACATCTACATCTATCTTCGTTTGCGAATTAAAATGCAGATGCGTTGTCACCTGCGAGGACTAAGACAGAATGACTCTTTTCAAGTAAAAAGGGTCTACGGTTCTCTACACTCACCATACAAAACACAGCAGCATTAAGGTGCTATTTACGGTGGTATTCTGTGAGAGCGTGGTCCTTCCTCGATCGAGACGACCCATTCGTGCTACAGCTATACTATTAATATAGCTGCAGCATGGCTCTACCACGTATAAAGATCGAAATATAGTAAAACCGTTAGATATGTTTAAACAAAAATAAATTGTTACAATCTCAAGTATGTATAAATATTACTGTAAAATATTTTTCATAAAATGTAATCGAACTTACAACGAAATAGGCTGACTTTAATTCTTGCCTTGTTTCTTGGAGCGCTTAGCACTTTGATCCCTTTTAATTCCATTTTGATCCCTTTTAATACTAAGAAGCTTTACTTTGAAAGTCTCTTCCAACCATCAATAATTAATGTACGGACTTTGTTAAGAAGTTCTTTTGTTTATTAATGGTAAGAACATAATAATTCCAATCACTGCGATATTTTTTTTTATAAAATTAAATTGACAAATAAACCAAGAGTACACCTGATGGTAAGTAGTTTCTGCAGCCCGTGGAAAACTGCAACCAACTTTTAACGTAGAAAGCTACGAACGCGTTGTCACCACTGAGACTAAGAAGGAATGCCTCTCAGGCTGCATTTATATTGACTCTCTACACTCTTTAGACCCAAAAACAGCTAAGCAAGCATTGCTGCTTGGCAAGAGGAAATGGTAATTATATATATATATATATATATATATATATATATATATATATATATATATATATATATATTGTATATGTATGTATATGTATATATATATATTAAAAACCAATTTATTTATATATATCATCATCGTCATCATTACAGCCCTTCACAAGTCCAATGCTGATCATAGGCCTCCCCCACAGAATGCCACAAAGCACGGTCCTGAGCCACCTGCATCCATCGACTTCCTGCATATCTTACCAGGTCGTCACTCCATCTAGTGGGGGGATGCACTACACTTCGTCCGCCAGTAGGAGGCCGCCACTCGAGAACATTTTTTCCCCATCGGCTGTCGGTTCTTCGAGCTATATGGCCGGCCCATTGCCACTTTAGCTTACTAATCCGTTGGGCTATGTCGGTCACTCTGGTTCTACTGCGGATATCCTCATTTCTAAGTTTATCACGCAGAGAAACTCCGAGCATAGCCCTCTCCATAGCTCGCTGAGCGACCTTGAGCTTCCTCATCTGGCCAGCAGTGAAGGACCACGTCTCAGTACCATAGGTCATCACTGGAAACACGCACTGGTTGTACAGTCTTGTTTTCAAGTTTTGAGGTATACTCGATAAGAAGATGTGCCGTAATTTCCCGAAAGCTGCCCAACCGAGTTGAATCCGTCGATTGACCTCTCGGTCGAAGTTGGACTTACCTAGTCGGACTATTTGTCCCAGGTAAACGTACTCGTCAACAACTTTGAGCTTAGTGCTCCCAACAACTACCGGCATAGGTGTGCATTGGACATTAAACATGATCTTTGTTTTGTCCATGTTCATCTTAAGACCTATCCTTTGGGAACGATTCAATGCGAACGCGCGAGACGATTCGTAATGACTCTCGAAAACAGCACGTAGACGCCTTGCCGTTTTTAAGGTGCTGGAGAGCCATTCTAACCTCGCTCAGACTGACGTCCGGGATATCATCGGAATAGTGTCGGTTAAGACTCGCTCTTGGATCGTTACTCACACCTACGTGTGGCTCCAACGATGATTGCCCATTAAACCTCTCAATCTCACTCAAAATCTCAGGTGTCCCAGAAACGACGCTGCCACACTCTGTCTTCAGCTTTGACAGTTGGCTCTTTCTGGCAGACAAATCTCTAGCCTAGAATTTGGAGCCCTGGTTCCGCTCGATAGCTTCTTTAATGCGAGTAGTATTAAAGTTGTGTAAGTCCTACCGCATGCATTTGGAGATCTGTCTGTTCAGTTGCCTGTATGCTGTCAAATCTACTGAAGACTTCAGCTTCATATCCCGTCTAACAGCCATGAGATTAAGAGTGATATCGGAGAGTTTTTGTGTGCTTCTGCGGCGGGCCTTGCAAAACTTAGCTCCGACCGCATGGACAGTTTCCTCGAGCTTGTCATTTATAACGTCCACTGCATTGCAATCTTCTAGGCACTGAAAACGGTTTCGCAGCTCGAGTTGAAAGGTTTCGGGACTTTGGATTAGAGCACGAGGGGGACGGAGTGTTGAAGTCATTAGACGTGACCTCTCCAACTTAATGTTTAGGTTCAGTGTGCCTCTCACCATTCAGTGATCGCTGCCGGTTTTCACCTTCACGATCACTGAGACATCACTGAACAGTTGTCGTTTGGTCGTCATAATGAAGTCAATCTCATTTTCTGTCGAACCGTCGGGGCTCGACCAGGTCCACTTCCTGTGGAGCCGCTTCTGAAAGAAAGAGTTCATCATAAAGAGTCCCTCTTTCTCCATGAAGTAGGTCAGCTGCTGGTCCCTTGGGCTCCGTTGCCCTATTCCGAAATTCCCTACTTTCAGCTCACCGTTCTCTCTTGTGCCTAGTTTTGCGTTGAAGTCTCCCATTAACACCGTATAGTGGGTTTTGGAGGATTGCATGGCTCTAGAGATATCCTCATACATTTCCTCCACCTCCTCATCGGGGTGTGCCGAGGTTGGTGCGTAAACCTGTATGACCTTCAGCGAATACCGTTGGGTGATTCTAAGTATAAGGTACGCAACCCTTGTCGACACACTCCCAATCTTTACAACGTTGTTAAGGAGAGACTTGTGGACAATAAATCCGTCACCTCCTTGGGACAGATGGTCGCCCTCCCGGTGATAAAACAAATTGCCGGATTCGAGGATTACCGTGTCCTCCCCCCCTCTTCGGACTTCGGATAATCCTATGACATACCAGCGCAATTTGTCTATCTCGTCTTCCAGCTCCAGGATCTTCTCGTCAGTCCTCAGGGTGCGTGCGTTATAAGTTGCCAGGTCGAGTCGTTGTAGGTGGCAACTGAAACTCCACCGGAGATTCTTAGCACCCCCTGCCCCGCCGTTACCATGGTCACCACCATATCTCTGATATATCATCGGATAGGCATTAAGTTCGCCTTTTGTTTTTTTTATTAAGGTGTTAAAAATAAATATTATGTAAATAAAAACAAAAAATACCCAAACTGATGACAAACTGATATAAATAGCAGGGGAGCATAACTTTTTGGTAGTTAGATTATATATTTAAGTAGACAATATAGTTTTAAAAATGTCTAGCAAACAAAAAATAGACTTCTTATAAATTTTGTTATAATTTGAAATATTGTATAAATTAAATTGTGTAGATTTAAACTAAATAACGAGAATAATAATAATGTTTCTGAATATCGCTTGCCTAACAACTGTGTGCCAGGTGTATGGTAACAGGCTTGACCGCTGTTACATAGGGACTTAAATATATCAGGAAAAATGTGGGCGTTAATATCTCTGCCTACACCTTAGGGGATACAGGACTGATGATGTGTTATGTTATGATTATGGAAATGAGGATAAATATTTTTTTTGAGGAAATCAATATTTATTCAGTCAGACACCGATTCTTCTGAGTCTGTAGAGTCAGAATCAGATTCTGTAATACATATAATAAATTTATCCGTCACGTCATCTACAACAAAGTCAAGTTTGAAAATTGAAAATTATGTTCTTCTTTTTGAACATGCTCCACACATTTCTTCCACTGATCAGGAGTGACTTTCGCCATACCGTCACTTAATAATGCCTTAAATTTTTCAAATTTAAACGTAGTATTGTTTCTAGCTACGTGCCCCTTACATCAGCCCAAATTAACTCAATGGGGTTTAATTCACGATGATAAGGGGGAAGTCTTAGTACCTCGACGCCGTATTATTTTTTTTTCGCTTTTGAAATTTGGTAGAGTATCGTCTTCATTAATAACTGAAAGTACTTTTTTCACTGTAGGAAGTTCGCCTTTAATAAAGAAAGCATGTAATTTATTGCGTTGGGTTGATTTAGTAAAATCATCAATTTTGTCACTAAACGTTGGTCCAGGATTCGTGGTGACAGGAGAAGAAATTTGACGGTGTTCTTTATATTCCTTGAGGATTCTATATACAGATGCAACGCCGACACTGAAAATACTAGCTGCTTTCTGGACCATCTCTTTTTTGTATGGGTATTTATCATTAGGCCAAGTTTCTTTAACATATTTGTAGGTATTATTAATAACCATATTTTTTTAATTCACAGTAAAACTAGTCATCGAAAATTAAAAATTAAATTAAAATGATATACATACTTTACTTACATGAATCTTTAATAAATTAAGAAAAGTTTTATTATTACAGTTGCTGTTTTTTTATTAACTTTAAAGTACACTCTGAACCAAGAAGTTCTAATTAAAACTACTAAAAAACATTCATACATATCCTATTCCTATACATAACTTTGGACGTTTCTTTTTCGGAGAGGTAAAATCTGTGATTTATATCTCGACGTACTTGGTGGTTGCTCCATCATTAATCACTCTTGATAAAAAACAATTATCAACAAAACAAAGTAACAATAATTAAATAAACAACAAAAAATAACAAAATGTTTTAACAAATAACTTGTATCACCACGAGCGCGTTTCGGAACTGAATGAATCACTATTATTACTAAAATGGCCTCCCGAATGTTGGCCATAAGGTAACGAAACTAATATTTTACAGTGATCAGACTTAATTTTTGAACTATAAATTTATACAAAGGCCTTATATTTGTAAAAATGTTATCTATACATGTAGCAATAGATTGAGAAATACGCATTGGCTCTAAAAATAAATTAAAAAGATCATATGATTTAAACAATTAATTAAATAAAATATTGGCGGAGGAAGCTTCTAGGGCATTGATACTAAAGTACCCACATATTACAACAGATTTATTCTGTTTATTAAACTTAACAAAAACTCCTCACAACAATGAGGTGCTCAAACTCAAAACATACCATTTCTACAGGTCGCTAGCAATAAATCTTTAGGTTCTTTACATGATAATAATTTACTAGCTAATATTAAGGAGCCATCCCTCAAAGCCGTTTCTCCATTTAAAGAATTGACCACCGGGTTATTACTGAGGTTAAACATTAAGTTATAAGCTTAAGTCCGGAACAACACTTACTACTTAAAAGGTAAATTTCAAAATGTTAAAAGGATGACAAGAATTACACTTAAAGTAAGTTTAAACGATGTTTGTTACATCTGTCACTTTTGGTCGGAACACTACAAAATTTAATTAAAATACTCTTATGATTTTTACTTATTTTAAAAATACAAATAAGTCGTTTTAATAATTGTAACTCAAAATTGAGGTAAATATTATCAATTTTATAATATTTAATTTTGAAAAAGAGTTGGAAGCTATTATTTTATGACTTGTCACAAGGGTTGCCACAGAGTATCATTAAAACACCTTCTCAAAATACCGGTAGAATGGTGGTAACATTATCAATGCCAAACTCAGTTAGCCTAAGAACTACATTATGTAATAATTAGTCAATTGAAAATTACATGAAGTATATACAATTAATAAAATAATGAAAATAAAATTGCAGTGTCTGTCTGTATAATTGAACCAACTAGCTTCTTTTATGTTCAGGAGATTATTTGTATGGTACTAAGACACGAATAATCTCTTTTAAAATGTTTGTCTGTCTGTCTGTCTAGCAGTCCAAGCTATACTTGGGAATATCTGAACCGGTTGCAATGAAACTTCATAAATAGATTGTACTATCTAAAAAAATATAGCCAAGATCCCTTCTGGGCTCTATTATTTTCACAAAATATAGTTTTTGTGAAATAAATATTAAGTAAAAGGTTTTCACTTAACTTTTATACTACAAGAGATTCAAAAAATTATTATAATCTAAAAACATTTGATTTGTAATATTACACAAAACAGTTCATTACTCAAATTGAATTTGTGGTCTATCAAATATAATGTAATGCGGGGGCCGTCTAGGATATTATGATCACAAACTGCAGACTTCCCGGAACGTTGGTGTTTCACGTAAGATGTTTGTTATTTTACGCGGGTTTTTAACTTAATTAATTTTTACCAGACTGTGACCCATACACATTATACCACACACACCATCCCGCTATAGATTGTTTTGTTTGCCCTTTATAAGAGAGACCACATTCACAATCAAGCTTGTACTCTCCTGCATCTTGTAGAGGGATATTACACTTGACGGATGGTAAGAACTGACTAATCTTCTTCGGCGGCTTGAAGAATGTTCTAATAGAAGCTCGCCTCATGATGTAGCCAATTTTGTCTGTGACACTTCTTACATATGGTAGTAAAGCCGGTAGACGCTCGACTGTGGCAGGCTTCACTCGGTCACTGTAACGTAGGCACGGAACCCGAAGCTTGTTGTCGTGCAGAACCTGCTTAACGTGCTGAAGCTCAGCGGCCAGGTGTTTGCTGTCACAGATCCCTCGTGCTCTCTGTAACAAAGCTTTGCCTACAGTAGCTAACCGCAAAGGATGATGGTGAGATTCACCGTTTCAATATCGGTTCGTATGGGTCTTTTTTCTAAACACAGTGTGAGCTATGGTGTTGCTAAGATTTACTAACACATCTAGTAAAGCTAAAGAATTATTTGCCTCTAACTCCATAATACGAGGGTGGATTGAAAAGTACTCGGCTTAACCAAGAAAATAAACAAATACTAAATCAGTTATATTTTTATTTTTCTACATAATCACCATCAAGTTCAATACACTTTTGCCACCTCCCTTTCCAAGCATTTAGACCGTTGAAAAAAAATGATTCTTCCTTAGAGTCAAAATATGCGTCTACAGCTGCTTTGACCTCGTCGTTTGTCGAAAATCTTTGACCTCCCAAGTGCTTTTTTAGGTTAGGGAACAGAAAGAAGTCTGATGGTGCCAGATCAGGTGAATACTGCGGATGCGGTAACAGTTCAAAGCCACAGTTGTGAATTTCAGCCATTGACTGTACTGACGTGTGAACACGGGCGTTATCTTGATGAAACAGGACTTTTCTTCTGAGCATTCCTCGACGTTTTTCTTTTATTTCCTCTCGTAAACGACGTAGTAAGGTGCAGTAGTAATCAGAGTTTATATTCCGACCCCTTTCAAGATAATCAATCATAATCACACCTTTCGAGTCCCAGAATACTGAAGCCATCACCTTATTTGCCGACAAAATCGACTTAGCCTTTTTAGGGGGTGGTGAACCAGGTCTTCTCCACTGTTTTGATTGTTGTTTTGTTTCCGGTGTACAGTAATGAACCCATATTTCGTCCATAGTAACAAAACGATTCAAAAAATCATCTGCATCGGCTTCAAATAACTCCAAACAGTCGCGTGAAATAGTCAATCGCGTCCTTTTTTGTTAAACTGAAAGCAGTCGCGGAACCCACCTCGCAGACACCTTGTGGAAACCCAACTCGTTGACAATGATGTTTTGAGTTCGTTCATAAGAGATGCCTATAATCTCGGCTATCTCTCTAATTTTTAATCTGCGGTCTCCCATTATTAAATCAAGTACTTTTTTAATATTTTCGTCAGTAGTTGACGTCGAAGGCCTTCCAGAGCGGGGTTCATCTTTCACACTCTCTCTACCACGCTTAAATTCTGCTATCCATTTTTTGACGGATGAATATGACAGAGCACAATCGCCTAATGTACTGACCATGTCATCATGGATGGCTTTTGATGATAGCCCCTTCTTATGGAGGTACTTAGTGACGGCACGCTGCTCGATTTGCTCCATTCGCGGAAATTATGTCCGATTACTTTGTTAATAAATTTATAAAATCACAACTAATTATCGCACACGTTTCGAACTTCACACAATGAACTAGTCTGAACTGAACTAAATAATGTGGGTAGATTTGATTTTTAGAATTGAATGGATCTGTGTTAGGCCGAGTACTTTTCAATCCACCCTCGTATATAGAATTTAGGAGTTTATGGAATGTCGTGTAGTGGCGGTTGAGAGTATCCACTACTCCATAAATTCCCGTGTCGTAAGAGGCGACAGTAGGAAACAGGCAGGACATGGGCAGCAGCATCTTCCTGATAACAGCAAAATTACAATAAAAAACAGCGGTTGCCAACCCGCTCGCCAAGCGTGGCAACTATGGCAAATACCTCCCATGATGAGAGTAACAAAGAGATGGTCCCCAGTCCCCGGCGGCCCCGCTATTCCTAGCTACGGTGGCGACCATGGTAACGGCGGGGCAGGGGGTGCTAAGAATCTCCGGTTGAGGTTCGGTTGCCACCTAAGACTACTCGACCTGGCAACATACAACGCCCGCACCCTAAGGACTGACGAGAAATCCTGGACCTCGAAGAAGAGATAGAAAAGTTGCGCTGGAATGTCATAGGATTATCCGAAGTCCGAAGAGGGGGGGAGGACACGGTAATCCTCGAATCCGGCAATTTGTTTTATCACCGGGAGGGCGACCATCTGTCCCAAGGAGGTGACGGATTTATCGTCCACAAGTCTCTCTTTAACAACGTTGTAAAGATTGGGAGTGTGTCGACGAGGGTTGCGTACCTTATACTCAGAATCACCCAACGGCATTCGCTGCAGGCCATACATATTTACGCACCAACCGCGGCACATCCCGATGAGGAGGTAGAGGAAATGTATGAGGATATTTTTAGAGCCATGCATTCCTCCAAAACCCACTATACGGTGTTAATGGGAGACTTCAGTGCAAAATTAGGCACAAGAGAGAACGGTGAGCTGAAATTAGGGAAATTTTGAATAGGGCAACGGAACCGAAGGGTCCAGCAGCTGGCCGACTTCATGGAGAAAGAGGGACTCTTTATGATGAACTCTTTCTTCCAGAAGCGGCCCCACAGGAAGTGGACCTGGTCGAGCCCCGACGGTTCGACAAAAAACGAAATTGACTTCATTTTGACGACCAGATGATAACTGTTCAGTGATATCTGTTTTCAAGCTACTGGACTGGAAATGATGCAGTATTCACATCAATGGCGAGTAAATCCTTCACCTCCGATTTTCCGAAGATATAGTCCTTATGGCAGAATCGTTGGAGGACCTAAGCACTATGCTCAATGACCTCAATAGTGTCTCTCAACGGATAGGTCTTAAGATGAACATGGACAAAACAAAAATCATGTTTAACGTCCATGTCATACCTATGCTGGTAGTTGTTGGGAGCACTAAACTCGAAGTTGTGGATGAGTAGGTTTACCTGGGACAAATAATCCGACTAGGTAAGACCAACTTTGACCGAGAGGTCAATCGACGGATTCAAATCGGCTGGGCAGCATTCGGTAAACTACGTCACATCTTCTCGTTAGACATACCTCAAAACCTCAAAACGAAATTGTACAACCAGTGCGTGTTGCCAGTGATGACTAACGGATCTGAGACGTGGTCCTTCACTGCTGGCCGAATGAGGAAGCTTAAGGTCGCTCAGCGAGGTATGGAGAGGGCTATGCTCGGGGTTTCACTGCGTGATAAACTTAAAAGTGAGGATATCCGCAGTGGAACTAGAGTAACCGAAATAGCCCAACGGATTAGTGACCTGAAGTAGCAGTGGGCTGGCCATATAGTTTGAAGAACCGACAACCAATGGGGAAGAAAGGTTCTCGAGTGGCGGCCTCGTACCGGTAGGCGAAGTGTAGGGTGAACCCCCACTAGATGAAGTGACGACCTGGTAAGACATGCAGTTAGTCGATGGATGCAGGTGGCTCTGGACCTTGCTTTGTGGCATTCCTTGGGGGAGGTCTATGTTAAGCAGTGGAATTATGAAGGACTGTAATGATGATGATGGAATTAAGATGTTCTAACAATGCAGTTACTTTGTCTGATGGTAAAATTGTGGAAGTGTCGTCTACGTACCGCTAGTAGAACCTTGGAGTTACAGGCGCAGTAAGCAGGGCTTTCTCCTGAAAGTCCTTCATGAAAATATCAGCGACAATGGGAGATACCGGTGAGTCCATCGCATCACCATCTATTTGCTTGTAAAACTCTTCCTTCCACAATATGCCATGATAGCCAGATGTAAGGCAATGTCTTAGTAATACTGCATATTCTGATGGCATGTAGTTTTCCTCTAGTTTCCTTATTACAATTGAGATGCAGTCTTGAACGGGTAGGCTTGTAAATACAGACTGAACATCAAAACTGACCATGGTTTCATTCTCAGTAAGGCAAAGGCAGTATTTCACTGACAAAATGGTATGAATCCTTAGTGTGTACTTTCGTGTGTCCTCTGACGCATATTGTTTTCATTAAAAATAATTTATGTCATTAAAATGTAAAGAGAAAATATTTCATAGGTGACAGCTAACGCATTCCAAGTTGGAAAATTTAATTAAAAGTTCTGCCATGTTTTACAACAGTCTAGTTTTATAAACGCTTTAGAACACGAAACTTCAGCGTATAATAAAACTATTATGAAGTGTTTAGTATAATGTTAGCACAGCCATTAAACATTTATACTGAAATTACAGCCTTGTAGGTTATTTAGGAAAATAAAATACTTACTTACTTGTTAGATTTTGAAAAAGTCTCCATTTTATTCATATCGGTTGGTGTTTTATTGAAAAAGCAAATTTTGCCTATAGATTGAAAAAGATATTTAATTTTTAAATAATTAACTATATCATAAGTGCCGTTAGTCCGGTGGGGATCGAACCCGAGATGCTCACGTGTGGTGACATTTATTGCGAAAGCTTAATCTCTGAGCTACGTGAATCAGTTTCAGCCAATGAGTTTGTCTGCCACGTTAATTTAATGGTCGTAAGTACGACTATTGATCATGATTCATGTCCTGGGTGATGTCCTATGAGGGAATAGAGAGTGTACTTGTGCACACCCACTCGTAAAATATAATGTACTGCGCAGACGGATAAATAAAAACCCAACCAGATGGAAGCCCACGGCAGGGGAGACCAAACGGCCGAGGGTTAGGGGGAAAGGGAAAGAAACCGGCGGACGATACGGGCGGTATCGAGGAGCACCGCCTTCTGCATTTGAGCTGAGAGCGGTCCGTCACGGACCGCTCTCAGCTCCAGTCGCCTCAGATGATCCGAGAGGCTGACTGGGATTAACCCGTTCGCAGAAACGACCACAGGAATAATTTCGGTCGGTAGACCACCCCACATGTTGGTCACCTCGTGAGCCAGGTCCAAATATTTTGTCGGCTATCTGTTTCGGCTTTCAAGAGGTTCTCGTGGAGCTCCTGGTGTAGAATCCTGGCTACTAGGTTGTGTCTGTACAACCGGAAATGACATGCCTAAGTGACTCACCGGGATGGCGACAAGCTCGACAAATGTCAACGGCGCCATCCTTTAGGATGTATTTCCGATAATTGTTGGTCTTAATAACCTGATCCTGTATCGCACAGACAAAACCCTCGGTTTCCCCAAAGAGGTCCCCGAAACGTTACCAGTGGATCCCTCCACTGTGCCTGCCTCCCGGCGACTGTGCCTACGAAAGGCCATGTAGAGTCTTGTAGAACCTCCCGTGGAGCTCCTTCTCCTTCCATACGGTCTTCCGGTCGGAAATGCTCTGTACTGCCGGGTCTTGCCTTGGCTAAGGATAGAGAGGTAAGTCCTTTATCACAAGAAATAACGTCCCTATAGAATGGATCATCCGCTCTCGTCAGAAAGTAATTACGGAGGCTACACTCTTCGCGATTATGCATGGTAAGGGCGCTTAAAAAGCCGCATCCCATGCTTCCGCGGCAAGTACAGCCTCAATACTGACGACTTCGGATGATGCATCCTGTGGGACGTCATAATAGTGTGAACTTTTCTATCCAGAACGTTCAGTTTGGCTTGAGTCCACCTGAGTATGCCTAATGTATACATGAGAACAGGCATGATCCAACCGTTATATAAATGTGTCTTATTAACCCCCGACAAAAGACTGTTAAGCACTTTTGTCAAGCGTATATAAAACACATCGCAAATTGACTGTTTCATGTCCTCCTCATTGGTATGTTTCAGCCTCGGATAGGGTATTTATGTTGATGGGCATAGATGAGTCTATGCCCTCAGAGTTAGCAACCCTACCCCTTTCGACATGGAGGACCGCACACTTATCTGTCTCCAGCTCCATTCTAAAAGAATTGCTAAAATCACAAATGATGTTTAGCAACTCCATAAGATGAGAGCGACTGGAGGCGAATAACTTGAGATCATCCATATAAAAAAGGTGGGTTACTTCTGTACCTCCTTTCCGAAGCTGAAATCCACTCCCGGAACCCTCCAGTAAGGTACTGAGAGGGTTCAGGGAGAGGCAGAACCAGATTGGACTCAAACGATCACCCTGAAATGTAGCCCTTCTTATCCTTATGTGGTTCTCTGCAGCCATCATCCGCTCACCTAGATGACAAAGGATCGTACTCCACTGCCCCATTCACTGCCCGAGGAAGTCTCGAACTGTATAGTCAACCTTGTACAGCTCGAGGACAATCTTAATCCATGTATGAGGCACCGAGTCGAATGCCTTTTTGTAGTCTTTCCAGGCGGCGGAGATTTTCCGACGATTACGTTTAACCACCTTGCCAATGACCGCGTCAATGAGGAGTGCTTCCTTTGTTCCACGACCAACGCCCCGACATCCATTTTGAGCGCGCGACGTCACCTTATTTGAGTTCAGGTGACGAGTGATTCTCGCGCTCAAAATGGATGTTAGTGTCTTGTATATGGTTGGTAGACTCGTTATGGGGCGATATTTGCTCGGGTCTGTGGAATCCCGGTCTTTAGGAACCAAATGAGTGATCCCAGTAGTGAAGAGGCTCGGGAGTGACTTTTGGTCGAGAGCCTCTTGAAAGTGTCGGGCGAGCACAGCGTGACACACAACTAACCCCTTCAGCCAGTAGTGATGCAGTCCGTCGAGTCCCGGACTTTTCCAGTTTGAGGCCCTACGACCCGCCTCAGCTACGTCATCCGGCGTAATGATGACGGGGTCCATGGGCGTAACATTCGCACACTGACTCGCCACAACTTCCATCCAAGGGCCCTCGCTGTGGTTTACGGGCTCTGATCACAGGCCTGTTGCGGATGACTACAGATGAGATGCTGGGCCCGTTCCACGTACCATTGGCCGCTCCAATGATTCATAGAGCCTCTTCTGATCACTCTAGAAGAGACGATTTTAGTTGAACCGTGTCGTCCTCTCGGTATATCGCCGAATCTGCTTTCCCCAAGCAGCGATTCTCTGTTTCAAGTCATCTATGCGCTCCGTCAGTTTTTGCGTTATATCCGGCTGGGACAAACTGATATTTGTCCCAGCAAACGCCATCCTGACTGTGCGCACAATTCTCGACCTATTATTGCCCGACCTGAAGCTTAGCAGTCTGCTGATGAGACCCCTTGCCTTTGCGATGTGGTTCTCAATCCTTCTTCTCCAGGCTAGGATAGCGCTACTTTGCCTAGTAGCGCGCCCAGCCGTGGAAAGTTTGGCACCAATAATACGGCAAACTGCCAGTGCGGCGCCAAAAAGAATTGAGTCTGTCTCGCAAAGATCCCGGCTGGTTTCTAAATAGGTCACCAGCATTGGGTTGAGAGCCCTCACGACAGCCCGATTCCGCTTGTTTAAGGGTATGCGGGGAAGTCGCGGTCGATTTTCGAGAGGCGTACTGCGCGTTACCAAAATAGCCTCTTCCAATTTGCTCTAGTTTGTGGGAGACTATTTCATCATCGTCTGAATCTACTACAACTGGAATATCCGTGGCGGCATCCACGTGTGCAGATTGCTCTGCAGTTAGTGGCGTCGCACCGCTTTAGCATTTTCATCTGATGACGGAACAGCCTCACGTCGTAGTCGCTCGAGTTCGGCGTCACCAAATATGTTGGAGCGCAGGATGTACCGACCTTGGTCTGCCAGGTTTTGCTCTGTTACATGAACAGATGGCTCCAGCTCTGCGAAAAAGCGATGCATCCGAGCCCGATACGCTAATATTCCAGTTTCTTCCCCTTTTGCCCTAAAATACGCTCTCAATGCGTTTGCGTTCATAATTTTCATCTAACGCATATGCGACGTGGCGCCGACCAGGGGTGGGTGCCGCTTGCTGGGTCTGAGAAGACCCAGCCAACACTAAGCCGTCTGGGGGGGTGATGGATGCGGGCGGCTACTAGGTGGTCTTGCAGCCCCCCACGTTGGGCTGGCGAACCGCATGCTGTCGCGTCCAGCACCAGCTCCAGACGCGCCCTGGCGACCTCCAGGCAGCGGCCCTTTGCGCACTCCACCCCGGCACCGTTTCATGGTACGGCCATAAGCACAGACGGACATTTGCACCCTCAATTCTGCCAAGGCACGGCACTTATTATTATTTTTGGGGTATCTATTAAGTTTTCTCATCTGGTTGGGCAGTATAAATATATAATTGTAAATGAAAATGGTAATCATACATAAATATCAATAAAATAAAATAAATACATAAAAAATATATTATTATTATTACTATTTTGAATTGAGTAACATCCGTAGTACAAAAAATCTACAATAATGGAATAAACTCGGTTCACTGAATTTTATATGACAACTTTAAAAAAAAATTATACGACAACACAACAATAACTTTTTTATGGTACGACATACCTCTTTTATGACACACACTTATAAGTTTGAGCCCGCGGGCTCTAACGTGTGTTGGAAACAACCAAGTATGTGAGTCTCTTCTAGTAGGCTATACGTATTACTTCAGTGTTTTAGGTAATGAAAACATCTGAGAAGTGTGTCATCATGTCCGATCTCGTGTAACTCATAAAAAGCATCTATGGATTAATACTGATCACCGAAGACTAGCCATCTGAGAAAGACAATAGTGCAGTGCGCGAGTGAGTGCATAAACACAGGCACACTATTCCATTTCTATTATATATTTCCACTTTTACTGTCTGATGGGACAGCAATTTATCAAGAGAGAGATCAAGTGCTGCGGCTCTATGTGTTTTCCGAGCCACGGGTGTGGAACACAGCCAACTTCCTGACTTCAGGGTGCTACCAATTTCTGAACAGATAAACCAAAGAACTTATTTTGATCTGACCCGGTATTTCAACTCAGGACTAATAATCAGCAGTTGCGCTCGCGACCACTAGACCACCGAGTCAGTCTGTTCAAAATACTAAGTGGCTCTATATCCTATTGGGTTATTCTTAATCAGTCAACCTTCATGATATATAGTCCTAAAATTGCATGTCTCCTTTAATTTGTTTCTACTAATACGAAAAACATTCTTTCATATAACAGTTACAACCTACATAGTAGCCTACAAGTTATTAAGTGGCTTCTGTAGCCCATGGATACATTTAACAAATTTTCCAATATGAAGATCCATAAAGATGTTAAATAGGAATATAATCTCTTTTTATTAATAGTATGCAGTAATTTGGTCAATCCAGTCCTTTACTTGATCTCCCATTTCTAGCCAAAGAAGAAGCATAAATATTTTTAAATATACTGACATAACTTACAAACTAATAATGGCATGAAAATGGCTAATATAATTTATCACGCGCTTCAACAGTTGTACAGTAAAACTTGGTTAAGTGGGACCCGGATAAGTGAGAAATCTCCATAGGTGGAACTCATGATTAGGTCCCGACACTTTAGCACAGAATTAGCTCTGTTAGTGGGACAAAACTAACCTCTATATCTGACCTGATCTGGCCAATTTAGTCTGATACCTAATTGAGACAGCTAGTGTATTTTACGTCTTTTACTGAGACTGTATTTTAGGGATTAGTTCTTTCGATTTTATTCGTCATAATTACCTCTATAATTGAGACACCGAGTATATTTTACCTCTTCTACTAAGACTATATTTTGTGTACCGTTTTGTTACTAATTCTTATTCTATCCGCAAATTCCACACTTGGCAAATTGTGTAAAAGTGAACTCCACTTTTAGTTTGGTTTTGTTATCGTCCGGATGTTTATGTTTCAAAGTTATAAAACTTTGCCTGTGAAATACCAAAATAATCAAAAAGCTTGGATGATCTACTATTTTTGCCGATTGGATGAAGAATTTGAATCAAGTAATGAAGTCCCAGAAACGAAAAATTTTGATGTTTGTTGACAATTGCACAGCTCAGAATTATATGACCGATCTTAATTTATAACATTGAAAAATACCTTACAGCTGATACTACCAAAAGAAACTAAAATAACAGATTTTTTGACTGACGCATTCTGTATGCATTTTTGTATTGTTTATAAAATATTTTTTTGTTTAATAGCTTTCTTGATTGTTAATATAGATTACAACTAATGTATAATGTTTACAAAATACGTTATATTATTTAATAATCGCACCTATATAACTTAAATTATAATTATTACATTAATATTCTTACCTCTATTAATAAAACATGTAAATGGGAGAGATAGTTATTTATATCTGGATATCTGAGACACTGGGTAAGTGGAATACCTCTTTAAGTGCGACAAATTTGCAGGTCCCTTAAGGTCCCAGTTATCCAGATTTCATGTATATTAGTCCTTAAGAAGTTCATTGAAATGACTCCTAGTTCGTAATCATGCTGTATCTCTTAAACTAAGGACTGAACTACACTGTAGACGACTAGAGACTGCAGAGATACACTGTTGCTTGACAGTGTAAATAGATAAGAGGGTGGCACCAATCTATACGGACAGAAAAGGATACCTACTCATTATTTAGTACAATATCTTTCAAATCTCTCAACTCGACCACATAATCTGAAATTTTTTGAATGTTTAGGGGAAATATTTCAGAGGCCATAAAAATTTGCCTATGCAAAACGGCCAAAAAATCAAGTTGTCCCTATTTCAGGAAAGCTATCACTGAAATTTTAAACTTTATGCAAGTATATTTGCATCATGAAATTCTATACAGCCCAGCTGATGGTAAGTGAATGATATATGCTCTAGCCCATAGGCATCTATATTTATCCTCAATTAAGAATCATAATTCAAATGCGTTGTCACCCCTGAGGACTAAGATGGAATGCCTCGTTTTCAGTAAACGGGTTCGAATCCCGCGCGGAACAAGTATTTGTATGGCCTACAAATAATTGTTCCGGGTCTGGATGTTTGTCCTTGTGCAATTTATGTTTGTAAACTGCCTCTACGATACAGGAGAAAATCCTAGTGTGGAGGTAACGTTTATTTTAAAAGAAAAGAAAAACTAAAAATGGATTTCTGCTTCTCTATACTCACCATACGAAACACGTCAGCACTGAGCTGCTATTTTATGCTGGTATTCTGTAAGAGCATGGTCCTTCCTAGGTCGAGCTTAGCCATTCGTGCTACAATTATACAACTAATATTAAATGTAACACTACTCCGGGAGGGTAACACCACCCTTGGAGAATCCTTCGCGGAGTATCCACGACCAAGCTCTCTTCTAAGGGGGAATTCCGCTGGTTTTTTTTTATAGGAGAAGGGGGCTAACGAGCATACAGCTCACCTGTTGGTAAGTGACTACCGCCGCCCATGAACAACTGTAACAACAGGGGAATTGCAGATGCGTTCCCGGCCTTTTAAAAAGGAGTAGGTTTTTTCTTGAAGGTCCCTAAGTCATATCGGTCCGGAAAAATCGCTGGTGGTAATCGATTACACAAGGAAGTTAAGCGAGGGAGAAAACTTCTTTTAAATCGCACAGTGGTGGACCGCCAATCATCCAGATGATATGGATGGTGATATCGCGACTTTTGTCGCGATGTGCGATGGTGAAATTGAGCGGCTGGAATTAGTCCGAACAATTCCTCAGAGCACTCCCCCTGGTAGATGCGATAAAATACGCAAAGAGTTGCAACATCTCTACGCAGTGCCAGTGAGTCAAGCCGATCGGAAAAAAATCGGTCGTCGAAGATTCGAACCGTACTGCGCTGGATGCGGTCAAGTGGAAGAAGCTGGCACTGGGTAGCCTCTGCCCAGAGATGGGAACAGTATTCCATGTGAGGCCGAACCTGCACCTTGTAAAGTTGCAAATGGTGTGCCGGCATGAAATACTGTCCCGCTCTGCTGAGCACGCCAAGCTTTTTAGAGGCCAATTTGGCCTTCTCTTCCAAGTGACCACGAAACTGCACGTCACTCGATATGTCGAGTCCGAGGATTAAACCTAAATGTTACCGCTTCGTAACATATCATTGATATGCATAAAAAAAGCGTTGTTGATAGCACGTAGCCTTGTGGAATACCAGCATAAATAGAAGGCCAAACTGGTCTCTAAAACGCTTGGCGTGCTCAGCAGAGCGGGACAGTATTTCATACCGGCACACCGATTTGGCCTTCTCATCCAAGTGAAAGAGAGTGTTCTGACACAACTGGTTACTTCACCTACGTGAATTCCAGATGTGGAGGATCATGCACCTTACCTGTTGGACTTTCTGCTGATCTCTTATCCAGACAAATATCAGGTCTCCGTAAATGCCTCTCTTAGCTCCTCGAACCATTATCTAGTCCAGAGTGTGGTGTCACTCACGCTGAAATCACGCTTCATTTCTGCAGACTGCCGCCGTATTTGGCACTATAGATCAGCCGATTTCGATGGGATGCGGTCTTTCTTTGCATTCTACCTTTGGGGGTGGATTTGCTTCTCGCTGGACGATCCCAATGTTGTTGCTGATTCTGTTGCTGATGTGGTACTTCAGGGTATGGAACATTTTATTCCTTCATCTGTGGTGCCCATTGGAGCCATGGTTTAGTCGCTCCTGTAAAATAGCCTCACGCTACACGCAGGTGTGCTACTGGGCCTGAGCTGACACATCAACGACTCGGGATGTAAACACCAGCGCCCTTAAAAACAAGTATGATTCTGCCTCCTGGTTCTTCAAAAGAGTCATTGACAAGGCATAGTCAGAGCACATAGAATTGGCGAGAAACTAGTTCGTCTTATTTCGGGAACCCATGGTAATTCTGGTCTCTCGCCATAGCTGTCCAAAGGAACTTTAGTCAGCCATCTCTTCCATCTCTGCACAGGCAGGACGACTCAATGGCCTATGCTGCAAAGGAGAAAGCCGATCTGCTAGGCTCTTTCTTTGCGTCCAACTCGACTCTCGATGACGCGGAGATGACAACGCCGACCATCCCGCGGTGTGAGTGCCGCATGCCGGATGTGCGGTTCACACAGCGCGCGGTTTGCAAAGTACTCCTCTACCAGGTTATCAGGCATGCAGCACTCACACCGCGGGATGGTCGGCGTTGCCAAGTCGAGTTGGCCTGACGGAATCCCCCCAATTGTGCTGAGGACTTGTGCTCCGGAGTTGGCACCGATTTCAACGTGTCTTTTACGGTACTCTTACTCCTAGGCATGATCCCGACATCATAGAAGACGGCTTTTGTCCACCAGATCCTTAAAAGAGGCGATCACTCAGACCCGTCTAACTAATGGGATACATTTTAAACTGCCAGCTCATGCAGTACATTGAGGATCACCAGTTAATCAGTGACCACCAATACGGTTTTCGTTGGGGTCGATCAGCTGGTGATCTTCTGGTTTATCTGAATGAATGGGCGGAAGCAGTAGAATCCAAAGGGGAGGCATTGGCCGTTAGTTTGGATATTGCTCGGGTGTGGCACAAAGCGCTTCTTTTGAAGCTCCCTTCCTGTGGGCTTCCCGAGAAATTGTGCAATTGGATCACCAGCTTCCTTAAAGATCGGAGCATCAAGGTCGTGGTAGACAGTGCATGGTCCAACTACAAGCCTATTTATGCTGGTGTTTCACAAGGCTGCGTGCTATCAACAACGCTGTTTCTTCTGCATATCAATTATATGTTGCGAAGCGGTAACATTTAGGTTTAATCCTCGGACTCGACATATCGAGTGACGCGCAGTTTCGTGGTCACTTGGAAGAGAAGGCCAAATTGGCCTCTAAAATGCTTGGCGTGCTCAGCAGAGCGGGACAGTATTTCATGCCGGCACACCGCCTGCAACTTTATAAGGCGCAGGTTCGGCCTCACATGGAATACTGTTCCCATCTCCGACTCCCTCTGCCCGAGGGAGTAGCCATGACTGCCTATGCCGATGATGTTACAATCTTGATTGAATCGGGTACGAGAGCGGGTATCGAATCCAGGGCCAGAGTCACTCTGGACCTTGTACGGGAGTGGGGGCTAAGGAATCGACTGGAGTTTTCCTCCTCAAAGTCGACCACCATGACTGTTAGAGGGAAACTTCAGCGCCCCCCCGTTATTAAACTTGGTGGGGAGTCTATTAAGACTGTGACTAACGTTAAGGTATTAGGCGTGGTTTTAGACTCGGGACTATCGTTTGTGCAATATGAATCCGATATCTCTGAAAGAGCGACCAAGTGATTCGGCAAGATGTCTCGCGTATCTACATCATCATGGGGTGTACGATATCCGAGTTTAAAATTAATTTATAGAGGAGTTTTTGTGTCCACGCTTACGTATGCGGCAGAGTGCTGGTACGAGCGTGCAAACATGTACACAGTTCGTAGCGTACTACTGAGATCGCAGCGATCCGCTCTTGTATTGTTAACCAAGGCGTACCGATCCACTAGCACGGCGACCTTACTGGTCCTGGCTGGCGTTCTCCCTGCTGACCTAGAGGTCATCCGTGCTGGTAGGATGGGTATAGCACGTTTGACCGCGCCCAAAGAGGAGTTGAGCAGACGGAATCGCGATATCTGGACTGAGGTGATAGGCGCCTGGCAGGATAGATGGACGTGTGATACAAAAGGACGTGAGCTACATCGATTTTTCCCGGACGTGGCGTTGAGACTCAGTTATACCTGGGTCTCACCGGACTACCAAACCTCTCAGATTCTCACCGGACATGGATGCTTTCGGAAGAGACTGAGCGACATGAAACTGTGTGAAATTAGTATGTGTGAGTGCGGTATGTCGGAGGAGGATGTTCACCATGTTCTATGGGAATGTCCTCTGTATGATGACCTAAGAGTGAAAATGATGGATGGTCTAGTTCGTCCGGTTCAGGGACCAGTTTACTACTCGGATCTCGTCAGCGATGTGGTAAACTACGGACTGTTGCGCGAGTTTGCGCATAGGTGGCACGATCGCAGGACAAGGCAGGATGGAAGGCTGGCAGGAGCGCCCGACGACGTAGGCATCAATGTGTCGTCAGCCCCAGAAGGGGGAGAATGACGTTAAACTGGGACAAGGAATAGATTAAATATTTGTAGGGAGTCAAGAAAGTGTGCGCGGGAAAGAGCCACGTGCAAGTACCGCGCGCATCTCCCGAGATTCGGCCCGTATGACCTGAGGGTCGGTGGGGCCATGGGAGGTGGAGGGTTGTTCCCATCTCTAGGCAGGGGCTCCCCAGTGCCAGCTCCTTCCACTTGACCGCATCCAGCGTAGAGCGGTTCTAATCGTCGACGACGGAGTCCTTTCTAATCGGCTCGATTCATTGGCACTGCGAACAGATGTTGCTTCCCTTTGCATTTTCTATCGAATCTACCACGGGGAGTGCTCTGAGGAATTTTTCGGATTAATACCAGCCGCCAAAATGCACGAACGCACATCGCGGAAAAACTCCCGATACCATCCACAACATCTGGATGCTTGGCGGTTCACAACAGTATGTTTCACTAGGAGTTTCCTTTCGCGTATGAATGACCTCTCTGTGGAATAATAATTTACCACTGGCAATTTTCGGGACCGATACGACTTAGGGACTTTCAAGAATAGAGCTTACTCCTTTTTAAAAGGTCGGCAACGCACCTGCAATTCCCGTAGTGTTGCAGTTGTTCATGGGCGGCGGTGGTCACTTACCAACGGTAAGCTGTATACTCGTTAGCACCCTTTCCTATAAAAAAAAGACTTTAGTGATTACATTGCCTTAGTACCCCATTCTGAGAAAGGTACCTTGGCACATAAAAATGAACAGAAGAACAGTAAGTACCCCATGGACATTGATTGAGCATAATTATGGAAATTGATTGTATTTCCACGCATGTCGCACCTAGATTATTAGACATACATACTTTGTTTTGCTAACTCAGTTACGAAGGTGTAAAATCTCATTTAACTTTGTGATTGCTTTTTCAGAGAGATGGAACAAATTCAACATAACTTTCAAGCTGATGTATCTGAAAACTCAATTTATAACACTAGATACTCCAGCATTGAAAGCCGACCTAGCGATAATAGTTGATAGTAATTTTCTATGACTCGATATGATGTGACCTTCATGGCCGGGAACTATATTATTTATAATTTACTAAGTTAGTCAAAATTTTTTCGGAATTGGATAGTTATCAATGAGTTACAGAAATGCGTTCTATTTTTTTTTGGCATCTCAATTTCGTTAGTAGCGAAGGCCAGAAATTACTAAATTCAAAACTATATCCATTTTTTTTAATTCAGAATTTATTCGTATGAAAAATGGAGAAGCTCGAACTGGTGCGATGAATTTAAACGTGGCAGAACCACCTGCAATGAGGACAGCCGGTTAAATAAATCGAAAAAATTGTTAAAGTAGATAAACGCGTATAGGGCTTTATTTTATAGAGGTAACTGTTAACATTCGATGAACCCAGCCCGCGGCCACCTTTAAAATTTTAAGGTATAAGTTAAAACAAACTGAATTTTCTCAAACGAAAGCCTTAGAATCTTAGATAAATAACGGATAGTCACACGTTGATCTACTTTAACAATTTCTATGAGTTATTTAACGTTTTCTTGCGTAGTGGTTGTTGCTGGCCGCCCGGGGCGAGTGTCGTCATTGCATGCGGTTCTGCCACGTTTAAGTTCATCGCACCAGTTCTAGTTTCTCCATTTTGCATACGAATGAAATTCCTGCTAAATGCGAATTTTGAAAAAAAGTCGGGTATAGTTTTGAATTTAGTTATTTCTGGCCTTCGCTACTAACGAAATTAAGATTCAAAAAAATAGAACGCATTTCTGTAACTCATTGATAAGTATCGAATTCTGAAAAAAAATTGAAAGAGGGACTTGAAAGTGTAGAAGTACACTTGACTGCTACTCGACGAGTAGTAATAGGTGTGCAGATTTTTGGGCTCGTTTTGTTAGTTATGATGAGACGTTACCTCCGGGCTTGATAGAGTGACTTGAAGGTGGACTTTGATGACTGCTAATGGAACTCCTCGACGAGAAGGACTAGATGTAGTCGACTTTGGGCTCCTTTTGTTAGTTATGAATAGACCTTACCTCTGGACTTGACGGAGTGACTTGAAAGTGTACTATGGTGACCGCTACTGGAACTCTTTGATGAATAGTACTAAAATTTACATTTTGTTTAACTTTTTCACTATCATATGAGCATTATGAGTCGTGCACTTTTGGATTTTCCAAACTTTTTTTATTTGAAGTTTGACATAAAATTATTGGAAAATTTAAAGTATAGTAATAAGGTTATTAGCGAAAATTTGTATGAATTTTAAATTACTATAAAAATTTAGGTGTAATCATGTTATACGTAATTTTTTTAATACGCTTAAGGCATGCACAATGGGATTTACCAATAGTTTTTTGTTTTTCAAGTTTTATTTTTTTATATGCCATTTTTTAAAAGCGCGGGATATTTAAAAAAAAATCTTGACACCAATCTTAACAACGTCCGGCTGGATACTAAGTTCGTGGCGCGCATTTTCACGTGAGTCGTTTTACTATTTTAATTTTTTTGTTGAAAAAAAACTATCGACTATCAAAAAATATCAATTAAAATCACTTTATAATACGATTAACTTTAAGCACAATTGAAATATAGTTTTGTGGTGTAATATGATGTAAAAAGAAAAAAAAAAGATTTTAAAATCGACACTGTTTCGCATTTTTTTTCGTTTAAGCAATGTACAATGTATCGTGTTTGTACATTGCTTAAACGTACGTAACGTACGTACGTGTTTTGAACCTTTCATATCACTCAGTAAAGGATGTACATAATGTAATATATATATATATATATATATATATATATATATATATATATATATATATATAAATATTTTTTTTTCTGGACTTAAATATAATAATTTGACTATTTAAAATTAATTTTACAAGAGACAATAACCCGTATGTCAGTATGAACAATGAGGTATACCAGTGTTAAACACAGCTTAATGCGGCTGTGTTTCGTATGGTAATTCAACACAACCGGAGACCCTTTTTACTGGTACCGAGGTATTTCAGCTTAGTCTTTAGAAGTGACAACGCATCTGCATTTTGATCACAGAGTTTTTTTTAATTATTGATCAATGATATTGTAGATGTCTGAAATTAGTCTAACAGCTTCGTTTCCCAAGTAATTATTGGTTTAAACCATGTGGTTATCACACTGTAGCTTTTTTCGTCTATGTTTATAATATTCTTTTATTTGTTTTTTTTTTTCGTTTTGAGGCAACACTTATTCGACAAGAAATTACCCACCATCAGAATTCGATGACATTCAGTTAGCGAAAATAAATAAAGTAATTGATGACATGCTTATCTATGTTTATACACTTTTTTGCAAATCAAATACGAGGGTGGATTAAAAAGTACTCGGCCTAACACAGATCCATTCAATTCTAAAAATCAAATCTACCCACATTATTTAGTTCAGTTCAGACTAGTTCATTGTGTGAAGTTCGAAACGTGTGCGATAATTAGTTGTGATTTTATAAATTTATTAACAAAGTAATCGGACATAATTTCCGCGAATGGAGCAAATCGAGCAGCGTGCCGTCATTAAGTACCTCCATAAGAAGGGGCTAACATCAAAAGCCATCCATGATGACATGGTCAGTACATTAGGCGATTGTGCTCTGTCATATTCATCCGTCAAAAAATGGATAGCAGAATTTAAGCGTGGTAGAGAGAGTGTGAAAGATGAACCCCGCTCTGGAAGGCCGTCGACGTCAACTACTGACGAAAATATTAAAAAAGTACTTGATTTAATAATGGGAGACCGCAGATTAAAAATTAGAGAGATAGCCGAGATTATAGGCATCTCTTATGAACGAACTCAAAACATCATTGTCAACGAGTTGGGTTTCCACAAGGTGTCTGCGAGGTGGGTTCCGCGACTGCTTTCAGTTGAACAAAAAAGGACGCGATTGACTATTTCACGCGACTGTTTGGAGTTATTTGAAGCCGATGCAGATGATTTTTTGAATCGTTTTGTTACTATGGACGAAACATGGGTTCATTACTGTACACCGGAAACAAAACAACAATCAAAACAGTGGAGAAGACCTGGTTCACCACCCCCTAAAAAGGCTAAGTCGATTTTGTCGGCAAATAAGGTGATGGCTTCAGTATTCTGGGACTCGAAAGATGTGATTATGATTGATTATCTTGAAAGGGGTCAGAATATAAACTCTGATTACTACTGCACCTTACTACGTCGTTTACGAGAGGAAATAAAAGAAAAACGTCGAGGAATGCTCAAAAGAAAAGTCCTGTTTCATCAAGATAACGCCCGTGTTCACACGTCAGTACAGTCAATGGCTGAAATTCACAACTGTGGCTTTGAACTGTTACCGCATCCGCCGTATTCACCTGATCTGGCACCATCAGACTTCTTCCTGTTCCCTAACCTAAAAAAGCACTTGGGAGGTCAAAGATTTTCGACAAACGACGAGGTCAAAGCAGCTCTAGACGCATATTTTGACTCTAAGGAAGAATCATTTGTTTTCAACGGTCTAAATGCTTGGAAGGGGAGGTGGCAAAAGTGTATTGAACTTGATGGTGATTATGTAGAAAAATAAAAATATAACTGATTTAATATTTGTTTATTTTCTTGGTTAGGCCGAGTACTTTTCAATCCACCCTCGTACCTACAAGCATAAGGAGAATAATTTGAATACTAAAAAATACGTTTGACTTTAGGTTTCCTTCAAAATTTAACTTGAAACTGCAGCCTCGAACACTTACAAAACTTTTCAGTCTGTCAAAGTTTTACAATTTGAAAAGTGTGCTCAGAAACTGGACGCTTTGCTTCCTTCATCTCCGTTTCACCACCTGGTTCGCTACATTAACGATCATGTAACGGCAGTAATTGAAAAAGGTTCGATTTTCCGATAGAGTTCTGCTTCTGGTTTCGGTTAAGGTATAGGTTTTGAGGTACTAGATCTACAGTACTAAAATTTGTACGATTCAAGTCAAAGGGTGAATGAATCCTTCTTGGCGTTATAGTTTCGCTTTAATTTGATATTATTAGTTCGATTGTAAAATAGGGCGGCAAATAAATTTATTACTATATGAAATTACTTACCATCAGGTGGACTATGTGCTCGTTTGTCACTTCCATTCTATAAAAAAGTTAGTTTTATCGAAAATGTGATAATATTTTTTTTCCAAAATATATCAATTAAATTAAGCATGTTTATATTTGTTCCACTCGTTCACCGGTGAAATAAAGATGCCTAACTGTTCTCTTTTTTTTAGATTAAAAATCTGATCTTTTAAATATCGTATATCGTTTCGCCGGTATTTTTGGAAACTTTCGGTCCCTGATTAGTGGTAAGATCACCTTACTAAAACGCCGTCGATCTTAGGTTCACATACGTGTTTTAATATGACTGGAACTCTTCCACAACGATATAAAATGTTTTTTGATGCCAGATTAAATAGAAAAATTTCTGTGGGTAACGTGCACTTCATCTTGAGTTTCATCTCCTCCTTCCAACATATGTAATTGTGGCCAATAATTTATGTTGGTATTCATTTAGAATGTAGTTCTAAAATTAATGAATTAACAAATGATTAATTAATAAATAATTATTATTTAAAATATATGTACATAAAACTATCTCAGTGAATAATTTAAGACATATTTCATTGAATTATATTTGAATTTTGAACCAAATCATTACAAAAATAAACTGGCACCATGAAATATGAGTAATATTTCTTAGTTTTTTACATTACAATAAAAATAACTTTCTCTTATCTCTTAAAAAAACTTGCTATCTTTAATATTGTTGAGTATTCGGTTGTTTTCTGCCATGGTATATACTTATTATTCGTATAACACACCTTGTCTTGCTGTATAATAAGATAGATTAAGTGATACACAGCTTTAAGTTTATTATTATTGTAAGAACGCGCACTCATCTACGAGTACAGATGCATCTAAAATCATTTACAACTAACAAAATAGTGTTAGGTGCATATGTGTGCGTCTAGAAAGTAAGAATAAAGATGTTTGCGTGAGTGCGTCATGAATTTGAGGATTGTTTTGGCATGACTTGAAATGTACGCAGCGCTCAGTAAATTTATTTATTTTTAGGTCTGAGAGTAAACTCCCAAGACAACACCTTGCTTCTTCCATAATAACCTCATTTTCCTTTCTTATGTTTTGCTTTTTTAAATGAAAATCGTAGTGTGGGAGCACCCACACTAAGATTTTCTCCTGTATTGTGGAGGCAGATTACAAATTGTACAAGGACAAACATACAGACCCAGAAGAATTATTTGTAGGCCATACAAATACTCCGTTCCGTGCGGGATTCGAACCCGCGGCCCCCAGCGCAGCAACTCATTGCTAAGTCACTGCGCCACGGAGCCGTCAAACGTCCTAAATTGGTGCCTAAATTCCTGCACATGCGATGTTTTGGTCGTATTGATTTAGAAGAGTTGTGTTTAGATACGTCTAAATTAATATGAGACAGAGTGGTAAGCGCCCCCTCAGTGGAAGTCGCTGCGTTTAATGACATTGTTCTCAAGCTTTATGTTGTACATGCTCCAGTCAAGAGGGTGAAAGTCAAGCGACCACCTGCTCCATGGATGACGAGAGGTGTTCGCTTAGTCATGAGGCGAAGGGACCGGGCTTTTCAACGTTTTATAAAAGAGTGGAGTGATGAGAGATGGAACCTCTATAAAGTGCTAGGAATCGGTGTAATCATATGATATGCAACGCTAAGCGCCAATATATTCTTGATAACATAATTTCCTCTTACTCTGCCGATATTTGGAAGTTCCTTGGGACTCTCAGAATCGGTAAACAGCCTTGTTTTAAGTTTCAGGAGACACTTGGTTTGGATGATAACACTTATATTGTTTCTCATACTCCTCTGGATCAGCAAACCAAGTGTCTTACTGTTGATTATTTAAATGGCTTACCTTGTTTAAATATCGATCCCTTCTATTTTCTCCAGTTACTTCAGTTCCTTTCCATTAAGTCAAACGCTCTGTGCTGCGATAACATCAGCCGCCGTACGATCATTTATATCCTTGATCATATTCTTCCAGTTTTTTCCCATATCATAACTTTTTTCCTAGATTCTGGAGTTTTACCGTCACTGTGGCGCATGGTCTACATTATTCCCTTACCGATAACGTACTATACGACTTCACCCAATCACTTCAGACAAATATCCATTCTTCCTTTTCCTATCAAAAGTACTTGAAGCCTGTGCACATAGGCAACTATATCTCTTTGTTTATAAGATCAATTTACTAATCCCTTTTCAGTCTGGCTTCAGGCCCAGTCACAGCACTGTTGCCGATCTTCTTAAGGTCACTTGTGATATTAGGATGGGCATGTAGGACACCAAAGTAACTGTACTAGCTTTGTTTGACTTTTCGAACGCCTTCAATACCATCAGTCATGACATCCTACTTTCTATCCTTTCCCATTCTGTGATTTCTTCCGAAGCACGGGATTGGTTTTCAACTTATCTTCGGGGACGTCAGCAGTCGATCTACATTGGTGAGTCTGCATCATGTTGGTGTGACAAAAAAGCTGGTGTACCTCAAGGCAGTATTCTGTCTCCATTGTTATTTTCAGTATTTATTAATCTTATCATCCACAACCTTCAGTGTGCGTATCATCAATATGCCGATGATCTACAGTTTTACACAGAAGCAAATGTTGGTTGTGTGTCCGCCACAGTGGATATGGTCAAAAGGGACCTGGAGAATACAAAGAGCTGATCTACTAGGTAGCCATCGCACAATTAAAAAAAGTAGACACTACAACTTTACTCCCGATCATTTTTAACGGTTCTGTTTTGAAATTATGTTCTTCTGTTAAGGATCTTGGCTTAAACATTGATTCCACTTTGAGCTGGCATGTCCTAGTGGCTAATGTTAGCCAGAAAGTCACTGGTACCTTGCGGGCCCTTTACCGTCTGAAAATACTTCTTCCATCCGGGATCAAAGCGTTAATTGTGCAATTCTTAATTCTTCCACTGATTGATTACAGTGATATGTGTTATTTTGACTTGAATGCAGACCTTCTTGATAAATATGATCGTCTCCTTAATAACTGAATTTGATTCATTTTTAATCTACGTAAGTATGACCATGTGTCTACTTATCGTTCCCAACTTAAGTGGCTTCCCATTCGTCTCACCAAACTCACAACCCTATACTCCATTCTAATGTCTCCTACTCCCCCCTCTTACTTAACTTCTCATTTTCAATACCTTTGCTCAAGCAATGACAGAAACCTACGTTATTCGAACAACCTTTTACTAAAATGTTCCACTCATAAATGTGGCTTCCTGCATTCTTACTTCACTATACACTCTGTTCTCCTCTAAAATGCACTCCGTCTTGAAATTAGAACGGATAATAATCGTTATGCATTCAAGAGGAAAGTTCGCGAACTTTACTTAAATAAACTGGCAGAATTATCTCATTAGTAGTATTTATTTGTGTTGTTCACGCTCAAACGCTGGTTTCGGGATTTGACGCCAGAGGGCGCTCGGGCGCTTTGACGTTCGGGCGAGCGGTGTGGCTGTGACGAGAGGGCGCGAGCGCAAAAGTTAGTTGCTCGAATACAGTGCTGTCGAGAGCACGTCGTGAAGTCGCCCGGGAGACCTCCATTTTTTAGAGTCGGTTTTGTTAGCAAATTGTTGCCACGACGAGGTTTTTTGTTAAGTCTAGAATTAGACGCCGGGTTAACAAATTGTTAGGAGGTTAACATTGATTGCGATCAACGTCTGAATTGTTCTAGAAATAATTGTTGCCACGCGAAACGGAAGTGACCTTTGATCCGAACATTCGGTATTCGTGTTGTGTGTTACGCTTTATAATAAACGAAAGTTAATAGACTGACATAGTGAAGAAGAAAGAAAGTGACTGTGGGTGACGCCGCTGGAGATTACCACAATTTGGAGCGGTGCCGAAGTCCGGGCTGCTGCCGACTTCAACGGTCCAGTCAGGTCTATCACAACCAACACCACAAAAACACCACTACACTCAACACATACACACGTCCGGCCTGACCGAGCCCTGATACAGCAGTCGCCTCAGATACAGGTAAGTAATCTCTATTTGACTAGCCTCCCCATTAAATTGTAGTAGGATAAAACATTTTCCATATAGCTTAGTATTATAGGAAATTCTTCTAAATAGCCACTCGGGATCGAACCTGCGGCTGCTCGTTGAATCTTACGCTCATGGGCCCCGGGAGATTTGACATTTTCAGGGGCAGCTGTAGGCCGTAACATGTGTAAATATATAAATATATTATTATATAATGATGTAATTTATTATTTTTTTTTACACATAATTTATATATAATACTATGCATGTACCAAATAATTTAAAATGTAAAAATAATTTCTAAGATGTAAATTTACGTGTGGGTATATGTATTATTTTGTTTTATATTTATATACTTTAATATATATTCTTGTCTTTTAGTGTTTTACACACTTACTTCATATTTGTATCTCTGCATCACCCAAAGGTTGACTAGTTATATATATTATGGAATACCTCAGGCATTAAGACCTATACATAATATTGTATGAAGTTAAAAATAAATAAATAACAGAACCTCAAACAATATCTACTCGCAAAAAAACTGGATTGTAATCTATGAGATTCAATAGTATAACTTGTATTAATTTCATCCATTTTCATCAATTACCCTATTTTTAGGTGTCGCTTTTAGGCTTTTTGGTTTGAACGAATGTAGCATGAAAATCGACTGAAAGAAAATACAAGCAGTTTTGAATAGACTATTTTTATCTTATTGAACTTGGAGATTCCCCTTTTTTGGAACTGACAGTTTATTTAATTGAGAGATTAACAGTAGCCGTCATTTTTTTTCCTTTGATGTTTCTTAGTAAATTAAGCATCTTCTTAATCACTGTTATAAAAGCCTTTTTATATAAATAAAGTGTTAAAGAGACCTTTAAGTAAACGAAAGAGAGAAGATAAGTATTTTTAATAAAAATCCTTACTTATTTAAATTAAAATGACGTCGCAAAAAATTAAAAGAATAATAGTTACTATAAGCTTGAACGAGTAATAAATAATAAACAAAAACAAAACCACTTAGCACATGCTTACAAGGAATATAACAGCGCTGAATTTCGTGGAACCGAGATCCATAGGTACTTCTACATGTTAGGTACTTGAATTGAGAATTAAAATTTATGAAATAATCTCAAGTCGCTTAAAGTTATCATATTTTTTTATTAATATATACAATCTTACAATCGTTGCAGAGATATTTTACGATTGTTGTTAAGTTAATATAAGTAGCAATATCGGCGTGGCTCCCCAAGTTACAGATAATAATTGAATGTGAAATATCAGTCAATATCTAAGCGCATAATTGAAATGAATCAGCTGGTATACATTTTAAGCGTAAGATTTACCCAGCCGTCTGTGAAAAAAAATGTTTGGAATTTAGGATAAATTATTAAAATCACTAGGTTAGTATGTTCTGCGTAGCAGTCTGTTTGGGTGAGTAGTGGTACTAACCCAAACATACTGTTTTTACCTATTTCTGCCGTAAAATAGCAGTACCTTCACTGCTGTGTTCTGAACTGAATGATTTATGTATAGAGAGTTAGTTAAAGTTAAAAAGAGTCGAACAGTTTAAAAATCTCGAGCATATGTGACCCCTGACCTGAGGGTTGATGCGGAGGGCGTTGTCTGTGAGGGCCAATATGATCGCACGCAGGTTTGCTCGTTGCTCGGGGGCCGTCAAAATAACTCTTTTCAGAGCATTTTGTACGTCCCTATACACTGCCAGCCTGTGGGTGTCATATACCCAGAAGCAATACAACGCACTCCGTGAAAAATATAATAATGCGTTCATGGTGCTGTGGGGCTGCCTGGGCACTACAGCGCGTCAGGGATGTTCGGCGACGCCCGTGTCGACTGTTTCTACACAAGGCGCAGGCTCCGGACCACTTCCAACACCATCTTGAGCGTATTTGAGAACAGGTCAGTACATTAACCATTGTTATATGATTAATGTAAGGACAAACAAACAAATGGCTCAGGGGCAGTCATATTATTGATTTTAAGTCTGGTTAATAATTTTATTTTAATATAATTCCATTTTATTTTAATTTTAAGCAGTCTACAGAGGGAAGGACCGCTTGTGCTGAATATCAAAGTGAAATCATCATCATCATCATCATTACAGCCCTTCACAAGTCCACTGCTGAACATAGGCCTCCCCCAAAGAATGCCACAAAGCACGTTCCTGAGCCACCTGCATCCATCGACTTCCTGCATATCTTACCAGGTCGTCACTCCATCTAGTGGGGGGACGCCCTACACTTCGCCTGCCGGTACGAGGCTGCCACTCGAGAACCTTTCTTCCCCATCGGTTGTCGGTTCTTCGAGCTATATGGCCGGCCCATTGCCACTTCAGCTTACTAATCCGTTGGGCTATGTCGGTCACTCTAGTTCTACTGCGGATATCCTCATTTCTGAGTTTATCACGCAGGGAAACTCCGAGCATAGCCCTCTCCATAGCTCGCTGAGCGACCTTGAGCTTCCTCATCCGGCCAGCAGTGAAGGACCACGTCTCAGTTCCGTATGTCATCACTGGCAACACGCACTGGGTGTATAGTCTCGTTTTCAAGATTTGAGGTATACCTGACGAGAAGATGTGTCGTAGCTTCCCGAACGCTGCCCAGCCGAGTTGAATCCGTCGATTGACCTCTCGGTCGAAGTTGGACTTACTTAGTCGGACTATTTGTCCCAGGTAAACTTACTCGTCAACAACTTCGAGCTTAGTGTTCCCAACAACTACCGGCATAGGTGTGACATGGACATTAAACATGATCTTTGTATTGTCCATGTTCATCTTAAGACCTATCCGTTGGGAAACACTATTGAGGTCATTGAGCATAGTGCTTAGGTCCTCCAGCGATTCTGCCATAAGGACTATATCGTCGGCAAATCGAAGGTGAGTGATGTACTCGCCATTGATGTTTATACCGTATCCTTTCCAGTTCAGAAGCTTGAAAACATCTTCCAATGCAGCGGTAAAGAGTTTCGGTTATGACGTCACCCTGTCTTACACCTCTCTGCAATTGGATAGGTTTCGTACTCTGGTTCTGTACTCGGATAGCCATCGTAGCCCTACTGTACAAGCACTTCAACACTTCGATATAGCGACAGTCAACTTGGCATCGCTGAAGGGACTGCAGCACCGCCCAAATTTCGACGGAATCAAAGGCTTTCTCATAGTCCACATACGCCAGACATAGTCGCAAATTGTACTCCTCGGACTTCTGTACAATTTGCCGAAGGGTATGTATGTGGTCTATGGTGCTAAAGCCTTTTTGGAAACCAACTTGTTCGGGAGGCTGGAAGTCGTCAAGTCTGCGCGCGAGACGATTCGTAATGACTCTCGAAAACAGCACGTAGACGCGGCTCAGAAGGGATATCGGTCTGTAGTTCTTCAAGAGAGCGTTGTCGCCTTTCTTGAAGAACAAGACCACCGCACTTCTGCTCCACGCCTCCGGTGTAATGCCACCATGGAGGACGGAATGAAAGAGCTTCTGAAGGACTTCAAGTACCGGTTTTCCACCCGCTTTCAGAAGCTCCGCTGTAATTCCATCCTCGCCTGGGGCCTTGCCGTTTTTAAGGTGCTGGAGAGCCATTCTAATCTCGCTCAGACTGACGTCCGGGATATCAACGGAATAATGTCGGATAAGACTCGCTCTTGGATCGTTACTCACACTTGCGTGCGGCTCCAACGATGACGTGTACAGCTGCCCATAGAACCTCTCAATCTCACTCAAAATCTCAGGTGCCCCGGAAACGATGCTGCCACATTCTGTCTTCAGCTTTGACAGTTGGCGCTTTCTGGCAGACAGATCTCTGGCAAAGACTTTGGAGCCTTGGTTCCGCTCGATCGCTTCTTCAATACGAGCTGTATTGAAGTTGCGTAAGTCCCGCCGCATGCATTTGGAGATCTGTCTGTTCAGTTGCCTGTATGCTGTTAAATCTGTTGAAGAATGTAGCTTCATCTCCCGTCTAACAGCCATGAGATTAAGAGTGTGATCGGAGAGTTTTTGTGTTCTTCTGCGGCGGGTCTTGCAGAACTTAGCTCCGACCGCATGGACAGTTTCCACGAGCTTGTCATTCAAATCGTCCACTTCATTGCAGTCTTCTAGGCACTGAAAACGGTTTTGTAACTCGAGCTGAAAGGTTTCGGGACTTTGGATTAGAGCACGAGGGGGACGGAGCGTTGACTTCATTAGACGAGACCTCTCCAACTTAACGTTTAGGTTCAGTGTGCCTCTAACCATTCGGTGATCGCTGCCGGTTTTCACCCTCGCGATCACTGAGACATCACTGAACAGTTGTCGTTTGGTCGTCATAATGAAGTCAATCTCATTTTTTGTCGAACCTTTGGGGCTCGACCAGGTCCACTTTCTGTGGGGCCGCTTCTGGAAGAAAGAGTTCATCATAAAGAGTCCCTCTTTCTCCATAAAGTCAGCCAACTGCTGGCCCCTTGGGTTCCGTTGCCCTATTCCAAATTTCCCTACTTTCAGCTCACCGTTCTCTCTTGTGCCTAGTTTTGCATTGAAGTCTCCCATTAACACCGTATATTGGGTTTTGGAGGAATGCATGGCTCTAGAGATATCCTCATACATTTCCTCCACCTCCTGATCGGGGTATGCCGAGGTTGGTGCGTAAACCTGTATGACCTTCAGCGAATACCGTTTGGTGATTCTGAGTATAAGGTACGCAACCCTCGTCGACACACACTCAATCTTTACAACGTTGTTAACGAGAGACTTGTGGACGATAAATCCGACTCCTCCTTGGGACAGATGGTCGCCCTCCCGGTAATAGAGCAAGTTGCCGGATTCGAGGATTACCGTGTCCTCCCCCTCTCTTCGGACTTCGGATAATCCTATAATATGCCAGCGTAACTTATCTATCTCTTCTTCCAGCTCCACAATCTTCTCGTTAGTCCTCAGGGTGCGTGCGTTGTATGTTGCCAGGTCGAGTCGTCGTAGGTGGCAACCGAACCTCCACCGGAGATTCTTAGCACCCCCTGCCCCACCGTTACCATGGTCGCCACCGTAGCCAGGAATAGCGGGGCCGCCGGGGACTGGGGGCCGTTTATTATTGTCATTGCTCATGGGGGGTATATTGCCATAGTTGCCACGCTTGGCGAGCGGGTTGGCAACCGCAGTTTTTTTTATTGTTATTTTGGCTATTATCAGGAAGATGCTGCTGCCCATCGCCTGCCTGTTTCCCTTTGTCGCCTTTTACGACACCCACGGGAAGATATGGGGTAGTGGATATTCTTAACCGCCACTACACGGCACGGCAAAGTGAAATAGCAGTATAATACAAACATAAACACAAGACGTACAAACGTATTTTGTATGGTGAATTACGAGAACTGGTGAATATTTTTACAGGTAACAGCATTCCATCTTAGTCCTTATAGTTGCCATCATATCAACACTATGATTTTTTTCGAGGATATATTATCTAGATGTATATGAGATATAGTATCCACTTACTATTTAAACTGTATACTCTATGTCATCCAAACTTTTATAAAAAAATAATAATGCTATTTTACTATTTCTGAAGACTATTAGTGTTCTTAGTTCTCAAAATTGGTAAAAAAATAAGCTCCATTTTCGCTTAATAGGAACAAAAAGTATACATCGTGTAGTGGCGGGTACGAATACCCACTACCCCATATCTTCCCGTGGGTGTCGTAAGAGGCGACAGAGGGAAACTGAGGCAGAAGATGGGCAGCAGCATCTTTCTGATAACAACAAAACTACAAAAAAATAACTGCGGTTGCCAACCCACTCGCCAAGCGTGGCATGTACGGCAATATACCCCCATGATTAAAGTTACGAGAGGCGGCCCCCAGTCCCCGGCGGCCCCACTACGTTGGCGACTATGGTAACATATAACGCACGCTCCCTGAGGACTGACGAGAAGATCCTGGAGCTGGAAGAAAAGATAGACAAGTTGCGCAGGAATATTATTTGATTATCTGAGGTCCGAAGAGAGGAGGAAGACATGGTGATCCTCGAATCCGGCAACTTGTTCTATCACCGGGAGGGCAACCATCTGTGCCAAGGAGGTGTCGAATTTATCGTCCACAACTCTCGTTAACAACGTTGTAAAAATTGAGAGTGTGTCGACGAGGGTTGCATACCTTATACTCAGAATCACTAAATGTTATTCGCTGAAGGTCATACAGATTTACGCACCAACCTCAGCACATCACGATGTAGAGGTGGAGGAAATGTACGAGGATGTACCTAGAGCCATGTATTCCTACAAAATCCATTATACAGTGTAAATGAGAGACTTCAACGCAAAACAAGGCACGATAGAGAACGGTGAAGGTAGGGAAATTTGCTATAGGGCAACGGAACCCCAGGGGCCACCAGCTGGCCTTCATTGAGAAATAGGGACTTTTTATAATTAACTCTTTCTTCCAGAAGCGGCCTCACAGAAAGTGGACCTGGTCGAGCTCCGACGGTTCGACAAAAAATGAGATTGACTTCATTATGACGACCAAACGACAACTGTTCAGTGATGTCTCATCGATCGCGAGGGCCAAAACTGGCAGTGATCACCGAATGGTGAGAGGCACACTGAACCTAAGTCTCAAATTGGAAAGGTCATGTCTAATGAAGTTAACGCATTGTCCCCCTCGTGCTCTAATCCAAAGTCCCGAAACCTTTCAGCTCGAGTAACAAAGTCGTTTTCAGAGCCTAGAAGATTGAAACGCAGTGGACTATATGAATGACAATCTCGTGGAAACTGTCCATGCGGTCGGAACTAAGTTTTGCAAGACCTGCCGCAGAAGAACACATAAACTCTTCGATCATACTCTTAGTCTCATGGCTGTTACACGGGAAATAAAACTGCAGTCTCCAGTAGATTTGACAGCATACAGGCAACTGGCAGGATTTACGCAACTTCAATACATATAATAAATTTTTTGCCAGATATCTGTCTACCAGAAAGAGCCAACTGTCAAACCTGAAGTCCGAGTGTGACAGCATAGTTGCTGGGACACCTGAGATTTAGAATGAGATTCAGAGTTTCTATGGACAGCATATACATCATCGTTGGAGCTACTCGCAAGTGTGAGTAACGATCGACACTATTCCGATGATATTCTAGACGTCAGTCTAAACGAGATAAGAATGGCTCTCCAGCACCTTAAAAACGGCATCCCCGGGCGAGGATGAATATACACTGGAGCTTCTGAAATCAGGTGGAAAACCAGTACTTGAAGTCATTCAAAAGCTCTTTAATTCCGTTCTCCGTGGTGGCTTTACTCCGGAGGCGTGGAACAGAAGTGCGTTAGTCTTGTTTTTCAGGAAAGGCGATAATGAATAATCACAGACTGACTTCCCTGTTGAGCCGCGTCTACGTGCTGTTTTCGAGAGTCATTACGCATCGTCTCGTACGCAGACTTGACGACTTCCAGCCTCCCGAGCAAGCCAGTTTCCGAATAGGCTAAATGACCATAGACCACATACATACCCTTCGGCAAATTGTACAGAAGGCCGAGGAGTAAAATTTGCCACTACATCATGCGCATCTGGACTATGAGAAAGCCTTTGATTCTATCGAAATTTGGGCGGTGCTGCAATCTCTTCAGCTTTACCAAGTTGACTGTCGATTGTGGCCGGTAGAAGGAAAAGGGGAGATCTCCCGCCGGGCAAGGTGTTCTGCCGGGGAGCTTAAGGCTTTGGTGTGTTTTCGCTTGTGGTGCGACGACAGCGCCACCAAATCACCCCCATGATCAGATCGGAGGTCGATAGTGCTGTGCAGTCCGATTGCCGGTGCGTCCTTAATGCCGGTGGGGAATGCATTATTTGTGCGTAAGGGCAAGTGACGCCGGTGCCAACGATATGCCGGTGTGTAATGCATGCCGTACTACGCACTTGCAAGTGATGCCGGTGAGAATGATGAGTCGGAGCAAGTGCCATGGATTGTCTTGTTAGTCTGCGGTGAGTCAAGAAGAAGGCAAGTAACCTGCGAGAGTGCCGTGAAGCAGAGGCGAGCAGTAGGGCTCAGAGCCGTGCCCAACACTGTAGCGCAGAGAGTAGCTTGAAGGAACAGGAAGCATTATTATTCCAATGCTGCTATGAACCTTTATGAAGCTAGATGGTTTGCAGAATGTGAAGCCTGCAGACAATATCTGCTCGGGAGCGAATGAATCGGGTACTTGAGAATGATGACGAAGTTTTGAAGTTGTAGTTAACGAAGGTCGTTGGTTGAGTGTTCATATCACGTCGGGGTCACCACTGTGGCGGGTAGAAGGAAAAGGGGAGATCTTCCGCCGGGCAAGGTGTTTTGCCCGGGGAGCGGCCAACGCTCCAAGTGGTAGTTCGGAGCAATTCTATATATACTGCTTTAATTTCGGAAGTTTGTTAGCGCGATTTAGGCTTCCATGTGTTTTCGCTTGTGGTGAGCTGACAGCGCCGCCACACGATATATCGAAGTGCTGAAGTGTTTGTGCAGTAGGACTACGATGGCTATCAGAGTAAAGAACCAGAGTACGAAACCTATATGATCGCGGAGAGTTGTAAGACAGGGTGATGTTATATCTCCGAAAATATTCACCGCTGCATTGGAAGACGTTTTCAAGCTACTGGACTTAATAGGATTCGGTATTAACATCAATGGCGAGTACATATATCACTTACCTCCGATTTGCCGACGATATAGTCCTTATCACAGAATCACTGGAGGAGCTAAGCACTATGCTCAATAACCTCAACAGTGCCTCCCAACGGATAGGTTTTAAGATGAACATGGACAAAACAAAGACCATGCTTAATGTCCATGTCACACCTATGCCGGTAGTTGTTGGGAGCTCTAAGCTCGAGTATATTTACCTTGGACAAACAGTCCGACTAGGTAAGTCCAACTTTGACCGAGAGGTCAATCGATGGAATCAACATGGAAAAGATTTCAACTCGGGTGGGCAGCGTTCGGGAAATGATTTCACATCTTCTAGTCAGCTATACCTCAAAACTTGAAAACGAGATTGATGAGTTATGGATCTTAGACTTGGTCCTTCACAGCTCGCCTTATGAGAAGGTTCAAGGTTTCTCAGCGAGTTCTAGTTAACCACGGCTACCTCCAGATTAAAAGTTATTAATTTTTGTTCAAATCTACGCAGTATGAACTTACAATATCATGAAGTATTGCAGTTGTATGCTTGGGTTGGGATTTAATTTTATTAATTATGGGATCCCAAGCAGATGGTAACACCCAGCCATTTTCTCTATTGAAATTAGGATGTTTTTGATCTCAATAGTCTCACGAATCATACTTGGGAGGAATCAGTGTTCTTTAGCGAGGATTTGTCCTCAATCAAATCTAATGTAGTGACGGGGGCGGTCCTGTACGTGTACACAGACTTTCCGGAGCGTTGGTTTTTCACATCAGCTATGTTTTTATTGATCCTTTAGTTTGTCCTATATAAGACAGACCACATTCACAAACAAGCATGTAAAGATTTACCCACGTTAGTTAACTGTGAAGGATGGTGGTTAGAATTATCGTTTAAATATCTATCTGAAGGGGTATTTTTTTTACACAGTGTGGCTCAAGGTGTTATCAGGGTTCCGAATTATTAGCACATCTAGAAAAGCTAAAGAATTGTTTGCCACTAACTCCATTGAGAACTGAATTCTAGAGTTTATGGAGTTAAGATGGTCTAAATGCAGTAACTTTATCTAAAGGTAGAATTGTGAAAGAGCAGGGCGTTCTCCTCAAAGTCTTCCATGAATACATCGGCGACAATGGAAGATACAGGTGAGCCCATCGCCATACTATCTTCTTGCTAGTAGAACTTTTCTACAATAGATATATAAAAATGTTATACACAATAAGTTATCATACGCGATAAATTTCGTAAAAACTAGTTTTGTTTAAATACATTTATAAAGACTTATTAAAGGTTCTTTTCGTTCTTTGGTGAATAAACTCCTAAATAAAAATAGGATGACATAGTATTAAGTTAATTGATTAAGCTATACAGTTACATTTATCCCCGTCTATATTAATTCTCATAGAATATTTTAATATATAATAGTATTCTATGTTAATACTTGCCCCGACCTTTTATCGAGGCGATGGCATGGGTATTTCACGCTGCAAGGCTACAAGCGTGTTTCACGCTGAGACATAGGTATTTCAATCACCACTAGTGATATTATCTAAGTTTAGTTTATAATCGCGTTGTATTTTATTTATTAAATTTAATTACTAAATTTAAATGCTTTTATTTATTTAATATATATTGTTAGACACCTTAAATTAAGGGTTACAATAAGCGGACTTAATCCCTTATGATATTGTCTACTAGTAGACCTTGGGAGATAAAGAAAAATAAAAGGTTGGTAGGTTTATAAAAAAAAACTGTTATAACTGGTTTTTATTATAGGAAAGGGTGATAAGCGAGCACACAGTCCACCTGATGGTAAGTGGTTGCTGTGATCCATAGACATCTAAATCTATATATAATTATAAGAATAAAATCCAGATGCGTTGTCATTCGTGAGGAATAAGATGGAATGCCTCTTTTTCAGTAAAAAGCGTCACTGGTTCTCAACATACGAAACACAGCAGTGTTTGCTATTTTACGGTGGTATTCTGTGAGAGCGTAGTTATTCTCCGGTCGAGCTGACCCATTCGTGCCACAACTATACTACTAATATAGCTGTAGCATGGCTCTACCACGTCGTTGAATTGTTATTACTGAACTGATTTTATAACAATAAAATAATAAAATCACTTCGATAGAAAGTATTTGTCGGGTGTATTTTTTGTCCCCACTATGGGTCACTGAACTGTCACGGCAAATGAACACGCTCTTACCGAACATCAGCGTTAAATAACAACATAATACTACTGTGTGTCGTATGATGAATGTACATATCCAAAGACACTTTCTAGTAATAATTGTCATTTTATCTTAGTCAAACAAATCTGTATTTAGATTCTTAATCGATGTTAGATGTCTGTCTATGCGCCAAAGCATCCGCTTACCACCTGTTGGTTTGTATATTTGTTTCTTACTTATGTATGTAGAAAATGTTAGTGCAAACGATCAAAATAGTTCATCTGTGGTAGAGCCACGCGGCAGCTTTTGCTGTCGCACGGACGGGCCGACTCGAAACAGGGTGGTATCACGACCTCACAGAAAACCAGCGTGAAGTAGCGGTTTACCTCTGCGTTTCGCTTGGTGAGTGCAGGTGGCCGGAGGCCCTTTTTACTGGAAATGAGGCATTCCATCTTAGTCCTCACGGGTGACAACGCATCTACATTTTGATTTGTAATAGAGGATAGATGTAGATGTCTATGGGCCGCAGCAACCATTTACCATCAGGTGGACTGTGTGCTCGTTTGTCACACTTATCCTATAAAAAAAATCTGATGGTTAGTGGCTACTGTAGCCCATGGACACAGAGGACTATGATGGAACACCTCACATCCTGTAATCAAAGTGTTTCTCTATACTACTCAGAGCGAAACACGTAGTTGACATGTTTGGCTGGCAGCATTGGCAACCACATTTTTATACAATTTATAAGCCGTTATTAGGAAGATACTGCTTCCCATCTTTTGTTTCAGTCTGTTTCTGTCGGCTCTTACGACGTCTACGGGATGATAGTATAGGGTAACTCGCCACTCCATGGTCCGCTACTACGTGGCGTATACGCATACGTTACTGTTACTTACTGTTCTTAAAATAAATTTAGTAAATAGTTTGTAATCATTTATATTGTAAAATTTATTAAAAAAAAGTCCCGCTGGGTTTCTTACTAGTTCTTCCCAGGACAGAGGATTTTTTTCGAACCAGAGGTAAAGTAAAAAATGATTTTCAATAAGAATTAATTGTAATCAATATTGGATACGCTGCTGGCCGGATGAGGAAGCTCAAGGTCGCTCAGCGAGCTATCGAGAGAGCTATGCTCGGAGTTTCTCTGCGTAATATACTTAGAAATGAGAATATCCGCAGTAGAACCAGAGTGACCGACATAACCCAACGGATTAGTAAGCTGAAGTGGCAATGGGCCGGCCATATAGCTCGAAGAACCGACAACCGATGGGGAAAATAGGTTCTCGAGTGGCAGCCTCGTACCGGCGGACGAAGTGTAGGGCGTCCCCCTACTAGATGGAGTGACGACCTGGTAAGGTATGCAGGAAGTCGATGTATGCAGGTGGCTCAGGACCGTGCTTTGTTGCATTCTTTGGGGGAGGCCTATGTTCAGCAGTGGACTTGTGAAGGGCTGTAATGATGATGATGAATATTAAATAAAAATATTGTATTCTATTCTATTCATACGCCATATAGTATAGTATAATATGTATAGAAAATCAAAGTAGTATAAAGAATAAAATAATTTTATATTCTAAAGTCGGAGTTTTACTTCTTCTAGACATTTCTTGGCATCGACTTTAGAATGTGAAATTATTTTATTCTTTTCAGTTATTAGAAGTCGGCTTTTACTTTTAATTAAATGTCCTTATTTACCCTTTTGAGCTGACTAAAGTTTATCAAAATCTCAATGTCATCTACATAATAACATTAAGATCACTTAGCGGTTAGCCACCGTAGAGTCTATATCACCTGAGGATGCCTCGTGTAGAGGCGAAACACGTGTCGCATTATCGTCAGTGGTGTGTCTTGCCTAGTGTAGTGGTGTTGGGAGTAGCGGTGCTGGGATTAGTGGTGACGGGGATAGTGCACGCAATTGAGGGAGGGCGGGAGGTGCTCTTCATACTAGGTAAGACACATCATTTTATTTTATAACGCGGATATTTGCGAAGTAAATTTGTCTAAAAGCTTTTATTAAAAACTTCACCTCCTGTTTTACCACCCTTCAGAGTTGAGACTTTCTCCAAATATAGGAACACCCCTGAAATATTTAAGAAACTATTTAATAAGTAAATAATCATCAAAATTAGTACACAATTGGCCATAATATCGCGTGACAAAAAAAAACATAGAGTCGAGTTGAAAACTTCCTCCTTTTATTGAAGTTGGCTCAAAGTTCATAATAAAATAAAGATGTTTGAATGATGAAGAATTAAATATGCAAATCTGTCAAATATGTTCGTCCCTAGACATGATTAATAAAACAAAGATAAATTGATTTGCGAAATTCGTTTAAACTTGAAGTTGATGTTAAGACAATTAACATCTCAAGCAGGGCTTATTTTCCTCTTAAATCCATTTAAAATCTTTACGTAATTTTTCTAATAAATATTACAAATTTTGTTAAAATATTCCACACAGCTAAAACAGTTGGATTTATTAACAAGACATTTATAAGCCACTAATATGGACCTTTATTATCTTTAAAAAATAAAAAATAAATTTATGTCCTCTAGACCAAAGGAGAATGCCAGATCGTGCCCCACCTTGTACATAAAAGGTAAAAATATGAAAAATAATCTTATGAATTGTGAAGTTTTATTGTGATAAATCGTTATTTTCTACAACTTGCGGTAAAATATTATTAAAAAAAAAGAATTCAACGATTAATATTTACATTTTCAGTATTTTCTCAGAACATCTGCGTTTCTTTGTACGAATAAGTACATACGTACACATAAAGTATCAAACAATACATATTTTTATTAAAATATATTATAAGTCTTTGTCATATAAAAATGTTACTTATCAATTTTTATTTTCAATTATTATTATAAGTCAATAATAATCATGAATTGAATTAGATAATTACTATATAAAAATCATTGATTTTCGTGCATTTTGTGAAATGATACAAACACGTCACTGTGTCAATATCGTAAGTACGTCAAATTAATGTCGAATATTTTCAGACATTGACTAATTTGTGCTTGTATAATACATTGATTATGATTAAATCACATTTTTGCTTGTGCTGATTCCCGCTTTCTTTACCGTTGCACTTTTTCCTCCTTTTGCTGACGACTTATGCTTTTATTAATATACGGAATCGATCACGCCTACTTATTGACTTACTGCTAATTACTACGGACATTTTGATAATTGCATCCACGATGTTGAGGTGCACTAATTGTCATGTTTGCGTCGATAGGATGCAGGGACATTTTGTGTCCTCATTTCGATTTACAATCTTAACTCTTCTTGCAATATGGAGATCTTTGCAATAGATATATTTAGTTTTATAGCTTTTTATATAGTTGATAGTTTATGGTACTGCCGTTGTCGTAAAATTAGTTACTAATCTGTAAATATTTACATCTTCTTCAGACACATGTTATAATAATATGTATCTTGAAAAATAATTTTGTAAATAATATAAATCGTTTACATGACTAGAATTTAGATTTTATGAAAAACTGGTGGTGCCAGTCTTATATTGTGTAAGGACCTTTTAGATCCTATACAAGAGAACCTTTTTTCCAATGTTACTGACCATTATATTATTATACTCCTTAAATTCTTATATTCTTATTTATATATGTCATTAGCGCCTACCAATTTATATTCTGAAATTACAATGAACTGCAACGATTGCTGTTCTAAAAAAATAAGATAAATGTAATTATTAAAGTCCAGTTTATAAAAATTGCAAGTTCTAGAGACATGAAATTATAATATTATTTGAATGAAGTAATAAAGTAGAAAAAAAATGTTGCATACGGCATTCGTGTACACCACACTTTTGGGTGGGACAAAGTTCTATAGAGAATCTGGCATTCTCCTTTCGGTCATGGTAGCCAATCTCAAAGAGATCAGCCATTTGCGCAACACAGGTTTACACTTTATTGACTCACTCTCAAAGTCCCATGGGACAAAAATCCAACACGGCCGGAAAGAGATCAGTTGCAGGATCAACAGCATCGCCAACTTTTTACTCCGGGCTACAATTGTGAATTACTTGACAGAAAAATCCAATAACTAATTTTTGCCCGACCCGGGATTTGAACTCAGGTCCTTCGATCAGCAGTTGCACTTATGACAACTAAACTTGTTGGTCATAATCCACCAACTTTTTGAATCTCTTCTTATACGTGGTAGAGCCATGCTGCAGCTATATTAATAGTATAGTTGTACCACGAATGGGTCGGCTCGAACGGGGAAGGAACACGCTCTCACAGAATACCAGCGTAAAATAGCAGCTTTATGCTGCTGTGTTTCGTATGTGAGTGTAGTGAACCGAAGACCATTTTTACTGGAAAAGAGGTATTCTATCTTAGTCCTCACGGCTGACAACGCATCTGCATTTTAATTCGCAAACGAAGATAGATGTACATGTCTATGGGCCACAGCAACCACTTACCATCAGGTGGACTGTGTGCTCGTTTGTCACCCTACCCTATAAAAAAAAACTTTTTGAAAAGAGTTTTAGATACGTTAGTAGGTGTGAATTGGGGCTTCTGCGTTACTTCGCTCTCGCATTCGCTCGAGCTATGCCGCTGAAGACGCCAAATCTCTCCAGAGAGGTACAACATTTTTAGTTTAACCAAATTAACGTCTACATACTCACAGTTCCATCGTGCGAGAACAAGTGTACTTCCCCTTCCATTTGAGTTATTGAGCATTATATTCAGAGCGTTTGCGAGATACTGATGGTATTGCCGCATCTGTATGATTAATTTATAATAATACAACTTGTTTAGCCTAATTTCATTGTGGTTAGTGCTAATAAACGTTTTAAAGCTATTGCATAGCTTTTATTTTTTATTAGAGTGCGGCGACCGAATCATGAAATTCCGTAACGAAAAAAAAACCTAAGACCCGAAAACCTAACATCGTAAATCCATTACAATAAAGATATTAACTAATTTGCAACCATCCGCTAACTAAATACAATGATGTGTCTTACCTGGATTGAAGAGCGCCTCCCCCCCTCCCTCAATTGTTTCATTATTGTTTTATTCTCATAGCGAGTGCACGTTGATTACAACGCTCGTCAAATATCATCTATATTGGTGAGCCATTACCTTTTTTTGACTTCATACTTGTTTTTGTTAATTGCAGATTATGGGCAATACTGAGGAACACATTGATTCTAATACTATCACTAATCCGTATTACTATGCACAGGATGTGGATAAATTTACACTAAATCATTACAACCGAAAGGAGCAGCTTCACGATTTACCACCAAATAGAATAGCTATTAATGAAGAGCGACAATCGTAATCAAAGAAATGTTACAGGAAGAGAAACCGTTCTCAAGAATCATCATCATCATCATCATACATTATCCGCCGAGATGAGTTAGCGGGTTGAGATGTGTCTCGGCCCTCTCGAAATAACCCCGAGACATTTCCTTTGACTCTGAGATTGTTGGAAGTTGACAGTCTCCGTGTAAGTCGGAGTTTCGCTGGTACCACCGAGCTCTGGTCCATATGCGAATTAATCTATTTTGGACGACTTGGAGGTCGTACAAATGTCTATGGGCCGCGTGTGCGAAAATTACGCTTGCATAAGACATGATAGATCTTACGCATGATTTGTAAAGATGGAGTTTGTGTCTTAAGAACAGCTTGCGCTTTCGAAGTGATTCTACGAATTCTTCTTGGAAATTTGCAGCGTTGCTCTACCACACGTGTTTTAGAAACACACCACAATAGAAAAGAATTTGTGTGTTATTTGAACGCTGTGCCCTTTGTTTTCGTGAGAATAGTTTGAATAATTTCCGTTTTTCTTAATAGTCACTTATGTCAATATGTACGATATAAACAACAAAAATTAAGCACTCCCAACCACCTTTTTAATCTCCATCGAAACTTCTATGGTTCACAGATTCCTGGCATGATTTATAGACTTAAGGCTGGAAGTTGATTTCTTTCCTTAAAACCTGTCCGGGGTCATGCTTTGGGCCCATCTTCTGCTACCCCACTGGACAGGAGTAAATGATTATACTCGTACCTAATAATGTTATTCAATACCTATGAAAACTTCATTGATTGTAATATTAACAATTAAAAAAATGTTTAACTCACAAATAATGTTTCTTTTCTGCCGACTTCCAAAAAGGAGACGGTACTCAATTCGACTGTATGTTTTAAATAATAATAATAATAATAAAGGATGGCACCGTCGACATCTGTCGAGCTTGTCGCCATCCCGATGAGTCACTTAGGCATATCATCTCCGGTTGTTCGGCGCTTTCTAACTCTGAGTACTTGCACAGACACAACCTAGTAGCCTGGATACTACACCAGGAGCTCGCTCTGAAATACGGTCTCGGGGACCGGAAAATGCCATATTATAAGTAATTGCCGGAAGCCGTGCTCGAAAATGACCGCGCCAGGCTCTACTGGGACCGGGCCATCATCACAGACAGGACTATTCTTGCGAATAAGACTGATATTGTGCTGATGGACCGGGCACAGTCAAGGATATTTTTGGTCGACATTACCATTCCTTATGACGAGAATCTCGTGAAAGCCGAAACAGATAAGCTGACAAAATATCTGGACCTGGCTCACGAGGTGACCGACATGTGGGGTGGTCTGCCGGCCGAAATTATTCCTGTGGTCGTTTCTGCGAACGGGTTAATCCCAGTTAGCCTCTCGGGTCATCTGAGGAGACTGGAACTCCGTAACGGACCGCTCCAAGCTCAAATGCAGAAGGCGGTGCTCCTCGATACCGCCCGCATCGTCCGCCGGTTTCTTTCCCTTTCCCACTAACCCTCGGCCGTTTGGTCTCCCCTGCCGAGGGCTTCCGTCTGGTTGGGTTTTTTATATATTTATGTATTTTTTATGTATTTATTTTATTTTATTGATATTTATGTATGTTTATATATTTCATTTACAATTATATATTTAAACAGCCTAACCAGATGAGAAAACTTTATAGATAACCCCCATAATAATAATTAAGGCGTAGAGAAGTGACGACCCCATCGCCCGCTGACGTAACAGTTAAGTGACAAAACTGCTACGTCGGCGCAGTCAGTCAGCGCCTTGAGGTGTGAGCGCCGTACCTCGGCAGTATTGAGGGTGCAAAGGCCCGTTTGTGCTTACGCCCACACTATTAAACGGCGCCGGGTCTGGGCGTCTCCCGTTAATTGACACCCACTTTCATGGATGATGGATAAAAATATAACGCGCATAGGTCCGCTGCCTGGGGGTCGCCGGGGCGCGTATGGAGCTGGCGCTGGAAGCGACAGCATGCGGGCCGCCAGCCGAGCGCGAGGTGCTGCACGACCACCTAGCAGCACCTCGCATGCATCATCCCCACCAGATGGCTTGGTGTCGGCAGGATTTTCTCGGATTCGGCAAGCGGCACCCGCCACTGGTGGAGTACGCCGCATGCGTTGGACAAAATATATGAACATAAACGCATTGCGCCCGTACTATAGGGCGAAAGGGGAAGAAACTGGAGGGATAGCGTATCGGGCTCGGATGCATCGCTTTTTTGCTGAGCTGGAGCCGTCAGTTCCCGTCACAGAGCAAAACCTGGCAGACCGAGTTCGTTACATCATAGGCTCGAAAATATTTGATGATACCGAACTCGAACGACTACGGCGTGAGGCTATTCCCTCATCGAATGAAACAGCTGGGGATGCGGATCCTAAGGTCATAGACCAGCAGCTATATGTAGAAGCCTACATGGATCTTCCCGCTTTGGTTGATTCAGGCGATGATGTAATGGTCACCCAAGAACTAGAGCAGATGAGGAGTAAATTGGAGGAGGCGATTGTGGAAATACGCAGTATGCCTCTCGAAAATCGACCACGACTTCCCCGCATACCCCTAAGCAAGCGGAATCGGGCTGTCGTGAGGGCTCTCAACCCAATGCTGGTGACCTATTTGGAAGCCAGCCGGGACCTTTGCGAGACGGACTCAATTCTTTTTGGCGCCGCAATCGCAGTTTGCCGTATTATTGGCGCCAAACTTCCCACGGCTGGACGCGCTTCTAGAAAAAGTAGCGCCATCCCAGCCTGGAGAAGAAGGATTGAGGACAAAGGCAAAGGCAAGGGCCCTCATCGGCAGGCTGATAAGCTTCAGGTCGGGCAATAACAGGCCGAGAATTGTGCGCACCGTCAGGATGGCGTTTGCTGGGACAAATATCAGTTTGTCCCAGCCGGATATAACGCAAAAACTGACGGAGCGCATAGACGATCTGAAGCAGAGAATTGCTGCTTGGGGGAAGCGGATTCGGCGATATACCGAGAGGTCGACACGGTTCAACCAGAATTGTCTCTTCCAGAGTGATCAGAAGAGGCTCTATGAATCATTGGAGCGGCCAATGGTACGTGGAACGGGCCCAGCACCGAATCAGAACTACACTATCGCATTCTGGCGCGGCCTGTGGTCTGAGCCCGTAAACCACACCGAGGGACCTTGGACGGAAGTTGTGGCGAGTCAGTATGCGAATGTTACGCCATGGACCCCGTCATCATAACGCCGGATGACGTAGCTGAGGTGGTCCGTAGGGCCCCGAACTGGAAAAATCCGGGGCTCGACGGGCTGCATCACTACTGGCTGAAGAGGTTCATGGTGTGTCACGCTGTGCTCGCTAGACAGTTTCAAGAGGCTCTCGTCCAGAAGTCGCTTCCGAGGCTCTTCACTACTGGGATCTCTCATTTGGTTCCTAAAGATCAGGATACCACAGACCCGAGCAAATACCGCCCCATCACCTGTCTACCCACGATATACAAGACACTAACATCCACTTTGAGCGCGAGAATTACTCGTCACCTGAACTCAAATCAGGTGATGTCGCGCGCTCAGAATGGATGTAGGGGCGGTGGTCATGGAACCAAGGAACCACTCCCCATTGACGCGGTCATTGGCAAGGTGGTTAAACGCAACCGTCGGAACCTCTCCGCCGCCTGGATAGACTACAAAAAGGCATTCGACTCGGTGCCTCATACATGGCTTAAGAGGGTCATCGAGCTGTACAAGGCTAACTGTACAGTTCGAGACTTCCTCGAGCATTGTATGGGGTAGTGAAGTACGATCCTTTGTCATCTAGACGAGCGGATGACGGCTGCGGAGAACCACATAAGGATAAGAAGGGAATATCTTCCAGGGCGATTGTTTGAGTCCAATCTGGTTCTGCCTCTCTCTGAACCCTCTTAGTACCTTACTAGATGGTTCTGGGAGGGGTTTTCAGCTTTGGAGAGGAGGTTCAAAAGTGACCCACCTTTTTATATGGATGATCTCAAATTATTCGCCTCCAGTCGATCTCATCTTATGGAATTGCTAAACATCACTTGTGATTTTAGCAATTCTATTAGAATGGAGCTGGGGACGGATAAGTGTGCGGTCCTCCATGTTGAAAGGGGAAGGGTTGCTAAATCTGAAGGCATAGACTTGTCTATGTCTTATGGAATTTTGCTATGGGGTAATGCGACTGATATTGAAGCTATATTTGTTTTGCAAAAGAGAGCCGTACGGGCGATTTATAATCTAAATTGTAAAGAGTCCCTTAGAGAAAAATTTAAAGAAATAAACATATTAACTTTGGCATCGCAATATATTTATGAAAATGTAATGTATGTACATAAAAACATAAATAGCTTTAATAAGAATAAGGATGTTCATACCTTAAACACTAGGAACAAACATAAGCTTGTAATGCCACTTACAAGACTCCACAGAATTAGTAATTCATTTATGGGGCAATGTATACGCTTTTACAACAGAATCCCAGAACATGTTCAAAGTTTGTCAATAAACAAGTTTAAAAGTTTTATTAAAGAAAAACTGTACAAAAAGGGTTATTATAATATCAAGGAATACATGAGTGAAAATAACCCCTGGGAATAAGGTGATCGCCACCATGCTGGTTCTATGAAAATTCATTTAAAATTGTATAATCAAAATTATTGTTAAGTGAAATTATGTTTAAAAAAAAAAGTCCCGCTGGGTTTCTTGCTGGTTCTTCCCAGGACAGAGGTATTTTCCGAACCAGTGGTAAATAAAATAATGACTTTCAATAAGTATTATGTAATAATCCATATTGAATAAAAATCATTCTATTCTATTCTATTCTATTCTATGCCCATCAACATAAATACCCTATCCGAGGCTGAAACACACCGATACCTGGATATGTCACGGACGGACGGATGAGGCGGACATGAGTCAGTCAGTTTGCGATGTGATTTATGCACGTGTAACGAACCCCCCCCCCATCTTTTTTCTTTTCTACTATATCCCACTTATACTTGTATTTCTTTAGAATCCATATCTGTAAGATATATAAATACATCTAATTTACGTGACCAGTATAACTTGATCTTTCTAAAGGTTTAAATATAGGCCGTTTAATAAATTTATGGCGTGATCGTCTTAGTTAGGACCCTTTTTTACGTTGTGTTTGTATAGTAACTTAGTTCTTTTAGGTGTATCTTGGAAGAATGAATATTCACGAGAGCAATCGAAAGCTGTTGGTAGAGTCTTATAAGCTAAAAAACCCCGTTCACGAAGACAGAGCTCAAAAAGGTTAAGAACAATAAATTGTCCCTATTCCACTTGTATCTGGTTCACAACAGTCAATTCCTTATTAATTAATCCCTTCCCGCTTGGAAAAGGCTCACAATATTTATATCAAATACCAGTTACAAGGGCTTCGCTCTCCCACATTTTAAAAAAAAATGTGGAGGAGGTGCACGGCCCCACACACGCCGCGCACGGTGAGCGCCAACCATTTTAATGCGCTCCCCCGAAGGGTACGCAAAGTTGGGAACTGGACCGTAGTCCACAGCAAAATAACTGGCGAACCAGTAAAAGAGGACTTGGCCCCTTGATAGTGCGTAAGCACAAACATCGACCGAAGTCGCGCATGTCAATGCGTGTAAACGCCATACAGAATACGATCAAATCCAGCCACAGTGAAATGTACGTCACACGGGTTGGGCAACAATAGGCACACTGACTATAAAAAGCCTTCCGTGAGCGCCACCACCTGCCAGACCGCCGTTCCTGCAGACGTGATGTAAGTGTAAGGCATCACCACCAATTGCATGGTCAGCACGGCCAATTGGCCGCAGAGCGTGTCATGAGTCTACCGCTCACCTCAAGGGAATGGGGTCCCACGTTGCGCGGCTTTCGGCCGCAGCCTTGAGAGCCTCCTCAGATTCTCCCTCCAGCTACCACCCGCATGAGGTCAACACATATGCTCCACCAACCAATACAATGGCAGATATAGCCAATAGGCAGTTATAAGATAATATTAATAATTCGCCATCAGAAAGGGTTTGTGTCACTGACGTTGAGTATATGCATTTTTCGATCATGTTTGTCTCACCCACCAACAAGTTGCCTTCAATCTCTCAAAGGTGGGAACTTTATAGAGATATATTATTAAGTTGTTATATAAAACATCATGGAGGGCAGACAGTCTGCAGCCCCGCAATGAAGGGACCCGACTTGGGCAAAGCTACTTAGGTTGTGAGTCAAACCAAGACGCAGAGAGCGCCATTGAGAATAGCGACCCGCCAAACAACCATCGTAGAGACGCAATGCTACAGAATGCAACAAGCATCAATACGACTATCGTCGGGCTTACACCATCCCAAGGTCCCCCATACAGTCCCAGCAGACATCACCACCCGCATACCTCCATCGACCAGAACCACAAGATGCGTCGAATCAGGTGCAGCACACCCGCAGATCCATCACAAGACACAATACTGCAAGTAGCAATAAGCATCAATGCAACTATCATACGGATGGCGCCCCCTCACAACACACCCACTTGATCCCTATCGGCTTTGGTAACAAAATTTGATAATGTTGTTAACTAAAAATACCACCAACGTATCATAGTAGTACGGTACTAAGACGTCAGTAGCCAAAACTCTACGTATCATAGCGCTATTGCACTAAGACATGAAGTTGAGTATGCTTGCTGCACTTAAAAGTACTACCAAACACACTCACCCTAATCCGAAAGATAGCCGACGTATCATAACGCTATGCGCTAAGACGCCGCCCACAACCGGTAGGGGTGTGCGATGTCCACGGGCAAGTCGTATTGCTACAACAAACCCGCTTACCACCGGCACTAAGATGATATGTCTAGGACACATCGGTTAGTGAGTCCAAGTTTACCTCGGTCTCAGAGGCTGCGAAGCAACCTACACGCCACTATAATAATCCTTTTTAAGTCCCATTTCTTTCAATATAATGCTTTTACATATTTGAGACCTTCCACATATTTGCTTTATTTCATAGACCATACTACTGTATGTCTTATTCATATGGGACTTCAAGTCATAACTCTGCTATCATAATGCTTATGCATCATAGAGACCTTCTATATTAATGTTTTGGTTCGTCAGACCTTACTATGTTAAGTCCCTAATATAGGACTAGTCATTGTGCAACCTTAGTACTAGCAGTCGGTCAGCCGACCACCCCATATATATGTACAACCTTGGGTATGTGTCTCCGACAACGCCCCAATATAAGGGAACATTACAAGAACACGTTCATTAACTTAGAAATTTTCCAATTATTACACGAACACCTTCATCAACTTAGAAAATTTTAATCCATTTTTTCTATTATATTACAAATGTTATTTATCTTTGTTATTGCAATATAATCGCCTTGTATTTATATGATTTGATACATTTTGAACATTTTAAGCAGGTTTTTAATAAATTTAGAGATTTTTAGAGACATTTTATGCGTTTACTAATATATATAATATTCAATATTCCAAATGGATATTTTTGAACTCTATGCTTATTATTTGCATTTTATTGTTTAAATTATAAATTCTATGACATTTTTAAATGTCTGTATAATGAATTTAATTATTATTTATTAATAATAATTATGAGGCGTCACACACGCTTGACAAAAGTGCTTTACAGTCTTTTGTCGGGCGTTAATAAGACACACGCATATAACGGTTGGATCATGCCTCTTCTCATATATACATTTGGCATACTCAGGTGGACTCAAGCCAAACTGAACGCTCTGGATAGAAAAGTTCGCACTATTATGACGTCCCACAGGATGCATCATCCGTGATCGTCAGTAATGAGGCTGTACTTGTCGCGGAAAATATGTTGGGCGCGGCTTTTTAAGCGCGTTTACCATGCATAATCGCGAAGTGTGCAGCCTCCGTAATTACTTTCTGGTGAGAGCGGATGATCCATTCTATAGGGAAGTAATTTTTTGTGATAAAGGACTTACCCCTTTATCCTTAGCCAACGAGCAAGGGCAAGACCCGGCAGTACAGAGCATTTCCGACCGGAAGACCGTGTGAAAGGAGAAGGAGCTCTACGGGAGGTTCTTCAAGGCTCTACATGAGCCTTCCGTAGACACAGTTGCCTCCCTCCACTGGCTACGTTTTGGTGACCTCTTCAAGGTAACCGAGGGTTTTGTCTGTGCAATACAGGATCAGGTTATTAAGACCAACAACTATCGGAGATACATCCTAAGAGACGGCACCGTCGACATTTGTCGAGCTTGTCGCCATCCCGGTGAATCACTTAGGCATGTCATCTCCGGTTGTTCGGCGCTTTCTAACTCTGAGTACTTGCATAGGCACAACCTAGTAGCCAGGATTTTACACCAGGAGCTCGCTGTGAAATACGGTCTCGTGTATCGGAAACTGCCTTATTATAAGTACATGCCGGAAGCCGTGCTCGAAAATGACCGCGCCAGGCTCTACTGGGACCGGGCCATTATCACAGACAGGACTATTATTGCGAATAAGCCTGATATTATGCTGATGGACCGGGAACAGTCAAGGATATTTTTGGTCGACATTACCATTCCGTATGACGAGAACCTCGTGAAAGCTGAAACAGATTAGCATACAAAATATCTGGACCTGGCTCATGAGGTGACCGACATGTGGTGTGGAGTGCCGGCCGAAATTATACCTGTGGTCGTTTCTGCGAACGGGTTAATCCCAGTCAGCCTCTCGGGTCATATGAGGCGGCTGGGACTCCGTGACGGACCGCTCCAAGCTCAAATGCAGAAGGCGGTGCTACTCGATACCGCCCGCATCGTCCGCGGGTTTCTTTCCCTTTCCCCCTAAACCTCGGCCGTTTGGTCTCCCCTGCCGAGGGCTTCCATCTGGTTGGGTTATTATTTATTTATGGATTTTTATGTATTTATTTTATTTTGTTGATATTTATGTATGTTTATCATTTTCATTTACAATTATATATTTATACAGCCCAACCAGATGAGTAAGCTATATAGATACCCCAAATAATAATAATTTATTTGCCAGAAATATGGTGGTTACATACATTATAATTAAAGATAGTACAAGCATACTTCGCGAATGGCATTCAAATACATATTTTTTTTAAATGTACATGATTCTATTAAAAAAAAACATGTTTAATTATAATTTTATGATAAATTCAAGATTAAAAATTCTTAAGACACATAACATGGATGTCAATAATTAATTAAAAAAAAAGTTGAATAAGTCCTATATTAAAAATTCATATTATATCAAATCAAGTCTCAATAGTTATTCATTTTATATACATTTATTTAGTCAATTTTACACGAAATTTCTTATAAAATACTTATCATTTTGGTTTATAACAATAAAAATCATCTAGAGTATAAAAACAATTGTGGATGAGATATTGTTTTAGTTTCTTTTGAAAATGTTCTAATGGAAGTTCTCGAATTTCAACAGGAAGTTTATTATATTATATTATTATGCATACAATGGGACAATTTTTCTGAAAAAAGGCAGTTTTACATAATCTAAAATTTAATCTTGTTACGTTTCTATGTGGGAATCTTTTATCTGTATTATCAACACACCTCTGAAATAAATGTGGATATTTTTTTACGAAAGTTCCGATTTCATACACGTACATGGAACACAGTGTCATAATTTTTAACTGCTTAAAGTGTGGCCTACAAGAATCGAAAGGTCCACATCCACAGTTTGCCCTTATACATTTCTTTTTCACTAGAAATGCTCTCTTAAAAATACTTGAATTGCCCCAGATCAAAAGCCCATACCGTAACACGGATGCTACATATCCATGATATGCTGTGATAGCGGCTTCTTTACTTATTAAGTTACTAAGTCTTCTGAGCGCATCAACGAAATTATTTAACTTGTTACACTTTAAATTTATGTGATTAGCCCAACTACAGTGCTGGTCCAAGATAAGGCCGAGAAATTTAAAATGTTGTATATGTGTTTTATGTGTTACCTCATAACTTCTTACTAGGTGAACCGATTTGGATGATTCTTTTTTTATTTGAAAGCTGGTACTTCTCTTGTGGTCCCATATGCTAATTAGATCATGGTCAGACCAATAGTTTTTGAGTTATTCTTTATAACTCATAATGAAGTCGGCTGTACAAAATTTTTAAGACTACAATACCAACTTGTGATAAGTGGTGATGAAGCCCTAGATGGTAAATCACAACGTTTTTATTATAATGTGATTCTTATGGTTCAGATTATAATAAAACCGTATGTACGTATATTGGCCTCCAGGATAAACATGTTAGCTTATTCATACTACATACTATAAATACTATAAATCTTATAACCTAAAATAAGAATTTATTCGGAGCGGTGCACCCTGTACCTGCCTACTGTTATGGTTTCTTCATCATCCGATGATGATGGTGATAATCATGCCGAAGATGATGATTGGTTTGGCGATCCTACGCATTGTCTCTTCTCATAGAGCGATGCTACTGTTTCCGGGGGTGTATGCCTTCTTGCCGTTTTCTTCGCCTGCTGTGGCATAGGCGACGGCTCCTGCCCACTCGTACGCTCAGGCAAGGTGGGCGTGAGCGCGGCGCTCGGTGCGGCTCCTTTTGCGGTGAGGATGGTTTTCGCATAGGTATTTGGCTAAAGGTGTCTACGTTCCGGGTTGAGTAGGTCTCTAGCTATTAAAGGAAAATCCAAAATATTTGTATATATAAAAATATATTAACTATACAAAGAATAAGACGCCATTTGTAACAGCTATAATTCATGAAGTGATATGTTGGGAGGGAAACATTTACGAATCATGCATTGAATACATCTTTTATGAATCATGATGTTTCCCTCTCATATATCGTCAGTTCCTTACAAACTTGACAGCTGGTCGCACCCTCAAAAGTTTTATTATATCGTACATCGACATTTTTTTCATTCATAAATAAAACTCCTATTTCTGATTAAAGGATGTTTTTTCATTTACTTACTGTTTATTATACCTTCATTATGTAATTAGGATAACAATGTATAAATATACAAATGTATACCTAGTCTTCCACAATAGTCTGTTCAAGATATGAACTGTGTGCTCGTTTGTCACCCATATTTCTATAAAAAAGTAAATTTGAATAAATTATATTAAAGTAAATTAAATATTAAATTAAATTAATGAAATGCATTATTGAGGTAACCACTTTACTTGGTAGACTAATTAGTTTGTATATTATTAAAGATATTTTAAATTGGGGTACTTCACTGCTGGCCGTATGAATGCAGGAATTCAATTTTTATTTTTTCATAGAACCCCCGATTCTATAATAAAATAAAATAGTGTCAAGCGAGCGCACAGTCCACTTGATGGTAAATGGATACTGTGGCGCAAAGAGATCTACATTTATCCCCAAATAAGAAACAAACTGCAGATATGTTGTCACCCCTGAGTACTAAGATGGTATGTATTGTATCCAGTAAAAAAGGTCTGTGGTTCTCTATGTATATTATAATATAATATATACTCACCATACGACACACAACAGCTGCTATTTTACGCTGGTATTCTTCTGAGAGCGTATTCCTTAGCCATTTAACCGACCCATTAATACTACAACCATAATATAGCTACAGCATGGCTCTACCACGTATACTCTGTGTCTCAAGTGGTTAAGGACCATGTTTGGTAGATTTCCTTGGTAGAGGCCTCTGTTCAGCTGGTAAATTGATTGGCTGTAATGACTTTAAAATATAAAAGTGGTGAGTAGGTGTTGGCGCCTTTACTGCTAGGAGTTCGTCTCGGATTGAACCACACGCTATTACCACCTACAAGCTGCAGTGCTTCTATGTTGGCTTCAAGGTGAAAGGTAGGAGAGCTAGAATAATTTCACCTTAATATTTATAGGTGATAATACATGATGTTCTTCAATGTTTTATGTTTCAGTTTTTTTTATAGGAGACGGGCCTAACGAGCATACGGCGTACCTGATAGTCAGTGACTACCGCCGCCCATGAACAACTGCAGCACCAGAGGAATTGCAGGTGCGTCGACGGCCTTATAGGAAGGAGTAAGCTCTTTTGTTGATGGTCCCTAAGTCGTATCGATTCGGAAAAATCGGTGGTGGTAGATAGTAAACTATTAACTATTAACTAACTACACAGAGAGATTTTACGAGGAAGAAAAATCCTAGTAAAACGTACAGTGGTGGACCGCCAAGCACCCGGATGCACCCTGGATGGTATCGGTAGTTTTGCCACGATGTGCATTCGTGAAGTTTGGCGGCTGGGATTAATCTGAAAGATTCCGCAGAACACTCCCCGTGGTAAATGCGAAAGAAAATGCAAAGGGATGCAACATCTCTTCGCAGCGCCAGTTGATCGAGCCGATCGGTAAGGACTCGGTCGTCGACGATTTGATCCGTTTTGCGCTGGATGTGGTCAAGTGGAAGGAGCTGGCACTGGGGAGTCCCGGCCAATAGATGGGTACAGTATTCGATGTGAGGCCGAACTTGCGCCTTGTAAAGTTGCAGTACAGTGTGCCGGTATGAAGTACTGTCCCACTCTGCTGAGCACACCAAGCTTTTTAGAGGACGATTTGGCCTTCTATTTCAAGTGACCACGAAACTGCACGTCACTCAATATGTCGACGCCGAGGATTCCGATACTGGCTGGGTAACAAGGGGAGTGCCTTGAAACTGAGGAGATACGACAAAGGGGTTCTTTTTAGCGGTAAACGCGCAAACTTGTGTCTTCTGGGGATTGAACTGAACTAGATGTAGTCGCCCCCAATTAGAGACTTTGTTGAGCAAAGACTCGACTTCAGACACAAGTTTGTCCCTGTACTCGGCGATGTTTTCCCGAAAAATATTGGCACGGCCGGTATATAGAGCATCACCAGTACTGTCATCCACATAGCAATGAATGTTACCGGCTTGCAACATATCTTTGATATGCAGAAGAAACAGTGTTGGTGATAGCATGCAGCCTTGTGGAACACCAGCATTAGGCTTGTAATCGGAGCATGCATCGTCTACTACGACCTTGTTGCTCCGATTTGCGAGAAAGCTGGTGATCTAGATGCTCAATTTCTCTAGAAGCGCATAGAAAGGGAACTTGGAAAGAAGCGGTTTGTGCCAAATCCGATCAAAGGCCTTCGCAATGTTCAAACTAACGGCCAGTGCCTCCCCTTTGGACTCTAATGTCACCGCTCATCTATGAGTCCAGAGCCTAGCAGATCGGCTTTCTCCTTTGCGGCATAGGCCAGTGAGTCATCCTCCCTGTGCAGAGATGGAAGAGATGGCTGACAGAAGTTTCTTTGGACAGCCTTGGCGAGAGACCAGAATGCACGGGTTCACGAAGGAAGTCGAACTAGTTTCTCGCCAATTCTGCCAATATGCTCTTAGTTTGCTTTGGCAATGTCTCCTTTGAAGGACCAGAAGGCGGAATTATACTTTAAGGGCGCTGATGTATACGTCCCGGGACCTTAATTTAGAAGTAACATAGTGAAAAAACTTCCATCACTTCATACCAAAATGATCCAAAATTTTTGTATTGAACATTATTTAAGCTTATTTGCAATGAGTTTAATAATACTTTTACTTCTAAAACCTTCTCTTTGAACAGTCGAAAGTCATTTAATGAATTGGCGACAGAAGAATTCCATAAGAGCAGATATAGGTTATATGATCTTTACCATTAAAGGTCATATAATCATAGCGTCGAATTTAGGGAATATGTAAAAAAATATTCAAAAATATTTAAAAGAGTGTGCTCCACAGCCAAGTCTTTGCATTTGAGCAACAAAATTAAAACGGTTTCTAATAAAATTAAAATGACATGGAGTATAATTAATAGCGAAACTGGTAAGATCAACTCTCGCAATTCAAACTACCAGTTAAGTGTTAATAACAAATTAACCGAATCAGATCAGGACGTTGCAATGGTTTTTGAGAAATATTTTACTGATATTTCGATATTAACCATTAAGTCACTGAATTCTTCACCTGCTGTCGCCGAATAATTACTTAAACAAAATGTAAATGCGTGTACAAAGAATTTTACATTTCATAAAATGTCATCAACAGATATTGTAGAATATTTTAAAACTATTGATGTTAAGAAAACTACGGATCTGTGGGGGATTTCCGTAAAGTTATTGCGTCTATAATAGATACAATCGCGCCTCATTTAGCTATTATTTTTAATACTAGTATCGAATCTAGTGTGTTTCCTGATTTAATGAAGTATAGTAAAGTAATACCTTTATTTAAATCAGGTAGTACATTAGACCCCGCCAATTTTGGACCTATTTCTGTACTACCAACACTACGTAAGATTTTTGAAAAAAAAATTCTTTATCAAATGTTAAATTTCTTTAATATAAATAATTTACTTCATTAAAATCAATTTGGTTTCACAAGGGGTCGCTCGACAACTGATGCCGGTGTTGAGCTGATTAAATATATCTTTAATGCATGGGAGAATTCACACGATGCTTTGGGTATATTTTGTGACCTATCCAAATCCAAAGTATTTGATTGTATTCACCATGAAACATTAATCAGGAAAATTCAACACTATAGTGTAAGTAGTGATGCTTTTAAATTAATTATTTCATATTCAAGTAAGAGAACGCGAAATGTTGTCATTAACAGTATGAGTTCTTCCGGGTCGATGGTACAAATGGGCGTGCCTCAAGGCTCAATTCTCGGCCCCTTTCTGTTTCTTATACATTAATGACTCACCTTACATAGTAGGACACTTCTTTAATTTTAAAATTAAGTCGACAATTGCTATAATATGGCGAAAAAAATAATGCTATATCTAAATTAGTAAATTGGTTCAATGTTGATAATTTGCATTTAAATGGCACTAAAACGAAATTTCTGAAATTCATGACTCCAAATGTCAAACAATTAAATACTAATGTAATTTTAAATGGGGAGAAAGTGAGTATTGTACATACCACCATTTTTCTTGGAATCACACTAGACAGGAACCTTCAATGGAGCCCCCATATATCGAAAATAGCAAGCAGACTTAGTTCTTCAGCATATGCCGTAAAAAAGATCAGAAGTCTAACTAGTGTAGAAACAGCTAGACTAGTTTAATTTAGCTATTTCCATAGCATAATGTCGTGTGGTATTTTGCTATGTGTGTCCCACGCAGCTGACACTGAAATTATATTTGTTTTACAGAAGAGGGCCATAAGAGCAATTTATGATTTAAAGCCTAAAGAGTTGCTGCGACAAAAATTTAAGAAAATTAATATATTAACTTTGGCCTCTCAATACATTTATGAAAATGTAATGTACGTACACAAAAATAAAAGTAGTTACAAAAATAAGTGATATTCATTCTGTAAATACTAGGAAGAGACTCAAGCTAGTAGTACCAGTTACTCGACTCCATCGAGTCAGTAATTCATTCTTGGGGCGATGTATACGCTTTTACAACAAAATTCTAGTAAATATACAAAATTTGACCTGCTCAAAGTTCAAAAACTTTATTAAACTAAGTTTGTATAAAAAGGGTTATTATAATATTAAAGAATTTATGGATGATAATAACCCTTGAAAATGAGGTGATCGCTACCAAGCTATTTGTAATTTGTTGTGTTGTTAATTTATGTAACATACATGATTGTAAGCTGTTATTTAAAAAAATAAGTCCCGCTGGGTTTCTTGCTGATTCTTCCCAGGACAGAGGATTTTTTTCGATTCAGTGGTAATTATGTAAAAGAGTGACTTTCAATAAGTATTATTTATAATCTATATTGAATAAAAAAGTTTCTGCTTCTGTTGATGTAACAGGTCTGAACAGGTCCTATAGCACTCCTGCGTGTAGCGTGATGCTATTTTACAGGAGCGACTAAACCATGACTGAGACCTGCCTACGATGGGCATCACAGAGGAAGAAATACAATGTTGCATACCCTGAAGTACCACATCAGCAACAGAACATTGGGATCATTCGGCAAAAAGCAAACCCACCCCTAAGGGTAGGATGCAAAGAAAGACCGCATCCCATCCCAATCGGCCGTTCTATAGTGCCAAATACGGTGGCAGTCTGCAGAAATGAATCGCGATTTCAGCATATGTGGCACCACACTCTGGACTAGACAATGGTGCAAGGTGCCAAGAGGGGCGTTAACGGAGATATCTGTCCGGATGAGAGGTTAGCAGAAGGTCCAACAGGGAAGGTGCATGATTCTCCATATCTGGAATCCGCGTAGGTGCAGTTACCAGTTGTGTCGGACCATATGCCATGGCAAAATCATGAACAGATCTCCTAGCATGATGGGTTAAACATAAACCGAGCCATTCGGCGTAGTGGGCGTTAAAATCGCCGAGAATCACGATCTCTGAGCTTGGGATCTACTGTAGCAAGGAGTCTGTAGCCATTTGGACGTGGTCGATGAGTCGGTCTGTTTCGGCATTACAGCTACGGGACCTATAGAGGCACCTGTAGACGCGCGGATGGTTGTCGCTGTCTACGCGAAGCCAAAGGCTGGATAGCTTCAAGACCGCCGAGGCGTTGAGAACAGATGTCCTCTCATATACGCAAACTCTAGCCCGAGGCAGGTACCCCAGGTAGGAGAGATACGAAGTATTAACCGGAGACGACACCTGCGTCTCATTCAGAAAGAGCAAGGCCGGCTTCGCCACCTCGAGACGATAGTGGACGGCGTTTAGGTTCGAGTGAAGTCCCCTGATGTTGTAGAAATTCACGGATAGCGTGGCAGGAGTCGCGTTGGTCTTGTTGCTCAGTTTGCCCCACGCAGTTTTTGTTTTGAGCGGAATTTTGACCCCTCCCCCCCTCCACCCAAGAATACGTTGGGCAGTCTGATCACCCACGCTCAGCCAAGGCTTCTCTAGGGGTGCTGGTACCCTCCTGGGTTAGTCCTATATTTAATTTCGCTACTGGCAATAGCCACTTACCATTAGTGGTTTGTTAGGTAGTTTGTCACTTTTATATTTGTAAATAAACCTTTGATGTTTTTCTACGTCACCAAATTATGTTATAATAGTCCAATTTAATCAAGAATTTGGCACGAACAAACAAAAGGAATGGGAATAATGGATTTATTACGCCACCTTGATAGATATTGTGTTGGTATAGCAGCTTTTTTCCTGAAATCGTTGAACAATCGAAATATTACATTAATATTATAATATAATATGTGTCGCTTTTATTTCATGAAACATTTATCTACGTAGTATTTTATTGAAGTGCATTTCATTTTCCGGCTGATTTCAAAATTTGAATAACACAGTGCTTTAATACAACATGATGTGTGTACATCAAACACGGTATAAAATGTAACTTCATTGTAATAATTCAAATCGTTTAAAATAATGTAAAAAAATAAATTTTATGTCCTGGGGCTATTTAACTCAGGAACACAGCGGGGTTTTTAAATTCCACAGTAATCGAGTGAGTGAGTAAGTAAAAATAAATGTAACAAGTTAACCGAGAGGCGGCAACTGCAGCTTGGACTTATTATACCCATGTAAAATTAACGATATCATGTGCATTCTCATCTAAAACTAAGTCGATTTTAATGTAATTTTAATAACAATACAAGTGTTGTGGCTAAGTAGCTAAGTACATTTTTCCTTTATTTTTATTTAGAAAAAGTTTTTTTCTAGACGTGTTATAACGGCAGTATAGTTGAGCAGTTCATACAATTTAAGATCGATGGTTGTTTTTAAAATATTTTATAATTGGAAGATAAAATAAAGAACGTAGTAAGAAACGTGGCAGCCGTAGAAACATTTTTTATCGTAAAAATATTCGCTCATCATCAAGGGAGGAAACAGGGAACGTTTATACGGACTGAACGCCGCACTACCCGGATATCAGTTGAAACCTCTTTATAAGCCTATTTCACCTAAAGTCACTTTTTTAAGCTTTAGTTATACCAGATCGATTGTGAATTCAAGACTGTTACTTAATGTCCGTCTCAATCAGACGAACGCAGACGTGCTCAGAGTATCCAGAATAACCAGTAGAATATTATGATTGTATACCTACGTCTAATTTATCGCACCTACCTACCTACCCTCATGTGTATGTGTGCATGAAGTTATTTTTTTCTTTAAATACTGTCGCACACACTACTGTGTGGTAAAGCAAGTATTAATACAGGCTGTACATTTCATCTTACTCCTCAGTGGTGTCAACGCATCTGTAGCCTTTTTTGTTTGCACGTGTATTGTAGTAGCCACTTACCATCAGGTGAATTGTAAGTTCATTTTTTACTTCAGTTTTATAAAAAAAAAATATCGTAGATAATATTTTATTTCTCTGACATGTTGACTTCCTCAAAATGTTTTCTTTCATTGAAGTAATATTACTAGTGCCGATGGGGATTGAACTGAGTTTACTTGCGGACGATAAATTTTAAAACGTGCGCTTGGCTGAGCCGCGGTAGCTTAGGGGATGAAAGTTTCCTTGAAAAATATATCATATGAGATAAAAAATAAATAAAAGATAAAATATGGGGTAAATTATATTAAAATGACGTTTATGTGAAAATTACAGACAAAAATAATATAGACACAGTTAACATAACAATCCATCAAAAGTCCACTCCTAAACAGAGATTTCCCCATAGATTATCTTATAGGGGGAAATTTCTAATAGTTCTAGGCATTTTTGTGGCTAGGTGGGTTGGTAACTGCGTTTTTTTATTATTTAAATTTTACTAGAAGACGCTGCTGCCCATCTCCCGGGTTACCCTCTGTCACCTCTTACAACACCCACGGGACGATATGGTTCAGTAGATATTCTTACATTACTACGACTCGGCAAATGATTGTTTAATAAAATACAGAGAGGGTTTACTAGATCGAAATAAAATTTCTTTAAATTTTATCCAGGATTTTATGTATCTATTAAGTAGAGATTAAACTTTTAGCCTGGAAGGCTAGTTTGCCCGATTTGCAAAAAATGATTTTTATTTCAACCATTTCATTACATTTTTGGAACATTATGGAGTACTTTATGTAACTGTTTCTGTTGTATAGATATCACAATATTAAAAAAAAAACAGGATTTATATCAAAAACTGGAAAATAACAAAAGGTAAACTCATTTTCGTCAAAATCCCCCAAGCAAATTAAGGGATTTGATCAAAACCTAGATTTTATACAGAAATTTCTTTTGTAAAATCTTAGTATAAATATAATATTGACTTTTTCTAAATGTTTTCTACATAAGTATTAATTAAAAAATTCAGCAGTTACAAATAAACTTTTTTTAAACTTTTTTTTCCTACTTTCTTCTCACGTTATTGAGTGGATTTTAACATATTTGATTAAGAGTTATACAAAGTTTTGCTTTAAGAGAATTGTAGGTTCCTTTTTAATTGTACGTTTTTTTTATTCATTTGTGTGTAATATTTTAAAGGAATTGTAGGTGTCTTTTGCAGCAAAAAATTGAACAACCCTTTTAATTTTCACCCTTTTTTTATTAATATAATAGAAGGATGATAAAGGAGGACACAGTGAGTGAGTGAACATAGGCACCTTCATCTACTCTCGATTAAGAATGAAAATGCCGATGCGTAGTAACCACCACTGAGATAGAAGGTCTTCACTAGCCACACATAACACACATGCTTCTGCTATAGAGCCGACACGTAATTTATTTTCAATTATTCTTTACAGACTATTGAATAAAAGTATGTTTTAGTATTTTATCGTGTTTAATTTACCTATTTTAATTCCTGACGTAACAGTATTTGAATATTTATTTTTGGTTCGATCTACGCAGACTGAGGTTACAAAATCTTGAAGTCTTGCGGTGGCATGCTTGGGTTTGATTTAAATTTGTTAATTATAGGATCTGAAGCAGATGGCAGCACCCATCCAATTTCGCTATATTTTAATTTTTTTAAATTTAAATTTAATTTCAATAGCCTCGCATATCATTGGTAGGAATCGGTGTTTTTTTGCGAGGACTATCTAAGCTCAAGTAATGGTGGGGACGATCTTGAACATGTTCACAGACAGCAGACTTACCAGAGCGTCGGTGCCTCATGTCAGCTATATGTTATTCTATACAGACTATCGAAAGTCCGCTGCCGAACGTAGGCCTCGCGCATCGATTGACTCCTAGGGGAGATATTTGTCATAGTTGCCATCCTAAGTAGGAATATGCTGCTGGTCATGTCCTGTTCAATTTCCCTCTGTACATTTTTTATTATATTGAATTATTACCAGGAAGCTTGTCATATCGCCCACGGGATGATTTGATGTAGATGATTATATCATGAAGCTACTACACGTTGACCAGCGGACTCAGCATGCTGCAGTTATATGCTTACAGTCACGTACGTAAAGTATTTTCGAAGAATGCGCTAGCATGCATAAAGAGAAAAGTATGCTTTTCGTTAGAGCGTACTTTTTGCGTGTGCTTCCCTGTGCTTTTAGGTGTGATATTCTGTTAAAATCTCTGTCCTATCATTGTCATCATTAACAACAACAACATTCCGCAAAAGTCCACTGCTAGCATGAGCCTCTTCCATTGTAGAAAACATTTACTAGGTGATTGGACTCCTTTCGATTCGATTCGATTCGATTCGGATTACCTTCTTACCAATTATTTTGCCATATAGCTTGCAATGTTGTGTTCCGGTCTGTAGGGTATAGGGAGCCAGTATAATTGTAGGTTGTTCATCTTAGCTTTCAAAGGTGACAACGTACATATAGCCTTCTTTTTTAAAGTTAGTTGCATGTGATCATGGACTGTAGTAGGCACATATCATCAAGTGGACGATAAGTCCGTTTGTCACGTCAGTTTTATAAAAAGAAAGACTTGCCTTTATCGTCACGCTTGGCAGGAGTATTGATAAAAGCAGTATCAGAGGTCACGCTTTTAATGCTACTCTCCGTCGCCAGTCTGGATATTTTACACCTGGCGTAAGGAAGTTATATATTTGTAGTTCCACGTTGCAGCTGGTTCTGTGAGTGGGATAAACCTTGCACTGACAAAATATCAGAGTTAAATAGCAGTTCAATGCTGTTGTTTTTCGTTTGATGAGTATAGAGAACCGGAGACCTTTTTTAATGCATACGTGGCATTCCATCTTAGTTTTCAAGGTGACAATGTTTCTGCACTCAGATTTTAGTCGAAGACAGATGTAGATGTCTGTCGGCCATCTTATTACCATCGAGTGGACTGTGTGTACAATTGTCACGCCTATACTTTAAATAAAAATAAAATAATATCCCCTTCTATCGGAAGCCGAAAGATCTTTCTGGAATTTCTTATAGTTACCTATTACGACCTTCACGAAATAGGTAGGTAAGTAGCTATTACACCGCTAACACATCATAAACTTACCCTATAAATTATACCTGAGTAAATTACGTTCCAATTTAATGGTATTCAAATTTTAAACTGTTGTTTTAGGTAAAAGATAAGTTACAAAACAAAAGGTACAAAACATAAATAAAAGGGATGATTGACGACAAGCTTATAGGGTAATTTATGGAAGCTATTGCGTGTCAGATTAAGGATTAGGTACGGAAAGTCATTTTCATAGAAATTTACCCAATATTATGGGTTAATGTTCCCGACGAAAATCTAAATTCTATTTAAGTTTGCTTTATAATTTCATGTACTTTAATTTCCTATTTTTTATAATAGTGTGTTATGTAATATTGGATAATAGAGAGTCCAAATCAGTTGTTATAATCGTGTATTGTGTAATATCGGATAATGGAGGGTCCAAATCTACCTGTATGGAAATTAGCTGATAGCGTCATGACGTTACGCGTTGGTCCAAGTGGAACAGCGGGGTTAGCCAAGTTAACATTCTGCAATTGTTATCGCTAATAGAAAATTTTAAAAATGAATGACACGCTCTCACAGAATACAGGGAGTGTAGAGAACCGGATACCCATTTTACTGGAAAAGAGGCATTGCATCTTAGTCCTCACGGTTGACGACGCATCTGCATTTTGATTCTTTATTGAGAATAAATATAGATGTTTATCGGTCACAGCAACCACTTACCATGAAGTAAATCGTGTGCTCGTTTGTCATCCTATCCTATTAAAAGAAAAACATCAACATTACGTCACGTGAATTATCCCTGATATTATATAATTATTATATACTAAGCCGTAAGTAGTGGCGGTGTAAGAATATCCCCTACCCCATACTGTCCGGACAGAGGGAAACTGAAACAGGAAATGGGCAGCAGTATCTTCCCGGCAACAAACTTAAAAACAAAAAAAAACATCGTACCCTCCATCGCATAAGGTCGTAATGTCACTTTGATTACTATCTTTTATGATAACTTTTCAGTACTTATAATTGTGAATTTTGTTTGACTTAAAACCTGGAATATAATAAGAAGTATTATATGGTTCGTACCTTAACAGAAAAATGTTTATTTTTTTGGGAAGTATTAAAATTTGATACCTACAACTCTATGCGTGGGGACTAAAATGTCATTACTTCAAGTTACGACGAGTCACGAGATGTCATTAAGACGAGTTGCGATATTATGCGTGGTAGAAAATTGTTTTGCCATCAATTTGCTACAAATTACGTCGTTATACGTCGCTTCTCTTTGTTATTCATTATTTTTAATGATGTCGTAACATCGTTACAATGTAATGTAAGATAGAGTAAAAACAGCAAAATGATGAATTATTGAATAAATCAGTCAACTATTTGAATAAAAGCCCAAGTGCGAGACGGACTCGCGCATGAAGGGTCCCATATAATCGTAAAACACGTTTCTAGTAGGGGAGTCCCCTTTAATTTTAATTTAATTTTTATTATTTGTTGTTATAGCGGCAACAGAAATACACATTCTGTGAAAATTTCAACTGTCTACCTATTACGGATCATTAGATACAGCTCGCTGACAGACAGAAGGGTGGACAGCGGAGGCTTAGTAATAGGGTCCCGTTGGTTACCCTTTGGGTTATCATCATCATCATTACAGCCCTACAAGTCCACTGCTGAACATAGGCCTGCCCCAAAGAATGCCACAAAGCACGGTCCTGAGCCACCTGCATCCATCGAATTCCTGCATGTCTTACCAGGTCGTCACTCCATCTCGTGGGGGGACGCCCTACACTTCGCCTACCGGTACGAGGCTGCCACTCGAGAACCTTTCTGTCATTCATAGGGGGTATTTGCCATAGTTGCCACGCTTGGCGAGCGGGTTGGCAACCGCAGTTTTTTTTTATTGTTAGTTTGTTGTTATCAAGAAGATGCTGCTGCCCATCTCCTGCCTGTTTCCCTTTGTCGCCTTTTACGACACCCACGGGAGGATATGGGGTAGTGGATATTCTTGACGGCCACTACACGGCACCCTTTGGGTACGGAAATTTAAATCAGAGTCAAATAGTTTATTTAAACTTTGATCTCACAGCAAAATTTGGTATGAATGGCATAAAAATTGTATTACTTTTTCTAAAAGAACAAATATTAATCAGTCTTAGGTCAGCATAATACTATCACAGGTTTATTTGTTATAAATAATGTAAGAATTGGCTATATGAATTAGTAAATCTGTACCAATAAAAATATATATTTTGGTCTAGGGCATTAACTGATTATTAACAGTAAACTTTTAAATAACAAAATAAAGAAAGGTAAACATAAATACTAATGTTTACCATATATTTCAAAATTTAAGTAATAAAGTTATTCGAAAGTAATTTTACTAATTAAAAATATAGTAAGAGAAACTAAGAGTCATCTGATGAATCGATATCAACAAGTTCTTCGTTTATAGCATTACGTGTACAACACAATTATCAGTTACTTATCTTCACGCACAATCCCTGACGGGGTAGCCAGAGAGAACAGATCGCCAAGTGTCACGATCCTTACAAACCTCTTTCGCTTCTTTCAGATTCATTATCTTCTTCATGCATGCACGTCTAGGTATCCGAGTACTCTTGACCCTACCCTCTTCGAGCAATTTGCTCACATGGTCTTCGAAAGTTAGTCTCGGTCTACCTCGACACCTTTTAATATTAACTTTCGCGCTATATATTTTCTTCACCATTCGGTCTTCACTCATTCGCTCAACGTGCCCAAACCACCGAAGCACGCCCTTATCAATTTTTGTGATAAGGTCATCTTTCAAACCTGCCATATTGCGAATCTCTTCGTTTCGCTTTCGGTCGGCCATAGTAACGCCGCACATTTTACGAAGAGATCGCATCTCCACTGCATTCAACTTACTTTTATGCTTCTTCTGGCATACCCAGGTTTCGCTGCCATATAACAAAGTCGGTACCAACACTGCGTTATGTATTGCAAGGCGTGCACTCTTCGCTACGCCTTGCCTTTTGACTAACGCAGTCAGGGCACCATTGACTTTGTTCCCGGCAGCGACACGCCTGTCCACATCTAAATCACATCTTCCATCCCGGCTAAAAGCACTCCCCAAGTATACAATTTCATTTACCTGTTCTAGACATTCCTGATTTACCCATATTTCACACTTCGTTCTCTCTTCGTCCCTTTCAAATACCAGAACCTTAGTTTTATTAGCATTCAAACGGAGACCTTTAATTTCACATTCCTCTTTCATACACGTGACTAATGCCTGCAGTTCTGCCTCTGATGGTGCAATAAGTACTGCATCATCAGCATACAGCAGACAATTTACTTTTATGTCACCCAATTTCACACCCAAACAGCTATCTTTCAGCTTCTGTAAACAGCTGTCGAGATACAGTATGAACAGCCAGGAAGACATGACACAACCCTGCTTTACGCCCGTTTGGACGTTAAACATGGGTGACAGGTCATGCCCTACCCGCACACAGGCTTTACAGTCACAGTAAAGAGACTGCACAGCCCTTAGCAATCGACCATCCACACCATACCCCGGCAACAGTTCCCACATTTTCTTCCTTACAACCTTATCAAATGCTTTCTCAAGATCCACAAAAGCACAGAAAATCTTCTGGTTAGCAGCCAGAAGCTTTTCCGTGATCATGCGGAGAGAAAACATTTGATCCGTGCATCCTCTTCCAGGTCTAAATCCGCATTGTGCCTCCCATAGAAATCTTTCCGATTTCTCTTGCATCCTACGTGTTAAAACCTTCGAGTAAACTTTACTTGCTAAACTGGTCAAGCTGATCGATAGCACCCGCAGTCAAAATGTGAACCTTTACCTTTATATAAAGGCACAATGACTGCGGATTGCCAATCATCCGGGACATCCCCCGTCCGCCAGCACAAATTGCACAGCAGATGAAAGCTGTCCCAGACGCGAGGCCCACCATACTTGACCATTTCAGCAGTAACTCTGTCTAGTCCCGCAGCCTTACCACATTTCAAACTTCGAATCGCACGTTCAATCTCTTTCATACTGATGATCTCAGTGTCATCGAGGTCCGGGTCTGACGTACCAGTCACGGCGTCATCCCCGGATCCCTCACTAAGATCATCACACGCATACATTTCTCTATAAAATTCGCTCCATCGCTGCATGACGTCCGATTTTTCTGAGAGGACGTCATTAGTTCTCGAAAGCACTTTGTTCATTCTTAAGGCCGTCGCACCACTTCGGGTCCTTCCAACCTCTTTCCAGAAGAGTTTGGAGTTCTCCTTAAAGTTGTGCGACAACCTTTCGTCCGCTTCCATTCTACACCTTTCACGCACTTCCTCAATCAGTGCTTTCGTGTGAACTTTCTGCAGCCTATATCTTTCTTTCATCTTCTCTCTCATATCCTTATCATTACTAGAGGCCAAGTAGTCTAACCATGCTTTCTTCTTCTTCTTTACAGCTTCTTTCACTTCATCATTCCACCATGCATCTCTTCTTTTACTACTGCCTCTTTTTATTGTTCCACACACTTCTTCCGCTGCACTTACCATTCCATCCCTAAGGTTCTGCCATGTTCTTTCTACACATTCTTTTCTGCCATCGATGGTGTGCAGCTTTTCGGCTACCCTCGCATGATATTTGTCCCCAGTATCCGCTTCCTGAAGCCTCCAGCTTCGGATGCGACAGACCGACTGTGTTTCTGTTACTGCCGTCCGGTAGCGCCAACCCGCGAACAGACCCCTAAATCTAGTAATCACTAGATAGTGATCCGTTCCCAGGTCAGCACCCCTGAACACTCGCGTATCCATCACCTGTTTTCGCAGTCGGTCATCCACCAGGAACAAATCGATCATACTTCTCTCATTCTTTTGTTCTCTAGTATACATATGGATTTTTTTGTGATTAAACATAGTTTTTGTCACAAGAAGACCCTTTTCCTTGCACACCGCCAGTATAAGCTTGCCAGCATCATTAACCCTTTTATCGCCAAACTTTCCAAGTACCGACTCGTACCCTGGTCGAACGGTACAAACCCATCCATTCAAATCCCCACATACAACAATTCTTTCGTTTCCCCTAGCCAAATCTAGAACTTCTCTTACATTCTCCCAAAACTCCTCCAGCTCAGCCCTGGACGACGAAGCTACCAGCGCATAAACAGCCAAAAGGAATAACTTCGTCAGTCTCAATTTAAAGCGAACCCAGAGAAGTCTTGAGTTCACAAACTTATATTCAGTCATAACATCGACCAACCGAGAAGACAGCAGCACCCCCACTCCCTGGCAGGCGTTCTCGCTCTCCGGGACTCCGAACCATAGAGCTAACGCCCCGCCAGGGAGCTCTTCAGTACCACTGCCCTTCCGTTTGGTCTCCGACATACACACGATATCTAATTCTCTTTCTTTCATTATTTCGATCAACTCATTCGTCTTATCTCTCATGCCTCCTCTAACATTCCACGTGCCAACTCTGCACTCTGTCCTCCACCTTCCGTCGTGTCGGCTGTGCGTGACGGGTGGCAGTCCCCATCGCCGCTTTGCGCGCTGCATTCCACACCAACGGGGACGAGCTGGTGTGCGTCGCCTTGGGGGGACGCCCTAACCCTCGTTGGCATGGGTGCGCAGCTGAGTAGAATTGCAGCCCTGAAAAGGGCTGGCAGGGGTCGCGACGAGCACGCTTCTACAATGACCCCCTGAAAAGGGCTGGCAGGGGTCGTGAAAAGGGCTGGCAGGGGTCCAATTATCAGTTAAATAAATATATACATTCTTTAGCACCGTCGCTTACTTTAGCCTCAAAAAATTTTGGAAAACTACTAGCAATTTCACATGCGCCATGTCTCCCATTTATCTCTGGCCACATTATTTTCTTTTATAGAAGAACATACTACTTACGTGGTAGAACCATGTTGCAGCTATCCAGTGCAACGTTGACGTGTTTCGGGGATATAACGTAACCCTGTCTTACATCTTTCTGCAGTTGGATGGGTTTCGTACTCTGGTTGTGTACTCGGACAGCCATCGTAGCTCTACTGTACAAACACTTCAGCACTTCGATATACCGACAGTCAAATTGGCACCGCTGCTGAAGGGACTGCAGCACCAACTAAATTTCGACGGAATCAAAGGCTTTATTATAGTCAACATTCGCCAAAAATAGTGACAATTTGCCGAAGGATATGTTCGGGAAGAGAGGGGTTCGGGAGGCTAGAAGGCGTCCAGTTTACATGTGAGACGATTCCTAATAACTCTCGAAAACAGCACGTAGACGCGTCTCAGAAGGGAAATCGGTCTGTAGTTCTTCAAGAGAGCGTTGTCGCCTTTCTTAAAGAACACTTCCATCACTTGCTTCACCAAAAGCTTGGAGCACTTCCACTCCAAGCCTCCGGTGTAGTTCTACCATGGAGGACGGATTTAAAGAGCTTTCGAAAGACTTCAAGTACTGGTTTTCCACCCGCTTTTAGATACTCCGCTGTAATTCTATCCTCGCCTGGGGCCTTGCCGTTTATAATGTGCTGGAGAGCCATTCTATTCTCGCTCAGACTGTCGTCCGGAATATCATCGGAATATTGTCGAGTAAGACTTGCTCTTGGATCGTTACTCGCACTTGCGTGTTTTTTATAGAATAGAATAAAGGTGACAAACGAGCATACAATCCACCAGATGGTAAGTAGATGCTGTCGCCTATAGACATCTTCATTTATTCTCAATCAAGAATCAAAATGCAGATGCGCCCCCACCCCTGAGGACTGAGATGGAGTGCCTTGTTTCCAGTAAAAAGGGTCTCCGGTTCTCTACACTCACCTTACGAAACACAGCAGCACTGAGCTGCTATTTTACGCTGGTATTCTATGAGAGCGTGGTCCTACCCCGTTCGAGCCGATCCATTCCTGCTGCAACCACCATATAGCTACAGCATAACTCTACCACGTAAAAAAACTCCAACGATGATGTGTACAGCTATCCATAGAACATCTCAATCTCATTCATAATCTCAGGTGTCCTGGAAACGACACTGCTGCACTCGGTCTTCAGCTTCGACAGTTGGCTCTTTCTGGCAGACATATTGCTAGTAAAGACTGGAGCCTTGATTCCGCTCGATTGCTTCTCCAATACGAACTGTATTGAAGTTGTGTAAGTCCCGCCGCATGCATTTGGAGATCTGTCTATTCAGTTGCTTGTACGCTTTCAAAGCTGTCGAAGACTACAGCTTTATTTCCCGTCTAATAGCCATGAGATTAATAATGTGATCGGAGAATTTTTGTGTTCTTCTTCGGCGGGTCTTGCAAAACTTAAAAAAATAATCTTTCAATATGTACACTAGACGTTCCCCTGTATCGTGGAGGCAATTTATGCTCAAAAAATTACACAAGGAGAGACATCAAGACCTGAAATAATAATTCTTAGGCCATACAAATACTACTTCCATGTCGGATTCAAACCCGCGGCTTTTAGCGGCGAAACTCAGGCCTCCTAAGCCACTCCGCCATGGTTCCCACACAGAGTGTTTTACAGTTAATAGTGAAACACAAGATTAAATATCTGCGACATGTTTATTACTTCACTGTTCGGTTTTTTAAACTTCAAGCTTATTAATTGGACTTTCCCTACAAATTAATTAGAACATAAAATGAGCAGTTAAAACGCTATTGCTAGCATAAGGCAATTTTAATATCAGACTCTTAGCAAGAATAAAATGACAACAGCAAGCATTATGACAAATGCTTTAAATATAATTAATAGAATCAGGCGTTACTTTGCGGAAATCCATTGTATAAAAGCTTTTACAAAAATTTACTTCGCAATTATCCGCGTTATAAAATAAAATGATGTGTCTTACCTAGTACGAAGAGCACCTCCCGCCCTCCCTTAATTACGTGCACTATCCCCGTCACCACTAATCCCAGCACCGCTACTCCCAACACCACTACACTAGGCAAGACACACTACTGATGATAATACGACACGTGTTTCGCCACTACACGAGGCATCCTCAGGTGATATAGACTCTACGGTGGCTAACCGCTAAGTTAGCGTTAAGCTAAGCTAGGTTAGCCACCGTAGAGTTTATAAAATGCTTTAAATATAAAAAGCATCTTATCTAACTCAAAAATAAGGCTAACACCATATTGGTTAGTTTGTTTTAGAATAAGGGTGACAAAAGAGCACACCTGGTGGTATGTGGATGATTGACATTAAGATAACTACATCTATTCTTAATTGAGAACCAAAATGCAGTTGCATTGTTAGCCCTGAGAATCGAAAGAATGTCAGTTTCCCTGCACTCACCACACAAAACAGTAATATTAAGCTGTTACTCTGTGAGGCCGTGACGTGTGACGCTGTGAAAGCACATGTCGAACCGACCAATTCATGCAGCAAATATTTTACTAACAGAAACATCTCCACCACACATTAATAAAAGATACAAAAAAATTGTTAAATAATTTAAAATCACCAAGCGGAGAAAGAAAAAGTATTTCGACGTCGCCGACAAGATAAACACGTTAGAGAAATAAGTGTACGTGGCAGTGGTTGAGATTTGGCTGAAAGCCAACGCTGAAAACTAACTTTGTGCAGATTAGCAAGTGACCTGCATTAAAAAATTACAGATGAAATTCCACGTGCAAAATTTATGGATGTTAATGACTGGTTATTTAAAACATCTTTATGCAGGAAAGTAAGTAAAATCACAGCCTATATACTCCTCCCTCATCTCATTTCTGCAAGGGTTTTAGGTCAAGGAAGTGTCCACGGCTTTGCCTAAGTACTTCTTCGTAGATTTCACATGCCTTTGAATTATACTACTTTTAATTTTAAAAACATGCAAGTTTTTTCACGTTTCCTTCACTGTCTAACACGTGGTTTGTACTTAAAATTGCAATTAACGATTTCATTGATGCCTGCGTAGATCGAAACTGAATGGTTGCGTTATGTGAAATTTATCACGGTTCTATGCTTTTATGCAAAATGTTACGAAAATTGAATGTGTGTTTAGCGTATGGCGTGCGTGCGTGCGTGCCTGCGTGCGTGCGTACGTGATCACTTGAATCATTATTACAGGTTCTTTTTTTAATTAAATAATTTACACTTAAAAATTCGTACCGTGGGTGTGCCGTAAGAGGCGACACAGCTAAACTGAAATAGTAGAAACAGATTCTCCTATTTTTTTTTGTTTGTTTTATTTGTTTGCTCACCGTAGTGACAACCACTATTTCACACATTCTTGGAAAGAAGTTCAGTATACTAATCTTGTAAAGTTGGCAATGTAAATATGAACAATTTTCTATTACCAGCCTTTGCACAAATCAAAGAAATAGTCATCATCATTACATCATCATTCCAGCCTTTCATAAGTCCACTGCTGAACATAGGCCTCCCCCAAGGAATGCCACAAAACACGGTCCTGAGCCATCTGCATCCTTTGACTTCCTGCATGTCTTACCAGGTCGTCACTCGATCTAGTGGGGGGTCGCCTTACAATCTGCCACTCGAGAACCTTTTTCCCCCTCAGTCAAAATCTCAGGTGTCCTGGAAACGATGCTGCTACATTTGGTCTTCAGCTTTGACAGTTGGCTCTTTTTGGCAGACAGATCTCTGGCAAAACTTTGGAGCCTTGGTTCCGGTCGATCCTTTCTTCAATATAAGCTGTATTGTAGTTGCGTAAGTGCCGCCGCATGCATTTGGAGATCTGTCTGTTAAGTTATCTGTATGCTGTCAAATCTGTTGAAGACTACCGCATCACAATTGTCTCTACTGCATATGGTGGTATGCGTACCAAAATTTTCTACTGGAAACGATGCATTCTATCTTAGTTATCAGGGGTGACAACGCATTAGCATTTTGGTTTTAATTCAGGATAGATAAATGTCTATGGGCTACAACATCCACTCACTATCACGTGAATTGTACGCTCGTTGATCACCCTTATTCTATACCAAAGCAAATATTACTCTTTACCTTTGTTCTTGTTCAGGGCGCTCCCATATCTTTACATAATATTGTTCTGTATAGTTATTACATTTTTAAAGTTATTTCGAATTTTTCTCTTGCCATCACCTTCAGATTGAATGATATAAATATTCTGTTTTATATCAGGCGAAAATAAATCATACAGAAATCTCTTAAGAAAATTTCAAGGTATGTATTACAATTCAAAATGTATGAAAAGTCGGTTTGAAAAAATTATTCGATTATACTTCTAATTGGTTTTATTGGAAAGTAATAAATTATTTATTCATCATTGATTTTATTCGTGCTTTCTTAATAAAAATAAAATATCTGAGCAAAAACATAAATTTAAAAATGGGACCAAATTCGGTGCAAACGACGATTGGGCTTCGCTGATAAAGTTATGATGTGAACGGGCGCCAATTTCTGTAGCAGTTGTTTAAAATGGAGGATATAAATGAAAAAACTACTTTCTTTGAACTGATACGGATCTTGGCCTCCGTTTTGATGTCAAATAGATATAAATTACATAACAGAGTATTTTCTTCTTAAAAGAAAAAAAAGATAATGTCCAAATTTGTCCAGTTTAACCATCATAATATACACAGTTTGCGCGTTTACCGCTAAAAAGAACACCTTTGTCGCATCTCTTAAATTTTATGGCCTTTCTCTTGCAGCCACAGACAGCTCTGTCTCGCCAGAAACGCAAAACTAGTTTATGTTATTTGCATTTTATGTTAACTCAGGAATTTACATAAAAAAGCCAAAATTAGCCGATAATACCCAGAATATTATCGTCATCTACATGTACCTCAATAATCTTTACAGCACTTGATTATCACTTTATTTTTTCACTACTAATATTTATTTTATATCAATTATTGTCACTTCGTTGCTAGCGATACGTTTTGCCAGGAACGCAAATTTCAACAGTTCGTTGCGGTGAAAATTTAAGAGTACTTAATTTTCAAACTTGGCACCTAAAAACCCCTAGTTTTGGCTTTTTCTAGATGCGAATTCCTGACTTTGGATTCCTAGCAAGGTAGAGCTACCACAGACACCATCGTTTACGTATTGAATGACGTACTGTTTCGTACTCTCTTGGGAGGTAAGAGCCAATTTAGGTCTCTAAAAAGTTTGTCGTGCTCATCAGAGTGGAACTTTTTACAAGGCCTCACATGTAATACTGTTGTCATCTCTGGGCCAAGGCACCCCAGTAGCAAATATTTCTATTCCAGCGCAGAGCGGTTCGAATGGTCCTTTGCCGAGTTCTTTCTAATCGGCTCTAATAGAAATCTATTAATGTTAAATGCTTCTACGATAGAGGTTTCGCCTGTGTTGTGTGCGTCTCCTGCATTAATTTAGTTGTTTTTTTATAAAAATGAATTGATGTAGGGGCTATGTTTTATTATACGGAAGAAAAAGAGAGGTGACAGGGGAATTCGCTTTGTCCTCATTTCTTTGACACTGTATCCTAGTATGCTTTGCATCTTATCGCGTGTATACGTTACAGTGAACACGCAGGAACACTGAGTGTTCCTGCGTGTTCTCGTATGCATATACTTGTTTCACAAAATAGTACATACACCATACTTGATAGTAATATTCAGAATATCGTTATGTTATCAGCCTATATTACATTTTTAGAACGAAGTTCCTTATCGGACGGTAAGAATTTGGCGGATGGGAGCTAGGCGAGAAAAAGTGTAAGATTTTTCCGTCATGAACTTTTCTGACGTGGTGTAGGCAGCTGGCGGCTATAAGGAAGCGAGATAGAATAATATCCATTTCCCTTGCACTTTTTCTTACCATTCCATAAAAGAAATATTATTTTATTTTAAATGACGCTTTATTTTAATAGATGCTAGTAGTTAATTTATATGTATTTGTTAATCAATAATATAATAGATTTATCAATAATAATATACTACGAAAGGAAGTTCATTCCAACCGAGTGTTCCACCACACTTACGGATGTTTTTTTATTATGTTTTTTAATTTACGTCTATATATAAATAAACACGCAAAAATAATATAACACTAATTATTTATTACCTTCAAGATAAAATTAGTTTGAGTACCAAAACATATCGGTTACTAATATAAAAAATGCATCCAAATTAGTATTATGAAATTAAAAAATAATTTCAATTTAATTTTATTAAGTCAAGTGAAAATTATTAAAATCTAAACAGTTAATGAATATAGAATATAGCTTGAAAAGTTCATCAAAAATTCATGTGGTCATCTAACATTCATTAATTTACATTCATTTGCAAACAGATGGCAGTGGTTTATAATTTACAATGGAGCTGTGTAGGGGAGGTAAGAATATCCCCTATCCCAAATCGTTCTCAAAAACCCCAAAATCGGTAAGAAGCAGTATAGGGAAACTGAAACAGAAGATGGGCTGAAGCATCATCATCAACACTGCGGCTCATAACCTGCCTGCCAAGCGTGGCCACTATGGAAAAATCCTCTCAATAAGGCAATAATCTTTAGGGGAGGCCTATATTCTGCAGTGGACTTACATAGGCTTTTATGAATGAATGAATCAAACGAATATAGTAATTCTTTTATTTTTATAAAAAGTTACGCCCACACTAGGATTTTCTCCTGTATCGCAGAGGCAGTTTACAAACACAAATTGCACAAGGACAAACATCCAGACCCGGAACAATTATTTGTATGCCATACATATACTTGTTCCTTGCGGGATTCGAAACCGCGACCGCTTCAGCAACTAATTGCTAAGCCGCTGCGCCACGGAACCGTCTAATAGTAATTAATTTTAAACATCCGAGATGAGTTCTTCTGCCCGTTTTTTGAACATTAATATTGTGTCGTAAAACATTAATATTAGTCGTTATGTAAGTTTAAAACCCTGTCAGAAATGAGAGGAGGCCTATGCGTAGCAGTGGGACGTATATAGACTGTATACAATTTTTGGAACTTTAAGTTTATTCTACAAAGCAATATTTTTTTTAAATCTTTCGATTAAAAATAATTTTAGACAAATAATAAACCTCCAAATTTTCCCCTATTCGTTAAAATTCCTTCGCTATGTTCATTTACCTGTTGAGTTTAAAAACTTGGTGATGGGCCAAATGAGAATGGACGTCGAAGTTACTTAAACCCCTTTATCAATGACCGGTCATGAGCACCGCATAATTAAATTGCGGCCCACATTGGAGGTCAACCAAAGTTTAAAATTAGTGTATCCCGCTATTTCTCTAGTTAATATTTTGAAAGTTTAACAACAATTTCTTAAAATTAATGGACATCTGACAATTTTTTTAAATTCTAGCTCAATACTTTAAAAAGATTTTTCATATATCATTATTATCATCATTACAGCCCTTCGCAAGTCCACTGCCGAACATAGGTCTTCGCCATGGAATGCCACAAAATACAGTCCTCAGCATGAAGCTAATACAAAGGGGAGACGGCATAAGCAACTGTGCACTGTGATTCTAAGTAGGTCCTGACGTCATCATAGTGGGCGTGGCTCTAGTTAGTATACTGTCAGCATTCGTCCTGTGCGCTTATGTGTTGAAAAAATCACAAATCGGTGTATTTTCGTAGTATTAAGAAGAAAAGGATGAAGTGTTGTGTTTTATTGTGTAAAAAGTACTCAGATAGACGCTCTGATGTTATGGATGGCATCACATTTCATTTGTAAATAATTTTACTTACCTAATTTATTAAAATAGTTCTAGAAAAATCTCTTTGCGTCGGCTTTCAAATATAATTAAATATATTCGACACTAGATGGCGACAGTTTGTGTCATGTGAACTAAAATATAAAGGTCCGTACAGCTCAGTAATGATAAAATAATCATATGAAGGTGCTGAAATTTGTTTTGCATTCAGACATAAAGAAATTTTAATCGCCAAAATATTATTTTTATATTTTTTAACATTTTGTGGACATGCTGCCATCTACCGTCAAGGTAGCTAAGCTACATTGCAACATCGATATGGAAAGATTCGAGTAGTTTTACTATTTATCGGTAGATGTAGATAGTGTAAAGTGGGCGGGGCTTTGTATCCCCTCACCCCGCAAATTGTCACGCGTTGTTACATAGTGAAATTTAATTACAACGTCTCCTCTTTGTATTTGCTTCATGGTCCTCAGCCATCTGCATCCATTGATTTCCTGGATCTCTTAAACAACACGCCTTTCTGCCTAGTGGTCATACGTATATATATACCATCATATACACTGCTTGCCGATACAAGGCTGTCATTCAAAACCCTTAATTTTTTTATAGGTTTCGGTTCATCAATCTTTATGGCCGGCCCATTTGCCACATCAGCTAACTCTGTGATCCTTTAGACAATGTCGATTACTGTGGATCTCCTTGGTGTGTCATCGTTACATATTTTATCATATTATCATTAAAGCCTATCGAAGCAGAATTCAAGCGCTGAACCTTGGTCTCCTCCACAGATTTACCTTATACGGGGTTATTTGCTATGGAAACTGCAGTGTTTTTATAATATTCAGCTATTATTATGATGATGCTGTAGCCCATCTCCTGTGTCAGATTCCTTCTGACGCCTCTTACGTCACCCACGGGATGATATTGGATAGTAGATTGTTTTACGCTTCCACTACACGTCACCTAACAATTTATCATATTCTATTTACATAAATATTTTAATAGACATAACTCAACAACAAAATGTTTTGGGATGTGGTTTTAAATTTGAATGGAACCATTGTCAAACTTTTTTTGTTACCCCCACACTAAGATTTTCTCCTGTATCGTGGAGGCAGTTTATAAACACAAATTGCACAAGGACAAACATCCAGACCCGGAACAATTATTTGTAGGCCATACAAATACTTGTTCCGTGCGGGATTCAAACTCGCGCCTCCCAGCGCAGCAACTCATTGCTAAGCCACTGCGCCACGGAGCCGTCGAGAAGTACACTATATAAAATAAAGTCCTAGATGTATCGCGAGGAACACTCATGATTTGCCTTTCTGGCGTCGAGTAGGTTTAGCACTGAACTGTGTGTGGTATGGATTTGATATGTATATGTAGGAGGCTGAAATAGCACTTTACAGGCACTACGCTTCCGCCGCATACCGCGGTTTGCTCTTAGGTTAGATTCGAAAATTCTATAAAATGCTCGGAGGTGAAGTATTGTGTGGATAGCAAAATAAGAAATTTAAATATTTCGCAGACACTTTAATTCCACAAATAGGCATTTGCCAACATGTTTACCATGGGCCCTTCTTCTGAATGAGAGAAGGACCTTAAGTGAGCCTGTTGGTAAGGGGCTGTGCATATATGTAGCCTAATATTTATTGAGTATTATGTCTTAATATTTGGCTTCCCATTTTTATCATTGGCTTTTTATTTAGAAATGATTTGCGCTAGTACGGCTGGCAGTAACTGGATGCTTGAAGCGAAAGATCGGGCTAAGTGGCGCACCTTGCGAGAGGTCTATGTCCAGCAGTGGACTGCTGCAGGTTGATGATTATGATGATGAAGTTAATTTTCGTAATAAACAAAAATGTATAGAAATTACTTAGTTTACACTTTTGATCAAAACAACGTATTTAATGATACAACAAGCGTAATCACACTATGAAACTTGTTTTGCATTAACCAAGAGATGTAATACATTGTAAGAAGCAACAAGTTCTTTCCACTTATGTAACTTGAAGCTATAATATTGCACAGAGAGCACAATTTCGTTCAGGAATGCTAATGATATTACAGTAAACTAGCACTTTATTTGGAACGAACGTAAGTAACTATATATATAAACAAATAAAATTGAAGTGTCTGGTTGTAATATTAAAATAACATATTTTTAGTAAATGTATATGATGTATATCAATCATACTGTCTGTCTATCTGTCTGTTTGTTCCGGCCAATCTCCAAAACTGCTGTACCGATTTTGACTGGACTTTTACGCGCAGTTAGCTGTAACTTAACTGGGTAACTTAGAATAATTTTATTTTAGAAAAAGAATTAGGGTTCCGCGCAATAATATTAAAACCCACGAAATCGTAGTAAATTCCACGCGGGCGAAGTAGCGACAGATAGCTAGTAAAAAATAACATTGAACATTTTATTTTTTAAGAAGTTCTTAACTTCGAATGCTACAACTAACCACAGAAACATCCTTATCATCACTATCATCACCATTACCGCCCATGACAACTACACTTGTGAACTCCTCTTAGGGAATGCAACAAAACCTTCTGAGCCACCTGCATCCATCAACTTCCTGAATCTCTTATAAGGTTATCGCTCCATCTAGCAGGGGCTACCTTATTCTTCGCTTACTGCTATAAGGCTGCCACTCAAGAACCTATCTTCCTAATCGAATATCGGTTCTTCAAGCTTTATGACCGGCTCATCACCGCTTATTGATCTTTTGGTCTATGTCGGTTACTCCGGTAATGCTGCGGATATCCCTATTACGAAGTAGTAAAGAAATTACGAGCAAATCTCGCTCTCCATAACTCGCTGAACGACCTTGGCTTTTCTCATGTGGCCAGCAATGAAGGACTACTACTACGTAGTCGTCTGCAAGTATGCTAAAGCACACAGCAGGTATCAGGCCTCGGGGCATGCCTCCCTTTACCCGGAATTTCTTCGCGGTGCATCACTATACACCGTTCGTGGGAGTCGTTGTGGCCTTGTAGGTTGATGTAGCGACCCGGGGTTTGATTCCCCAGTCGCTGTATGTTGGTTGAAATTTGTCTGAAAAAAGGCTTCTAATTTGGCCTATCCTGAAAAAGGCGTCTAATTTGGCCTATCGTGAAAAAGGCGTCTAATTCGGCCTATGGTAGTCCAAGTTGGCCTGGTCGGTAAGTCGGCCTTTAGGCGACTAATTCAATCTAGGATTCTGAGTTGGCCTGTCTGCGGCATTGTGGGTTGTTACTCAACTCTCTAATCGCTATAGAGAGGAGTTCTCTTGATAGAGGTCGCCCGTCCGGAGGTCCAGCGTGAAGAGGTGCAAAGTTATGTAGGTGTTCATGTGGCCCGTTGTCAGCGCGGTCGAACATGCCGCGCGCTAGTCGGGCCACAAATTGCTCGACAGTCTCCATCTTCAGATCGGCCGCGATGACGTCGTTCCGGACGTAGCGACCTGCAACGACGATGGTCCGTAATGATAGGTTCTGCTGGAACTGTAATCGCCGCTTCTGATGATCGCTCAGGAGCGCGTACCAGGCCGGCGCAGCGTGTGTGAACTTTGATCTAATATACATTTTGTACAGTTTCAGCTTTGTTTTAAGCGGTAAGCTGACGGAGCGCCTCCCGCGCACATCTGGCGTTGCAGACGACGAGATCGACGTGCGCGGTCATGCGCAGCATCCGGTCGATCCGGCACCCAAGATAAGTCACGGCCTTCTTATACGTGATCTCCTGGCCCCTGAGCGTCAATGGAGGTGGGAAGTTCCTGTAGCAGCGAGTGAGTAGAGCGGTCGTCTTGCCAACGTTGACGGCCATCCTCCACTCGTTCAGCCATTGTGGCAGCGGGTCTAGTAGGCGCTGCATCCTGGCAGTAGCTATATGGGCTCTTCTAGACGATGTGAAGTAGGCACTATCGTCCGCGTATACCGCTAATTCAACATCGTCTTCCCATTCGCGCAGGTGGTCTGCCAGGTTGGGGATGTCATTGGTATAAGCCGCGTACAGGATCGGCGATAGAGAGCTGCCCTGTGGTACGCCGGCTCTTATTGGTCTTGCTGCGGACTCGGCATCCTCTACACAGACGTAGAACTTCCTATCTCTGAGGAATGATGCCACTAGCCGCAACATAGCAGGATGGGTACTTGTTTGTGCTTCCAATTTATAGAGTAATCCAGAGTGTCACACTCTGTCGAACGCCTTCTCTATGTCGAGAAAGACGACCCAGCGATGTGCGGCCGCAGTTGTACTCGGCCGCAAGATAGTGCAGCACCCTGGTCAGCTGTATTGCTGTAGAGTGGCCCCTGTTGAATCCGTGCTGTTCCGCCCGAAGTTGTACCCACGGGCGGAAGCTTCTTAGCAACAATCTTTCACACAGTTTAGCTATTTTTTTTCACTTTGCTGATTTTCCATTCCTCCGGTAAGTGGAATGTCTGCAATATACCGTTGTAGAGTCGACCTAACTCTACAAGTATTCCATTGGGCAGCTGTCGGAGTGCTGCGTTAATTATCCCGTCGTGCCCCGGCGCCTTCCTGGGTTGCAGGCGGGCTACTGTTCTCCGCAGTACGGCGGGAGATATGAATCACTCTCCTGCAAGCGGTGGCGCGGGCGTCGACAGGAACTCCTATACGCGGCTTTCCTTTCGGGTATGAAGTTCCATGAACTCCGCACTTGCTGGGTTCGGCATAAAATGCTCCTCAAAGTGCTCTGCTAGTATATCCGCTCTACCTTTGGCCTCGTAACAACGTTCGCCCGCGTTGTTGGTCAGCGGGCAAACGCATCTTCCTCCTCCGCTTTTAATATGCGCCGCTCCCAGGCCTCTCCTCTGCGGGCCCGGACTGCAACCGACAGTTCATCCGATAAGGTGTTAAGCTGTGTTTTTATTCTGGGGCAGCCAGTACGCGTCCAGAACTTCCTCAGTGCTCTCTTGCGTTTGAGTTGCATGCATATCTCTCACGGCAGCTCTTCCCGTCTTCCTGTGGTCGGGACGATCTTAGAGGCCGCGTGTAGGGCCTCTTGTATCGTCTTTGTGATTCGTGTTGCAGCGGCCTCTACGTCGTCCGCTGTGTTGATTGGGGTGTAAATTGGAGGTCTCTCCATTACGTGTTTCTGGTAGAGCCTACAATTGATCTTCCTTCTGAGAGCTGGTAGCGTAGTCACTGTCTTGAGGCCAAGGGTGATTAAGATCGGGAGGTGCTGGGAACTCAGGTCGTACAGCACCTCTACCACTATTGGGTAGTTGACGTTCCTAGAGAGCACGATGTCCAATACATCCGGACATTTCCGGTGATCCGTAGGGACGTGCGTTTCTCTCTGGGTGATCACTCTGGACCCCCACGCCGGGTGTTTCGCGTTTAGGTCCCCCGCGACGATGGTAGATGCTACGCCTTCCATTACCGTCCGGATGTCTGAGGAGCAGAATGGAGTCCTTGGCGGACGGTATGCTGCGTAGATCCTTAGTTTCTCGCCCGTCGCCTCCATTTTATAGAGTCGATAGAGCGCATTGTTTCATATGTTGGCAGGTCCAGTTCTTGATGGACGATGTCTCTCCTTACTAGAACTACCGTGCCTCTATAGGCGGCCCCGTGAGGATTGACCTCATCCCTCCTGTATATATGGTATTTGGGCAGCTTAAGATGCGTCGATGGATTCAATTTTGTCTCTCCCAGCAATATCATCTGTATATCCTGTTGCTGGGTGACTGTGCGGAGTTCATGGATCTTGTGTGAAGGACTACGTCTCAGATCTATAAGTATTATTATTATTTAAATCCGTCAATTAACCTCTTGTTCGAAGTTGTACTTACCTATTTGGACAATTTGTCCTGAGCAGCATACTCCTATAGTGATCTTAACATTCTATCGACGACGGGCATGAGTGTGACATGGACACTTTACATGACTTTTGTCATGTCCATGTTTATCTTAACACCTATCCATTGGAACAACAGAAACATTACACTCTGTTCACCAGACTGCCTGCCCAGCGTGGTAAACATGTGCCATCCTACTAAATAATACATGACGCTTTCTTGGAAATGTCCTATTTAATATGTCCAAGTTATTGACCGAGTTAAAAAGGTGATTATATAAAATCGCTTTATAATTTTACTATAAAGTAAAATAAATCTTCTTCATCTTCTTATAAACTTTGTCAAAACAGAAAATATACTAAGTTTTATATCATACACGGTTATTTTTCAAGAAGTAGCCAAATTTTAAACTCAAGTTCAAATATATAAATAGTTATTGCAGTTTTTGAAAATATGAGTAAATAAGGAACACTTTTATATAATAACGATCACTCAATTACTCCTGGATGTAGTAACTAGAACCAGCACAAATTGTCGAAAAAATCTCTTGGTTCCAAAACGCAGCACTATGGATATTATGCTATACAAATGTTCAACCTTGTGAGCCTCCAAGCCAAGTATTGAGTTTCGAGTTTGTCGACTACAGAATAAATTTTCCATAACTAGCATTTTTAAATAGGCCTCTTATTAAGATGATATAAATATAAGAATTTCTTATAATATAAGATAATAAAATAAGCCGACTGTAAACTTGATGCTCATTACCCTCTAATCTCTTTGAAATGTCAAGAAGTCGGTGTCTAGCAGTAAAACGCTCAAAGGATGTTGCTTTATTTATTTTTTGACTCGTTATGGCCTTTTTATTTATAGCCAGCACAAAGAGACGAAACTATAATTTCCGATTGGGATTCTGAAAATATATTTTAGTTCTCGATTTCTTTTTAGTAACGTCCGAAAACTGGATACAAGTAAAACCAGTGCCATACGAGTATATTTACAGGGAATACATTTGTTAACTTTATGCGTTAAAGTAAAACTTATAAAAATGTAATCATTCATTCAAGCCTTCATTTCAGTTTATCAATGGTCCAACGCTTAACATAGGCCGCCCCCTTAGATTGTAACATGCGCTTGGACTATACCTACATGACTGGAATAGAGCTCAAATCTTGGAAGTTGGCCAACAACCAGTCTTCCTGTAGTTGTGGTTTGATCCCAAGGATCTCAGATGCTACGTGAGAACAGAAGCCAACAAAGTTTGCCATGTGTCTTCTAGATCACCGTATATTATTATTTTTACTTAAACTAAAGTGACAAATGAACTTACAGTCCACCTGAAGATAAGTGGCTATTGCTTGTCCTTGGACACCTCCAAAATAAATGCAGGCTTATCACCCCTAAGGGCTACGATGGAATTCCTAACCTTCAGATCGGAATATAGCAGTGCAAGCACTAATATTTGGCAATATAAATAGTTAAGAGCGTCCTACCAACTAGTAAAATTAGTAAAGCAATGCTTTTAAATAATGCTTATATTTCCCTGTATAAACTAAGATTTTATTTCACTTGATTGTTTTTTATGAATACTTAATAGTTTGATTCTGGTGGCTATATGGGGTTGGTGAAATTTTAAGTTTGGTAACGACCAATAATCTGTATCAGGCATTACTCGAGTCACTGCATCTTTTGAACTGTCTCGATGGCGAACTATGGCGTTATTAAATGACAATGCTTTGACCTCGGATGCATCCAGTTTGTCTTTTATTTTGCGGGAAGTTAGAACACTGTGTTAAAAATGTTAAGAAATAATGGTTTCACACATAAGCTAAGCAGCAGTTTTCCATTGCTCTTCATTTTATTAATTCGGTGATTACTCAACAACCGAATCCAAGCTTTTGGTATCAGCAGTAAGGCATAAGAAAATAATACATTTAGGAGAAAGGGGTCGACATAAGACTTCAGGAATTACAAGACGATAATTAGTTTTACTAAATCTAAATTGCACCAGGACACTTTTATAATTAATGGTAAAAACTAATTTCAAATAAATTATCGTGAGGAGGTTCGGTTGCCACCTTAGACGACTCGACCTGGCAACGTACAACGCACGCACCCTGAGGACTGACGAGAAGATCGTGGAGCTGGAAGAAGAGATAGACAAGTTGCGTTGGCATATTATAGGATTATCCGAAGTCCGAAGAGAGGGGGAGGACACGGTAATCCTCGAATCCGGCAACTTGCTCTATCACCGGGAGGGCGACCATCTATCCCAAGGAGGTGTCGGATTTATCGTCCACAAGTCTCTCGTTAACAACATTGTAAAGATCGGGAGTGTGTCGACGAGGGTTGCGTATCTTGTACTCAGAATCACCAAACGGTATTCGCTGAAGGTCATACGGGTTTACGCACCAACCTCGGCACACCCCGATGAGGAGGTGGAGGAAATGTATGAGGATATCTCTAGAGCCATGCATTCCTCCAAAACCCACTATACGGTGTTAATGGAAGATTTCAATGCAAAACTAGGCACAAGAGCGAACGGTGAGCTGAAAGTAGGGAAATTTGGAATAGAGAAACGGAACCCAAGGGGCCAGCAGCTGTCCGACTTCATGGAGAAAGAGGGACTCTTTATGATTAACTCTTTCTTCCAGAAGCGGCCCCACAGGAAGTGGACCTGGTCGTGCCCCGACGGTTCGACAAAAAATGAGATTGACTTCATTATGACGACCAGACGACAACTATTCAGTGATGTCTCCATGATCGCGAGGGTGAAAACTGGTAGCGATCACCGAATGGTTAGAGGCACACTGAACCTAAACGTTAAGTAGGAGAGGTCGCGTCTAATGAAGTCAACGCTCCGTCCCCCTCGTGCTCTGTTCCAATGTCCCGAAACCTTTCAGCTCGAGTTACAAAACCGTTTTCAGTGCCTAGAAGACTGCAATGAAGTGGACGATATGAATCGCAAGCTGGTGGAAACTGTCCATGCGGTCGGAGCTAAGTTCTGCAAGACCCGCCGCAGAAGAACACAAAAACTCTCCGATCACACTCTTAATCTCATGGCTGTTAGAAGGGAGATGAAGCTACATTCTTCAACAGATTTGACAGCATACAGGCAACTGAACAGACAGATCTCCAAATGCATGCGGCCGGACTTACGCAACTTCAATACAGCTTGTATTGAAGAAGCGATCGAGCGGAACCAAGGCTCCAAAGTCTTTGCCAGAGATCTGTGTGTCAGAAAGAGCCAACTGTCAAAGCTGAAGACCGAATGTGGCAGCATCGTTTCCGGGACACCTGAGATTTTGAGTGAGATTGAGAGGTTCTATGGGCACCTGTACACGTCATCGTTGGAGCCACACGCAAGTGTGAGTAACGATCCAAGAGCGAGTCTCATACGACACTATTTCGAAGATATCCCGGACGTCAGTCCGAAACAGAAACAGAAACAGAAACTTTTTTATTCAATATAGATTATAAATAATACTTATTGAAAGTCACTCTTTTGTTTGTTTACCACTGGTTCGGAAAAAACCTCTGTCCTGGGAAGAACCAGCAAGAAACCCAGCGGGACTTTTTTTAAAATAACAGCTTACAATCATGATGTTACACAAATTAACAACACAACAAATTAGAAATAGCTTGGTAGCGATCACCTCATTTCCAGGGGTTATTTCATCCATAAATTAAACTGAGCGAGATTAGAGCTACGATGGCTATCCGAGTACAGAACCAGAGTACGAAACCTATCCAATTGCAGAGAGGTGTAAGACAGGGTGATGTTATATCCCCGAAACTCTTCACCGCTGCATTGGAAGACGTTTTCAAACTTCTGGACTGGAAAGGATACGGTATTAACATCAATAGCGAGTACACTCACCTTCGATTTGCCGACGATATAGTCCTTATGGCAGAATCGCTGGAGGACCTAAGCACTATGATCAATGACCTCAATAGTGTCTCCCAACGGATAAGTCTTAAGATGAACATGGACAAAACAAAGATTATGTTTAATGTCCATGTCACACCTATTCCGGTAGTTGTTGGGAGCACTAAGCTCGAAGTTGTTGACAAGTATGTTTACCTGGGACAAATAGTCCGACTAGGTAAGTCCAACTTCGACCGAGAGGTCAATCGATGGATTCAACTCGGCTGGGCAGCGTTCGGGAAGCTACGACACGTCTTCTCATCAGACATACCTCAAAACCTTAAAACGAAATTGTACAACCAGTGGGTATGGCCAGTGATGACTTACGGAACTGAGACGTGGTCTTTCACTGCTGGCCGTACGAGGAAGCTCAAGGTCGCTCAGCGAGCTATGGAGAGGGCTATGCTCGGAGTTTCTCTGCGTGATAAACTTAGAAATGAGTATATCCGCAGTAGAACCAGAGTAACCGACATAGCCCAACGGATTAGTAAGCTGAAGTGGCAGTCGGCCGGTCATAAAGCTCGAAGAACCGACAACCGATGGGGAAGAAAGGTTCTCGAGTGGCTGCCTCGTACCGGTAGGCGAAGTGTAGGGCGACCCCCCACGAGATGGAGTGACGACCTGGTAAGACATGCAGGAAGTCGATGGATGCAGGTGGCTCAGGACCGTGCTTTGTGGCATTCCTTGGGGGAGGCCTATGTTCAGCAGTTGACTTATGAAAGGCTGTAATGATGATGATGATGATGATGATCCGTGAGGGTCTAGGATAAGCTAGCTTGTTGCAACCAGTTTTCTTCTGTGATGTCGCAGAAGAAAACTGCGGAACGGGAGAGGGAGATCTCGACTCCCTTCCCCGGCCGCAGAAGGCGCACCGGGCGCAGGAGAAGAGTGGACAACGCCCTTTTCCGTTTACCATGTATGGGTCCAGGGGCGAGGGACTTGGGGAAGCCCCCGCCACCCCTATTCGATGGACCCGAGGCGGAGGGGCGCGCGGGTGTCGGCGCGCGCCTCTGAGGCGATGCACGGGGTAGTTGAATACCTCACTACCCCGTGCAGGAGAAGAGGTCTTGGCAGACCGGGCCAGCACTATTGTGGGGCTGCGTAAGAATTTGGATTCCCGCGGCCCCGCGCGCGCACGTGCGAGGTGACACCGGGGTGGTTTTAGCCGGTAAGAGTCCGGCACGCCTCTCCGCCTTTCCCCAGGCGGAGGCAGTCCATGAGGATTTCCCCCCGGAAAAAAAAAAGGTTTGGTACAACCAGTGCACCGAGTCTCGACGGAAATCGTACCACGAATGGGCTGGCTCGACCGGGGTAAGACCACGCTCTCATAGAATACCAACATAAAATAGCAACTTAATGCTGCTGTGTTTCATATGGTGGGTGTAGAGAACCACATAACTCATCTTAGTTCTCAGAGGTGGTAACGTATTTACATTTTAATCTTTAATCTACGATAGATGTAGATGTCTATGGGCCACAGCATCCATTTACCATTAGGTGGACTCTGTGCCCCTGTTCTTTGTCACACTTATCCTATAAAAAGCTCTCGGAAGCCATGAGATTTTTTTGTCACTTCCCATAGCTTTTCGTACGACATCCACGTGACAAAATGGGATGACGGATTATGGTCAATACATTAGCGAATTTTTTAAATTTTATATTTCATATTATTTGCATTTTTAATGTCATTGGGATTTCAAATATGTATAGCCTGTACCGTCAACAAGAATCTGAAAAAAATATACCTGTATTGTCTTTCATATAGAACATGACTATTTTAAATAAAAGACATTTCTATGAAGGTTTTATGTTTACTACACATATACAAAACAAATTCTTCACACCATTTTCAGCAGAAAAAAAGCGTTCTTAACAAAGAGATTTAAATATATAGCTTACTACTAGCGTAACTTTACGAGTATACAATGCTCGTCACGTTTTACTACGTGATTGTTATTTTGTTTAGCGTTGCTCTTTATACACAAGGACCTTTACCATTTCTTATTTGGAAACGAAGTAAATAGTTACCGTCTGTCTCGTTGGTTTATATATTATCGCATAACATTATATACGTCGTAAATACTTCTTTCTTTATATCTGGAAAGGTAAAGACGAATAGGCTTTTTATTTATATAGCAGTATGTATGGCAGCACTTTCCACCCAACGTGGAATCCGTCAGGGTAGGTACTTCCCTCTTTAAGCCGCTTTTTGTGGCGACGCTGTCGTCGCACCTGAGGCGAAAATACATCGAAGCTTAAATGGCGCTAATAAAGTTCCAAAGTAAAAGCAGTATATATAGAATAGCTCCGAACTATCACTCGGAACGTTGGCTGCTACCGAGGCAGGACACCTTGCCCGGCGGGAGATCTCGCCTTTTCCTTCCACAGCCAAACTGGTGACCCCGACGAGATATGAACATGCAACCAACAACTTTCAGAAACTACAACTTCAAACCTTAGTCATCCTCCTCATATACCCCATTCATTCGCTCCCGAGCAGATATTGTCTGCAGCCTTCACATTCTGCACGCCATCTAGCTTTATAAAGGTTCATCGCAGCACTGGAATAATAATGCTTCCTGTTCCTTCAAGCTACTCTCTGTGCTACAGTGTTCAGCACGGCTCTAAGCCTTATTGCTCGCCACTGCTTCACGTTACTCTCGTAGATTATATGCCTTCTTCTCGAATATTTATTTTTTTCAATATTGTTTTCTTCCCATTCTGCAAGTCATCTACTTTACAAAGGTTCATTGCAGCACTGGAATAATAATTATTCTTCTTCCTCAAGCTACTCTCTGCGCTACAGTGTTCGACATGGGTCTGGGCCTTACTGCTCGCCTCTGCTTCACGACCCTCTCGCAAATTACTTACCGTCTTCTCGACTGACTGCAGCCTACAAGGCATTTCCCTGGCACTTGCACATTTGGCGACATCTAGACTGTACTATTGACCTCCTGTCTGAGCAGAGGGGTGATGTGGCGGCACTGTCGTCGTGCCACAAGAGAACATATACCGAAGACTAAATCGTGATATCAAAGTTCTGAAGTAAAAGCAGTACATGTAGAATAGCTCCGAACTACCACTCGGAGAGGGAGATTTTCCCATTTTCTCCCACGGACAAATAAAATAAAATAATAAAAAATATGAAAAAAAAATCTAAATGGGATGATACTTGTCGAATTCTATTAAAAATGGAGGTAATAGATCGAAGTAATATAAACAAAGAAGTTTTAAATGGATCTAAACTAAAATTAACTTTATTAATTTGTACGAATCGACAGATTTCTTTGCCAAATATGACATTATGTTTATGTGTTAGAATACCAACTTCGTTCTTGTTTCGTATATCTATCAACTATCAGAATTATTTTGCGTTCGCCCTCATTATTATCTACACAATAATATAAATCACAAAAATAACAAAGAAAATAATCATATTATACACGAGCAAAAATCTACGTCAAATGACATGTCTCGCGAGCTATGATGTGATTATACCGATACTATGACGGGCGAGTGGACATTGCGTGATCCAATTCCAAAAGGTGAATCCCACTCTGTACGCGCGTGGTTAATACTTCCTGCATTCATGACGCAGCAGTCCACCCTCTATAGTGTTCCATAAATGTCAAAAGTAAAAGAGCCCATTATAATTGCCAAGCATGTGTTGTTACATATCAGACTTTATGTTTATAACGCATCTATATCATTATTTCCTTAACACATCCATCGCCAGTCACGACGTCGCATCTATATATATTATGACGTCACATGTCTGACGCAGCTATTCAATATGGCCCTTCGCGTGCCCGCGCTGCTAATCGATTTGGCCCATCGCGTGATGAGCTCATATTAATTTGTAGCATACTGTGCGCACCATAACGTAGTGGCATATTAATAATAATTTGTAAAGGACCTCTAGGGCAACGTTTGAACTATCGAAAAGGGTGTGTGACTATTTGAATCACGTAAAGTACCTGATATACTCGAGAGTTAAATCATCAAATGGGCCACCAACGGAAATCTCATATTTTCGTTTAATTAAAAACATGTTAAAGATATTATAGACTACAATAGCCACTTATAATACTATTAATATCGCATTCTAATAAAATTAGTTTCTAGTTTACGGGACCCGTTATCTGACTAGCAGTCTGTCTGGGTAAGTAACACCATCTTACCTATTTCTGTACCTGTTGTGTTCCGATTTCAAGGGTATAGAGAGATATTATAATTTCAGAATGTGAAGCATTTCATCTAAGCCCTCTGAGGTGACGAAGTGTATCTTCTCTTTAAATGAAGTATTCCATTCGTTAAGTTCAATACTTAATATATCCAGTAGATCTCATCGAGTCATATCATACTCACAAACATTCATATTGGGTGTGAATAGTGAATGAATATTTACGAAATCATGTGTATTTCCATCACTTGTTCGCCTACTCCTACTCAGTCTCGTCTCTATAGTACTTAAAAGTAATCACGGCCTCAATTAGAAAACTAAAATATAAAGCGAAAACGCCTACCATATGCCTTTTATGTAGTAGAAAAATAAATTCAATTTCCGATAGCACCAAATATATTTCGACGCTTGCTACGCCTTCTCCATTAAGATAACTTAATTACTACGACGGCCGCTTTGTCTTTCATTATTAGATGTTTTTTCTTGTTACAATACTGACGTTTATTCCTTTAATACCATATATTAACTTTGATATAATTTTCTAGTTAGATCCAGGCGAAATAGGTATCTAGTAAGGTAATTTTCCTCCAGGAAAAGTAATGAAATATTTTGTTTTTACTGCACAATGGGTTTTAATGTCGGGTTTACAAACTACTTTATATTAATCCATAGTTGGACACGAGCTTCTCTCATTGCAGAATTTATTCATAATCAATACGCTTTCCAGCCAAATGTCGTTAAAATCAGCAGATTCTCGCCAAGTAATGTTAATAGTAACTATATAAATTACTAGCTGTGCCCCGCGGTTGCACCCGCGTATATCACGCATCTGCGCCTTGCGACATGCGAACTTCGAGAGAGACATCACGACGGACGGTTGCTGAATTAACAAAGATTTAAAAAGTGAAATATCTTACTAAAACTACATGGTTAACGAAATTGGTGGTTATGCATGATACAGGTACTGATACGAATAATGTCGAGGCCACTTTATTCGTATCAGTACGTACTCGTATTAGTAGTATTTGTACCGGCGTTACTATTTCACATTTTAACATGAAAAAGTAGTTATTGTGACATAACTGTAATAGTTAAACATATGGTATCGCAGACTTTTTTGTAGAGATTAATATCCTCTATAAAAGTGAAGTACATTACTTTGCTCTATTATCAATAGTTTCCGAAGCGTACGCGATATAAGGATTCTTTTTGGTATTTTTTTCACACCTAGGGTTACATTAACGAAGTTTTCATACGGATCCCTAACTTTTTTGAAAATATTACATAGCCTATGTTCATCAGGGATAATGTAGGATTCTAATGGTGAAAGAATTTTTCAAATCGGTCCAGTAGTTTAGGAGCCTATTCAATTCAAACAAACAAACAAATCTTTCCTCTTTATAATAGTAGTGTAGATGTAGAAGTGTAGATGTAGATGTAGATGCTTGATACAGGTACTGATACGAATAATGTCTAGGCCACATTATTCGTATCAGTACGTACTCGTATTAGTAGTATTTGTACCGGCGTTACTATTTCACATTCTAACATGAAAAAGTAGTTATTGTGACATAACTGTAATAGTTAAACATATGGTATCGCAGACTTTTTTGTAGAGATTAATATCCTCTATAAAAGTGAAGTACATTACTTTGCTCTATTATCAATAGTTTCCGAAGCGTACGCGATATAAGGATTCTTTTTGGTATTTTTTTCACACCTAGGGTTACATTAACGAAGTTTTCATATGGATCCCTAACTTTTTTGAAAATATTACATAGCCTATGTTCATCAGGGATAATGTAGGATTCTAATGGTGAAAGAATTTTTCAAATCGGTCCAGTAGTTTCGGAGCCTATTCAATTCAAACAAACAAACAAACAAATCTTTCCTCTTTATAATAGTATAATAATAATAATAATAATTTAGTGTAGATACCAATGAAAAATAATAAAACAGGCGATACACGTAATCAAAGAAGATGCGCAGCAGCGACTTCCTAATAACAACCGAAAAAAAAATGCGGCAAATATCCCCTTATGAGACCATCTATGTGAAGGCTTATATTCATATATGGATTTCAACAGGCTGTAATGATGAGGAATAAAAATTAATATTAAACTGACAAAGTGTCAAGCACTAAAAAATTATTGAATCTTTATTCAACAAGTGGCTATAATCACCCCTATTAATGAAAAAGATTTTATTATCATTATAAATCTACACTCATAATAAAAAGAGGTAAAACTGTTTGTGCTTCATATGTATTATCTGAGATTGCAAAGTAACTTTGGGTTTTTATAAAATACATACAAATTAAATAGTCGAGTTGAGTGAGTTGGTTAAGCAAGTGGACAAGTTTGTGTATTTGGGATGTGTATTTAGCAGGCATCGTAGATATAATAGAATATAGAACGATGAGCGAACGCAGGAAATAGAGTAAATGGGGCTCTAGACTATATTGTGCAAAGTTAGAACGTATCAAAAAAGGTACGTATGCCAATTCACAATGCTGTATTGTCATCATCATCATTCATCATCATTACAGTACTTCACAAGTTCACTGCTTAACATAGGCCTCCCCCAAGGAATGCCACAAATCACGGTCCTGAGCCACCTGCATCCATCGACTTCCTGTATGTCTTACCACCTCGTCACTCCATCTAGTGGAGTGTCGCCCTACAAGGAGGGTACCTACCGGTACGAGGCTGCCACTCGAAAACCCTTTTTTCGATTGGTTGTCGGTACTTCGAGCTATATGGCCGGCCCATTGCCACTTCAGCTTACTAATCCGTTGGGCTATGTCGGTCACTCTGGTTCTATTGCGGATATCCTCATTTCTTAGTTTATCACACAGAGAAACCCCGAGCATAGCCCTCTCCATATCTCTCTGAGCGCCCTTGAGCTTCCTCATACGGCCAACAGTGAAGGACTACGTCTCAGTTCCATAAGTCATTACTGGTAACACGCACTGGTTGTACAGTCTCCTTTTCAAGTTTTGAGGTATACCTGACAAGAAAAAGTGTTTTAATTTCTTGAACGCTGCCCAGCTGAGCTGTGTTAGTCAGTACTTTAATGCTTGGTAGTGAAAGTTGATAGAGAGTGTGATAGAGAAAGCACGAGAGTAGAATAAACACTGTAGAAAAGCGGTCATTAAGGAGTATGTTAAAGGCTAAATCTGAATGACAGAGTGAGAAATAGTGTGATAAGAGAAAAGTGTAGTTTGCAAGATAATATTGTGACCAGGATTAAGAAAGGAATACTCCGGTGGTTTGGTCATATAAAATTACGAACGTAGAAAGCGTGACAAAGTAAGTCTATGTTTCAGAAGTGAACGGCAAAGTCGGGAAGGCACGCCCTAGACGAAAGTTTATAGACCGAATTGACGATATATTCAAAATGGGACAGATTAAGAGTTCCTTTAACCGAAGACATATATACGTCGGTATAAGGACGTAAAGGAGGCGAGAGAGGTGAGTCAAGAGGTGAGTGTATCAAATGGACTTCCAATACATAGTAGCGACTACGGAATGGATCTACCCCTCTGGGTGACAGGCCTGAGTGTTTATGTATGTTATTTATTATGTAATTAAATAGTTGTTTAGTACATAACAGCTAAAATAGTGATTTTTACTAATATTTTATTATATGCCAACCATACGTACCTATTTGTTATATAAAATAGAAATAAAAAGAAAAATATTGAAATACCTGTGCTTTTATTCAAATATCACGCAAGTGGAACAGCTCAAACCAGCTAGTTGTTAAGAAATTCTATGTCATAATATTATACTGCAAGGTTAGGACATTAAATCAATGCACGTCTCCGTTAATTTGATCGAAATCACTTTGAATTTTAGCACTTATAGCCTAGAATTAACAAGCAGCATACTTCGGCAAATTAGACATGAGATAAAATATTAAGAATAATTTTAATAAAAGATATCAATGTGTAATTATATTTCTAAAACATATTTACATAATCATTATCATCATGACCAGCCTGTTAATTTGAAAGCTACGAGGGGCACACAGCAATGATCGGGAACAAGAAAAACCACATGCACGGTATAGCTAAATTGTATTTTATTGTTTTTCGAAGTATTCTCCGTTTAACTTGATATCACTTTTCCATTCGTGCAAACCAATCATTAAAACAGTAATTCCAGTCTGAAGTTGATGTTGACAAAATGGCTGATTTGTACTCTTCCACAGCTGCTTCGGAGTCTACAAACTGTTGACCGCGTAATAAATCTTTCATTCTAGGGAATGTAAGGAAATTGTTTGGGCTAAGGTCAGGACTGTACGGAGGCTCGTTCATCAGCTCAACGTTTACCTGCTTCAAAAAATCATTTGTCTTCCGAGCCGTATGGGAGCTCGCATTAAGATGCTCGTGATGTAAGATGATGCGACTTTTCGGGTTATTTTTTCGGAGTTCGGCTATCATTTCTGGCAAACAAACCGTGATGTACCACTCAGCGGTAACCATTCTGCGTTCTCGTAAAGGAATTGTAGCAACATGCCCTTTTTCGAGACAAACGTAGCGACCATTTTCTTTGACACGCTGCGGGAGCGAACTACTTTCGTTGGTTTGACCTCGTCTTCGAAGACCCAAACTGCTGATTGATGTTTTCTTTCAGGTTCGTATGAATAAATCCATGATTCTTCAACTGAGATGATTTATAAACGGCATTTGACTTCCCTCCGTTGAAGCGTTAGAGAGTATTCCGGCACCAATCTACACGAGGCGCCTTTTACTCTTCGGACAAATTGTGGGGAACCCAGCGGGAAACTAGCTTTCTTGCACATAGCTCATTATGTAATATCGACTGAATTGCAGTCATTCCAATACTGATAACAGCCCGAATCTGCTGGTATGTCACCTGACGGTCATCTAATATAATAGTTCGAACAGCTGCGATGTTTTCAGGCGTGACCGCTGTTCTTGGTCGACCTGTAGAAGAAACAGTTCTGAGCGACACACGACCGCGTCGGATCTCGGTATACCAGCGGTATATTGTCGTTTGACTCGGTGCTTCAACATCATAAGTTGTTACGTGGTAGAGCCATGCTGCAGCTATATCATGGTTGTAGCACGAATGGGTCGGCTCGACCGGGGAAGGACCACGCTCTCACAGAATACCAGCGTAAAATAGCAGCTTTACGCTGCTGTGTTTCGTGGTGAGTGTAGAGAATCGGAGACCCCTTTTAGTGGAAACGAGGCATTCCATCTTAGTCCTCACGGGTGACAACGCGTCTGCATTTTGATTCTTAATCGAAGATAAATGTAGATGTCTATGGGCCACAGCAACCACTTCCCATCAGGTGGACTGTGTGCTCGTTTGTCACCCTTATCCTATAAAAAAAATCGAAACAAGTTCGCTGAGACATTTATCTTGAGATAAGCCGCGACGAAAATTGGGATAAAATGAATCAAGATGGAACTAACGAAATGCGTAAAGCATAATATGGATAAGTCATATTTAATAGAAGACATACATAATTAAGCCTTTCCCTGTCCCATGAATCTTAAATGAACATTTCAATTGTTTAACTATTTTGCCTGTTTTGCGGACAGGGAAACTGTTAAAATATTGCTATAATAAATATAATCTTATGCTAAAAGTTATTCCATTAGTCGATGGTTTACAAGGTGATAGGACTACTCTTGTTCCAAGATGTTTGTCCGGGTAGGTTCTTCCTTAAACGCTTCCTTAAACCTTCTTAAACGCTGTCCACTACCATCTAGAGACGGCGAAGCCGGTCTTGCTCTTTTTAACCGAGACTCAGGTGTCCTCTCCGACTGGTACTTCATATTTTTCCTACCCGGGGTACAAATGAGAACACTGCTTGTGCCGCGGGCTGGAGTTTGCGTAAACGTCAGAGAGGACATCAATTTTCGACTCCTCGGAAGTCTTGAAGGTGTGCATCCTATGGCTGCGCGTAGACAGCAACGACCATCCCCACGTCTACGGGTGCCTCTTTAGGTCCCATAGCGGTAATTCTGAAACAGACCGACGTCCAAATGGCTACAGATTCCTTGTCGATCTCATCAAGGTCGTAGTAAACGGTGCATGCTCCGATTACAAGCCTATTAAATCTGGTGTTCCACATGGCTGCGTTCTATCACCAACGCTGTTTCTTTTGCATATAAGTTATATGTTGAAAGCTGGTAACATTCATGGCTATGCGGAAGACAGCACTGGTGATGCCTTATACACTGGCCGTGCCAATATTTCTCGGGAAAACGTCGCCGGGTACCGGGACAATCTTGTGTTTAAAGTCGAGTCTTTGCTGAACAAAGTCTCGGGTTGGGGGCGACTAAATCTAGTCCAGGTCAATCCCCAGAATACACAAGCTTGCGCGTTTACCGTTAAAAAGAACCTTTTTGTCGTATCTCCTCAGTTTCAAGGCTGCTGCCTCAGCTACCATCGGAAACCTCGGCGTCGACATATCGAATAGTGTACAGTTTCGTGGTCACTTGGAATGGAAGGCCAAATTGGCCTCTAAAACGCTTGGCGTGTTCAGATGAGCGAGACAGTATTTCATGCCAGCACAGAAGTTGGTCGCAGGTGTACATGGGCAAAAAGACGTCGCTGATGAAGCTAGATGGTAGCTACGGTAAGAGTAAAGCCACAGTTGAAGCTATGGTATATTTGGGAGAAGAAATTATTTAGATATTCATTTTTAAGTAGATCAACGCAAAAGCTAAGACCAATGGTTGATTCCCTTACTTGATTATGTTAATGATAAACACTATGAAATACGATGATTTTGGCTGAAAAGTGATTCAATTATTTCACTTCACGCTTTCGTTATAAATTTCTACTATATAATTCTACATGAATATACCGTTTGGTAAGTTCTAAACGTTTATTTAATGGAATGAGATAAACAATTTTCTCCCCAATGTAAATAGAGACGCGATACGATGTAAATTGATACTGAATTTAATCATGAATTCTCGCTTCTGAACGCAAAGTACCAACTGTTAAAATGATACCGATGTTTTTCACAATATTTTTAAAAACAATATAATTATACTCAAATCTATTATAATAATATTTTAAAACAATAGTATACTAAAATAAAATAATAATTTATGCCCTGTAGTGGTAACGTAGGAGAACCCACAACTACATATCACCACGTAAGTCTTGTAACAGGGACACAGTGAAACATAACAGGAAATGTGCGGCAGAATTTTCCTGATAACAACACAAAATATTGGTAAATCTAATTGTGCATGCCTTAATCGCATTAAAAAAATTACGTATAACATGATTATACGGATTTTTTAAATTTATTTCATGGCTTCAACACCTTCAAAGAGTGTCAAAAAAATGACACCCATGATGGTAAAATTGGTACGTACTTCAGCCGCCATCTTGGATTTACATTTCGGCAACTCTATCGGCTTCAACTCTTACGAAAACCGCGCGTGCAGCCGCGAAAACCATGAGAATGACACCCATCATGAAAAAATTGATATCTACTGCAGCCGCCATCTTGGGTTTACATTTCGACAACCCTATCGGCTTCAACTCTCACGAAAACCATGGAAATGACACCCATGATGAAAAAATTGATATCTATTGCAGTCGCCACATTAGATTTACATTTCGACAGCACTATCGGCTTCAACTCTCTCGAAAACCATGAAAATGACACCCATGATGAAAAAATTTATACCTATTGCAGCAGCCTCTTTGGATTTACATTTCGACAGCACTACCGGCTTCAAGACCCGCGAAAACCATGAGAATGACACCCATCTTGAAACAATTGATATCTATTGCAGCCGCCATCTTGGATTTTCATTTCGACAACCCTATCGGCTTCAACTCTCTCGAAAACCATGAAAAAGACACCCATGATGAAAAAATTGGTACCATATTCAGCCGCCATCCTGGATTTACATTTCGACAACACTATCGGCTTCAACACCCTCGAAACCCATGAAAGTGACACCCATGATGAAAAAATTGGTACCTAATTCAGCCGCCATCCTGGATTTACATTTCGACATCACTATCGGCTTCAACAACCTCGAAAACCATGAAAATGTCACCCATGACAAAAAAAAAATTGATACTACTTACTTTTAGTACGTACTACTATTATTTATTCTGTGCTTTTAAAATACTGTTATAAAAAAATCTCTTATTATTATTATAATCAATTATTTAAGAAATTTGGTTATTCGAATATTATGTATTTGTACAGCGATCTTTTTGAGCCGCTGCAAACAACCGAAATAATGTCCACTTACGACGGCGACTGAGGCCGAACTGAGTGAGTGAGTAAACTACTCTGTGGCTATAGCTCCCCATTTACAGAAATAATTTACATACAAGGCTACCAAATCAACGAAAATTTCACCATTTTGGAGCCGAAAAAAATTAATTATAGCTAAACAAAACAAAATTACACTGCCATTTACATTCAGTGGCTTCCAACATGATAGATGAAGAGATTAAAAATAAATTGAGTTAAACAATTGATATTTTCGAAAGTATCGTGTTTACAAGCCTTGAGGCCATGATACATCCACACCATAAGCCACTAAAATCCCTTTTTTATTTAAAAATAGCAATTAATTGATTTAAAAAAAATATTAATATATTCAACAATCATTTATCTTTCTAGCAATGTGCTTTTTATATCATTTATATGTATAAAATGATTGCTAGATACGATTTTATTCGATAAAACGTTGGAATCTTAATTTTTAGGCGAAAGTAGAACATACCTTGCGCTTTCGCTTAAGGCATGCAATAATAAAATGCTGCGGTAGCCAACCCTAAGCCAATACCTAAGGGGACAGATATTGTAAATATCTACAATCTACGGGGAGCCAAGCTCAGATAAGCCTTTCCAGTAATTTGGCTCCCAGTGGACTTAATACGCTTGAATAAATTAATGATTAAAATAAAATTATTTTTAAGGAGTTTATATATACGAGAGAATGATTATGTTAACACAATGAAATATTAAATAATTTATTATAAATAAATATGCACTTATAACACAATATATGTATTGTATTCAATTAATATTTGTACAGAGCACTCAATATTTACAGTTTTTGTAATCACGACACTTAATTACACTTTGACTAATTCGACGCGTGTTCTCAAAACAGAATGCCTAAGAATCATGATGCACCCTATTTTAAAACATTTCCCTTTACACTTCTCTTCTTTTGTGCACGAAGAGGGGCGGACGATGTTGCCATTAATAAAGTTGCCGACAATTATCAATTCGACTGTATTTTTCTCCGAGATTGTAGTTTCACTTTCACATTAATTAAAAAACATATCATTGTTTAAGAACGAACTGGTCGTTTTAAGTTATCCATTAATTAAAAAATATACATTTTTTTTTCAATATACCTAGTCAGGTCATAAATTCTGTCATATGTTTAATATAAAATAATTGAAACAAGTTTATTCATTATGTAACCATTTATATACCAAAATGAACTTAACAAAACATAGATTCTTATGACACTAAAGTTTATTAAAAATGACCTCCGTGATTTTGAATAAAGGCCTTCAATCTGCGCGGCCAGTCGTCTATCGCAGCATGAACGAGGTCCATGTCAATATCGGCGGCCGCCTTAATCAAGGATGTCTTGAGTGACTCCAAATTGGGATGAGGCTTTGAGCACGCCTTTTCCTTTAAGTGTTGCCATATCTTGTAATCAAACGGATTCAAATTTGGACTGGAGGAGGGCCAGTCTTCGTGCCGGATGAAGTCGATTTCACGCGCCGCCAGCCAGTCTTGTGTGCTCTTCGCTCTATGAGCTGGCGCCGAATCTTGTTGGAATACCCAGTGCCTGTTATTGAACATGGTATGAGAAACAGGTTCCACAAGGTTCGTCAGGACTGTAATTTGATACACAACTGCATTCGTTTCTACACCTTTCTCACAAAAATGTACCTCTGTTAAGCCCCAATAAGAAACTCCTAACCATACCATGAGCGAGGATGGAAAATGACCTCGTTGGACATGCGGAATACGGTTACTCGCTTCTTCACTACTGTGTGCGTACAACTTATCATTTTGTTTGTTGTAGCTCTCTTCTACGGTAAAAATTTTTTCATCCGAAAAAAGAATTTCCCGATATTTTTTTTCCGCGTACCGCTTCAACAAAGCGGGGCATCTCTTCAGTTTCAGGTCCATTAGACGAGCATTCAAACGATGTCCTGTTTTTCTTCGATATGCCCGAAGCCCTAAGTCTTCATTTAACACCCTTTTCACCGTGGTTCTGCTTAACCCCATCTGGAGAGCCAACAGTTTCTGCTTACGTTTGGGATTTCTTTGAATTCGCGCCTTCACAGCTTTTATCACTGCTGGAGTCCTAACAAACCGAGGGCGACCACTTCTTGACCTGTCATCTACACTAGAGTCTTCATTGTATCGTTTGATGGTACGATAAACGAATCTTTTAGTTATATTCAATGGGCATCTTAAACGTCCATTGTATATTGAATTGTATTGCAATAAGAACTGATTAGAATAAGTAAATCGATTTTTTTTTATATTTCATGTTATTTAAATAGAAAAGCGAGACATAAAATATATAAATATATAAATAAAGCATAGCCCATGCTCGGAGTTTCCATGCGTGATAGACTTCGAAATTAGGATATCCGCAGTAGAACTCCAGTAACCGACAAATATCGATGGATTAGTAAGCTAAAGTGGCAAAAGATCGGTCATATAGCTCGATGAACCGACAACCCATGGGAAAGAAAGGTTCTCGAATGGCCTTTTTTTTTATAGAATAGGGGACAAACGAGCATGCGGCTCACCTGATGGTAAGTGACTACCGCCGCCCATGAACAACCGTAACACCAGGAGAATTGCAAATGCGTTGCCGGCCTTTTAGAAAGGTGTAAGCCCTTTTCTTGAAGGTTCCTAAGTCGTATCGGTTCGGAAAATGCGCTGGTGGTAATTGATTCCACAAAGAAGTTGTGCAAGAGAGAAAACTTCTTCTAAACCGCACAGTGGTGGACCGCCAATCATCCAGATGGTATGGTAACGCGAGTTTTGTCGCGATGTACGATAGTGAAATTGAGCGGCTGGAATTAGTCCGAACAATTCCTCAGAGCACTCCCCGTGATAGATGCGATAAAATACGCAAAGAGATGCAACATCTCTACGCAGTGCCAGTGTATCGAGCCGATCGGAAAGAACTCGGTCGTCGACGATTCGAATCGCTCTGCGCTGGATGCGGTCAAGTGGAAGGAGCTGGCACTGGGGTGCCTCGGCCCAGAGATGAGAACAGTATTCCATGTGGGGCCAAACTTGCGCTTTGTAAAGTTGGAAGCGATGTGCCGGCATGAAATACTGTCTCGCTCTGCTGAGCACGCCAAGCTTTTTAGAGGCCAATTTGGCCTTCCCTTCCAAGTGACCACGAAACTGCACGCTATTCGATATGTCGACGGCAAGGATTCCGATACTGGCTGAGGCAGCAAGGGGAGTGCCTTGAAACTGAGAAGATACGACAAAGGGGTTCTTTTTAGCGGTAAACGCGCAAACTTGTGTCTTCTGGGGATTGAACTGAGAGATTTAGTCAGCCCCAATCCGAGACTTTGTTAAGCAAAGACTCGACTTCAGACACAAGTTTGTCCCGGTACTCGGCGACGTTTTCCCGAGAAATATTGGCACGGCCGGTATATAAGGCATCCCCAGTGCTATCGTCTGCATAGCAATGAATGCTACCAGTTAGCAACATATCATTGATATGCAGGAGAAACAGCGTTGGTGATAGCACGCAGCCTTGTAAAACACCAGCGTTGATAGGCTTGAAATCAGAGCATGCACCGTCCACTACGACCTTGATGCTCCGATCAGCAAGGAAACTGGTGATCCATTTGCACAATTTCTCGGGAAGCCCTCCCCCTTGTACTCTACTACCTCCGCCCATCTATGAGTTAAGTAAACTAAAAGATCACCTGCTGATCGACCCCGACGAAAACCGTACTGACGGTCACTGATCAGCTGGTGATCCTCAAGGTACCTCATTAGCTGGCAGTTTATAATGGACTCCATTATTTTGGAGAACAAGGAGGTGATGGCGATAGGCCTGTACTTGGACGGGTCTGAGTGGTCGCCTTTTTTAGGGATCGGGTGGACCAAAGCTGTCTTCCATGAATTCAGGACTACGCCTTGGGAGTAGGAGTACTGGAAAAGACGCGTTAAAACTGGTGCCAACTCCGGAGCACACGTCTTCAGCACAATGGGAGGGACTCCATCGGGCCCACTCGACTTGCTGACGTCCAGGGCGAATAGTGCTTTGCGAACCGAGCGCTGTGTAAATCGCACATCCGGCATGGAGCACTCACATCGCGGGATGATCGGCAGTGTGTTCCCCCCGTAATCTAGAGTCGAGTTAGACGCAAAAAGAGAGCACAACAGATCGGCTTTCTCTTTTGCGGCATGGGCAAGTGAGTCGTCCTCTCTGTGCAGAGATGGAAGGGATGGCTGACAGAAGTTCCCTTGGACAGCCTTGGCGAGAGACCAGAATGCACGAGTTCCCGAAGGAAGGCGAACTAGCTTCTCGCCAATTCTGCCGATGTGCTCAGACCTTGCCTTGGCAATGACGCTTTTGAAGGACCTGGAGGCGGAATTATACTTCTTTTTAAGTGCGCTGGTGTTTAAATCCCGAGACGTTGATGCGTCAGCCCAGGCCCGGTAGCACTCCTGCTTATAGCGTGATGCTATTTTACAGGAGCGACCAAACCATGGCTGGGATCTGCCTCCGATGGGCACCACAGAGGATGGAATAAAAAGTTCCATACCCTGAAGTACCACATCAGCAACACAATCGGCAACAACGCTGGGATCTTCCGGCGAGAAGCAAACCCAAAAGAAGCAAAAGGATAGGATGCAAAAAGACCGCATCCCGTCCCAATCAGCTGACCTATAGTGCCAAACACGGCGGCAAGCTGCAGATCGCAACTGCGATTGGAGCGTGAGTGGCACCGTGCTCCGGATAAGACAATGGTCCGAAGAGCCCAGAGGGGCATCGACGGAGACCTGATATCCGTCCTGATGAGAGGTCAGCAGAAGGTCCAACAGGGAAGGTACAGAGTCTTCCACATCTGGGATCCGCGTAGGCAAAGTAACCAGTTGTGTTAGACCATATGCCAAAGCAAAGTCGTAGACAGATCTACCCGCATGATCGGTTAAACGAGAACCAAGCCATTCAGCGTGGTGGGCGTTGAAATCACCGAGTATCACGATCTCTGCGGATGGGACCTGTTGTAGCACGGAGTCTGCAGCCATTTGGACGTGGTCGATGAGTCGGTCTGTGTCGGCATTACCGCTATGGAACCTATAGAGGCACCCCTAGACGCGGGGATGGTCGTCGCTGTCTACGCGCAGCCATAGGATGGACAGTTCCGTAAAGGCTTCAAGGCTGCCGAGGCGTCGAAAACAGATGTCCTCTCTGACGTATACACAAACTCCAGCCCTGGGCACAAAGGAGTGTTCCAATTTGTATCCCGGGTAGAAGAGATATAAAGTATCAGCCGGAGAGGACACCTGAGTCTCAGTTAAAAAGAGCAAGGCCGGCTTCGCCGTCTCTAGATGTTAATGGACAGCGTTAAGGTTGGAATGAAGTCCCCTGATGTTGCAATAATTCACGGATAGCGTGACAGGGGTCGCCTTGGTTGTATTGCTCCGCTTGCCCCTAGCAGCATTAGTCGCGAGCGGAATTTTGTCCCCCCCAGAATACGCGGGGCAGCCTGAGCACCCACGCTCAGGAGTGAAGTAGTTTGTTCGTGGATGCTCAGCGAGGGATTCTCCAGGGGTGCTGGTAACCTCCTGGGGTAGTCTCTTATTTAATTCCACTACCATGTTGATGGGGGGGGGGGGGGGGGAATTGGGCCTCCGGCCACCTGCACTCACCAAGCGCAACGCAGAGGTAAACCTCTACTTCACGCTGGTATTCTGTAAGGTCGTGGTACCACCCCGGTTCGAGCTGGCCCATCTGTGCGACAGCCAAAGCTACCGCTTGGCTCTACCACTGTTAAATGGCACCTTTGTACGAGTAAGCGAAGTTTAGGGTGGCCCCCCATTATATGGAGTGACGACCTTGTAAGCGATTCAGGAAGTGAGTATGTGGTAGGGCCATGCTGCAGCTATATTTCGGGTATAGTTGTAGCACGAATGGGTCGGCTCGACCGGGGAAGGACCACGCTCTCACAGAATACCAGCGTAAAATAGCAGCTTAATGCTGCTGTGTTTCGTATGGTGAGTGTAGAGAACCGGAGACCCTATTTACTGGAAAAGAGGCATTCCATCTTAGTCCTCACGGGTGATAACGCATCTGCATTTTGATTCGCAGGCGAGGATAGATGTAGATGTCTATAGGTCACAGCAAACACTTACCATCAGGTGGACTGTGTGCTCGTTTGTCACCCTATCCTATAAAAAAGAAGTTGATGGAGGCAGGTAGGTCAGAACCGCGCTTTGTGCGGTTTCCTCGGGGAGGCCTAAGTTCAACAGTTGTCTTTTGACGGGCTTGTAATGATGATGATCACCAAACGACCGAGTTTTGCTCGGGGTTAGAAAAAATGTAATTATCTCCGGGATAAACTTGGAAAGCAAAACATTATCTAAATATAATATTGGGCCGTTTCCGAGAATCCAATTACATAGCTATTACACAACAATTGCTTATAAAATTTGGATTTTTATATGTAGTTTTCAGTTTATCATTTTATGCCGGTTCGTAATATTTGCGGTTCTGTTGCCTACAGTAGCCTGTTGAACCTACATTTCGGCTATAATTGATATTGGCACTTTCCAAATTTCAATTTCCACTACAGATTTTGGCGCTCCCCAAGAGTTGTACAATAGAACTACAAAGCTTACCTACTGTTACGTTTAATTATTGTCAGTTATTGGATAATATAGAGTATAAGCAACAACATTAGGATTGACGGCACACAGTTTGATTTTCGTTCCGGACTTTCAACGGACTCTGCAATCTTCAGTCTTAAATCAACAGTTAACTACTATATAAATAGAGGTACACCTGTGTATGCTTGCTTTTTAGTCGTGCCTTTGATCTAGTTAACTGTTAGCGACTATGGCATAAACTAATAGCATCAAATGTACCCAGAAAGACTATGGATCTGTTGAGATACTGGTACGGGAACCAGACAAACTTTATGTAATGGGGCGACGCCATCTCTAACGATTATACATTAGAGTGTGGCGTACGTCAAGGTGGGCTGACCTCTCCGGATCTATTTAGCTTATACGTAAACGACCTGATTGAGGAACTTAGAAGTACAAAAATTGGTTGTCACATGGGTACAATTTGTCTGAATAATCTCAGCTACACTGACGACATAGTGCTACTGAGTCCCTCAATCAGGGGACTTAGAAAGTTATTAGCCATATGCGAGCATTATGCGGGGGATCATGGCCTGAAGTATAATGTTAATAAAACGCAAATGATGGTGTTTCACTCGGGCACAGGCCCGGAGAGGATTCCGTTAGCATTTCTGGACGGTGAAGCTGTTGCAAGAGTTAGTCTATTCAGATACCTGGGGCATATCCTGACTGAGGATTTGCGTGATAACCACGATATAGAACGTGAAAGGAGGGCTCTGGCTGTGCGGTGTAATATGCTCGCACGCCGGTTCGCGCGGTGCAGTCCCAAGGCAAGGCTGACCCTGTTTAGAGCATATTGTCAATGCTTCTATACTTGTCAGCTTTGGTTGGACAGTACAAAAAATGAACGTAGCAGCATTAGAGTGCAGTATAATAATGCATTCCGCATTCTTATGAAACTGCCTAAATACTGCAGTGCGTCGAGCATATTTGCCAACGCCAGGGTGCCCGATTACTTCGCCGTTATTAGATCTCGGGTTGCAGCTTTTTGGTCCCGCATCCGTGATTCCAAGAATGAGATACTCAGGGTGTGCTATCAGTGCCCAGAGAATCCCATACTACAATATTGGCGTGCCGTGCATCGCGACAATAACTGTAAATAGATAGAACGAACTCCCTTTTGGGGGCAATTTTAGTATTTTTAGTATTAACCTATGATTACAGTTGAATTGTCTTTTATTTATCTTATTTATTGTATCCTCATAATTATATTTTCATTTTGTTTTTAACATTTAACATTTATTGATATTTGTAATGGGTGTAAAAAGCCTGAAATAAATGACTATTATTATTTATTTTATTATTATTATTATTTCATTTTGATAACAAATATTAATTTTTAACAATAACATTAATTTGTTAGTCTGCAAGTAAAAAATATAAAATCAGTGTGGCGGGTGGAAGGAAAAGGGGAGATCTCCCGCCGGGCAAGGTGTTCTGCCCGGGGAGCGGCCAACGCTCCGAGTGGTAGTTCGGAGCTATTCTATATATACTGTTTTAATTTCGGAACTTTTTTAGCGCGATTTAGGCTTCGATTTGTTTTCGCTAGTGGCGCGACGACAGCGCCGCCACATCACCCCCCTGCTCCGACCCGAGGTCGATAGTGCAGTCCGATTGCTGGTGCGTCCTTAATGCCGGTGGGGATTGAATGCTGTGTGCGTAAGGGCCAGTGACGCCGGTGCGAATGATATGCCGGTGTGTAATGCATGCCGTACTACCCATTTGCAAGTGATGCCAGTGAGAATGATGAGCGGGAGCAAGTGCCATGGATTGCCTTGTAGTCTGCGGTGAGTCGAGAAGAAGGCATGTAATCTGCGAGAGTGACGTGAAGCAGTGCGAGCAGTAAGGCTTAGAGCCGTGCTGAACACTGTAGCGTAGAGAGTAGTTTGAAGGAACAGGAAGCATTATTATTCCAGTGCTGCGATGAACCTTTGTAAAGCTAGATGGCTTACAGAATGTGAAGACTGCAGACAATATCTGCTCGGTAGCGAATGAATGGGGTACTTGAGGACGATGACGAAGGTTTGAAGTTGTAGTTTCCGAAGGTTATTGGCGTGGCAGGTGGAAGGAAAAGGGGAGAACTCCCGCCGGGCAAGGTGTTCTGCTCGGGGAGCGGCCAACGCTCCGAGTGGTAGTTCGGAGCTATTATATATATACTGTTTTAATTTCGGAACTTTGTTAGCGCGATTTAGGCTTTGATGTGTTTTCGCTAGTGGTGTGACGACAGCGCCGCCACATCAGCATTATGGATATTTTACCGTTAAACAGTAATTATTTCCTAATTTTAGTACTGGACATAGTTTTACTCGCTTTCCGAGGGTTGAAACACCGTCAAATTCCTGACTTCGTGCTGCCACTTAGATTATATTGACAGAAAAACCAAATAACTGACTTTCGACTTGACCCAGTATTTGAAACCAGAACCCCATAATCAGCAGTCGCGCTTACAACTAGACCAACGAGACAATCCACATGTTTGTGTGTTCCTATAAATACTTACCCACAAAGTAGCACACAGCATAAGGATAGCAGCTGTTGCCCGTTGCCGTAGTGTTACAAGATTTTTTCCCATTGTAAGGCTACGCTGCAGCTGTATTCAGGTTGTATCATGAATGGATCAGCTCGACCGGGGAGGTATCATACCTCTTCGGAATACCAGCCCTTTACAGCAGTGTATATATGATGTAATTCTCATGTCGATTGATGAGAAACTCTTTACTGGCACTGAACCTTTCTACTGGTAACAAGGCATTCGATCTTAGTCCTCGACTAAATTTGGTAGCAATACGCTTGCTATTTGAGTCCTAATCGAGCATAGATGAAGATGTCTATGGGCCATAGCACCCGCTAATTCTCAGGTGACAGAGTTCTCGATGGTTGACCTTATAATATAAAAAAAATCCTTTACAAATAATCTGAAATACCTCATAAACACAATGTATATTAATAAAAGTAAAAAGCGCCTAGATGACAAAGATTTAATGCCTAAATACTCCCGAAACCAAATCTTTTTCTCTCTAATAAATCAACTATTCTTTTCTATATTAAACGTTATGCCGACTAGGATTTTTTTCTATATCGTAGAGGCATTATATAATGGAAAAACATGAAGATCTGTTAGAATTATTTATTGTAGGTATACGAAATGGCCGGTAAGTAATGGAGGTACTAGTGAGGGAATACTTTTTTTATAGTATGAAATTTGACGTATTCGTTCACATTATTGAGTACTACGGCTACAAATTTATTAAAAACCAATTGATTTTCTCTGGAAATAACCATGAATATTTGGCGTTGCCATCGCGCATTACAAAATATATCTAGCTGCAAATGTTTTGAAACAAGTTTACAAAAAAATTAAAAATTGTTTACTGTGGTATAAAAGCATATGGTGACCAGGGTGGTCAATAGCTTAAAAAACATGCCTACTTCATGCAGATTCTAAAACGGTAATAAACTATTTTTGTTACGCTTCCATGTGGGATCAAACCCGCAACCCACACCGTTCCAACTTATTGAGAAATTGTCCTTTAAAATCGATTTATAAAGTTTTTAAAATGATTCCTTATTTTTCTAATCAACTGTAGCAGCTAATGATAGTTCAGGTGCAAAGCGCTCGCCGTAAATTTCACAGTACGCGAGCAGCCCGGGTTCAATCTCCACCGGCACCGATGAAATTGTTTATTGCAAAAGTGCTGATTTAACACAACAAGCTGCCGTCAAAATCTCCCGAAAACTTCACAATGCCACGCATAAACATATTGTTAAGAAATCTTTAAAATGTTATAAAGAATAATTCCATAACATACTTGACATTGGCAAAATTACAACAATACGAGCTCATTACCAAAGAAAAAAAGTAAGGAGCTTTCTAATCATATACTGCAATCGCACATTAAAAGCGTAACAAATTGCCGTAATTTATTGTTTTTACTTCCAGTCGGGTTACGGCAATAAGCAAACCAAGGCTGTATCAACGTCGACCGGATAAACGAACACACGTTATTTATGATATAAGTTGTTTTACTCATTATTTCTATAAACATACTCTATTACCCGTCAGCCCCAGTTATTTTTTGTTATTTTAGTGATGCTATTAACCATACCTTTTTCATTATAGCCTATCAAAAGCTGAACATAGGGGGACATATGCCGTAGTTGACTCGCTTGGCAAGCGGGTTGGCAACCGCAGTTTTTTATTATTATGAGATTTTATCAGGAAGATGCTGCTGCCTTTTGTCGCCTCTTATGACACCCATTGGATATCTTACACTGCCAATACATAGCTGTTAACATTACCTAAAAGAGCATCTTTCGTTATTCGATTATTAATAGAATCAGGCGTTATACTTTGCGGAAATCCATTATATTAAAGTTAGTAAAAATTAATTTGCCTCTCATCCGCTCTATAAAATAAAATAATGTCTCTAACTTAGTTTGAAGAGCACCTCCCGCCCTCCCTCAATTGCCTACACTATCCCTGTCACCACTAATCCCAGCACCACTAGGAAAGACACCATCGTCGATAATAGGAGAGGTGTTTCGCCTCTACACATAGCATCCTCAGGTGAAGTAGACTCCGCGGTAACTGACCGCTAAGTGAACGGCGAGCCAAAACAGCTGCACTTAACGGTCAGCCTATGTGGACAGTCAATTTTTCGTAATTTGAACAGCAAAGGAGTGGAATAATTTGCCGGCGTCTGTTTTTCCGTCTGACTGCGATTTGGACGTCTTCAAGGTTAAGGCGATTAGGCTTTTGTTACGCTAATACGGTGCAAATTACCATCTAGAACTTTATCAGCACAGCTACAATAAGTAAAAAATTCCGTCAAACACCACACTAAGTGTGCTTTCTTGTGTTAAAAGTGGTTCAAGACAGGAGTCAAAGGAAAAAACAAAAATGAAAGGACAAACGACATTTTCTTTTGTTTTTATATATATTTTATTTTACAATATGTTTCTGTTCCTGTTTATGTTTGTTTGTTCAATGAACCTTCGTTCCTTAGGGGTTGAGTGCTCGCCGTAAATTTTACAGAATGCGAGCAACTTGGGTTCGATTGCCGCAGGCACCATTAAAATATAAATTGTAATAAGTACTAACGTACTACGAGCACGGTGGTGAAGGAACACTCGTCAAGAAACCTGTATGCCCAGAATATATAATATTTCTATAAACGTTTTAGAAATAAGAAGAGATCTGTACCCAACTATGGAACTTATTTCTGTTCTGATTTCTGATTTCAATTCACCAAGAACATAATAAGTTTAACAATAATACATATCTAGATTACTTACTAAAAACTTAGAGACTATAACCAGCTATAGATAACTCTATCATTATCCCAGATTTACAACACTGTTGCCTGTGTAGTCTCAACTAACCTTTGTCAGATAATAATAACATCCTCCGAACTGAATCGGTCAGTCTCAACGGAGACTAGTCATTTAACATTTGACAAAATTATAGTGCACAAGTCAGTCACTGTTCCCTAACTCTCATAGTGTGATAGGACAGCAAACCGACACGGTCGGTGTGATATCAGGCGCAGGACCGATGGCATTTTTGCTTTCCGAGTACGGGTGTGAAACACCGCAAATTTCCTAACTCCGGCCTGCTACTATGATTTCTTGACAGAGTAAAATAATAACTGATTTTAGCCCAACCAGTGATAGATATATAGATAAAACTTTATTGTACGCCAAAAAACGAAATTAAATATTAACAAAAAATGAGAAAAAGAAATGTGGTACAATGGGTGGTCTTATCGCTAAAAGCGATCTCTTCCAGACAGCTTTTGGATGGACAGGATTGCAAGAAAACAATAAAAACGTGTGTGGTTTGGAGACATTAATAACATTATTTTTAATAAAGCCTTAAAATAGAAATATAGAATGGTATATAAGTACATAGATAAGATAAAAACATACTCATTAATATATATGTATAAATATATATATTTTTTAAATAAATATATAAAAGTATAAATATATACTTTAAGACTATAACATATAACATCAATGTGCCATACATATTATAAAAAAATATTGTAACTAAATAAAGGCAGAATAATTATATACAAATTAACTAGATAGAATCGAAGTTGAAAAAAGTAATCATGTACTTGTTTTTAAAAACCGGTAGGGATTGAGCGCGTCTTGCTGATAACGGCAAGTCATTCCATAAATTTGGTAGTGTGAACTGGCATTTTTAATATAAAATTTTCTGATGATCTCAAATGTCTCAAATGTGAGTCATTGAGGAATTCAAACCGATTTTTTAGATAAGAAGGATAGAAAGGATTAAAATGAATATTATAAAGAAGTGAGAGAATACGGGCATTCCGGCGAAGGCGAATTGGCAACCACTTGAGCCTGTTAAGAAAATCTGACACGTGATCATATTTACGCAAACCAAATATGAATCTTATACAAAAATTATGACTTCGCTCAAGTTTATCAAGTTGCATATCAAGATAGCTGACATCTGCATAATCGAGGGGTGGAAGCAGAAGAGTTTGCGCAAACGCAATCTTAGTAGCAGTTAGTAAAAAGTTTCGTAATCTTCTCAACCAATGAGCAGCTGCAAAATTTTACGACTAACTTCCTGTAACTGAGGACCCAAAGATAAAGTTTTATCGATGTATACACCCAAGTTTTTAACAGTGCTGCAAAATGATCAGCACTGACAATTACGACTACTATACCAATGAGACAGTCAGTTTCAGTGCACCAAATGAGTATTATTCTGCAAATATTGATTGTTTATTATATTATTTGAGTTCGGCTAAAATTTCACTCTAAGATCTGTAACTCTGTTCAATTGGGTTACAATATTATATTGGTAACAAATAGAAGTTAAAAACGATGTTTTCTGAGTAAGACGTAAGCTTTTCTAAGTTAGACAGAAAGTTAGTGTAGGGTACCGAGACGGGGGATAAATTCCGTAGTCATAGATAATACGTAACTTCTTATAAAGTTAGGTACTTCCTAGTCAACGTTACTTAGAAAATCATTAGAAATCGATAGATGGGCAATGGGTATGTATTGAGTCCCTTTAGATCACATAATTATATTAAAATACGAATACGTTGGTGGTCGATACCCTGTCGAGTAGGCCAAGGAACTCGTCGAGCTTAAATCAGAAAGTAGAGTCTATCGTGAAAATTATACATGTCAAATAATATTATCAACAATATATATAAATTGCAGCTTTATTGATAAAGTAAATTATTAATAAAAATTATACTTTTCAACCTATCTGCCATGACCTTGAAACCGTCATAGGTGACTGTCAATGTTATTTTTCGGTAACTTTTATTAAATATTTCAATATGACAAAGCGCCGGACTTATTGATATCACGTTTTTTTTTGGTAATTTTTTTTACACCTTTAACATCTGAGTGTCTGTATATCGACTGCCGGTTAAACTAAAGAGTCCCCGTTTCATGTACCTCAGGTATATGGATTAACTGGAAAAAAAAAGAAACATATTGAAATATCGTGTTTGAAATACCGTAAGTCTGCCGTTCGCTGGCTCTTAAGCTACACTGACAGAAATAAAATTTGATGTCAGATTACATACGCCTTACAACGTATTTAACTTTCGTGAAAGTCTTCTCTGGCATTTTCAAATCCCGCACGCAAATAGACACAATGACAGACAGACAAACGAACGAAAACTACGATATTGTCTTCTGTGTCGCCCTAAATATCACTTTTTTCGTGCCAGAAACGCAGAGTAGCGCATCGCTACATCCCACACTCCACTCACCAAATAACCCTTACTCTCACTATAGAGAAGCCACGTGGGTTCCTTGTGTTCACCGTAATTGTCTAAGCTTTTTTGTTTCGATTAAATAAAATTAATTAACTAAAATTTTATCACTTTATTAATTTTATAACTTAACCCATACATTGTTTTTGGAGACATTAAGTTTCGTGACTTATAAAAAGCGTAAGTATTAGCATCTAAACTTTTTCAAGAAAAGAACTGATACAATAAACTAAGAAAACCAAATATCGGTTACCATTTTTCATGACGGGCCTGAACGTGACTAATATGAATGATCTGTAAGCGTTTCTGATGCAAATAAATTATGCATAAATCATACTAGACGAATAAATGTGGGATTATTTATTATTAGACCACACATCTTACGTTAAACGGCATACTATATAAAGTCGGCTCAGTAATGCAGTGACCGGTATTGGTACTCGTAGTCGAATAGCGGATTCGAACCCACGACGGTTTGACTTCGCGGTTCGCTATAAAACTACTGTCGGCACTACTATGGATTGACGATCGCAATGTCAGACGAGAGCACATTTGGTGCTGCTGCCCGTAGCCAATCTGGAGTGTATAATGAATGTTCTTTAAGAAATGCATGTCAGCGTTAAAATGGCTGATGATGTAAAGATATTCTTACTGAGAAAGAAACAACCAACACTTTGTTAAACATGGCTAGGGCGGTTATGATTAGTAGCGGAGCGTCAGTTATGTAAGTAGCGCCATTTCAGATTTAGGTAAATAAAAGTGTGCTGAAATGTGACCATGTGTGCAATCGCGTGCCCTTTTTACATGGGAAAATTCCTACGCATACCCGCCTGGCCGGGGAAAGGACGGGTTATGTCGGACTCGCACCGACTAAAACTTCATGGTGTTCCACCTCTGCCGCATATTGGCATCCGCGTCCCGCCTACCGCGGGGGACTATCGCGTGCCACATAGTTTAAACCAAAAATATGAAATGGCAGAGTTAGCACACATATATACCTACCGTCACGCCTATGATCGCCGAGATCTATGCCCTTGCGAGTAGCACGATTGGCCAAAAAATATGGGCTACTAGCTAAACCATCGCCTCTACAATCACAAGTCCATTCAATCACAATCACTAGCAATATTTTATTAGTCGCCTTTTACTTCATGTTAAACAAAATATAGTAAAAAACAATTTTTTACTATAATGCATTTGACACATTCTTATTTGTTAATAGTCCCATAAAAATGGACCTCTAAGTGCCAGATCATCATGGAAGATAACATAATATGGACATAATTGGCTAGGCTTTTCGCTACGAGGCCACAAAAATGTATTCCGTCTGTGTGTATAATATAATTCTGTTTATTTGAATGTGTAAATTATATACATATATATATATATATATATATATATATATATATATATATATATATATATATATATATATACATAAGTAAGTATAAAAATTAATTTCTTTAAGGTGAAAGGAATTTATTGTATGATTTTTTATAAGTCTTCAAATACAACGCACATATTATTTTAAATTTTAATATGTTTTGTAATTTTGGACGGCCCGTTAACGCAGAGGCAGTAAGTGTTTGGTTGCGGTGTTGCAGGACCGTGGGTACCTTAGAGTATTCAACTAACAATACTCTAAGGTGGGTACGAATACCACACAAATAAAGTTTGTGTTGGGTCTATAAATAATTGTTCTATATATCAATGTTACTCCAAGTGCAATTTATGTCTGTAAATCACCTCCATGATACTTTTTAAATCCTTATTTTTTTAAATGGTAAATTATTTTTTACTATAAAATGGTATTTTGAGTATCAACGGAAGTAAATTATTTCCTTTGTTTATTGAATAAAATAAATTTTTTCAAACATGCATACACGTGGCACGGCTGCTGGTCTGAAACAGATCAACCCTATTATTTCAATTAAATTGATAGAAAGCTTTTGTCAACAACGGAGATTGATTGGAAATGAATTGTTTATTGAATGCAAAATTTAATATTGATTTTTATTTAAACTGAAACTAGAGCTAGGTTCACGGCACTCAGACTTAAAAATTGATATATTGAAACAAATCTGTAAGAAAAATTATATATTAATACGAGACGAGAAACCTTTCTACCCTTAAATTATAAATAAACAAGCTATGCTTATGAATAAGCTAAGTTTAAAAGGGGTACCTTTTAAAGCATATTGCGCGCACGGAGGAGCGTGAGGTTTAGCATAGATGTGGTGCAGGAGTGTTAGAAACCTTAAATGTATTTAAATAATATGTAGGTATTACAAATATATTAAATAAAATTAAATTAAAAATTCACTACATACATTGTTTACATACTACCAAAGACAATTGTCAAACACATAATAGTCTGTGGTCAAACGTAAGGTTAAATCATTTGGTTAGTACGGAGGTACGTATATCTCGTAGAATATAACTTGAGTTTATTATTAGTGTTAAAAGAAGTACCTCCATGAAATTACTTCCGGACTATGTCATTATTAGCTCGATTGTTTCTATTAAGCTCTACACAAAATGCTAATAATATTATTTATTCAGAAAATACGGTTGAGCACCTAATATTGCCTAAACGTAAAATCAATTTTTATGATGCCTCACTAGACTGGCATTCGGTACGTTTTAAATACATTTTGTGCTTTTAATTTCATCCTTTGAGGCACTTACGTAAAACTCACAGATTGCATAATATTTATTAACATACACTAAAGAGAATTACTTATAATATTTTCCTATGTACATTTTCAATAATTATGATAACATATCTAGAAGTGATAAATCGGATCGATCAGGGTAATGGGCCGGCCATATAGCTCGAGGAACCAACAACCGAAGTGAATCTGATTTAAAAACCGATGGTGAATTAAAATTGTTTTATAACTGACTTCGAAGTTTGCCGATGTCAAAGAAAAATCAAATAGCGCGAAAACAAACGAATCACTAAATTCGAAACACAAATACATAAGCCTAGATTTGAATTTGGAATTCCTAACAAAACGCTAGATATTTGAGATCAAAGTGGCCAGTTTGACAAAACGCTAATTTCATATGTAACGACTTATAAATATTCTTGTATAATATAATTCAAAAAATTAAGGTGCGGACCAACCCGTATATCAATGGTATTTAGAAAGACTGCCAAAGCTTTTGGTTTTATTTTGTCTGTTATCTAAGATTCCAGTCAACGCGTAGCGTAGAAGCTCACTACGCTACGCGTGTACTGGAAGAGAATGCCGACAGGCATTAAGTACGCCTATTGTTACCTTAGTTGCATGACATGACTTATAGGCTGTAATGAAATGAATACAATTATTGACATAGGCCTTTCCAGAAATGCATTAATTGTTAGTTTTTACATATTTACCAAGCAAGCAAGAGACGGGTATTTATGTTTTATTCCTGTGCACATTAATATTTTTTATTTATTGAACATCTAAAATTGACAAAAAATTAAATTCAAAAATTAACATAATAATTTATGAAGATTAACCAACAATAGCATTCATAGATGACCAAGTTATTGAACATCCCGATAACATTCAGCTCCGCAGCGATACATAGCGGACACGTTATTTACGTTCTCGTGAATATTGAACGTGTGAGGTGACATTTCCTTTATAATTAATATAAATTAGCTTCATAAACTTCAATCAAAAGCATTTTCAAATGTAATCTCATGGGGGAAATTGTTAATTAGAACACTTCAAATTATTAGTGGTATATTCGGTTTGATTTATTCTGTGTAATACACACTTCAAACATAAAAAAAATAGTGTTATTACTGTTACTTGGCGGCAAATATAAGTAAAAAAGAACCACCTACTGGGAGAACTCCTTAACCAAAAAAGAGTAATAAATTTTGCATCCAATTGATCATCGAATTCCAAGTTGTTACCTGAGCCTATGCACGGTGTTTTAGTTAATAATTTTTTAAATCTTTCTTTTTTACTACAGATATTTTATATTTTTATTTAAAATAAAAGAAGTTACGTTGTCATCTATTTATCAGCAAAATTCAAAGTTCTCAATAAACGTCGCGATTCATCACTCGAATCGTTTACTCCTTCCGCTAATACTCCACGAAAATGGCTTCAAGGGCAATTAATTCTAACATAAATCATATTAATTATTCTGCGGAATAAATGTTGTGAAACGGGGTGAAAATTTAGGTTTATAATAAATAGTGAAATCAATGTTGCCTCTAGATTTTTTCTATTGTATAAATATTTCATAAAACAATGTATATTAAACAATTAAAAAAATCAAGTTCAATAATTCATAACAAGCGTATTATTAGTCCACTGCTGAACATAGGCCTCCTCATAGTTTGCCTTGTAGGGGGGATATTAGCTATAGATACTAAGTGTGACAAGCCGGTTATCAGACAAGTGTTTTATTATTTTGAGTTGTTATAAGGAAGATGGTGCTGCCCAACTTCTCTTTCAATTCTCTTTTTTTCTTATTTAGAAATTATTTTAACCTTATTTTATAACAAATCTATACGTTATTAGGTCTACAGTTTTAAAAGACGTATGTTTTTTTTATAGGGTGACAAACGAGTACACAGTCCACCTGATGGTAAGTGGTTGCTGTGGCCCATAGACATCTACATCTATCCTCGTTTGCGAATCAAAATGCAGATGCGTTGTCACCCGTGAGGACTAAGATGGAATGCCTCTTTTCCGGCAACCCCGGTAACAAGTTGTAAGATAATTGCTCCCAATTATTTTTAAAAATGAAATATTGTATATTAATAATACCCACCTCAATTTTGAGTAACAGTTGTTAAATATGACTTATTTGTATTTGTGAAATAAGTAAAAGTTTTAATTACATACACTGTGTTTAGTGTTCCAACCAAAAGTAACAGCTCTAACGAACATCGTTTAAACTTATTGTAAGTGTAATTCTTGTTATCCTTTAACATTTTAAGATTTACTTTTTAAATAAGTGTTGCTGTGGATTTCATTTTGAATTATTTACATGATAATTTAATTTGAGATCTGTAAATAAGCCCATACATCTCGACATTTGCTTACTCTGCTTCTTTGGTTTTCTTTCTTTGTTTTCTTTTGCTTAGTAAAATGAATACACGCAACGCCAAAACGCGCCAATTGGAGAACCAACTTCAAATGGCGCTACAAGAACTTCAAGGGAGCAGTGTGAGCTGTTAATTAAAGAAAGGGATAACAATGAAAAGGAAATAATAAATATAATAGCTAAAAATACTGAGCTAAAAAGTAACATGGTTAAGTTGCATAAAGAATATACATTTGTTTCAAAAGAAAGGGATCAACTTCAGAGAACAGTCGATGAGTTTGACCAATACAGCAAGGAATATGAGGAATCCCTCAAATTAATTGCTGCATTGCAGTTACAGTTAAGTGAGGCTAATGAGCAGATTGTGCAATTAAAACATTACATAGATGAAAGCGTCACAAGCTCAAAGTCTGTTTAATGAGCTCTTAGAATGTGAATGTTCTAAATCTAAAGCATTGCAACCCTCAACAACAATCGATTTGACTGGTGATGATTATGTCATATCAAGAACAGCAGCAAGAACTACCTGCGGTAGGAGAAAATTAAAGAAATATATAAAAATTAATAAATATTTTAGAAAACTGCAAAAATTAATTAAAACTAAAATAAATGTTAAAAATTATATAAATGTATGCAAAGAAAACCAAGAACTAATTAATAAACCTAAAATATATTCAATTGAGGTGGAAAATATGAATCACTGTTGAACAATTTTATCACTTAAAAGCTCTCTACAAATTGTATCAAATAAATATGCAACGACTCAAGATGAGATAAAAGAAAAAGGTAAAAGAATAAGAAGATAAAAGAGCAAGAATCGGCCATGAATGATCCTGTAAAATCATGTAAATATAATGAGGAGCGCTTTGACTTCTTAATAAAAATCAGAGTGAGTATCAGCGCTCCATATCAGGTTCATCGGGGACAATGTGTGTAAATAACAAAGTTAACAGTAAGACCTCACCTACATTATACTTTACTTACATTTACTTACATTATACATACTCTATGACAGTGCCATGATAAAGGATATAAACTTAAGAAGCAATGTAAATATTAAAAAAAATAAAGTTATTATGTATTGTGATGACATAGGCAAAAATTTGGGCATGATATTACATAACTGTATAAAAGGACATCTGATCAGTAATTATTGCAGGCCTCGAGCATCCTTTATTCATATAATGAATAAAGTTTTAGCTAGTAAATTTTGTCCTAATAGCACATTTATAATTTTTGTTGGGAGAAGAGGCAATGTAAACAAAAACCAATTATTAAAATATATTGATAATCTAAATACTTTAAATGTACATAAAATTATCTTGTTTACATTGCCTTACATACAGGGTTGGCCGCAGGAAAATAAAATAAGATATGGTTTAAATTTATTAATGAATAACTTCTCATATAATTATAATTTAAACTTGACATTTAATTGTTATAATTATAATAATAAATTTAATTTAATAGATATAAATAATTTAATTAAGAAATTTTTGACTAGAGTGTGGTATTACTTATCTAAATATAATTTAAGACAGATAGCAAATCTTATTGTTTATATATTAACTCAGCCAAGGACTTGGCTACACAGACATCTGCTTCTTATGAGCAGAATAATGACTTAATATGTAATTTGGAATCAGTTCCAAGTAATTTAAATTAGAAAATGAGACAATAGATGTAATCTCTAGCAGTTATAATAACTTAAATAATTTAGAATGTGGCTTACAAATCTTTAATTGTATGACTCCACAGAAAGATAATGAAAATTGTTTACACCTGGTGCATCAAAATATACAAGGCATGATAGGCAAAGAGCAAGAAATTGAGTTGTTCTTAAATAGCAACAATATTCATATTTTATGTATTACTGATCATTGGTTAAAAGCTTATAACTTAATGTTTAACTTCAGTAATCACCAGGTGGTCAGTTCTTTCAATAGAGGTTTTAAGAGGTGGCTCCTTAATATTAGCTAGTAAATTATTATCATGTAAAGAACGTAAAGATATTGTGAGCCTCTCTGTTGAGCGAACAGTAGAAATGACATGTGTTGAGTTTGAGCACCTCATTGTTGTGAGCGTCTACATGATGTTCTACATATGATACTTTAAAAAAAATATGGAGGAAGTTTTTGCTAAGCTTAATAAACAGAATAAATCTGTTGTAATATGTGGAGACTTTAATATTAATCTCCTAGAAGCTTCTTCCATCAATATTAAATTTAGATCATTGTTTAAATCACATGGTCTTTTTAATTTATTTATAGAGCCAACGCGTATTGCTTAATCTAGTGCAACGTGTATAGATAACATTTTTACAAATGTGAAGCCATTGCATAAATGTATAATTCAAAAATTAAGTTCTGATCACTGTGGACAAGTTTCGTTACGTTATGTTCATAAAAAGCAAGTAGATGATAAAGTTATGTTTGTTCCAGTAAATGCACGTCACTTGGAAAAAAATTAGAAGTAACATAGTGAAACACTTTCATCACATTCATACCAAAATGATCCTAATTTTTTGTATGGAACATTATTTAAGCTTATTTGTGAATTTAATAATACTTTTACTTCTAAAATATTCTCCTTGAACAGTCGGAAGTCATTCAATGAATGGGCGACAGTAGGAGTCCATAAGAGCAGGCATAGGTAATATGATCTTTACCATGAAAGGTAGAGCCAGTTAATAGTGGTAGAGCCACGCGGCAGCTTTTGCTGTCACACGGATGGGCCGGCTCGAACCGGGGTAGTACCACGACCTTACAGAAAACCAGCGTGAAGTAGAGGTAACTGTATCAGATCAGGACGTAGCAATGGTTTTTGAGAAATATTTTACTGATATTCCGATATAGACCACTAAGTCACTGAATTCTTCTCCTGCCGTCGCCGAATCATTACTTAAACAAAATGTAAATGTGTGTACAAAGAATTTTACATTTCATAAAGTATCATCAAAAGATATTGTAAAATATTTTAAAACTATTGATGTAAAGAAAACTGCGGATCTGTGGGCGATTTCCGTAAAGTTATTGCGTCTATAATAGATACAATCGCGCCTCATTTAGCTATTATTTTTAATTTTATTTTTCGAATCTGGTGTGTTTCCTGATTTAATTAAGCAAAGTAAAGTAATATCTTTATTTAAATCTGGTAGTACATGAGACCCCGCCAATTTTAGACCTATTTCTGTACTACCAACACTTAGTAAGGTTTTTGAAAAAGTTATTCTTGATCACATGTTAAATTTCCTTAATATAAATAATTTACTTCATAAAAATCAATTTGATTTCACAAGGGGTCACTCGACAACTGATGCCGGTGTTGAGCTGATTAAATATATCTTTAATGCATGGGAGAATTCAGAGGATGCTTTGGGTATATTTTGTGACCTATCCAAGGCTTTCGATTGTGTTCATCATGAAACATTAATCAGGAAACTTCAACACTACGGTGTAAGAAGTGATACTCTTAAATTAATTATTTCATATTTAAGTAAGAGAACGCAAAAAGTTGTCGTTAACAATATAAGCTCTTCCGGGTCGATAGTACAAATAGACGTGCCTCAAGGCTCAATTCTCGGCCCCTTTCTGTTTCTTGTATACATTAATGACTCACCTTACAAATTAGGGGATAACCGTGATATAGTATTATTTGCAGATGACACTTGTTTTATTTTAAAATTAAGTCGACAATTATTAAAATATGATGAAGTAAATAATGCTATATCTAAATTAGTAATTTGTTTCAATGTTAATAATTTGCATTTAAATGGCAATAAAACGAAGTGTATGAAATTCATGACTCCAAATGTCAAACAATTAAATACTAATGTAATTTTAAATGGGGAGAAACTGAGTCTTGTAGATACCACCATTTTTCTTGGAGTCACACTAGACGCGAAGCTTCAATGGAGCCCCCATATATCAAAACTAGCAAGCAGACTTAATTCTGCAGCATATGCTGTAAAAAAGGTTAGAACTCCTACCAGTGTTGAAACAGCTAGACTAGTTTACTTTAGCTATTTCCATAGCACAATGTCGTATGGTATTTTGCTACGGGGACACGCAGCTGACACTGAAATTATATTTGTATTACAGAAGAGGGCCATAAGAGCAATTTATGATTTAAAGCCTAAAGAGTCGCTGCAAGAAAAATTTAAGGAAATTAATATATTAACTTTAGCCTCTCAACACATTTATGAAAATGTAATGTACGTACACAAAAATAAAAGTAGTTTTACAAAAATAAGTTATATTCATTCTGTAAATACTAGGAACAGACACAAGCTAGTAGTACCAGTTACTCGACTCCATCGAGTCAGTAATTCATTCTTGGCGACGCACTTACAACAAAATTACAGAAAATATACAAAATTTGACCGGCTCAAAGTTCAAAAACTTTATTAAACTAAGTTTGTATAAAAAGGGTTATTATAATATTAAGGAATTTATGGATGATAATAACCCCTGGAAATGAGGTGATCGCTACCAAGCCTTTTCTATTTTGTTGTGTTGTTAATGTGTGTAACATACATGATTGTAAGCTGTTATTTAAAAAAAAGCTGGGTTTCTTGCTGGTTCTTCCCAGGACAGAGGTTTTTCAGTGGTAATTAAACAAAAAAGAGACTTTCAATAAGTATTATTTATAATCTATATTGAATAAAAAAGTTTCTGTTTCTGTTTCCAGTAAATAGGGTCTCCGGTTTTCTACACTCACCATACGAAATACAACAGTTTTAATTTGCTATTTTACGCTGGTATTATGTGAGAGGGTGGTCCTTCCCCGGTCGTGCCGACCCATTCGTGCTACAACTATACTACTAATATAGCTGCAGCATGGCTCTACCACGTATAAGGTTATAGATTGTGTGTTTGTTTAAATTCATACGTTCATAAGCTCTTACGATGAACATTTTTGTCTAGCATATCATGGACAAGCCGTGGTAGATCAGTGGCTAAGCGCTCGTGGTAAACTTAACAGTACTCACGCAACCTGGATTCGATCTCCACCGGCACTACTGAAAGTTGCAACTTTCAGCGACGGTGAAGGAAATATTGATGACGTTTCGAGAACATATTAAGTCCGCCTAAACTCACTCGAACGCGGCGGAATAAATGCGTCATAAGGATCATAAAAATGATAGGAGGCTTGTGCCTATCTGTGAAACATATGAGCTGTAACTATACGTTACAACATACTTTATAACGTATTTTAACGCCGAAGTACGAGAGTTTTCGGCTTTGGTAGAATTATCCTCAAAACAAAGTCACAAGCATCCGTGTGGTTATAATGAACCCTCTTCAGCTTAAAATCTTAATAAACCTCTTAACATTCCTTTATAGAGAGCTATGTTCTTTACATGTAATAAATTCCGTACGAGACACACCGTTTCTCTAACATAATTAACGAGGTTTCAGCCACTGCTTTGTTAGAATTCATTTTCTATTTGAAAGGAGCAAAGCTTCTTGCCTTTAAGCAATATAAATTAATCGCTACTCCGTTTGTCGTGCTTATTTACAGGTAACGTTAACATCAATATTTTAATTATAAGTCTCTTAAATTAATAATAAGAAACAAATAAAAAATGGTATTAGAACCACGGTAGCTCAGGGGTCAACCGTTGGATGTAAATTTCACAGTGTGCGAGCATCATCACTGCTAAACATAGCCTTGCCCTAAGAAACGCCACAAAGCACAGTCCTGATCCACCTGCATTCATCGACTTCCTTCATCTCTGAACGCGTCGTACTAAGCTCCATCGCTGTCATCGAATTCCCACCTGATTCCCGCAAAAAAAGCTTGTTCTTTAAATAAAAAGTTTTACAATATCGAATGTATCAGCCTCTTAACAATGATGTATAATCATATACCTAAAAGCAGTACAACGCACTCCGTCTGGAATATAATAATGCGTTCAGGGTGCTGTTGGGACTGCTTGGGCAGGTCAGGGATGTTCGCCGACGCCCGTGTCGACTGTTGCTATACAAGGATGTGAAAGCGGTGCACATCTCTGGGGCGCTGATTCCGGACCACTTCCAACACCATCTTGAGCCTATTTGTCAGTACATTAATCATTGTTATATGATTAGTGTAAGGACACACAAACAAATGACTCAGATGCAGTCATATTATTGATTTTTATATTTAATGATGTAAATTTGGTTTAATGGTTTTAAGTCTGATTAATAATTTTAATTTAATATAATTCAATTTTATTTTAATTTAATTCATATGTAAATAAAAATTTAAATTTCATTTCAAATGTAACTATGATCTGATGGATTGAAATAAATGATTATTATTACTATTATTATAAACTTGCCAGTGTAAAACTAATAAGTAAAGAGTGTATAAATTATTCTGCATTCATCCTTACATGTGGATCAACTCAATCCTTACATGTGGTAGAGCCATGGTGCAGCTATATTATGATTGCAGTACGAATGAGTCAGCTCGATCGGAATCGGATCGAAGGACCAGCTCTCACGGAACACAAGCGCAAAATCGCGGCTTAGTACTGCTGTGTTTTGTATGGTGAGTGTAAAAAACCGAATACCCTTTTTATTGGAAACAATGCAATCCCTCTTAGGCATCAGGGGTGAAAATGGACCAGTGTTTTGATTCTTAATTTAAGTAAGATGTACATAGATGTTTAATGGCAATAGCACTCACTCATACCTTCAGGTGAACTCTGTAGTTGTTCGTCAATGTTATGCAATAAAAAATATTTTCTTGTGCTTTTCTATCTACACTCGTAACATCTTTAAAAAAAAATAAGTCGTGCAATTTTAGTCCGTAACAATGGTTTTTAATTCCCTTTTATAACGATCACTCTAAATGAATTAATAATTTTATGACTTTTAATTGGAACACTTTGCGGCAATAAGCATCAATCACTTCATAATTTAATTAGCCAGATTGGCACTTGCGACGTCTGTTCGCGTATACTTCAGCGATGGCAGTTTGGACGTGGAATATTGGAACCGTTAAAAATAGCTTTCCACGTTAACGGAAACACTCGTTTTTATTAATAAAAAAATTGTTAATTCTCTTAAGTCTTTTGTTAAGTTCCATCTAATCTTAGTTAACTTTAATTTTCATAAATTAAAATTCATTAAAAGTAAGAAAAAATTCTGCCGCGTAGAGGAAGCTCATGTGTTCACTGTTGTATTTCGGTTTGAGAGGAAAGAAAGAAAGTATGAATACAGCTCGTGAGGTTTTGTAACTAAGTCCTAGTCCGGGTTTTCTTACGATGCTTTTCTTCATACCATTCGAACGCGTTGTAAGGACGAGGGAAATGAAACACTTGAGTGTTGACGTAAGACTGTCTGTAATTACGTTATTGTTAAGTTTATATATTATATTATACCCAAACATACGTATAGATACTACGTAGATACTACACCTTCCTTCCCAAAGAAAAAAAGAAATGAATACGTGCATTTCTTTTTTTTTTAATATAAAACTAACATTTAAAATTACACAATAATTATATCCCTAAGTATTCTAATTTATAAAATGTAAACATGGGTAAAGCATAGTTAAAATAATATTTAGATTAAAATGATTACAATTGGTACTTAGTAATTAATATTAAGGTAAAGTAATATTAATTAATAAAGCTTAATACACTAATTTATTATAATTATAATCGATTAAGTAAACAATGTCTGAAATATATTACTTAATTACTATAATATTATTGCAGTATTATATATATATGTAAAATTATAATAAATTTATTACATTTATTTTAACGATAGTGCAATTTAGTTCGGTTTTTATTTATTTATTTATTAGGTTTACCAGTAATTGTAATAATAATACATCAATGAGTATTAAATAACAAAAACAATAACATGTGTTTTACAGCCAAATGCACAATTAATTTAGGTAAACACCACATGCACAAACTATTAAAGATAGTATCATCCAATTTTTATAAGTGACTTAATGTGTTCACAATAAATGTGAAAAGAATAATGTAATTTTTGCCATCTTTTAGTATTTCAACATTCGGTGAACAATCTCTAATTACTAAATATGGACCTGCACAAATGGCGCTGAGTTTGTTACCAGTTTCTTCTTTAACTAATATCAAATCATTAATTTTATAAGTTTAGTGTTCATTTTACAATCATACTTGGATTTCCTAAGAAATTTACTATTGATTAAATTTTCTCTTGCTTCATTTTGGGAGGTTTGTAGGCAATATTTGAACTCTAACGGATAATCTTCGTAATTATATAGGGGTTCTACAATTTTAGTTAAATTACTGGGTAAATTACATTTTTTGCAATAAACTAACTCGAATGGGGTATACTTAGTTGAACGGAAGTATTATATGAAAAATACCGACAAAAAAATATATAAAAATATTACATATTTTTTTATATAGTAAAAAGTTAATGTTAAATAAAGTCTTATATTATTATAATTATGTATATAATAATATTTGTCTTGGCTTGGGTAGGGTGGCTGGCCAAACCCCCATATACATAATAATTCCGTAGTCACATTATGTATGTTTAAGGCTTAATGCATTGTTGCATTGTTGATGCATTATATTTGACAAAATCAGGTGTACATTCGCGAACGTATATTATTTTGGTCAACACATCACTGTAACACACCTTGATACTGAGTTATTCAGTTACTTATTAAGTCATTTATGTAGACATTCACATTAAATAGTACCCTTCCTTTATACACTTATTCACATTTATACTTATAATTTTATAGTTATATATTTCATTTATTTATACCTTTATATCTAATGAAACATTTCTTTCATGATCCATACAAATTATTTAGATATTAATACTTTACCTTTTTTTTTTCAAAAAATAATGCCTTATAAAGATACAAACATATGATTTGAAGGTTCAATAAATATAAAACCGACAATATTACATTTCATTTTAAGATACACATAACAAAGGAGTCTATGTTAGGCAATGTAATCATTTTCATTATCATAACAACTACCAGATCAAAATACAAATTGCAATCCCAGTCGCGTCAGCGATTTGTGACACTTTTGTTTTCAATTCCAAAGTACGTTTATGGGAAGGTTTGCGATTACATCGTATGATGATACCTAATTTCAACATAATTTACAAAATGTTTTATTATAAATACACTTAAAAATATCTAAAATTTATAGTAGTTAAACACGTTTTCATTTACATAGTTAAGATTACATTGCATTGTTATAATACTTTTACATTATCAAGTAATATGTGTTATTTTTATCATTAATAGTCGGCAACGTATTACATATTACTTTTTTTAAAGATTTCATGACTTCTAAGGAACATGTTTATCTTATTTGAAACACAAATTTGTAAAAAAGATAAGCTATTACATATATAAGTCTGTATTATAAAATATATGTTGTATGTTAATAAAATGTTATTAACATTAGAAAAGAAAAGTTTTTTTTTTGAAGTATATAATCATATAATTTTTGGTTTCATTGTAGAAAATAAAAAAAACTTATAATAAATAGCAAATTAATACACTTTGGATTACCGAATTTTAGTTTAAAAGTGTACAAATTTTTACATAAATAAACATTTTTTTTTATGTAAAACTAATGGTTATTATAAATATAAATCAATTTAAATATGAAAAAACCTTGTAAATTCATATAAAATATGGTAAAATAATTAAGTATGTACGTGAAAATGTGTCTATAATTTTTAATTAATGGTTATGTGGATCGATAATGTAGTTACTGGGTACATGTGTAACTTGTGAGTAGGATTTTGGGTAGCATTAATAGATCTAATACAGAAATGCAAAATAACTACATATCTCACTTTTAGGTTTGGTCGGGGATCCCCTTATTACCTCATTTTAATTATTCTCATGTCCTTGCATGTTAGTTATTTTCATGCTAACACTAATCTAATTTCCTTTGTTTTCGGTTGTCAGGCCTTATTTATTTATTTCATAATTCTTGTACGTACTTTCTTTTCTTTTTTTTTTATATTTTTGACGTTTAGCTAGCTTTATTTCTTTGAGTAATCTCTTCCCTTATATATTTATTTATTAATTAGATACCGGGAATCGGAGTATTAATTCACTTCATTTATATTTTATTTCGTGATTTTCATCACGCGGGTACTTTATAAATATGGGCCCCCCATTTACTTGGGTATTATATTACCTTTTCATAACATTCATTTCATTTTATTGGTACATAAACTTTTTTTTTTATCATACTATATCTAGGTAAAACTGTACCTTGGGTTGTGCGCACAACCTCGAGGTCAACTTTTAAGTCATTTTAAAAGGACTCCAACAATTTTCACGGAGGAAAACTAAGTTCACACTATGATCCAATGAAGGATGTGACCTCTATGTACCATTATTAAGGGTAACAAATTTAAGACTTCTCTGGTCCCCAACAGTACTAATATGAGCAAACTTGTTCACATCTCACTTGTACTGAAGGTATTGTTCCCTAGTACCCGATACTTCCGATTTTTTCATCCAATCATGGAAACATACCCTGCTCGAGGACTATATGCTATACCAGTAATGGACGTTCCCGTATCTCTCCATTATTTCTTCGTCAAGGTCAACGTGTTTTATTTTTATTTATTTCTTTACATTTATAGTATTTTATTAATCATTATTTAATTGTACCATAATATACTTTCACGCACATGGCTCGCGTACATACATACATGATAAAGAATATGGACACTATTCCTATACAATACATAATATATTTTCATTGTGTCATTAAAACTCATTACGTCGTTAATCGTATACGAACAACCTTAAAAAAATTACTCGGTTATTAGGTTTTCCAAACTCTCAGCTGATCAGGCCGATTGTATGTGGATATGCTAATCTCCGATAATTTTCTTTACTTGCCTTTCTCTCACAATTATACTCTATTAATATTTTTCATTTATAATGCCGTATTTCTTAGTTATATTATATTAGCCTTTAATATAGTAGCCATAAATTAACTCACGTCTTTACAAATTTATTAAATGAGTCTCTTATATGGTATCTTGTAGTATTTAGGTACATCATTTTCAGTTAGGGAATGAGGCTCACAATGATCACAACAAAATTTAAATAAATGAATTGAAGAAATTATTTTTTCATGTATAAAAATAAGTTAAATAATTCAAACTTTATCATTTTCCCAGGATATAATGAATTATAAAAATTAAAAGTTTATGATTTAAAAGTTCAATAAATATAAAATCGAAGTTAAAAAATTATTGCATTTCATATTCAAATTAAACAAAGAAATAATAATGGGAACATAAGTCGTCATCACTATAACGGCTACCAAGTTTATATAAACAAAACATTAATTTATTTAAACATTGAGAAGAACAATTTTCATTTTTAAGTAGGTTATATTAAATTTAAGGTTATTTATTAAAGAATATATATTTATTTATTTATAACTTTAAAATTGTTTCAAGGTTTTCATACCTTTAGAAAAGAAGAAAAATAATTATGACCTTTATTAATAGCGATTTTTTTTTAATCTTTCAATACATTTAAATAAAAATTACTACAGAAATAAATTTGGGTTAAATTTAAAAATATATTTGCTTTAATCCGAACCTGGTCACCTAAAATGTAGCTTAATATACTGTTTTTTTTTTAAATAACGTACATTTAATATTAAATGCATTATGTGCTTTTTTATTTTATATAGTCTAAAACATAATAAAAAATATGGTGTTGAATGTGTAGAATTAGTTTGTTGAATGAACTGTATAATTTTATATTAAAAGACTACAGAAAAAAAACAACGAAATGTATCACATTGTTATTTTAACAATAAATTTGGTAAAATTAAGTACGTAAAAATTTTATCTTTCATATTATTTCATAACTTTTTTTGCAAATCAATTACTGAATAAAAGGGAATATAAAATCGTTTAGTGCCTTAATACATATGCCACTGAAGCACTTACGTAACTTAATTTATAATTATTGTAATATGATTTTTTAAAAAAAAAAATAAAATAAGAAATAAATCTTTAATATAAAATATCTAATAATTAATTTCAACTCAAACATATATGAAATACAGAATATTTTGTACATAACTTTTTTTTTTATAATAGTTAAAACTTTTTAAAGAAATCTTATAAAGAAATGACAAAAAATAGGCTGATGCGATGTTACCTCAAATTTTCTTCTTTGTTCTTTTTGGCTCATATTTCATATTCTTCTAGATGAAGCTTGCAAAAGTACAACTGTTACTTTCCTTTTAAAACTAATCTGCCGTTTCTTGATATTTGAACTTTGGTCATCATATTAAAAAAAAAATCGACATTTTATTTCTTCATTCTTGGATAGTTGTCTTCATAGTACTATATATTATATATTTTAAATTTTCAGTCAGCTTCTATAAAATTCTTATTGTGTTATTGTGGCTTCTTCTCGAATTTATATTTATTTATGTTTCGTCACGTCCGGTGTTGTATTCATTGCGTTGTAATATTACTTTATTGTCAATTATTTTACTCAAGTCTTCTTTATTTAATTTAGCAATATTTATTCCCATTTTTTTTTTAATTTTACATAGGCCCGGCGGTGCGCTTGCATTGCCGCAGCGCACCGCCTGGCAGGGTCGCCATGTAAGGACGAGGGAAATGAAACACTTGAGTGTTGACGTAAGACTGTCTGTAATTACGTTATTGTTAAGTTTATATATTATATTATACCCAAACATACGTATAGATACTACGTAGATACTACAGCGTGTTGTTTTTTATAAAACTGAAATGATAAATGAACTCTCAGTCTACTTCAGTCTATAGACTGCGGCCAAATTCAAACACACATCTCAGGCCTAAGATGGAATGATCCTTCAGACCACCATTTCAGCAGCACTTCAAAACGGTTCAGAGCTTTGTTTCAAACCTATGTTACACATTTTGATTTAGTTAGTGTTAGCGCCCAATAGTTAATGAAGTGACAAACGAACTTACAGTTCCCTTGTTGGCAAATGACCACTGCGGCTCATTACGTCTGCAAGCAAATTCAAACAATGTAGGCTACAGGTGTGATGCCACCTCTGACGACTAAGATAGGATGCCTCACAGTCTGTAATTGCATGATCCACTATAGATATAGAGAGATAGTAATCCACACTATATTTCAAACCGGCACACAGCAATACAAGCAATGCTATCTGGTGGCAGAAGTAGTTAATACGGTGGTACCTGCCCAGACAGATCCTAGGCTGTAAAGGAGTACTAAACTCAAAATCCAAAGAGAGCCGTTTCCGAGAATCCAATTTCATAGGTATTATACAAGAATAGCTTATATACAATTTGGATTTTTTTATGTAGTTTTTAGTTTATCATTTTATGTCGGTTCGAGATATTTGCGGTTCTGTCCTACAGCAGCCTGTTGATCCTATTTCGGCTATAATTGAGATTGGCACTTTGCCAAATTTCAATTTCCGCTTCAAATTTTGGCGCTCCCCAAGAATTGTACAATAGAACTGCAAAGCTTACTTATTCTTACTTTTAATTAATGTAATATACTATTTTGTTTTGATAACAAATATTAACAATGTTACAGTAACATTAATTTGTTAGTCTGCAAGTAAAAACTATAAAATTAGCATTATGGATATTTGACCGTTATCAACAGTAATTATTTCCTAATTTTAGGACTGGACATAGTTTTACTTGCTTTCCGAGGGTTGAAACACCGCCAAATTTCTGATTCCGGGCTGCCATTAAGATTTTCTTGACAGAATAATCCAATAACGGACTTTTGACTAGACCCAGTATTCGAAACCTGGACCACATAATCATCAGTCGCGCTTACAACCACTGACCAACGAGACTATCCACATTTTGGTGTTTTCCTTTTAATACTTACCCACAAAGAAACACACAGCATAAGGATAGCAACTGTTGCCCGTTGCCGTAGTGTTACAAGATTATTTCCCATTGTAGGGCTACGCTGCAGCTGTATTTGGGTTGTATCATGAATGGCGGAGCTCGACCGGGGATAAAACGTAACTCTTCGGAACACCAGCTCTTTGCAGCAGTGTATTTCTGATGAAATTCTCATGTCTAAAAACGAGAACCTCTTTACTGATTCGATCTTAGTCTTCACGGACTAGGAATACCCTTGCTATTTGAGTCTTAACCTAGCATAGATGAAGATGTCTATGGGCCATAGCAGCCGCTAATTCTCATGTGACACAGTTCTCGATGGTCAACCTTATAATAAAAAATTACAAATAATCTAAAATACCTCATAAACAAAATGTATAATAATAAATTATACAATAATAAAAGTAAAAAAGCGCTTAGATTGCATAAATTAAATGCCGAATATAATATACTACCGAAACCAAATCTTTTTCTTTATTACAATTCACCTTTTCTTTTCTATATTAAACGTTATGCCGACTAGGATTTTTTTTATATCGTAGAGGCATTTGATGATGAAAAAACAGGAGGATCTGTAAGAATAATTTATTGTACGCCATACACACAGGTATACAGGTGTCCGGTAAGTAATGAATAACCCCGCAGGTACTAGTGAGGGACACCTCGGCCACTTAGAAAATAAATATCGGCAGCATTTTGGAAAAATACTCTTTTTATAGTATGAAATATAATACATTCGTTCACATCATTGAGTACTACGGCTACCAATTTATTAATTACCAATTGATTTTCTTTAGAAATAACCGTGAATATTTGTAGTTGCCATCGCGTATTACATATTATTTTGAAATAATTTAAAAAAAAATATTAAAAATTGTTTACTGTGGTATAAAAAAACATATGGTGAAACGGTAATAAACTCAATTTTTTGTTACGATTCCGTGTGTGATCGAACCCGCAGCCCACACCGTTGCAACTTAATGAGAAATTGTCCTTTAAAATCGATTTATAAAGTTTTTAAAATTATTCCTTATTTTTTCTAATCAACTGTGGCAGCTAATGATAGCTCAGGTGCAAAGCGCTCGTCGAAAATTTCACAGTACACGAGCAGCCCGGGTTCAATCTCCACCGGTACCGATGAAATTGTTTATTGCTAAAGTGCTGATTTAACACAACAAGCTGCCGTCAAAATCTCCCGAAAACTTTACAATGCCACGCATCAACATATTGTTAGGAAATCTTTAAAATGTTATAAAGAATAATTTCATAATATACTTGACATTGCCAAAATTACAACAGTATGAATTCATTACCTAAGAAAAAGTAAGGAGCTTTCTAATCATATACTGCAATCGCATATTAAAAGCGTAACAAATTGCCGTAATTTATTGTTTTTACTTCCAGTCGGGTTACGGCGATAAGCAAACCCACACAAACATACACATTATTTATGATATAAGTTGTTTTACTCATGATTTCTATAAACATACTATATTACCCATGAGCCCCAGTAATTTTTTTTATTTTAGTGATGCTATTAACCATGCCTTCTCTATTACATCCTATCAAAAGCTGAACAAAAGGGATATAGCTATACCGTAGTTGACTCGCTTGGCAAACGGGCTGGCAACCGCAGTCTTTTTATTATTATCAGTTTTTATCAGGAAGATGCTGCTGCCTTTTGTTGCCTCTTAAGACACCCATTGGATATCTTACACTGCCAATTGCATATCTTACACCACCAATAAGCAGCTGTGAACATTATCCAAAAAATCGTCTTTCGTTATTCGACAATTAATAGGATCACGCGTTATATTTTGCGGAAATCCATTATGTTAAAATTAGTAAAAAATACTTTGCCTACATCCGCTCAATAGTGAGGTAAGTGAGGTATAATATTTGACAGAATTCATAGCGGAGAAGTTAATTTGTTCGGAAAATGTAAAAGTTGTCGTTTATTTTTGTACTATAAGCTATATTTTATATTAATAACTTTAAAAATAAATAAACCAAACTACCGATATTAATAAAAGTACAAAAATTAAACAAAAAGTTAAAAATTTGCAAAAAATTAAAGAGCAACACCGCTGACGCATTGTTTTGTGTATTAATCATATAAATAAGATATATTTAAAGAAAATAAAATTAAACGTTGATTAATTATTGATTCTCAAATAACCTAATACTTTAGAAACTGATAAACTTTTATTACAAAATAACTTCTCAATTAAATTACATTGTGTAACAAAATACTTTACCTCAGTGTCAACTAGCGACATCTGGTGAGTAGTAAATTATTAGCGCTCCTTGCGTGCACTATCCCTGTCACCATTAATCCCAGCACCACTACTTCCAACACCACTACACTAGGAAAGACACCACCTGTTTTGCCTCTACACAAGGCATCCTCAGGTGAAGTGGACTGCGGTAGCTGACCGCTAAGTGAACGGCGAGCCATAACAGCTGCACTTAACGGTCAGCCTATGTGGACAGTCAATTTTTCGTAGTTCGTTCAGCAAAGGAGTGGAATAATTTGCCGGCGTCTGTCTTTCCGTCTGAATGCGACTTGGACTTCTTCAAGGCTAAGGCGATTAGGCTTTTGTAACGCTAATACAGCGCGATTTACCATCTAGAACATTACAGCTACAATAAGTAAAAATATCCCGTCAAACACCACACTAAGTGTGCTTTCTTGTGTTAGGATGAACCACTCCTTGTTCGTTAAGTTTGTTATTACGTTCTGAAGCCTTGTTAAATATTATATGAAGTACAGAAAATGTCTGTACGCTTTTTTATTTGAAGTTGAGTTCAAATATCTATCGGCGGCAGTAGCCACTGCCCATAGGTTGACTGTGTTTGTCACTTCAATTATACAGGAATATTTTTTTCATAGAGTAGCCAAATTTTAAACATAAGTTCAAATATATAAATAATAATATACCGTTATTGCAGTCTTTGAAAATAAGAATAAATAAGGTATATGGATAATAAATAATTACGACACACTTTGAATCTAAAATGTCTCTGCAAATTTGATCAGTTATTGCAAAATAACCCTGTATAAGAAAATGTTGCCACGCTTGGCAGCCGGGTGGGCAACCGCAGTGTTTTATTTATATTGAGTTGTTATCAGGAAGACGCTGCTGCCCATCTTCCGTTTTACGTTCTCTCTATTGTCAATTACGACAACCACAGATGATATGGGGTAGTGAATTATCTTACGCTTAATGATTAAAACGAACCATGAATATTCTTGTTTCTCATTATCAGCCTGTACAACTCCACTGCTGAACACCGTCATCTCTTGTTGTAGGGAGTTCGTCACTTATACTAGCAATGCAATAAATATTACTAATATTCCCATTAATCACTGTAAGTAAGCTTAAAATGCTTGTGTTCGTAAGAATACGATTTAGGGGTAGTTCTTGTTTGACGAATGGCGGATTCGAACCCACGACAGTTTGACTTCGCGGTTCGCTATAAAACTACTGCCGGTACTTCTGTGGATTGACGATACCAATGTCAGACGAGAGCACATTTGGCGCTGCTGCCCGTCGCCAATCTTAAGTGAACAATGAATGTAATTCAAGAAATGCATGTCAGTGTTAAAATTACCGATGATGTAAAGATATTTTTACAGAGAAAGAAACAACCAACACTTTGTTAAACATGGCTAAGAAAAGAGCTTACTCCTTTTTAAAAGGCCGGCAACGCATCTGCAATTCCCCTGGTGTTGCGGTTGTTCATGGGCGGCGGTAGTCACTTACCATCAGGTGAGCCGCATGCTCGTTTGCCCCCTTTCCTATAAAAAAAAGGGTGGTTAGAATTAGGTAGTGGAGTGACAGTTATGTTAGTACCGCCATTTTGAACTTTAGTAAATAAAAGTGTGCCGAAATTTGGCCGTGTGTTCTATCGCGTGCTTTTTTTACACGATAAAATTCCTACGCATATTGGCAGGGCCATGGGAACGCTTTTGCACACATCTGCGGCCTGACTAGTGAGGGGGACTATCACGTGAAAAATAATTTTAACTCAAAATACGAAATGGCAGAGTTAGCACACATATATACCGCCACGCATATGTTCCCCGAGTACCATGCTCGTGCGAGTAGCACGATTGGCCAAAAATATGGGCTACTAGCTAACCCATCGCCAACACAATCACAAGGCCATTTCATTACAATTACAAGCAATATTTTTTTAATATCAAGCACATTCTTATTTGTTAAAAGTCTCACATAAAATGGACCTATAAGTACCAGACCAACATGTAAGATAACATAATATGGACATAATTGGCTAGGCTTTTTGCTACGAGGCCACAAAAATGTATTTCGTCTGTGTGTATATAATATAACACTATTCTGTTTATTTGAATGCGTAAATAATATATATATGTATATATATATATATATATATATATATATATATATATATATATATATATATATATATATATATATATATATATATATATATATATGTAAAACGCCTCTGCATCAGTTTCAAATTGAAAATTAAAATTTGCATCATTTTTTTTTGCTATTTTTAACTCATTCATATAAGTAAGTATAAAAATAAATTTCTTTAAGTTGAATAAATTTATTATATTAATTTTTATAAGTCTTAAAATACAACGCAAATATTATTTTAAATTTTAATATGTTTTGTAATTTTGGACGGCTCGTTAACGCAGAGGCAGTAAGTGTTTGGTTGTGGTGTTGCAGGACCGTGGGTTTGAATACCACACTAATAAAGTTTGTGTTGGGAGTTGGGACTATTAATATTTGTTCTATATATCAATGTTACTCCAAGTACAACTTATGTCTGTAAATCGCCTCCATGATACTTATTAAAATCCTTATTTTTTACTACCAAATTGTATTTTGAGTATCAACGAGGGTACATTATTTCCATTGTTTATTGAATAAAATTATTTGTCCCGGACATAAGGACTTATGTCCGCGAGCAAACCGGCAAGCGGGACAGGGTCACGACGGCACGTTGCAAGACCGAATCTACAACCAAAACTAGGCCACCTTAGGCACCCCATCAGATCTTGCAACCTTAACCATCGCCTCAAAAATACAGCCCCAATGTGGGCAAGCCGGAGGGTCGAACCTCCACTGGATGCCCTTCTTGGACATCGCAGCACCTTAATAAGTCCTGTTACTGGACAGAAGTCTGACGACCTCTTTCAAACACCTATCTGTGCCCTTATGATTCGTTCCGCAATCCGACCGGATCAGGTCTGCAAACAGCGACGCGATACGAAGCGGCCCAGCGTGGCCACCTAAGCTTCAGTGCAGAGAGCACCCACAAGTTCCACATGAACGGCGTCTGTGGAGAGCCAAACGAAACGCACAGATAGTCCTTAGTATGAATTTTTCAAGCAAGCAGGCATAACCAAGCCATCCACCATATAATTATTTACTCAATTGTGCGGCAGCTGATTTCAATCTGATAATCTCACAACTAGCTAGCCCTTTCAGACATGCTCATATTTCAACCAAATTTCAAAAGCATCAATGGTCACCTACTTAATTAATTCAAACAAATTAATTTACCAATGCGCATAGATCAAACAGACAAATTAAACAAAACGATAAACGTAAGAGACAGCCCTATTTCTCTTTCCAAATAAACATCTTCTACAGTGCCAACAAAAATGTGAAAACGAAGAGAAAATGATTCTTATTCCCTTCGGCACAAATAGGGTTATTCAATTTCAATTTTCTTTTCAACAAGGCAAACACAATGATCAAATACAATTACAAAAACAAATGTACAAGTATTCAAAGAGCATAATAAATTCGCCTTCTTAATCACAACCACCACAAATATGAAACATTTCGCGGAAACCGAAAGCATTTTTATTTTTAATTTATAGCAACATTAATTAAGCTCGACCAAAACCAAATCTTATAGTCCCTGACAGCGCGATTCAACGCTCCCGGGGAGCCCTAGTCTTTCCAACAACCAAGCGGAGGCCACACCGTGTTGTGAACCCGAATCCAATAAAGTGCGAACCGTTAAACAATCGACACTCGGGTTTTACACCCGCACTGAGGCCGTCGGCAATAGAACAGTTCGACAAGGGAGCTGTTGACGGCTCAAATAATTAGTGGAGGCGGCCGTAGTGGGAGCTAGGGCGGCAGCTACCTAGCTGGGGCTACCTGTATCAAAGGGGGGACGGGGGTACCCCAGCCGCGGCCACTCAGCTGACGGGGGTGAGAAGGGTCTAGCTGACCGCTGAGTTGCTGTGAAGTCCCTCTCATCACACTGAGGGGGAGGGGGGGCGACGACCCCCCTCCCCCGCCCCCGCCCCTGGGGGAACAACCCTCCGACTGGTTCGGGGAGGGAACCCTTTCAAACCCAGGGGCACGGTGACTGACAGGCGAGCGCCGAGCGTCGCCCGACAGGGGGCGCGGCTGAGCGCCCCCGCCCGTGGGAGTCGAGGGCCTGGAAGAGCCCTGAAAGGAAATGCCGTTCGCACCCAGACACAAAACGGCATGGTGATTGCCCTGGCTGCGCGATGGCATCACTTCTAAATAAAAATTACTACGCGGCTCAAATACAAATCAATTAACAAATAACAAATACAGTTCCTATCAAATCAAGTTAAATACAAATTACACAAATACAAATTACTATTTATTAAATTAAATACAAATTACACTACAAATAAAGGTATACACCACAGTCGATCAACAAAAAATGCCTCGCTCGGACAACCGACCCTTCGACAATTAATCTACTATAATTATGCGACAACGATAATTATCCGATTACGTGATATCAACCATCTACCTACCCGACGCATACCTAGCCCTAACAAACTCCTGCTTGCGCAAACTAACGGACGTGGTTAATCTACCCACCTATCCGCTAACAAACAAAGGAAGCAAGCAACAAAGGAAAATATTTTTATTATTAAGTATTACGGCCGGGCGTGATTGTAGACACAAAATTAAACCAATCCAAACCACGCTCTGCTACCAAAAATGTTATGGCCCCCAGCTGCCTCTGCAAAGGTCGCCTTGGCTAGGGCCCATAGTAGCCTCCTCGACGGGCAGCCGAGGGTTCGGGCCCAAATGGCCATATGGACAGTTGACCTATCATACTACACAATAGGGAGAAGGCTAGGTAAATAAATAGTACGTACCTGGATCCGAAGCTAAGACCGCACTAAGGCTCGGTCAGGCCGTAGGTAGTTGTAGGTGCATGTAAAGTGGTGTATAGTGGTGTGTTTATTTATGTGACCTGGCCCAGCTGAGGTGACCGAGCAGCGGCCTGGTCCCATGCTGCCCCACAATGCTGCATCACTCCAGCAGGCGTCACCAAGTGACAACTTCTTTCTTCATTTTACTATTTCAGTCTATCAACTTTATTGTACATTTAACTAACTTCAACTCAACTAATTCAACGTTCATCGTAAAATCAAACACGTGATACCCGACACAAGTAACGAACAGTAGTTCAAAGTTCAATATTCAAGGTTCCGGATTCATTTATCACCAAATTACCAATAGGGAACTAACGCGATCTCTTCACGAGTCACAAAGTTCAGCGTTACAACCAACAACTTAATTCCTTCGTATTATATTAAATACTCCGCCGCAATAAGAATTCAAAATCAACCTAGCTGACACGCAAAGTAACTAAAGAGTCAACATATAAAAGGCTCTTAATGCGACGGTACAATTGCAACGAAATTACTCTAATCATTCAAATTCAAAATAAGCCTCTTGTCACGAACATACAACTTAGACAAACTAAACCGAGGCGGTCTTCACGAAACCACAATTCAGTAGCGAAGTAACGCGCACAAATACTAAAAATCTAAACCATAAACCCAAAAAACTGGTCGCGCGAAATATATGCAGCGGTAACCAAAATACGCTAATTGACCGCACCGCTGCTCTCAAGCTACTATCTTTGCCAACGAGCGCCAAACGCTGGGAAGCTGCATACCGATGCCCCCTCCCTGCGACGCGCGTGACACTTAACACCATCGGGCGATTCGCTAAGTCGAAGGCGATTGGATGCCGTCTCAAATGACCATATTTAGCCTAAACAGGCCATTAAAACCCCTTTTTTATGTAAAAATAGCAATTAATCGATTTTAAAAAAATATTAATAAGTTCAACAATCATTCATCTTTCTGAAAATGTGCTTTTTATATCACTTATATGTATAATATGATTGCTACATACGATTTCATGTGATAAAACTTTAGAATCATAATTTTTAGGCCCTAGTAGAACATACCGGCACGCCTAGCGCTTACGGCATGCAATACCTAATTTTCAAGTCTCTTGGTCCGCATATCGTCTTATTACAGAATGTTTTTCCTTAGTTATCGGAATCATCATCGTGTCGAATCGTCTTTAACGTCAAAAATGTTTTGAAATTTAATGTTTACCGATGCGTGATCGCCATGTGGTGGTTTATGTGAGTAATAAGTTATACTTAACGTTGAAGTAGGTTTATCTTGAGTCCGTAAAATTAACATGCGTGCGGTAGCTGGAGCACCTAATCACAGTCTAAATATGGACAGTACGTAAACTAAGCCTAGTTGAAGACATAATTACCCACGCTCCATTGAATCAATAGGGTTGTAACTTGAAATGTTTTTGATACTTATTGTTTTTTTTTTCACATTTTAGTTCTGTAGTGATCAATCAATCGAATTTAAATAACTAGCTCACAAATACAATTTAAATATGACGACAAAATTGATAACTATTGCAGCGCCATCTTGGATTTACATTTCGACAGCGCTATCGGCTTTAACACCCTCGAAATCCATGAAAATGACACTCATGATGAAAAATTGATACATATTGCAGCCGCCACATTGGATTTACATTTCGACAGCACTATCAGCTTCAACACCCTCGAAACCCATGAAAATGACACTCATGATAAAAAGTTGATACCTATTGCAGCTGCCACCTTGGATTTACATTTCGACAGCACTATCGGCTTCAACACCCTAGAAAACCATGAAAATGAACACCCATGATGAAAAAATTGATACTACTTACTTTTAGTACGTGTACAACTATTATTTATTTTGTGCTTTTAAAATATTGTAATAAAAAAATCTCTCATAATTATTATAATCAAGTATTTAAGAAATTTGGTTATTCGAATATTGCGTATTTGTACAGTGATATTTTTGCGCCGCTGCAAACAACCGAAACAATGTCCACTCATGACGGCGACTGACGCCGAACTGAGTGACGCAGACTCAATTTAGTAATAATTTATTCATACAAGGCTGCCGAATACACCGAAAATGCGTAATTTTTATACATTTCGCAGCCGAAAAAAAATTATAACTAAAGTAAATAAAATTAAACTGCCATTTACATTCAATGCTTCCCACATGATAGATGAAGAGTTTTAGAAATATATTGAGTTGATCAATAGATTTTTTCGAAAGTTATCGTGTTTATGATATCACGTGGACTTGATAAATCCACACCAAAAGCCATTAAAACCCCTTTTTTATGTAAAAATAACAGTTAATCGATTTAAGAAAAAGTAATAATAAGTTCCACAATAATTTATCTTTCTGACAATGTGCTTTTTATATCACTTATATGTACAATATGATTGCTAGATACGATTTCATGCGACAAAACGTTGGAATCTTAATTTTTAGGCCCTAGTAGAACATACCGGCGCGCTTAGTGCTTACGGAATGCAATATTGTTCTTATAATTGTGTTTTTAAGAGTTGCGATTACTTTTTTTTTAAATAAGCCGTTTAGAGAAAATAATTGAAACCTATCGGCGTACATTTGCACGGCTTACGTTTGTACGCCGATGATCAAGTCATATTTGCATCGTCGGCGGCCGAGTTGCAAATGATGGTTACTTTAATGAACTGGTCATTAAAATAAAGGGGTATGAAAGTGAATGCAAGTAAGATGAAAGTTACGGTTTTTGAAAGAGAAGAAAGTAAAACGTTATGTGAAATAAAAATAAAAGGGGAGTTGATTGAGCAAGTGGATGAGTTTGTATATTTGGGATGTTTATTTAGCAGGGATGGTAGATATGATAATGATATAGAACGACGAGTGAACGCAGGAAATAGAGTGAATGGGGCTCTACACGCTATTATGTAGAGTCAGAATGTGTCAAATAAGTCACGTATGGCAATTCATAATGCTGTGTTAGTCCCTACTTTATTGTATGGTAGTGAAAGTTGGGTCTGGCAAAAGAAGCATGAGAGTAGAATAAATACTGTAGAAATGCGGTCATTAAGGAGTATGCTAGGACTAAATCTGAATGACGGGGTGAGAAATAGTGTGATAAGAGAAATGTGCGGTTTGCAAGATGGAGTTGTGACCAGAATTAAGAAAGGAATGCTTCGGTGGTTTGGTCCTGCAGAATGAATGAATGAGGAAAGAGTGACAAAACAAATTTATATTGCAGAAGTGAACGGCAGAGTCAGGAAGTGACGTCCTAGACGAAGATTTATTGAAATTTTGAAAATGGACCAGATTTGGAGTACCCTTAACCGACGAGCGTGTATACGTAGATATATGGATGTAAAGGAGGCGAGAGAGGTGTGTCAGGATCGCGCCAAATTGAAGTCCGCAGTCTCTGCCTAACCCTCTGGGTGACAGGCGTGAGTGTTTTGTGTATAATTGAAACCTTAAAAGAGGTATTTCCCATAATCACTTTCCGTAAATGCGGCTTCCGTCCATTTTCTCAAGCATGAATCCAGTTTAATTAAATTTGCTGAGTTTAATTAAAGTTCCTTAGTTAAATGCCGCTCAGTTAGGCTGCATTTGAACTACGATATATTTTTATATATTGTATTTACTATCCAAAAAAAAAATTAAAATACAAAAAAGATCTATGACTATTCTTTCTAGAATAACTTTCTTTTATTATAATCGTGCCACAATAGTTCACTAAGCTACGCGTTGACTTGAAGAGAATGCCGACAGGCATAAAGTATATATATACACTAATACAATAATATAATATAATAATAATATAATAGGCTTTAATGCAATGAATACAATGGTTGACATAGACCTTTCCAGAAATGCATTAATTGGTAGTTTTAACCATATTTACTAAGCAAGTAAGAGAAGGGTAGGTGTTTATTTGATTTATTTGTGTGTACATTAACATTTCGTATTTATTGAACATCAAAAATTTACTAAAAAATTTAATTCAAAAAGAAATATAATTACTTATGAATAATGATTCATAGATCGCTAAGTTAATGAAAACCCCGGTAACCTTCAGCTCCGCAGCGACACGTAGCGGGCACGATATTTACGCTCACGTGAATATTGAACGTATGTGATGACATTTGCTATGTAATAAATATAAATTAGCATCTTAAACTCCAATGAAAAGCATTTTAAAATGTAATCTCATGAGGAAAATGTTAATTAGAATACTTCAAAATATTAATGCTCCGGTTTATTCGGTTTGGTTTATACTGTAACATACTCTATAGCGTGTTAATTATTGGGGTTAATAATACTGGCCTCATACCCTTCAAACAGTAAAACAATAGTGTTATCACTGCTGCTTCCTACTAGGAGAGCTCCTTCACCGAAAAAGAATAACAAATTATGCATCCAACTGATCATCGAAATTCAAGTTGTAACCTGAGCATATGCACGGCGTTTTAGTAAATAATTTTTGAATCTTTCTTTTCTACTATACATATTTTTTAAAATATATACGCAAATAACAAGTTGAAGTTTTGATTTTTATATAATATTTACGTTGTCATCTATTTATCAGCAAAATTCAAAGTTCTCAATAAACGTCGCGATTCATCACTCGAATTGTTTACTATTTCCGCTAATACGAGGGCACTGAAAATTTCGGGAATCAAGGAAGTGACAAAACATTACTATTTAAAAATGTATTTATTGCTTTTCGAAGTATTCTCCGCGAAATTTGACACATTTTTCCATTTCCAATCATTGAAGCAACCATTCCATTCGGAAGTTGGGGTCTCCAAAATGGCCGTTTTGTTGGCGGCCACAGCTTCTTCAGGTGAAAATCTCTGTCCACGCAATTTATTCTTTATTTTAGGCAAAGTATAGAAATAATTAGGGCTTAGGTCGGGGCTGTACGGCGGATGGTCTAATAATTCTTGTAAATGTTTTCTTGCTCTAAAAACTCTTTTGTTCTGTGTGCGGTGTGAGAACTCGCATTGTCGTGATGGAGGATGATGCGGCGGTTGCAGTTCTCTTTATGAAGTTCAGAAACGACCTGTGGCAAACATATGCTAGCATACCATTCTGCATTAATCGTACTTTGTCCTTCAAGAGGAATAGTGGTAACATGGCCGGTTTTGGAGACAAACGTGGCCACCATTTTTTTTTGCAACACTCCGTGAACGAACAATTTTTGTTGGCTTTAACCCATTTTTGAACATCCAAACTCGTGACTGGTTTTTTGTTTCGGGTTCGTACGCTTATATCCAGGATTCGTCACCTGATACGATGTTGTATACAGCATTTGAGAATCCTGCGTGGAATCTTTCGAGAGTTCTGACGCACCAAGTAACGCGAGCCGCTTTTTGCTCTTCACAGAGCGAATGCGGTATCCATCGGGAAAACAACTTTTTTACACCTAATTGTTCATGCAAGATCATTGAGTTATATGTAATACGTACTAGAGAAGCCATTCCGAACATTGACTATGTTCAACTGAACCGTAGTGCAATCCCTACAAACTAAATATTGCGTTAATTGAAGATTTGTGAATTCCATAAAATAATTATTATTACATTTTATTTAGAAAGATAACCTGTTTGCTTAGACGAAATTAAGAGATTTTATATTAAATTCTTATATTTATTTTATATTAATATCTTATTTTATATCAAATTAAAGTCTTCGCGCATGCGCGTCTACTATTCCCGCGCATGCGCGAAAACATAGAGTAGGACACAGTTTCTGTTTGAAATGGTTTCTCTAGTACGTAGTACATATAACTCAATGTGCAAGATTATTTGTATTTGACTCATGCCAATATTGCCAATGTCTAAAGTTGCCTGAATTTCGCGGTATGTCACATGTCGATATTCCTTAATGAGCTTACGCACAGCATCATCGTTTTCTTGGGTGACTGCAGTTTTTGGACGACCTTGACGGGGATCATCACTGAGCTTGACACGTCCACGTTGAAATTCAGCAAATCAGCGATAAATTGTGGTTTTGGATGGGGCTTCATCACCAAATGCAGAAATCATCCGGTCAACAAACTGTTTTTGTGTTAAACTACTTCGAAAGTTATAATAAATCATCGCTCTTGAATTTTCTCGAGTCAATTCCATTTTCTCAACGACTAAACAAGTTTTACAAAACCTTGTGACAAGACCGAGAATGTTTTTTTAAATAAATAAATAGTATTCGATTTTTAAAACCAAGGAGTTTTCAATTAAAAAGATTTTAATATGACAGGAATAGTGGAAATATTCCATTCCCGATACTTTAAGTGCAGCCTATATACTCCACGAAAATGGCTTCAATGGCAATTAATTAACTTAACTTAACTTATCTTCACGCACAATCCCTGACGGGGTAGCCAGAGAGAACAGATCGCCAAGTGTCACGATCCTTACAAACCTCTTTCGCTTCTTTCAGATTCATTGTCTTCTTCATGCATGCACGTCTAGGTATCCGAGTACTCTTGACCCTACCCTCTTCGAGCAATTTGCTCACATGGTCTTCGAAAGTTAGTCTCGGTCTACCTCGACACCTTTTAATATTAACTTTCGCGCTATATATTTTCTTCACCATTCGGTCTTCACTCATTCGCTCAACGTGCCCAACGCCCTTATCAATTTTTGTGATAAGGTCATCTTTCAAACCTGCCATATTGCGAATCTGTTCGTTTCGCTTTCGGTCGGCCAAGGTAACGCCGCACATTTTACGAAGAGATCGCATTTCCACTGCATTCAACTTACTTTTATGCTTCTTCTGGTATACCCAGGTTTCGCTGCCATATAACAAAGTCGGTACCAACACTGCGTTATGTATTGCAAGGCGTTCACTCTTCGCTACGCCTTGCCTTTTGACTAACGCAGTCAGGGCACCATTGACTTTGTTCCCGGCAGCGACACGCCTGTCCACATTTAAATCACATCTTCCATCCCGGCTAAAAGCACTCCCCAAGTATACAATTTCATTTACCTGTTCTAGACATTCCTGATTTACCCATATTTCACACTTCGTTCTCTCTTCGTCCCTTTCAAATACCAGAACCTTAGTTTTATTAGCATTCAAACGGAGACCTTTAATTTCACATTCCTCTTTCATACACGTGACTAATGCCTGCAGTTCTGCCTCTGATGGTGCAATAAGCACTGCATCATCAGCATACAGCAGACAATTTACTTTTATATCACCCAATTTCACACCCAAACAGCTATCTTTCAGCTTCTGTAAACAGCTGTCGAGATACAGTATGAACAGCCAGGAAGACATGACACAACCCTGCTTTACGCCCGTTTGGACGTTAAACATGGGTGACAGGTCATGCCCCGCACACAGGCTTTACAGTCACAGTAAAGAGACTGCACAGCCCTTAGCAATCGACCATCTACACCATACCCCGGCAACAGTTCCCACATTTTCTTCCTTACAGCCTTATCAAATGCTTTCTCAAGATCCACAAAAGCACAGAAAATCTTCTGGTTAGCAGCCAGAAGCTTTTCCGTGATCATGCGGAGAGAAAACATTTGATCCGTGCATCCTTTTCCAGGTCAATTAATTCTAACATAAATTATATAAATTATTCCTGCAGAATAAATGTTGTGAAAGGGGGTGAAAATTTAGGTTTGTAATAAATTGTCAAATCATTGTTGCCTCTAGATTTTTTTATAATATAAATTGTTTGTAAAACAATGTATATTAAACAATTAAAAAAATCAAGTTCAATAATTCATAACAAGCCTATCAAAAGTCGTAGGGGGGATATTAGCTATAGATACTAAGCGTGTCAAGCCGGTTATCTACCCCAGTGTTTTATTATTTTGACTATTTATTTTGTTATAAGTAACATGCTGCTGCCCAACTTCTCTTTCATTTCTCCTTTTTTATTTGGAAATTATTTTCATCAAATTTTTTTTTATTTCACCCTAAGAAGCGTACAAAGCACACTCCTGATCCACCTGCATTCATCGACTTCCTTCATCTCTGAACGGGTCGTACTAAGCTCCATCGCTGTCAACGAATTCCCAACTGATTCCCGCAAAAAAAATCTTATTCCAAATTAAAAAATTTAAATAAAAAGTTTTACAATATCGAATGTATCAGCCTCTTAACAATGATGTATAAACTTGTTTGTGTAAAACAAAGAAGTAAAGAGTGTATACATTATTCTGCATTCATCCTTGTGGATAAATTCAATCAATTCAATCCTCACACGTGGTAGATCCATGATGCAGCTATATTATTGGTCTAGTACGAACGAGTCAGCTTGATCGGAATCGGATGTAAGGAACACGCTCTCACGGAATACCAACGCAAAATCACAGCTTAATACTGCTGTGTTTTGTACGGTGAGTGTGAAAAACCGGAGACCCTTTTTATTAGAAACAATGCATTCCATCTTATCTATCAGGGGTGAAAACGTACCTGTGTTTTGATTCTTAATTTAAGTAAGATGTACATAGATGTTTAATGGCCATAGCACTCACTCATACCTTCAGGTAAACTGTGTGATCGTTAGTCACTCTTATGCAATAAAAATATTTTCTTGTGCTTTTGTATCAACACTCTTTACATCGTTTTGAAAAAAATCGTGCAATTTTAGTCCATAACAATGGTTTTTAATTCCCTTTTTCAACGACCACTCTAAATGAATTAACAATTTTATGACTTTAATTGGAACACTTTGAGGCTATAATAATCAATCACTTCAAAATTTAATCAGCCAGATTGGCACTTGCGACGTCTGTTTACGGACACTTCAGCGACGGCAGTTTGGACGTGGAATATTGGAACCGTTAAAAATAGCTTTCCACGTTAACGGAAACACTCATTTATATTAATAAAAAAATAATTGTTAATTCTCTTAAGTATTCTGTTAAGTTCCACCTAATCTTGGTTAACTTTAATTTTCATAAATTAAAATTCATTAAAAGTAAGACAAAATTCTGCCGCGTAGAGGAAGCTCATGTGTTCACTGTTGTATTTCGGTTTGAGAGGAAAGAAAGAAAGTATGAATACAGCTCGTGAGGTTTTGTAACTAAGTCCTAGTCCGGGTTTTCTTACGATGCTTTTCTTCATACCATTCGAACGCGTCTTGTGTTTTATAAAACTGAAATGATAAATGAACTCACAGTCTACTTCAGTCAGACCTGCGGCCAAATTCAAACACACATTTCAAGACAAAGATGGAATGATCCTTCAGATCACTATTTAAGCAGCACAACAGAGAACGGTTCAGAGCTTTGGTTCAGACCTATGTTACACATTTTATTGTTAGTGTTAGCGCCTAATAGTTAATGAAGTAACAGACGAACTTACAATCCAGTTGTTAGTAACCAAATTCAAACAAAGAAGGCTACAGGTGTGATGCCACCTATGAAGACTAAGATAGGATGCCTCACAGTCTGTAATTGCATGATCCACTATAGACAGAGAGAGATAGTAATTCACTCTATATTTCGGACCGGCACACAGATATGAAAGCAATGCTATCTGATGGCAGAAATAGTTAATACGATGGTACCTGCCCAGACAGATCGTAGGCAGAAAAGTAGTACTAAACTAAATTAACTAAGATAATTAATAGAATACAAAAAATATATCGTATGTATTATAGGGTATATTTTTTATAAAGTACTAAGCTTGTAAAGCTTTTCTTCTAAGTATTATTGCATGTTACTCCACAGCCTTACAACATGTTAACCTGTTGAGCTCTCAGGACTGGCATACAGCCAAATGACTGTATCCGGTGTAATAATTTTCATGCGTGGTAAACTTTATACTGAACTTAAAAAAAATGTTAGCTTAGAGTAATTACATACGTATGCGTAGAGAGAACCTTTAATTTTACATAAATTGAGTCAATATACTTGTTTCTCTATTTTTAATTTTATTTTCAATAAGGCGAAAAGGGACAAATCTTTTGAAAGATGTTACGTGTGATTCATGTGTGGAAATAGAAAAGTCAAGTGGTCATCTTCGGTACCTATATACCATGCCAAATATGGGAGTAAGTAGACTCGTATCTTCTGATTTACTATAAAAATGACATCCCTATGGTATATATATATATATATATATATATATATATATATATATTTATATATATACATATATATATACCATAGGGATGTCATTTTAACGTCATATATATATATATATATATATATATATATATATATATATATGACGTTACTTTACAAACTTCTTTAATGTACAATGATTTCGTTACGTATCAACAATCGACATCCAAATACACGTTTTTCTTTAGTTATTTATTTTTATTGCTTTATTATAAGTCTAAAAATATGGATAAAATAGGACTATAATTATTACCATTCGAAATATCAAGTAAATTTTTTTCTAAATTAAGTGATGATGATTATTAAATTACATAGTTTATTATTAGATTATATAGTTAGGGAGGTATGAATACTAAGTCGTGAAAGACACACGGTACCTAAGCGAGTTGTATCCCATTTGTAATCACAATTTTATATGCTGACTAACAATTAGCCCTGGCTTCGCACGACTGTTTTCTAGATCTCGACAACAGTGCTACTTACCGGGTCCAATTGTGAGTGTGAGTGTTTATCAAAACCGGTCCAGCCGTTCTCAAGCGATGATCCTTCATACATGTGGCGATTGATTTTAATTTATATAGATTTACTACTTGCTAAGCGGAAAACCACCGACTGTATTAAACAAAGCTTTATCTGCTTGGATGAAAGTATTTCGAAATCTTGATGTTAAGGCAGGATCGGCCTAAAATAAACTACTACCTCCTACCAAATCATATAATATATTATTTTTACTTGAAGCTCTAAGACCCCATACCATCTCATAAAGTATCGTAAAAGACAACATAGGAAAATGAAACAGGAGATAGACAATAGTATCTTAGTGAAAACAAGTCAAAATAATAAAAAATTGCGGTTGCCATACCACTTGCTAAGAGAGGGAACTATGGAAAATATTCCCACTAAGTGCAGCAGTGGACTTTTGATAAGCTGGAATTAATGATGGATAATAGATTGATGGAGCAGACAAGATAACGGATAATACGTTCGCAATCGATTTATTGGTAGTTGTGATCTAGCGACAAAAGACAGACCGTGGTCGTGCCGCTATTACTGTACTATCATAGCAGTGCCCTCTGTGTACGTTCCGTGAACCAAACCAAGTGTCGATTAAACAAACACAGTTATTATTGCTTGTGAAACCTATAATAATTTTAAGGATATTTTGGCGGAAATATATCTGCTGAATTTAAGTAAATTTCATAGTAAACTTTTCACGATATATTTCGGACTATTAAAAGACTTAGTTAATAGTTACTTTTACTACACCTATAATTCTTCCCTAGGTAGTAGAGAAGACAGAAATATGCAAGACATCTTATATAGTGGTCACAAGTTTGTCTTATTTTTCTTCTTCTTCATCTTCAGCTCGTAAAAGTCCAATGCTGAGCATGGGTCTCAGCCGCTGAAAGGAGGATTTGCCTTAATAGTTATAATTGAACTCGGATGAACGATTGCAGTATCAGGCGTTTCGCATCTTTGCCGCTATTTTCCGTTACCGATCTAGGTACGGAATTCTCATTCCGCCAGGCGTTAAATTCTGGCGGAAATGAGATGGTTACATCGCCATCTATCAGAAGCCATAATGCCTCTTAACACACCCACTGTTAAAAGTGAAACACGGCGAACTAGTTCACCTTTCAAATATGGTGAATTATAGTAATTCCTTCGTTATATTGAAAAAGGCCCGTGTCTAACGGTGTACTATAAACGACTGAACATTATTACATTACAAATATTATAAACTATTCAAAAATAGTACAGCTTTTCACTTGAATACAATGTGACAAGAAATGGAACCGATTCTTTCTTTTCTTTTTGTTCTGAGCAGTGACAGCTGTTTCGAGGCCGGTTGGATTACAATGCCAATAAGATACTCCATATCGAAATAAACTTCTATCGAAAATATTCGTTTCTTCAGCGTTCCTTCAGAAATTGCCTTTTTACGATTTTATAAGACATTTTCGATGATCAACATTTACATTTAATATAAGAACACTGATAAATAAAATTCTCAATGCGAGAAAAATAAGAACAGGTATAATCTATGAAATTCGATAAGAAGCTGACCAATCAATTAGCAGATCATTCTTACCGTTAATGATTCAGATAGAGATAGAGAAATAAATGGCACAGACTTATAAATTGGAAATTGAAAAAAAAAAACCTTGTATGTATATAGATGACCACAATAAAATTCAATTAAGGCAATAAATGAACACATTTAAAATAGACTGTGACAATCGCGAGGATTTTATAAATACTTAACTTTTTATAGAAAAGGGGTAAAAGCAAGCATGCGGCTCACCTGACGGCAAGTGATTAGCGGCGCCCGTGAACAACTGAAATACCTGAATAATTGTAGGTGCGTTGCCGTTTTTAAAAGAGTAGGCTTCTTGAAGTTTTCTAAATATTCTATTGTAATATTTTTATTTTATTCCTATTAAAGAAAGACATTATCTACATCCTGTAGAATATTTATGAGATGATGATGATGATAATGATGGTGGAATGAATTCTTTAATTTATATACAAATATTATAAAGTTGGTTTTGAGATTCATAGTACGTTCACCTCTTACCAGGCGTCCGGAAAAAGTACCTTGTGAGTAGCTCGTCAAAAATTCTAACTAGGGGGCAAAATGATGGCGCTATAAGTGACTTGATCGGCCTAATACTGATGCCGTCGGGGAACGGCTTTTGGCCACAGCACTAACCTATTGTCAGGTGGCCACAGCATTAACTTATTATAAGGTGAACTGTGCTCATATTATAGCCTACGTTTGTGCATCCTTACTTGTATTAAAAACAGTATCCTCAAGTGGTCAGTCTATTTTTTTTATATTATATGAAACTCAGATGTTAGCAACGTTATGGAGGTTATATTAAGTACAAAATCACAGATATATAATAAGAGAAAATTTTAATATATAAGGAAATCGATAAATATTTTTATTTTATTTAGGGACCAGTAAACAACTTTAACAGAGGATTAACAACTAATGTTAATCCTAAACTTTAAATTTGGTGAAACCAACACCACCAGCCTCAGATAATAATTTATAGAATAAATTACAAAAATAAGAGTTACGAAGGAGGACGATGCAATATTACAAAATAACATTAGTTGGAATTACTTACAATTTAATATAAACTAAAAGAAAAAGGAAGTTTTTAACAATTTAAGTAGACAAGAGATCAGCATTATCGAACTATTTAAAAACATTACAACCTAGATATAAACAACTAAACAAAAAAAAAAAAAAAAACAGTTAACATTTTAGGTTTGATTTCACACAATTATATAATTTAATTGTATTTTGATTTAGTTTTGATTTATTTTATTTATTAATTTTTAGATCGTAAGACTCATAAGCATATTAATTCACTTTGTTTCTAAATGAGTTTGCACTATTATTAAAAATGTCAATGTCCCTAAAGTGATTATTATAATTTTGCATTAATCGATACAATGGCGCTCTTTAGCCAACATTGTTTCTACACAAGGGAAGAGCAAATGTTTGCTCTTCCCTTGTGTAGAAAAAAAAAGTTTACGTGGTGGCTCCTTAATATTAGCAGATAAGTCATTATTATATAAAGAACGTAAGGATATTGTAAGCCTCTCTGTTGAACGAACTGTAGAAAATGGCTTGTGTCGAGCTCGAGCACCTCATTGTTGTAAGTGTTTATAGACCCCCATGTGCTACTTATGACCATTTTGAAAGGATTGTGGAAGAAGTTTTACTCAAACTTAGTAAACAGAACAAGTCTATTGTAATATGTGGAGACTTTAATATCAATCTCCTTAAAACTTCTTCCATTAGTATTAAGTTTAGCTCATTGTTTAAATCGTATAATCTTGTAAATTTATTCTTAGAACCAACACGTATTGCTGGGCCTAGTGCGACCTGTATAGATAACATTTTTACAGATGTTAAGCCCTTGCATAAATCAATTATTCAAAATTTAAGTTCAGATCACTGTGGACAGTTGGTATCACTACCTTACATACACAAAAAACAGAAAAAAAAAGAAAGTTGTGTTTGTTCCAATAAATGAACATCTCTTGGAGAGGTTTAGAAGTAATATAATAAAAAGACTTCCATCACTTTCGTTTATAAATAGTGCTAATTATTTGTATGCTACATTATTTGAAATTATAAGCTGTGAATTTAGTAGAATATTTACTTCTAAAACTTTCTCTTTTAACAGTCGCAAATCATTTAATGAATGGGCGACAGTAGGAATTTATAAAAGTAGGCGAAGGTTATACGAACTTTATGATGAAAGATCATATAATAGTAGTGTTATAATTAGAGATTATGTAAAATCATATTCTAGAATATTTAAAAAAAATGTGCTCCACTGCTAAGGTTTTCCATTTAAGCGACAAAATTAAAACTGCATCCGACAAAATTAAAATGACCTGGAAAATAATAAATAGTGAAACGGGCAAGGTCAAACCGCGCAACTCGGACTTTCAATTGAATATTAACAATAATTTAACGCGATGTAATCAAGAGGTTGCTATGGCTTTTGAGAAACATTTTACTGATGTTCCTTTTTTAAAAACAAAATCATCAAATTATTTTCCTACTGTCGCCAAATCATTGCTCAAACAAAATGTAAAGGCTTGTTCAAATACTTTTAAATTCCTTAGAATACTGCCAAAAGATATCGTTAAATATTTTAAAACTATTGATGTTAAGAAAACGGCAGACTTATGGGGGATTTCCGTTAAAGTTATTTTATCTATAATAGATATATTACCATCTAGCCACTATATTTAATATAAGCGTCGAATCTGGTGTGTTTCCTGATTTAATGAAACATAGTAAAGTCATACCTATATTTAAATCTGGTAGTACATTAGACCCTGCCAATTTTATACCACTTTCTGTGCTATCAACATTAAGTAAAATTTTTGAAAAAATTATTTTAGATCAGATGTTAAGTTTCTTTAATATTAATAAATTGCTACATAAAAATCAATTCGGTTTTACAAGGGGTCGCTCGACAACTGACGCTGGAGTTGAGCTTATTAAACATATTTTTTGTGCATGGGAAAATTCAGAGGATGCTTTGGGTATATTTTGTGACCTTTCTAAGGCCTTCGACTATGTTCACCATGAGAAATTAATCAGGAAGCTTCAGTACTATGGTGTCAAGAACACAGCGCTTAAACTTATTGTTTCATATTTAAGTAATAGAAAGCAGAAGGTTATTATCAATGGTAAAAGTTCTTGCAGGTCACCTGTACTAATAGGTGTTCCTCAGGGCTCGATTCTCGGCCCATTTCTGTTTCTGGTGTATATTAATGACTTACCTCACCTTGTAGGGGATAGTCATGATATAGTATTATTTGCTGATGATACTTTCTTGATTTTTAAAGTTAAACGTTAATCATTTAAATGTGACGAAGTGAATAATGCTACATAAAAATTATTGCATTGGCTTAACGTTAATAATCTGCATTTGAACGGAAATAAAACTAATTGTGTTAAATTTAAAACAACGAATGTTAAAAATCTGAATACCAATGTGTTATTAAATGGGGAGGAATTTAGCCCTGTTGTATCCACTGTTTTTCTTGGCAACACTCTTGACGCAAAGCTCCAGTGGGGCCCCCATACATTCAAATTAGCAAGCAGACTAAGTTCTGCAGCCTATGCTGTAAAAAAGATTAGAGGTCTCACTAGTGTCGAGACAGCTAGAGTAGTTTATTTTAGTTATTTCCATGGAATAATATCTTATGGGATTTTGCTATGGGGAAATGCGGCAGATTCAGAAACTATTTAAGTTTTACAGAAGAGGGCCATTAGAGCTATGTGTACACACTCTACAATCTAAAACCGAGAGAGTCTCTTAGAGATAAATTTAAAGAAATTAATATATTAACTTTGGCCTCTCAGTATATTTACGAAAATGTAATGTATGTTCACAAAAACAAAGATAGTTTTAGTAAAAGAAGTGATATATGTTCGAGACGGCCAAAATGACTGTTCACAACGGCAAAAATGACTTTAAACGAGAAAGTGATTAAAGAATATTTATTTGTTTAAAAAATGGAAATACGGAAAAATTGACTAAATAATGTATTAAATATAGTTTTACCATGTATTTACAACTCTCAATATGTTTGTATAGAAGGTCGATTTGACAATAGTTAATATAAACAACTTTATTTTGTTTAAGAAAATATCGACCAATCACAGCGCGCCGCGCTATAGAACTTTCTGGAAATTTAAATTAACTGCGTAATAGTTTTAAGCAAAAAATTAATGAGAATAATTTTATGTCTGAAAAGAGTTGTAAATATGGTATTTAGTTAGCATATGATGTATAGATCGTTATAATAAAGAAATATTTTGTATAATTAAGCACGATTTAAAAGTTATAGGATAATTAAAGAATTAATATGACCAATTAGTGTAAAAGTTTAGGACATTTCAATGAATAACTTTGTTAAATGTAAATATATTAATTATCCTTTATCGCATACTAATGTAGAGCAAAAATGTCTATTTAATGATGTATAGCATGTTAGAGTTAAGATTTGTATTATATAAAAAAGTTGCAATTTGTGCCATTTGCATAAAGAAAAATGATTGAAAATAAAGAGGCAAATGGGAATTGGCAAGCGGCTCTCTATAGAGTATAGCCGAAGTCTACCTTATGGGGGCAAATCACAGTAACATTGTAGTAGGAAGAACTACCAGTAACAAGCAGTAGTATCCGGTAGTAGCTGAAGTGACTAGTAGCAGAACACAGTGAAAAGTTAAAGTGAAATAGAAAAAGTTTAGCTAGCCGAAAAAGGTCGTAACTGAAAAATCGCAGTTACACATAGTCGGAAAAAGTGGCAACTGAAAATTCTCAGTTGCATATAGTAAAATAGTGTCAGCTAGCCAAAAATAGTGGTAACTGATATTCGCAGTTACATATAGTGAAAAAGTGTTGGCTAGCTGAAAAAAGTGGTAACGGAAATTTCGCCGTTACATTTCGTGAAAAGTGTTAGCTAGACGGAAAAAGTGGTAACTGATATTCGCAGTTACAAAAGTGTTTAAATTCAACTAATTTAGTTGATTTAATAGCTGCTAGTCAGTAGTGTTAGAAAACCAGCTGCTACCAATAGAAATTTTGGATACTACCAATAGAAATTTGTTACTTTCAATAGATATTTAAAATTACCAATAGAAATTGTAGAGAATACCAATAGAAACTTGTTACTGCCAATAGAAATTTGATATTACCAACAGATATTTTAAAAATACGAATAGAAATTTTAGAAAACCGATAGAAATTTTAATATTGCTGTGTGTTTAATTAAATCTGTGTTTTAAAATATATAGTGAACAATCATAGTTGAAAAATAGTGATAAATAAATAACAGTGTAAAATCTCGCGACAAATTAATTAGTCGATCCGCTGGCCACTCCCTTGCTATTTTAATTACAAATCGTGCATTTTAATTTTGAACCTCAGTCCACAGTTTATCCGCGGCAACCAAAGAGACGGCAGTGAAAGACGGCAGTTGGAGGAGTCTGGAACCTGCAGGTGTAGGACGTGAGCGACTCGCGGGGTATCTCTGACAACATTTACTCCGGAGAGTTACGCCCGTCCGGCACATTTTATGGTCCTTCAAGCCGGATCATCCGTATACACCGGACCACATACGCTGGTCATTCGAACGGGATTCGTCAATCCGTTAGTATTTCGGAACCGGGTAAATAATCACTACCGTTTTAAAGTTGCTGAAATTTCAGAATCAAGATGCCGATCACTCGTTCGCAAGGAAGGGGAACCATGGCGTGGACTATCGGTCTGGATGATGGACCGTCGGACAATACCGACACCGTCCGCCACCAGATGCCACCACGCTCACCATCCACAACAGAAGGCGCTGAGGCGCCAGCTTGCCCCCACGATGGGGGGGTACTCCTGCCTGTGCCAGCCGTTGTTAAAGCCGGTACACCGAAGCAGAGAGAACAGATAGCTTGCCCCTGCGATGGGGGGGTACACCTGCCAGTGCCAGCCGTTGTTAAAGCTGGTACACCGAAGCAGAGGAAACAAATAGAAGGCAACGATGACATTCGCTGTGCATCACCGCCAACAGCCCGGGTATATTCCCGCGCCGAAGAGCCACCAAGGGGCCACACCGATAAAAGTACAAGGTCAAAGAAGACCACTCGGCCCAATAAAAAGGTTTTGAAGGCTCGTGAGGAAGTGCTGAGAATAAAATTGGAACTCGCACAGATCTCATTACAAATGGCTGAAGAAGATGATGAATCGGACGACTATGATGAGGATGGTCACTCCAAAAGTGAGTATGTCCGATCTTGGCTCGAAAATTCTGTAGCCAAACAAAAGCCAACGCAAGGCGCAACCACCGGTGGGGAGGCCCCACTTAATAAAAACATCACAAAGCCACCCCCGGAGGTTGTCGACCTCAGTGAGCCGCCGATGAAGCTCACAAACAAGGATTCGAAGGTTGATGAAGAAAGGGAGCTCCTACCTGCTGTATCAGAGCTCACCTACCAGGATCCCAATGCTGAAAATATACCGAAGAGTCCCGTACCTCAGAAGGCTTGCCAGGACTCCGAGGTTGATGAAGACAGGGGGCTCCTACCTGCTGTATCAGAGCCCGCCTACCAGGATCCCCAACCGGAAGAAGCAACCAAGAATCCCATAATAAAAAGACCTAACCAGGCACCTGTCAGCAATGAAGACAGGGTGCTCCGACCATTCATATCGGAGCTCACGTCCGCTATAGCCGCACTCGCTGATAAACCAAAACCAGAGAGTGCATCGTCAAATACTTTCGCAGCATCAAAAGCGATAATGACACTGCCGTGCTTTAGCGGAGCACATACTGAATGGCTTTCGTTCCGTGCCATTTATGAAACAACCCGAGGCTACTTCAATGACATAGAAAATACTGCTAGACTACGAAGAAGTCTACAAGGAAGAGCCTTGGAAACAGTTAGTTCGGAACTCATCGGGCATGCTAAACCAGATGAGATTATGCGAGAACTGGAGCTACAATTTGGGCGTCCAGATTCAATCGCGCAAGCAGAAACCGATAAATTACGGGGATTGCCACGCTGTACAGAGGCACCCAGAGATATTTGTACATTCGCGAGCAAAGTGAGGGGAAGCGTCGTCACACTTCGAGCACTCAAGCGAGACCATTACCTCGTTAACGCAGAGCTGCTACGACACCTCACAGACAAACTGCCAAACTCTATACGCGCGCAGTGGTATAGAATTTATACAGAAAAGTATGACTCAAGACCAGACCTCGGTTCCTTCAGTGAATTTATCACCGAACAAGCTCGCTACTGTAGTGCATTTGCGCCTCCTGAGATCATAAGCGGAGCGCAAAATAATCGTCCAGTGCATAGGACGCACACGGCTACCACTAAGCCGTCTCCGAAATGCAGTGTGTGCGAAAAAGAGGGTCATTACGGATCCGACTGCAACAAGTTTAAAGAGGCAGATATTGATAAAAGATGGCAACTCGCCAAGCAAAGGAATTTATGTTTCCGGTGTCTGCGTTATAGAAGTCAGACACACAGATGCAAAACCACGAAGTGTGGAATAAAAGGATGCAACGCGACACACAATCGACTCCTTCATAATAATAGAAAGGAAAAGACAGAGGGCCCACTAAAAGAACCTCAAGAGACAGTGGCAAACTCATTCGCTGTATCAAAGCATCAAGCTTACTTGAAGATAATTCCAGTTCGAGTAATTGGACCGGCGGGAGCAATAAACACACACGCTCTGCTGGATGATGGGTCGACAGTCTCGTTAATGGATCAAGAGATTGCCGATCAAATTGGAGCTAAAGGGCGGTTGGACCCATTCAAGATCACAGCTATCGGGAACACTACCCTCGATTCGCCGGACTCCCAAAGAGTCAAAGTGTCACTGAAGAGTCTCCATAGAAAAAGGGTGCCATTCAGAGCACGCACGGTCGCCAGCCTAAACTTGGGGCCGCAGACTGTGCGTGCAACAGACATAGAAAATTGTAAGCATTTGAAAGGCTTAAAGGATCAATTGACATATGATTCAGGCAACCCTAGGATCCTGATAGGACAAGACAACTGGAGACTCTTAATAGCCACACAAGTACGCAGAGGTCCACCGCACCAGCCAATAGCCTCGCTCACAGAACTGGGATGGGTGCTATACGGGGCGCACACTAAAGCCCCGCATCAGCGCGTCCACACGGCCAACGAGCTGTACACGAGCGAGGAGAATATAAATGACCAACTCCGCGAATACTTCGCGCTGGAATCTTTAATGATAAATACGAGAAAACCAGATTCCGATCCAGAGAAGCAAGCCGAAGAAATACTAAATAGCAGCACCCGTCAGTTGGAAGACGGGCACATAGAAACAGCGCTTCTATGGAAAAAGAAAAACATCGAAATGCCTGGAAATTATGAAACGGCGATAAACAGGCTCGTTTCTATCGAGAAAAAACTAGATCGAAACGAAGAGCTAAAGCAGAAGTACAACGAAGAAATGAATTCCCTGATACAAAAGGGATACGCCGAAATAGCGCCAAAGAATAGTACACCAGGAAAGACATGGTATCTACCTCATTTCGATGTCCATAATCCGATGAAACCAGAAAAGTTTCGCATAGTACACAATGCCGCAGCCAAAACAAAAGGAATGGCATTGAATGATTTCCTGCTCACGGGTCCAGACTTACTACAGTCATTACCAGGAGTCATGATGCGCTTTCGCCGACACAATGTTGCTGTCTCCGCGGACATAGCAGAGCGGTTCATGCAAATCAAAGTGAGACCCGAAGACAGAGATGCCTTGAGATATCTCTGGAGAGGAGATCGACGCAATGAGGCTCCACAACAATACAGAATGACGTCGATCATATTCGGTGCAGCTAGTTCACCCTGCACAGCGATATTCGTAAAAAACTGGAACGCCAAAAGGTATATAAAAAAATATCCAGAAGCCGTAGAAGCTATCATCCAAAACCACTACATGGATGATTATCTGGATAGTTTCCAGTCCCTGGAAGATGCAATGCGGATATCGAAGGAAGTACGCGATATACATAAAAACGCGCACTTCACATTGAGAAAATGGGTTTCCAATGCGCCAGAAATCGTAAAAGAATTAGAACCTGACAACGAAACAACCGAGTCAGTCAAACTGGGCGACAAGGGAACCGAGGAAAAAATACTCGGTTTAATTTGGAAACCGAGTACCGATCAGCTGAGCTTCAACCTAAAGCTCGCTCGACTCCCGGACAATTTGCTGCAGAAAAAACCAACAAAGAGGGAAGCGTTGAAAATAGTGATGTCGCTGTATGACCCTCTCGGTCTCGCCTCCCCAGTTACGATACGCGCCAAGCAAATACTGCAGGAAGCGTGGAGACGAGGAACAGACTGGGACCAGGAGTTGGACGAGGACCTGAGTAACCATTGGTCCACATGGATCCAACACCTGGAACGTCTCAAAACAGTAAGCATACCAAGATGCTACCCGGGATACAGCGACGCACGCTCCCTCCAAGTGCACGTATTTTCAGATGCCAGTGAAAGCGCCTACGCAACGGCAGTTTACTGGAGAGCAACGACACCCGATGGGCAAGTGTACGTGAGCCTCGTCATGGCCAAAGCGAAGGTAGCTCCGCTCAAGGTAACATCCATACCTCGCCTTGAGTTACAAGCCGCCGTGATGGGAAGTCGCGTAGCTGCGGCTGTCATCCAGGAGCATCACGTAAAGCCCGAAGCTGTCACTTATTGGACTGACAGCAAAACTGTCCTCACCTGGATAAAGAAAGGTTCCAGGAGCTACAAACCTTTTGTAGCACATCGAATAGCAGCAATAGAGGACAATAGTAAAGTGGACGACTGGCGCTGGGTACCCACAAAATTGAATATAGCTGACACCGCTACGAGGGACGTACCACCCAATTTCGACTCTAACCACGAGTGGTACAGTGGCCCATCATTTCTATACAAAGAACCGTCAGCATGGCCAACAGAACGACCCACGTCATCCGAACCTACTGGTGAAGAAAGATCTCTCACCATCACAGAAAGATATAGAGCTCCGCTATATAAAGAGGCCATTCCCGATCCGACGAAATTTTCGAAATGGGAACGCTTAGTGCGAGCTACGGCCAGAGTGCTTCAATTCATAACACTCTGCCGCAAAACAACCGACAGGACCTTTTATAAAAGGACAAAAAAAATAGAGAGGAAGACCCCGACTGGAGGAGATCGAAGTGCAATCCGCGACGTCTCGCGCAGCCTCCCAGTCAGGTGAAAAGCAAAGATGTAAACAAATACATCACACTGGAGGCCGAATATATAAGAAAGGCCGAAAAGCTCCTGGTACATGTCATCCAGGAAGACTCCTTCACACAAGAGATAGCCGATCTCCGTAACGATAAGAGGGTCGCCCATGATAACCGCCTACGACCACTACAGATACAATTGAAAGACGGGATCATTGCGCTACGAAGTCGAATAGCCGCTGTAAAAGGAGTCTCTGAAGATATGAAAGGGCCAGCTATATTGGATGGTGATCATCACATCACCCAATTGTATATTGATTGGACGCATCGTAGCCTGCATCATTGCGGGACCGAACCAACCATCAACGAGGTTCGACAGCATTACTGGGTAATCAGACTAAGACCCACTACTAAAAGAATAGTAAGCCAATGCTTTCAGTGCCGCATAAGAAAGGCACAACCATCCATGCCAGCCACCGGTGATCATCCCAGCACGCGTCTCGCACATCACCAGAGACCGTTCACGTTCACCGGCCTGGATTATTTTGGGCCACTCTCCGTAACAGTGGGACGTCAGCATCAGAAGAGATACGTGGCGCTCTTCACCTGCCTTACATCACGAGCTGTACATTTGGAAATTGTGAAAGATCTCAGCGCAGACTCTGCCATACTGGCATTAAGAAGATTCGCAGCGCGCCGAGGATGTCCCACCGAGATTTACTCGGACAACGGCACCAATATGCACGGTGCCGACAAGGAGCTTCGAGAGGCCTTCCGAGAAGAAGCCAGCCGACGAGGCATAGTCTGGCGATTTATAACCCCCTCCGCGCCTTTCATGGGAGGGGTGTGGGAACGGCTTGTTCGATGCGTGAAGACGGCACTATACACCGTCCTTCATGAGAGACATCCGCACGAAGATGTCTTGACCACGCTGCTCTGCGAGGTGGAATATACAGTAAACAGCAGACCATTGACTCACATCTCAGTAGACAGCAAAGACAACGAGTCCATCACTCCAAATCACTTCCTATTGGGAGGATCTGCGAGACTGCCAACACCTGGAGTTTTTAGTGAAAAAGATGCGAACAGCAAAAAACACTGGCGACGCTCCCAGATACTCGCTGACATGTTCTGGCAGCGTTGGGTCAAAGAATATCTGCCGGAACTTCAAAACCGGCGGGAGGCCCACGGTCAAGGCCCCGATCTCCAGGTGGGCGATCCAGTCCTCATAGCTGACAGCCAGTTACCTCGTAACACCTGGCCACGAGGAAGGATTGAAAACATATACCCCGGGGCGGACGGACAGATCCGCACTGTGGAGGTACGCACAGCGAATGGACTAATCAAGAGGCCAACCAGAAAACTCGTGCCGCTGCCGAAGTAGAGGCAACGTCTCTCACCGGAATTATGCAGCGCCGCTGCGACGGGTCTTCGCGACGCTGCACGGCGGGAGAAATGTTCGAGACGGCCAAAATGACTGTTCACAACGGCAAAAATGACTTTAAACGAGAAAGTGATTAAAGAATATTTATTTGTTTAAAAAATGGAAATACGGAAAAATTGACTAAATAATGTATTAAATATAGTTTTACCATGTATTTACAACTCTCAATATGTTTGTATAGAAGGTCGATTTGACAATAGTTAATATAAACAACTTTATTTTGTTTAAGAAAATATCGACCAATCACAGCGCGCCGCGCTATAGAACTTTCTGGAAATTTAAATTAACTGCGTAATAGTTTTAAGCAAAAAATTAATGAGAATAATTTTATGTCTGAAAAGAGTTGTAAATATGGTAATTAGTTAGCATATGATGTATAGATCGTTATAATAAAGAAATATTTTGTATAATTAAGCACGATTTAAAAGTTATAGGATAATTAAAGAATTAATATGACCAATTAGTGTAAAAGTTTAGGACATTTCAATGAATAACTTTGTTAAATGTAAATATATTAATTATCCTTTATCGCATACTAATGTAGAACAAAAATGTCTATTTAATGATGTATAGCATGTTAGAGTTAAGATTTGTATTATATAAAAAAGTTGCAATTTGTGCCATTTGCATAAAGAAAAATGATTGAAAATAAAGAGGCAAATGGGAATTGGCAAGCGGCTCTCTATAGAGTATAGCCGAAGTCTACCTTATGGGGGCAAATCACAGTAACATTGTAGTAGGAAGAACTACCAGTAACAAGCAGTAGTATCCGGTAGTAGCTGAAGTGACTAGTAGCAGAACACAGTGAAAAGTTAAAGTGAAATAGAAAAAGTTTAGCTAGCCGAAAAAGGACGTAACTGAAAAATCGCAGTTACACATAGTCGGAAAAAGTGGCAACTGAAAATTCTCAGTTGCATATAGTAAAATAGTGTCAGCTAGCCAAAAATAGTGGTAACTGATATTCGCAGTTACATATAGTGAAAAAGTGTTGGCTAGCTGAAAAAAGTGGTAACGGAAATTTCGCCGTTACATTTCGTGAAAAGTGTTAGCTAGACGGAAAAAGTGGTAACTGATATTCGCAGTTACAAAAGTGTTTAAATTCAACTAATTTAGTTGATTTAATAGCTGCTAGTCAGTAGTGTTAGAAAACCAGCTGCTACCAATAGAAATTTTGGATACTACCAATAGAAATTTGTTACTTTCAATAGATATTTAAAATTACCAATAGAAATTGTAGAGAATACCAATAGAAACTTGTTACTGCCAATAGAAATTTGATATTACCAACAGATATTTTAAAAATACGAATAGAAATTTTAGAAAACCGATAGAAATTTTAATATTGCTGTGTATTTAATTAAATCTGTGTTTTAAAATATATAGTGAACAATCATAGTTGAAAAATAGTGATAAATAAATAACAGTGTAAAATCTCGCGACAAATTAATTAGTCGATCCGCTGGCCACTCCCTTGCTATTTTAATTACAAATCGTGCATTTTAATTTTGAACCTCAGTCCACAGTTTATCCGCGGCAACCAAAGAGACGGCAGTGAAAGACGGCAGTTGGAGGAGTCTGGAACCTACAGGTGTAGGACGTGAGCGACTCGCGGGGTATCTCCGACAACATTTACTCCGGAGAGTTACGCCCGTCCGGCACAATATACATTCTGTAAACACTAGGAATAAACACAAGCTAGTGATGCCAGTTTCTCGACTCCACAGAGTCAGTAATTCATTCTTGGGTCAATGTATACGCTATTACAACAAGGTCCCGGAAAGTGTACAGGCTCTCTCTATTACCAAGTTTAAATGTTTTATTAAGCTGAAACTGTATAAAAAGGGTTATTATAGTATAAATGAATACATGGCTGATAATAACCAAACAGTTTCTAAAATAAATTTTGTAAATAGTTCTTAATCATTTATATTGTAAAATTTATTTTAAAAAAAAAGTCTCGCTGGGTTTCTTGCTGGTTCTTCCCAGGACAGTGGTTTTTTTTTAGAACCAGTGGTAAAGTAAAAAATGACATTCAATAAGAATTACACATGTAATGTATATTAAATAAAAATTATTCTATTCTATTCTATTCTTTGACGTGAAAATGTTAATCTTACATGTGACCTAATAGGTACACGATATCACTTTTTTTTGTTACAGGAATGCAATCAAATCTATCATGACAAAAGTCAAATAATAACATTGCTGCTAATTGTTGTCGTCTGTGCTTTAAAGTTAACATTTTGTATTTATTTAAATTTATATTATAATAACAATATTTATGCTCACATCTATAGTACATTGACTTCAGAAACTTTTTTTTGTACCCTCTCAATATGGTCGGTATCTATAGACATTATACTTCGATCAACAGTTGGTATTGTTGATCGAAGACATTATAGAAGGGATTCCTCAATACAACAGCGTATTCCATCTGAGAGCGTATCAGTGCTTTATACAAAAATATACACGTTGCTGGATTGGCGAAATCTTTAAAGGCTCTCATTAAAAATCCAAACATTTTAAAAGATTATAGAAAATTTCCATTGATAGAAAATTTGCTATCATTGGTAACGCCGATGTCACAAATAGAATGTACTTTTTCAAGAGTAGAGTTGTGCAAAGAATATGATTGTCGAGTAATATGTGTATATGTGTGTGTGCGTATGTCACAGCCCACCTCATTGTAAGTGGATGCTGTGGTCTATATTTATCCTCGATTAAGAATCAAAATGTAGATGCTTTGTCACCCCTGAGGACTAAGAAGGAATGCCTCATATCCAGTAAAAAAGGTCTCCGGTTCTCTACAATCACCATGCGAAACACAAGCAGCATTAAGGTGCTATTTTACACTGGTATTCTGTGAGAGCGTGGTACTACCCCAGTCGAAGCGACCTAATCGTACTACAACTATGATATAGATGAATCGTAACAGCCAATTTGACCGATTTTACCAAACCAGTCGTCAATCAAATCATCTATATCAAAAGCGAAGGAAAAGAAAAAGAAATTGTAACGCGGCAGCACCGGACACACACCGGTACCCACCACGCATGCGCGGATCGTTGTATCCAGCCAATCGGAGGCGCAGATTCGCCTCGCGACGATACCACTCGAGCGCCTCCAGTTTCCGTTTCCGCAACACTAAGAAAGAGTGAAGTGTGCACCGTTTACCTAAGAAACTTTGTTCATAACTTGTAATTATTGTTTTAATTAAGCTTACTGTACCGTGCAGAAGTAGTATTAAAATGTTTGTGAATTTATTACCTTTGTACTAACTTGTGCACTAGAACCTACTAAAACTCATTAAAAAATCCATATTATGTTTACTGCATTGTTTTGGTATTAATAAAAAATTTACTACTCAGTATTTTTCATTATTTCAACTTGTGTATTGATATTAATTTGCAACATAAATACAGTGTTATTGTTATGATTATGAATGTTTTGCTATTGTGGGAAAATAATATTTAGCTTGATTACAATAATTATTTTTTTACATGACATAATTTTTTTACGACCCGTAAGGACGATGACTGGTAAAAAAAAAACGAATACTTGTTAAAAAGGATTGTGACAAGCTTTTTTTATCTATACTATAATTGATTTAGACTTATTTTTGCACCAATTCGATTTTAAATTTTAGACGAGAGTATTTTTGTTTCTTAAAAAATTATTGTGACAAGATTTTAAAAAAAAATGAAGTAAAGGACGATCAAGGATTTTTGACAACCTTGACACATATTTTCAAGTTTATATGAAAAATTGAAAATATGAGGGCAACTTTGCCACAAGCGTAAACTTTGCTATTTGCAACACAATTGAAGGAGCAAGTCGTAACTACGAGTGGTGCATATTATATTATGAGGTAACCTTCCTTCAGTCTTAAAGTCAAATCCTATTATTTTCATTATAAAAACTGATAGCAAAGTTGCCACAAAGTGAGGTTAAGTTTGCCATTTTCTATTTTAGACTATTTTGTCTGTTTAATGTTAGTATTTGCTTAAATTACTAATAAATACCAAATCTATGAAGAATATAATGTAACATTTAACATTGACGCCTAGTCTCACAGTAAATTTTTGGTGGAAAATTGGTCCTAAACTTTTAAGTCCTTCTAAAAATGGCAAAGTTGCCAGGTTTCACGGTATGTGTCAGCATTATTTTAATTGAATATCTTGTTAACTGTAACCAATTAAAACGAACTCCTTCGTGACACCACACAATTACATGTATAATCGTAAGTGATTGTGTAATATCTAATTTTCGTTTCAAAATCTGCACCTTATTGTGTTTTAATTACGATCAAGAAAATATTGCGATATTATTAATTTGAAAAATCACACACTAATAATGATATTGTATAATCGTTAGATATCTGTCTTTTCAGTGTTGAACTTGATTTCTGTCCATTTCATTAGAGCCTATAAAATCATGTTTCTGTTTCCCTCTGTCACCTCTTATGAAATCCAAGGGATGATATTTGATTTACTATTGTAAAATTCAGTTGGTTCTACTTTGCGTGACGTTGGCCTTGTACAACAACTATATGGAAGAAATTACCTTCTTCCTACAATGGAAGAAGTTAATTTCTTCCATGTCTAGTACTGAACTGATGATAAACAATAAGAAATAAACAGGTTGTAATTTGTATGTGCACTTTATTTGATGATTCAGTGCGATAATATTCAGCATTTGAAATAATTGCTTTGCTTAAACTTTTTCTTTTCCCAAGAAGACGTTTGTTAACTTAATCCGCTCAAGTCTCAATAATGCAACTTTGAACAAAGTTTTCTTTTCTAAAACTAGAAGTAGAATTACTTTTCAATTGACTTAAATTAGATGTGAGAAAATGAAACTTTCTTATAATTTCTATTCCTTTGATGTTCTTATTGTTTCTTTAGAATTTAGAAGTAAGGTTGTTAAAGGCGCACACAGTGCCTGAAGGTAAGCGGAGGCTGCAAAACATATACACCTATAATTTCCTAATTACAATCAAAACGTATATGCGTTGTCATCCCTGAGGACTATGATGAAATGCTTCTTCACGAGTAAAACGGATCTCCAGTTACCGTCCCTTATTATACAATATGTTTTGCTGCTATTTTACGTTGGTTTTCTGTGTTTTGAATATGGAGGTCATGTCCGTCATTTTACCTAACTGTTGTTTAACTGTATCGTCGGCTTAGGGATCTTAAATACTCCTGCTGATCATATAGTCCCGGGCTCGAATTCTGTGTCTGGCCAAAAAGAGTAAATGATTTATTCTAGCAGAAATAGAAATCCGCATATAATTTGAAATACATCATTATATTTATTAACTACTTTTAATAGTGTCACTGTGAAAATTATCGTTTTTCCATCATTTGTGTTAAAATTAGTTTTTATGTGTTTAAAATACAGAAATAAGGTGACCATTTTGAAATGATCGTTAGTGCTTATGTTAGTGATTGTGTAACTTCCGATCCAATTGACAGACTAAGGTAATATTCACACACATGTTTTTTTTTCCAGAGACGATTGTTTAAAGCTACGGTAAAATCCGATAGGTGAGACTGTACGCAAACTACTAACAAACTCTATATTTCTATATGATAAGGGCAGGCACAGACTACAGACTTCCATTTGACACGATCTTAATATACCTCCCTCGTTTCTTTTTTCATAACCATATACCTACGCATGTATGTTTGTGAGATATGGGTTAATTTGGCTTTTCTTTATTATATTGCCAATTATGTAAATAAACTTTCAACTAGCGCATCCTGTGCCACCTCTGGCATTCACATCTGTCACATAAATTTGCCACTCTTTCTTCATTCATTCTTTGTATGTGTCCACATTACTGAAGTGTTCATTTATTAACCCTGGTCACAACATCTTGCAAGCCACTATTTTTTCTTATCACACAATTTCCTACTACATCATTCAAATTCACCACTAACATACTCATTAATTACCACATTTCTATAGCGTTATTTTACTCTCATTCTTCTTCTGCCACATCCAAATTTCACTAAAATTCAGTAAAGTAGGGAATAACACAGCATTGTATGCACAAGTAACACACGTGTTATTCTTAAGTAAATCATAAATTTTTTCAATTTGTTACAGACATAAAATTAACTTAAATGTTTGAATTGCCATTGTAATAAAAAGAAGTAATTGTTTCACTTTTTTATGGTAATTTTACTTTTGTAAGACAATATGGATATTCTCAGCTGAAATGTTACGTCTAGAGGCCTATTTAGGACCCTATCGATAAATTTATATTGCTTTGAAGTAGAAAAGATAGCCTTTATAACCAATATTTCTTGAAAGGATAACGTTTTTGTCAAATTAAGTTATTTATTTTTGTTAAATAGAGCGGAGATACTCCCTTGTATCGATATTCGTCTATCTGATGTAAAGTTTTTACTACAATATAGCTTTGTCACGGATGCACGCACAATTGCAATACTTTTAAACCTAAACACTAAATATATTTCAACCGTAGAAATGTTATATAATATAGTATTTAAATAACCGTGTCGTTGCGGTGTAAGAATATCCATTTTACCATGTCTTCCCATGGGTGTTGTAAGCGGCAGAGAAAACAGACCAGGAGATGGGCAGCAGTGTCTTTCTAATAACAAATAAATTGATAGTAAAAAAAACATTTTTAAAAACAAGCTTTTATTGAAATACTCAAAAAAAGGAAAATAAACTATAAATGACATCAATCCCATCAATTTATTACATTACACTATTTATATGATATAAAAGCTTGTAGCGAAATTTATTGTCGGTCCCTACAACATTTGTTCAAGCACCAACGCATTATCCCTAACCTTTGCCGAGTTATAACTCTTTAAAATTGGTATGGCGCCATCTTGTTTTCCGCCATTTTGAATTTTTTCCCCACCGCCAGTATTTATCCATGGTTTAGGCAGATATTAGTTAAGACGCGACCCCGAAAAGTCTTACCGTTTAGTCGGGCAGTAGTATAACATCTCCTCAAAAGCTTAATGTGGAAGTCATTTTATTTGTATTCTTCTCAGCAAACCCTTTTATTTAATATCCATATCATTGGGGTTAACAAAAAAACATAGTCCGCCATCTTTAGGCGTCCACGGTATTGGATTTAAAGTGACGTCATTTTATTTTCGTATTCTTCTCTGCAAAACTTTTCATTTGATACCCATACTATGAGAGTCCAAACAAAATAACTAGACCGCCATCTAGAGCCGGCCGCCATATTGGATTTAGTATGACGTCACCTAGCTAACCATGTATTGGCATCTATATTAAAATTTCATTTGTAAAATTTCAGCTCAATCGGTTGAGGTAAACTGCTTTGAAATTCAGTAGCAAGGTTTGACCCTTACAAACATACATCGCAAGTAAAATAAAAGCATCTAAAATACTGCAGTTTTCATATTTTTCACATTACAAATATGCCACCTATGAGTCAATCTAGGTGGGAGGCCTATGTTCAGCAATAGACTTTGGATAGGATGTAACGGTTTTCTGCTTATTACTAGTCGTTAAAAATGTAAAAAACATATCGCCTGTTTATAATATAATTATTATAATACCGCATGCCAATTAACTCAAATTAAAAATATGTTTTTTAAAATAGTATGGCCGATATTTTATCAATACCACCTCTGGACACCTGCGTATTAGGTATTTTGTAGCGTGAATTCAGAGCCCGTGTGGTCTGACATGTTATTCGCTATCATAGCTATAGTCTTAGAGCTGGCGACGAATTTTGGGAAGGTCCTTTTGGCAACTTGAAATTGTGAGAAAATATATTTTCGTCAATTAGAAACTCCAGTCCTGGGAGTCTGGCAGAGCATTTGCGGTTATTTCGTTACTGCGCAGCATATTACATTTGCAAAAAAAAAAATCCAAAAAAAATTTTTTGCCAACTTTTTATTAACCGAGTTCAAAAAAGAAAAACAAGAAGGTTGTATATTCGACGTATTAGTTTTTTATAGTATGTTCACTGATTTCTTGGAAATGGTTCAACTGATTTAAATGATTCTTATTTTATTAAATAGATTTAACTCCAGGAGTAGTGCCATATAAATTAAAATAAAAAAATATTCCCGAAGGGTCGTAAAATAGGGTATGAATATTTTAGTGACATCCTATTTGATACTGTTTCAAATCGGTTTGTACTTTTATTAAAAGTCAATACAAATACTTTTATAAGACTTGTATACTATTTAATAAGCCAACCAAACCCCTTCTTCGCTTTCAATATACCACGTACTCGAATTAAACGGTTTGCTTCATCGTTCAAAATGCATATACACAGCAACAGAGTGGAATAATTTGCCAGCATCTGTCTTTTTATTTGATTTCATTGCGAGTTTCGTTAAGGTATGAGTGAGAAGGCTTTTAATAATCTTTCAGTGCACTTTACCATTTCAGCTAAATAACTACTTTTACCATTATGTGGGATAATAGTCACTTACATCATACTAGCTGGTACCCGACGCCTTGCTGCCGCAGAAGAAATAATTGTGGAAATGCTTTTTTAAATATTGACGAATTATATTGTTCAATAAGGAATCCATTAATTGAAATTGGATGATAAATTTCAAAATCTGGGCACGATCTGATTCTGTAACCGGATACCTGTACAATTTTGAAATTTATACAGGAAAAGGGAACAGTGTGGAAGAGGAAGGACTGGGGTACAATGTGGTTACAAAACTGTCGATCAGCTTTCCTGAAAAAACTCTGCTAGCGTTTAATAACTTGTTTACCAGTTGTAACTTGGTGGAATCCTTGTATGAAAGATTATTTTTTTGTCATGGGAATGGTTAGAGTGAACAGAAAAGATCTCCCAGATATCATTAAAAAATCTGAACCAAAACTCTGAGACTTGAAAAAAAAAACAATTTGCAGCTGTAACTGCTAAACCAATTAAACAATCAAGTGGCTCGATACAACGGATATTACTGTTCTTACAACAGCCCACCATCCAACTGATATAGTAGGTACTTGTAAATAGAACTCAGAATGATGGTACAAAAAAAGAAGTTCTTTGCCCCAAGGCTATCGTGTACTGAGACACGCTCACCATGGAAGGCGACCAAGAAAGAAGAAATAGAACAAAAATATTGTGCTCCACTTGCCAAGTTGCACGATGTGCAAAAAGAAGTTTCAAATCATTCCATGAGGCTTCTCTTCAGATATAGTTTTTTTTTTTACTTATTCATATAATAAAATGTGATTTGTGTTTGGGTAAATTGCTCCTGCCTGTTCCGTAAAAGGTTGTTTTGAAATCGCAAATAAAAAAGTATTTTTTATACAGTGCTTTCAGTAACTGTGAAGTAGTAGTGTAATAATATCCACTATCTCATATTGTCCCGAAAGTGTCGTAAGAGACGACAGAGGGATAATGAAACTGGAGATGGACAGCAGCACCTTCCTGATAAGAACTCAAATTAATAAAAAAATTACCGTTGCCAACTCGTCAGCAAGCATGGCAACTATGACAAAATCCCCTCTTGAGGCAATCTACGGAGGAAGCCTATAATCAGCAGTGAACTTTTATAGGCTGTAACGGAGTAATTTCAGTAAGTATTAAGTCGATCGCCCCGTAAAATAAAAGTTTTCATATAAACTGCAACAGCCCCTAAGTATACGCGAATCACTACCACTACGAATCACGCTCTTAGTGATCGAATTTTCCAAAATATTATTCTAAGTGGATGTTTATGTCCTAAAAGGTAGCTACTGTCAAAATTTCAGGTTTATAAGTCAATCGGTTTAGTCTGTGCATTGGTAGATGTGTCAGTCACTCGGTGTATAAAGAGTATAGTATAGTAGATAAACAGTGTCCAAACCTGTCGGTAAATGACAAAATTAATGTACTAATTACATTTTATTCTGTTCGTTTTAACTATTTCCAATATAAATGAAATTTCATAAACGCTATTTGCAACAAAAAAAAGCTACTGGATTATGTCATATTTTAAGAATTTCCTTAGCAAATTAAATAATAAATTAATAACATGCACTTTAATACTAAATCCAAATTTTAAAATTTAAGGAAATATTCTAAATGCGTCAGGACAGCGCGATCAATTCTTTCCCTCTCTAAGAATTATGAGAATGTCTATACCCAGCTGAGAGCCATAATTTATAGGCTGTATATAATAAATAACCCACTACTTTGTATCGCCATAATCGGATAAAAGTAAGAAAATTATTGTATTTGCTGATCCACTAATAACATTGTGTTGTAAGCGACATACTTGAGTAGCGCCATCTAGGTAAAAAAATTATAAATACAGTAAAACAAGAACTATCTTATTTAGAAAGAAACGGGTAGGGATTATATATTAACAAATCATAATTGGATAACTTAATCTTTCATTGTCACGATATTGTGAATTTTAAAACTTTTTGTAGTGTAAGGGATACGAATATGCCTATAGCCCAGCTCTTATGATTGATGGCGTGATGAATTATAATTATTCCAACAACAAATCCAGTCCAGACAGACGGTAGTTAAGTATACCCCAATTGAAATAAAAAAAATATACAGTGTACAGAAATCGTAGTATTAGATTATTATTATAGTATAGATAGATACTAGGTAAAAAAGGGGCTGCTGTGGCAAGAATGTAAGTGAATTTACCATGTACACTACGATATGGAGTTTTTTTCCAAGAAGAAGATGCCATTGCGCTTATATTTGACATACACCACTATACGGTTTTGATATAATACTATATAATTGTTTACGCCCGAACGCTGATTTCGGGATTGACGTTAGAGGGCGCGCGGCTCGGCGATACCGGTTTGAAGTTCGGCCGAGCGTGGCAAGTGGCGCGCGGGTCGCAAGCGCAGCAGTCTTCTGCCAGCTGTGCTAATGTCTGCACGCTGTTAATTTTGTGCGGGAACCGCGGAATAGTTAGGGCGTCTAGTAAATATCCTGTCTAGGAATTATAACGCGCATTCCCTGTTTGGATAGCCTTTCCCGGGACTTATTGGGTCCGACTCAGAATCTGTATAAGTGCATTCGACAATATTAGCTAGTGCGGCCTCTGATATTCTAGAACTTACTGTTGCTACGCGAAATGGTTGTGACCTTTGATCCGTAAACTCCGTGTACGTTTTGTGCGTTAACCTTATACCCAGCGATAGTTAGTGGCTTCTGTAAGTTAGTTAATCGTACGATAGAGTTAATTGACTGTCATCGTGACGAAAGAAGAAAGTGACTGTGGACAACCTCGGAAGGCCCCCTCAAGTTGGAGCGGTGTCGACGCTCGGGCTGCTGCCAACGGCCAAGGTCTAGGTTCAATCACCATCAGTCACACCTAGATACACATCACATCACTTATTTCCCTTTCACTACACAACCACAAGTGACCTGACCGACTCCGGAGGGACCAGTTGCCTTGGATATAGGTAAGTAAGCTCCGCCTAATTCCTCTGCCGGTCGACTGGCCGTAGTATAGAACGCTTCTCCTTATATTTTAGTGTAATTCGAGAGACTCCACGTGGCCACATTGAGGCCCGACCTACGTCTGCTCGGGAAGTCTTCTGCTCATGGGCCTCAGAGGATTGGACCCTTTAAGGGAGCAGCCGTAGGCCGTAACAATAATACTATATATATATATAAATATATAAATATGTGCGTGTGTGTGTTCGTGTGTGCGTGCGTGCGTTAGAAAATTTGGAATAGGGAATGGAACCCAAGGGGCCAGAAGCTGGCCGATTTCATGAAGAAAGAGGGACTCTTTATGATGAATTCTCTCTTCCAGAAGCAGCCCCACAGGAAGTGGACCTGGTACGGTTAGAGGTATGGTTAGAGGCACACTGAACCATAATGTTACGTTGGAGACGTCACGACTAAAGAAGTCAACGCTCCGTCCCCATTTTGCTCTAATCCAAAGTACCCAAAACTTTCATCTCGAGTTACAAAACCGTTCTTAGTGCCTAAAAGACTGCAATGCAGCGGTCAATATGAATGAGAAGCACGTGGAAACTGCCCATGTGGTCGGAGCCAAGTTCTGCAAGACCTGCGTAGTAGAAGAACACAAAACTTCTCAAATCACACTCTTTATCTCATGGCTATTAGACGTAAAATGAAGCTGCAATCTTCAGCGGATTTGATAGCGTACAGGCAACTGAACAGACAGATATCCAAATGCATACGGTGGGACTTACGTAACTTCAATACAGCTCGTATTAAAGAATCGATCGAGTGCAACCAGGGCTTCAAAGTTCTCTCCCGAGATCTGTCTGCCAGAAAGAGCCAACCAGTGAAGCTGAAGACCGAGTGTTGCAGCATCGTTTCCAGGACACCCGAAATTTTGAGTGAGGTTCTATGGGCAGCTGTACACATCATTGATGGAGCCAAAATTAAGTGTGAGTAACAATCCAAGAGCAAGTCTTATCCGAAACTATTCTGATGATATCCCGGAGGTTAGTCTGGACAAGATTAGAATGGCTCTCTAGCACTTCAAAAACGGCAAGGCCACAGAAGAGGATGGAACTATAGCGGAGCTTCTGAAAGTGAGTGAAAAACCGGTACTTGAAGTCCTTCAGAAGCTCTTTAATTCCGTCCTTCATGGTGGCACTACTCCGGAGGCGTGGAGCAGAAGTGTTCTTCATAAAAGGCGGTAACACTCTCTTGAAGAACTAGAAACCGAATCCCTCTCTGAGCCACGTCTGTGCTGTTTTCGAGAGTCATTACGAATCGTCTCGCACGAAGACTTGACGACTTCCAGCCTCCCGAACAAGCCAGTTTCCGAAGATTGAAGAGTAAAATCTGCCACTTGCCTTGCGTATGTCGACTATGAGAAAGCCCTTGATTCTCTTAAATTTAGGGCGGTGCTACAGTCCCTTCAGCGGTGCTAAGTTGACTGTCAGTATATCGAAGTGCTAAAGTGTTTGTACAGTTGGGCTAAGATGGCTATCTGAGTACACAATAGTAGCAGGTTGGAGTGATTTAACTCTGTGCTCACAAACCCGCATGCCCAGCGTGGTGATGTTATTTAGATCCACAAAGTACTATGTCAGATGTCGCTTTGAAAAAGTCTATTCAAATGAATACCCGAGTCATAATGTGTGATATATTCACCATTGCATAACTGTGAATGTAGATGTCGTAAAATGTACATGTGAAAACGGCCTTAAGAGCGGTAGTAGGCCGTGAAATCAATTTCTACAATACCGAGTGATTTCTAATAATTGAACTCGAGTTCATTCATGAGTAATGATAATGAATAATTGGGAAAATGTTATCGAAGTGTGTGTGAATATTACAAAGAAAATATAATAATAATGTTCTCCAGACCCACGGTGAACAGCCTCAACTGAGACTAGCCATCGGCGCAGGATAGGATTAAAGAGCCCAAGTGTATACACAAGTACAGGTGCACTCTCCATTCCCGCACTCTCATAGTCCCATGGGACGGTAAGCCGATACGACCGGAGAGAGATCAGGAGTCATACAAACGGCTTTCCGTGCTTTCTGAGGCACTAGGGTGAGACCTTCCTGACTCCGGGCAGACACAGAATTTCTTGAGGAAAAACGCAATAACTGATTTTTTTGGTTTTTCCCGGGATTCAAACCCGGGAGCTCATGATCAGCTATCGCATTAAAACCACTAGACCAAAGAGGCAGTCATACATGAAAATATAAATATAATAGAAACATTAACATAAATTATTTGATTCCATTTAAGTTGTTTGTACGTGGTAGAGCCATGCTGCAGTTATATTATGGTTGTAGTACGAATTATGCGGCTAGAATGGGAAGGAACCACACTCTCAGAGAGGTCTACGTTAGATACCCCTAACCCTTTTTACTGGATACTTACATTCCGTCTTAGTCCCCAGGCATTCCATCTTAGTCACAAGGCGTCTGCATATTGATCCTTAGTCAAAGATATATTATGTCGATGTCTATGGGTCACAGTATCCACTTACAATAAGGGAGACTGATTGTGATGCGATGACTGATTGTGTGCATAAAAAAGTTACTCACTTATTTACGTGGTAAAGCCATGCTGCAGCTATATTAATAGTATAGTTGTAGCACGAATGGGTCGACTCGACCGGGGAAGGACCACGCTCTCACAGAATACCAGCGTAACATAGCAGCTTAATGCTGCTGTGTTTCGTATGGTGAGTGTAGAGAACCGGAGACCCTTTTTACCGGAAAAGAGGCATTCTATCATAGTCATCACGGCTGACAACGAATCTGCATTTTAATTCCACACATTTTAAGGCCACAGCAACCACTTATCATCAGATAGACTGTGTGCTCGTTTGTCACCTTTATTCTATAAAAAAAAACTTAATATCAAATAATTTTGGTCGCAGCAAATTGCGGCGCCAGCCAAGTCCATTTTAGAAAATCGTTTACGCGTCCATTTTTGAAAATCGTTAATAAATAACTTAAAAAATTAATAGATATGACATATCTCTAACGTTAGTTTACGTGAGTGTCTTGTAAAACAACGGTGAATTAATTTATTTTATGATTATTTATTAGTGTTAATAATTTTATAGAGTTAATAGTTGTGACTTAATATAACTTTTTTTACATACACGTATCGAAATTAAAAGAATGTGACAAACATAGTGCTAATGTGTAAAACTGTGCTCGTTTAGGCATTTTGCTGTTTATGTTATGTTTGTGAAGATGGAAATCGAAAACGAAAAATATTTTCAATGTGTCATCAAAGCTACTTAGTCTATTTAACGTTTCGCCTGCTATCATCTGCAGTAAAGCTTTTTGAAATCGAATATTAAAAGATTTTAAAATATATTTACAGTTGTATAAATTTAAATATCGGATTAAAATGCACATTTAAGAAATAAAGAAGGATGTGTTTTAATATCTAAAAAAAACACCTCTTCAAATACTAATTTAAGAATAAATGGCTGGAATGCTGACTGCCAGCGGACAAATTGCTACATAACCCTCTCACATATTAAGGAGGCCTTTGCATAAGTGGAATGTATAAAGACCTTAACATTATTTTACTTGTTTTTATTTTACTTACTAAAGTGCTGAAACATTTATGTATAACATTTTAATATTATTTTATAGGGTATAAAACTCCATAAGTGGTAATATGACACATAAGGACAAACGAATATATATCTATCTACGTTAGGGTTTGCAATCTGTTCCGTAACTTTATATTTCTCTAAAAAATTGGTAGATACCGGCGAGCATCATATTTCCCGTGCTTTGAAGTGGAATATTAAAAAAAAACGTATGTGTGTACTTATGTACGCACGTAGGAAGTTATACTTCTTTAGCGTAACAACTGGTGACAATTAATTCACAGCTCCGTGGCGCAGTGGCTTAGCAATGAGTTGCAGCGCTAAGAGCCGCGGGTTTGATTTCCGCACGGAACAAGTATTTGTAACGCCTATTATATAATTGTTCTGGGTATGAATGTCTGTACTTGTGAAATCTATGAATGTAAACAGCCCCCGCGATACATGAGATATTCCTAGTGTGGAGGTAACATTTATTCTAAAAAAAATTTAATTTGTATTTATTATGATTTTTTAACTTTATATTTACTCTTAATATTATTTCACAAAATAAACATACATCAATCACGTCTTTTGATGGGTAAATTTAACCTCTTTTATCTTTATAAAGATATAAATAAATTTATTAACGATTTTACATCATTATGCTGAGAATGCAAAACTGCAATACAATATTCACACTTAAGTGTGTTTTACAAAACTCTTCCTCTCTATACACATTTAATATACTGCAAAATATTTTTTTTCTTATGTGCATGGAAATAAAATCACACAATGCAAATATACTTTGAATTATTTTAAATCCTATACCATCTTTTGAGCATGTCAATTTTATAACTTTTTTCTTTGTCTATTATTCTCCTCTTTAATTTAAATATTGTTTTCAACCTTTACCTCTTTCTTGATGTCATTTCAACACCACTGATTGATGTAGTATAAGCAGATAAGCTAGGTAGAGGTTCAATACCTCCGTACTGATGATGATCTTAGTGGATGATGAAAATCAACCTGGAATTCAAACAAATTAAATACACAAGGCAGACTTATTTTACATAATTTATGTAATATAAGGGCAAGCTAACAAATAAATTAATTTGACAATAATATATAGATGAATAATTTAACTTCTACACAATTCTTAATGTATGTAGTAAGAATAAGATATTTAGAACATCATTTTACTGTTATGAATGTAATATAAAGTATTCAGCTGAATAAGTTACAGGTTTTATTATTTATTTCACTATCTTTCAGAGAGGAATGTCGGATGATTTGAATTATCATACTGCCTGAGATAGGTATATCAAATTAGTTTTCATAAAATTGAAAAGTCACATGAACACATTGTCATTATTGTTTTAGTTGACAAGTGTAACAAATAGGTAATCTGAATGATTTAAAAAGGTTATTGTTTTTTTTTACCTATGTCGGTACGTTACGGTACACACATGGTACGGTACGCACATGGTAAAAACAGAACCACTTTGCAACTTTCTCCTTTTCGAGCAGAAAAGCGGTTTTGATAAAAGTGATTGCTACATATCATAGATGATATATGTGGATTCCAATTTTATCTATTTAATATCCGCCACCACTTTTCTTTAATCTCTGTATTTATATAGAATCTGCAAATAATTTGTTGTGTGATTTTAATGAATGGAAAATTCACATAATATTTTCATAACTATGTAAGCCTATGCTAGTGGTTAATGCAGTATTTGTCCCTGTCATTATTGAATATTGGTTTGTGTGTCCAAAGTTTTTAAAAACTTTTGTAAACACTAATTTTCAATAGAAATATTATTTAAATAAATTTTCTTTTTCAATAGCTAATACACTCGATACATTAGGGAGAACTCCTTTTTAATAATTAATAAGCCTTTAAAATTATTACAATTCCGTGACATTATTAGCGCATTTACTATACATGGTAGATCCATGCTGCGGCTATATTAGTAGTATAGTTGTAGCACGAATGGGTCGGCTCGACCGGGGAAGGACCACGCTCTCACAGAATACCAGCGTAAAATAGCAGCTTAACACTGCTGTGTTTCGTATGGTGAATGTAGAGAACCGGAGACCCTTTTTACTAGAAAAGAAGCATTCCATATTAGTCCTCACGGATGACAACGCATCTGCATTTTGATTCGCAAACGAGGATAGATGTAAATGTCTATGGGCCACAGCAACCACTTACCATCAGGTGGACAGTGTGCTCGTTAGTAACCCTATCCTACAAAAAAATACTTTGATTTACGTAGTCCTGACTTATCTATGATAAAACCTAAATACTCAATAGATTCGTAAAATAAATAGCATTTATCTTCCTTTAAGCTAAACCCTGATTCCTGTAATTTCTTTTGTACGTTTAACCGATCATGCGGGGAGATCTGTTTATGACTTTGCCTTGGCATATGGTCTGACACAACTGGTTACATCGCCTACGCGGATTCCAGATGTGGAGGATCATACACCTTCCCTGTTGGACCTTCTGCTGACCTCTCATCCGGACCGATATCAGGTTTCCGTCGATGCCCCTCTTGGCTCTTCGGACCATTGTCTGATCTGGAGTGTGGTGCCACTCACGCTCCCCTCGCGGTTGCGTTCAGCAGGTTGCCGCCGTGTTTGGCATTACAGGTCGGCGGATTGGGACGGAATGCGGTCTTTCTTTGCATCCTACCCATAGGGGCGAGTTTGCTTCTCGCCGGATGATCCCAGCGCTGTTGCTGACTCTGTCACTGATGTGGTGCTACAGGGAATGGAACTATTTATTCCATCATCTGTGGTATCCATCGGAGGCAGATCTCAGCCTTGGTTTGGTGGCTCCTGTAAGATTGCATTACGCAGTAAGCAGGAGTGTTATCAAGCCTGGGCTGCGGCTTCGGCAACTCGGGATGTAAACACCAGCACACTTAAAAAGAAGTATAACTTCGCCTCCAGGTCCTTCAAAAGAGTTATTGCCAAGGCAAAGTCAGAGCACATAGGCAGAATTGGCGAGAAACTAGTTCGCCTTCCTTCGGGAACCCGTGCATTCTGGTCTCTCGCCAAGGCTGTCCAAGGGAATTTCTGTAAGCCATCACTACCATCTCTGCACAGGGAGGACAACTCACTGGCCCAAGACGCAAAAGACAAGGCTGACTTTTTAGGCTCCCTTTTTGCGTCCAACTCGACTCTTGATGACGGGGGGAAAACACCGCCGACCATCCCGCGGAGTGAGTGCTCCATGCCGGATGTGCTGTTCTCACAGCCCTTGGTTCGCAAAGCACTTCTCTCCCTGGACATCCAGAAGTCGAGTGGGCCTGACGGAATCCCCCCAATTGTGCTGAGGACGTGTGCTCCGGAGTTGGCACCGGCCCTAACGCGTCTTTTCCGGTACTCCTACTCCCAAGGCGTAGTCCCGAACTTATGGAAGACAGCTTTTGTCCACCCGATCCCTAAAAAAGGCGACCGCTCAGACCCGTCCAACTATAGGTCTATCGCGATCACCTACTTGTTCTCCAAAATAATGGAATCCATTATTAACTGCCAGCTCATCCGGTACCATGAGGATCACCAGCTGATTAGTGACCGCCAATACGGTTTTCGTCGGGGCCGATCAGCTGGTGATCTTCTGGTTTACCTGACCCATAGATGGGCTGAGGCAGTAGAGTCCAAGGGGGAGGCGTTGGCCGTTAGTCTGGACATTGCGAAGGCCTTCGATCGGGTTTGGCAAAAAGCGCTTCTTTCAAAGCTCCCTTCCTATGGGCTTCCCGACAAATTGTGCAATTGGACCACCAGCTTCCTTGCAGATCGGAGCATCAAGGTTGTTGTAGACGGTGCATGTTCTGACTACAAGCCTATTAACGCTGGTGTTCCACAAGGCTGTGTGCTTCACCAACGCTGTTTCTTCTGCATATTGTGACGCCTCATAATTATTATTAATAAATAATAATTAAATTCATTATACAGACATTTAAAAATGTCATAGAAATTATAACTTAAACAATTAAAAGCAAATAATAAGCATAAAGTTCAAAAATATCCATTTGGAATATTGAATATTATAATATTAGTAAACGCATAAAATGTCTCTAAAAATCTCTAAATTTATTAAAAACCTGCTTAAAATGTTCAAAATGTATCAAGTCATATTATATTGCAATAACAAAGATAAATAACATTTGTAATATAATAGAAAAAATGGATCAAAATTTTCTAAGTTGATGAAGGTGTTCTTGTAATAATTGGAAAATTTCTAAGTTGATGAACGTGTTCTTGTAATGTTCCCTTATATTGGAGCGTTGCCGGAGACACATACCCAAGGTTGTACATATATATGGGGTGGTCGGCTGACCGACTGCTAGTACTAAGGTTGCACAATGACTAGTCCTATATTAGGGACTTATCATAGTAAGGTCTAACGAACCAAAGCATTAATATAGAAGGTCTCTATGATGCATAAGCATTATGATAGCAGAGTTATGACTTGAAGTCCCATATGAATAAGACATACAGTAATATGGTCTATGAAATAAAGCAAATACGTGGAAGGTCTCAAATATGTAAAAGCATTATATTGAAAGAAATGGGACTTGAAAAGGATTATTATAGTTGCGTGTAGGTTGCTTCGCAGCCTCTGAGACCGAGGTAAACTTGGACTCACTAAGCGATGTGTCCTAGACATATCATCTTAGTGCCGGTGGTTAGCGGGTTTGTTGTAGCAATACGATTTGCCCGTGGACATCGCACACCCCTACCGTTTGTGGGCGGCGTCTTAGCGCATAGCGTTATGATACGTCGGCTATCTTTCGGATTAGGGTGAGTGTGTTTGGTAGTACTTTTAAGTGCAGCAAGCATACTCAACTTCATGTCTTAGTGCAATAGCGCCATGATACGTGGAGTTTTGGCTACTGACGTCTTAGTACCGTGCTACTATGATACGTTGGTGGTATTTTTAGTTAACAACATTATCAATTTTGTTACCAAAGTCGATATGGATCATGTGGGTGTGTTGTGAGGGGGCGCCATCCGTATGTGAGTTGCATTGATGCTTACTGCTACTTGCAGTATTGTGTCTTGTGATGGATCTGCGGGTGTGCTGCACCTGATTCGACACATCTTGTGGTTCTGGTCGATGGAAGTATGCGGGTAGTGATGTCTGCTGGGACTGTATGGGGGACCTTGGGATGGTGTAAGCCCGACGATAGTCGTATTGATGCTTGTTGCATTCTGTAGCATTGCGTCTCTACGATGGTTGTATGGCGGGTCGCTATTCTCAATGGCGCTCTCTGCGTCTTGGTTTGACTCACAACCTAAGTAGCTTTGCCCAAGTCGGGTCCATTCATTGCGGGGCTGCAGACTGTCTGCCCTCCATGATGTTTTATAAACAACTTAATAATATATCTGTATAAAGTTCCCACCTTTGAGAGATTGAAGGCAACTTGTTGGTGGGTGAGACAAACATGATCGAAAAATGCATATACTCAACGTCAGTGACACAAACCCTTTCTGATGGCGAATTATTAATATTATCTTATAACTGCCTATTGGCTATATCTGCCATTGTATTGGTTGGTGGAGCATATGTGTCGACCTCATGCGGGTGGTAGCTGGAGGGAGAATCTGAGGAGGCTCTCAAGGGTGCGGCCGAAAACCGCGCAACGTGGGACCCCATTCCCTTGAGGTGAGCGGTAGACTCATGACACGCTCTGCGGCCAATTGGCCGTGCTGACCATGCAATTGGTGGTGATGCCTTACACTTACATCACGTCTGCAGAAACGGCGGTCTGGCAGGTGGTGGCGCTCACGGAGGGCTTTTTATGGTCAGTGTGCCTATTGTTGCCTAACCCGTGTAGCTGGTATTTGATATAAATATTGTGAGCCTTTTCCAAGCAGGAAGGGATTAATTAATAAGGAATTGACTGTTGTGAACCAGATACAAGTGGAATAGGGACAATTTATTGTTCTTAACCTTTTTGAGCTCTGTCTTCGTGAACGGGGTTCTTTAGCTTATAAGACTCTACCAACAGCTTTTGATTGCTCTCGTGAATATTCATTCTTCCAAGATACACCCAAAAGAACTAAGTTACTATACAAACACAACGTAAAAAAGGGTCCTTACTAAGACGATCACGCCATAAATTTATTAAACGGCCTATATTTAAACCTTTAAAAGATCTAGATATACTGGTCACGTAAATTAGATATATTTATATATCTTACAAATATAGATTCTAAAGAAATACAAGTATAAGTGGATATTTAGTAGAAAAGAAAAAAGATGGGGGGGGGGGGTTCGTTACAGTATCAATGATATGTTGCAAACTGGTAACATTCATTGCTATGCGGATGACAGCACTGATGATGCTCTATTCACCGGCCGTGCCAATATTTCTCGGGGAAACGTTGCCGAGTACCGGAACAAACTTGTGTCTGAAGTCGAGTCTTTGCTGAACAAAGTCTCGGATTAGGGGCGACTAAATCTAGTCCAGTTTAATCCTCAGAAGACACAAGTTTGCGCGTTTACCGCTAAAAATAACCCCTTTGTCGTATCTCCTCAGTTTCAAGGCACTCCCCTTCTTGCCTCAGCCAGTATCGGTATCCTCGGAGTCGACATATCGAGTGACGTGCAGTTTCGTGGTAACTTGGAAGAGAAGGCCAAATTGGCCTCTAAAAAGCTTGGCGTGCTCAGCAGAGCGGGACAGTATTTCATGCCGGCACACCGCCTGCAACTTTACAAGGCACAGGTTCGGCCTCACATGGAATACTGTTACCATCTCTGGGCAGGGGCTCCCCAGTGCCAGCTCCTTCCACTTGACCGCATCCAGCGCAGAGCGGCTCGACGACCGAGCCCTTTTCGATCGGCTCGATTCATTGGCACTGCGAAGAGATGTTGCATCCCTTTGCATTTTCATTCGCATCTACCATGGGGAGTGCTCTGAGGAATTGTTCGGATTAATCCCAGCCGCCTAATTTCACGAACGCACATCGCGGCAGAACTCCCGATACCATCAACACCATCTGGATGATTGGCGGTCCACCGCTGTGCGATTTAGAAGATGTTTTCTTCCTCGCACGACTTCTTTGTGGAATCGATTACCATCAGCGATTTTTCCGGACCGATACGACTTGGCCGGCAAAGCATCTGCAATTCCCTCCCTGGTGTTGCAGTTGTTCATAGGCGGCGGTAGTCACTTACCATCAGGTGAGCCACATGCTCGTTTGCCCCCTCTCCTATAAAAAAAAGCTTGATGTAATGGTTTTAGGTGTTCCTCTTTTGTTGGGGCCGTTATTAGAATATCGTCTAAAAATACGTAGACTCCCTCAATACCTGATAAAAGTTGATCAATTGTTTTCTGAAAGATACTTGAGGTACATGAGAGTCCGAAAAACAATCTATAATAATAAAATAAACCTATGTGGGTGTTAATACTTGTATTTTTTTTAGAATCATCTAACTCAAGCTGATTGTAGGCTCTAGAAAGATCTTACTTTGAAGCTTAGCAAATAACCTTCTATTAGTGGAAGCGAGTAAATATCAGAGTATGAAAAAATATTCATTGGCTCTGAATAATCGCCACATAAACATATGTTACCGTCTGATTGAAAAACTGGTATGATCGTTGTAGCCTCCTATGAATAATCAACACGTTCCAGAATACATAAATCTAAGAGTTTATTTAATTCTAACTCAACTTTATGTTTCCAAGTTAGTGGTACTCTTATCGGCTCAAAAAACTTAAACTGAGCGACATTATTTATTTTTAAAGTTACTGTATATTTATTAAAAGTTAGTTGTTTTACTAAGTCGTTATGTTGTAAGTTGTTACAGTCACCAATACACAGTTTCATATTAAATGACGTAATAAAATCACCACCTAATAAAATAGGTTGTTTAACATCTGTTTTAATAATATAAAAACGAATAACTTGACTAGGATTTTTATACATCACCGGTAATAAACAATAGCCCAAAGGAAATACTTTCGAGCCGTTTTAACAATTTACAATATCGTTACAATGGTTTAATGAATAATCATTGTAAATATAAGATTGATAAACATTCTCCGATAGAACAGATATAGCACTGCCACTGTTTATTTCACATAAATTTCGCTTGGGCGCTATCGACACGACTGCTCTCATCAGTATATCATTTAAACAGCCTACATTATAAAAATTATATGAAATACATTTTACTAAATTGTTGTCATCCACCTTTAAACAATAGTTGCTCTTACAAACACGTTTTCAATGCCCTTTTTTATTACACTTTTGACAAAAATAATTTCCACTTTGTGCTAATTCCAACGCTTTGTTGAAATTCAAGCTATCGGTTTTTTCACTAAAAACTTTTCCCTTTCCTCGGCATTCGCCAATCCTAGTAGTACAAACTTGTCTCTTAATACTGTCTCAAATTCTATTTTAAAACAATAAAAGTGTGCGAGATGTCGAACTCGGGCCGCCCATTCAATTAAGTCTCCATCGTAACAACTTCATGGTATCGTTTTTAAGTGTCGGTGTGCGCGCGCATCTTAAAAATTCACTCTCATAATTTTTCCCAAACGCTCCAAAAAAGTATAACTTTAAAAATTAAATCTTGCTTGACTCAATTTTAACCTTTTATTATTTTATATAGGTAATTCTCATAATCGTCAACAGATTTATTTGAATGTTTCTTTATGCGGTTAGAAGTGGGATGAAAAGGGTAAGCTTATGATGAATATGACGGTTAAACAATTTCGTATCGTTTTAGTACTTTGCGGTGAACACGCTTTTGTTTGTATTCAGTCTTTTATTTTTATATTCTCCACAAAAAATGCATTTTATTAAATTATTAATTCACTGCTCGGTTTTAGGACAAATCATTATATAAAATAGCGAAATATTGGGTTTATGAAATATATGTATCGTACCCAAACTAGAAATCGCAACAACCCGTAAAAGAAAAAAATCAAAAAATAAAGTCGTTAATTTGGTCACAGCTTACGAATCCACATTTTCACTTTTTTGTTGTTTAAAAACAGTATAATATGGTTCATAATTACGTCATTATAACGTCATAATAATTCATTATCTTTGAAATATAGATACAGAATCCTATTTTTAACATACTTTTGTTAGCTTCACAAATAATCTATCGATCTATCTATATATCAGAACATTTTAATGTAATTTTCAACAAATTGTAGACGAAGACGAAAATTTGCAATAATTTTAAAACTTTATTCCACGTCCTGATCAGGAACAGCAGTATAGATATAAAACGGCCTTTAATAGCTTACCGATTACACGCTTAAAATAAACTATAATAGCAATCGAAATTACTATCTTGTATCTTATCGTTGTCCTGCAATTCGTAGCCGGTAAAATATCACAGAAACTATAATTTCCGACTGGTACGTTGAAAACGTATTTCGATTCACAATTTATTGTTGGCAACGCTCCTATAATTTTAAATTTATGACATTGTCGTATTATATTAAAACTATGCGCTGAACGCAGGTTTTAGAAAATAGAATAATCTCCGAGTTTTGACTGGTCCAAGGTAAGCCTTCTTAACTTAGCCTATCATAATAATTACAATCGAAAGTAATTTCAAGACTAATGTTAGACAAAGGCATTTTCAAAAATACAACAGTGAGCATAAGAATTTCCGATGTAAGAATATCTACTATCTCATATCCCATGGGTGTTGTAAGAGGGACGGAGGAAAACAGAAACATGATATAGCCGGCAACATCTTCCTAATAACTCCTAATAACAACTCAAAATAATAAAAAAAACTGCTGTTGCCAACAGAAACAGAAACAGAAACAGAAACTTTTTTATTCAATATAGATTATAATTAATACTTATTGAAAGTCACTCTTTTGTTTGATTACCACTGGTTCGGAAAAAACCTCTGTCCTGGGAAGAACCAGCAAGAAACCCAGCGGGACTTTTTTTTAAATAACAGCTTACAATCATGATGTTACACAAATTAACAACACAACAAATTAGAAATAGCTTGGTAGCGATCACCTCATTTCCAGGGGTTATTATCATCCATAAATTCCTTAATATTATAATAACCCTTTTTATACAAACTTAGTTTAATAAAGTTTTTGAACTTTGAACAGGCCAAACTTTGTATATTTTCTGGAATTTTGTTGTAAAAGCGTATACATCGCCCCAAGAATGAATTACTGACTCGATGGAGTCGAGTAACTGGTACTACTAGCTTGTGTCTGTTCCTAGTATTTACAGAATGAATATCACTTATTTTTATAAAACTACTTTTATTTTTGTGTACGTACATTACATTTTCATAAATGTATTGAGAGGCCAAAGTTAATATATTAATTTCCTTAAATTTTTGTCGGAGCGACTATTTAGGTTTGCCCCTATGGCCTTTTTCTGTAAAACAAATATAATTTCAGTCAGTCGCGTGTCCCCATATCAAAATACCATATGTTTTACGATATGGAAATAGCTAAAGTAAACAAGTCCAACTTTGTCAACACTGCTAAGATTTCTAATCTTATTTCTCCTTCTTTTTCACAGCATATGCTGAACTAAGTCTGCTTGCTAATTTTAATATAGGGGGGCTAGCTTCGCGTCTAGTGTGATTCCAATAAAAATGACGGTATCCACAAGACTCAGTTCCTCCCCATTTAAAATTATATTAGTATTTAAATTTTTGATATTTTTTAGTTATAAATTTCATACATTTCGTTTTAGTGGCATTGAAATGCAAATTATTAAAATTAAACCAATTTACTATATTTATTGATATTTTTAGTTATAAATTTCATACATTTCGTTTTAGTGCCATTGAAATGCAAATTATTAACATTAAACCAATTTACTATATTTATTTTTATCGGAGAGGGGCAAACGAGCATGCGGCTCACCTGATAGTAAGTGACTACCGCCGCCAATGAACAACCGCAACACCAGGGGAATTGCAGATGCGTTGCCGGCCTTTTAAAAAGGAGTAGGCTCTTTTCTTGAAGGTCCCTAAGTCGTATCAGTCCGGAAAAATCGCTGGTGGTAAACTATTCCACAAGGAAGTTGTGCGAGGAAAAAAATATCTTCTAAATCGCACAGTGGTGGACCGCCAATCATCCAGATGGTGTGGATGGTATCGGGAGTTCTACCGCGATGTGCGTTCGTGAAATTTGGGGGCTGGGATTAATCCGAACAATTCCTCAGAGCAATCCCCGTGGTAAATACGAAAGAAAATGCAAAGAGATGCAACATCTCTTCGCGGTGCCAGTGAGTCGAGCCGATCGGAAAGGACTCGGTCGTCGACGATTCGAGCCGCTCTGCGCTGGATGCGGTCAAGTGGAAGGAGCTGGCACTGGGGAGCCTCTGCCAAGAGATGGGAACAGTATTCCATGTGAGGCCGAACCTGCGCCTTGTAAAATTGCAGGGGTTGAGCCGGCATGAAATACTGTCCCGCTCTGCTGAGCACGCCAAGCTTTTTAGAGGCCAATTTGGCCTTCTCTTTCAAGTGACCACGAAACTGCACGTCACTCGATATGTCGACGCCGAGGATTCCGATACTGGCTGAGGCAACAAGGGGAGTGCCTTGAAGCTGAGGAGATACGACAAAGGGATTCTTTTTAGCGGTAAAAGCGCAAACTTGTGCCTTCTGGGGATTAAACTGGACTAGATTTAGTCGACCCCAGTCTGAGACTTTGTTTAACAAAGTCTCGACTTCAGACACAAGTTTGTTCCGGTACTCGGCGACGTTTTCCCGAGAAATATTGGCACGGCCGGCGTATAAAGCATCACCAGTGCTGTCATCACAAGCGATGACAGCACTGGTGATGCTCTATACATAATTTAAATATAGTATTATTTACTACGACATATTTGAGTAACTAATGGTCGTTTTAATTTGAAAATTAATGAAGTGTCATCAGCAAATCTTTATATATAAAAATTATGTGTCACATTGTTTGTCTAATTTACTAAAGTGATTGCAATGAAATTTTGCACACTGTGTGCAGTTTGCTCCAACTTGAGAAATAGGATAGTTTCTATCCCGATAAGTAACCCTCAATTTTTTTATTGCTAATCTCAGGAGGTTTTTTATTAGGAAAGCAAACGGTCGTCGGAAAGGGCAGACGTGTCAGCTAGTATCAGTATAAGTTATCACCTTACGTTTGAATACAGAAAGTTGTTGTTTTTTGCATGCCTTAAGCGAAGCAAGGTATGTTCTACTATCGCCTAAAAATTAAGATTCCAACGTTTTATCGAATGAAATTGTATCTAGCAATCATGTTATACATATAAATGATATAAAAAGCACATTGTTAGAAAGATAAATGATTGTTGAACTTATTAATATTTTTTTAAATTGATTAATTGCTATTTTTTAATAAAAAAAGGGGTTTGGCTTATGGTGTGGATTTATCAAGTCCCCAAGGCTGGTAAACACGATAACTTTTGAAAATATCAATTGTTTAACTCAATCTATTTTTTAAACTCTTCATCTATCATGTGGGAAGCCACTGAATGTAAATGGCAGTGTAATTTTGTTTTGTTTAGCTATAATTAATTTTTTTCGGCTACAAAATGGCGAAATTTTCGTTGATTTGGAAGCCTTGTATGTAAACTATTTCTGTAAATAGGCGGAAGCCACCGTCGTGTGTGTGTGTTGGTGTGTACTTTAGTGGACTTTGTTTCGGTTGTTTGCAGCGGCTCAAAAAGATCGCTATACAAATACACAATATTCGAATAACCAAATTTCTTAAATACTTGATTATAATAATAATGAGAGATTTTTTTTTATTACAATATTTTAAAAGCACAGAATAAATATTAGTAGTACGTACTAAAATAAAGTAGTATCATTTTTTTGTCATGGGTGACATTTTCATGGTTTTCGAGGGTGTTGAAGCCGATAGTGCTGTCGAAATGTAAATCCAAGATGGCGGCTGAAGCAGGTACCAATTTTTTTATCATGGGTGTCATTCTCATGGTTTTCGAGGGTGTTGAAGCCGATAGTGCTGTCGAAATGTAAATCAAAGATGACGGCTGCAATAGATATCAATTTTTTCATCATGGGTGTCATTTTCATGGTTTTCAAGGGTGTTGATGCCGATAGTGCTGTGGAAATGTAAATCCAAGACGGCGGCTGCAATAGGTATCAATTTTTTCATCTTGTGTGTTATTTTCATGGTTTTCGAGGGTGTTGAAGCCGATAGTGCTGTCGAAATGTAAATCAAAGATGGCGGCTGCAATAGATATCAATTTTTTCATCATGGGTGTCATTTTCATGGTTTTCAAGGGTGTTGAAGCCGGTAGTGCTGTGGAAATGTAAATCCAAGACGGCGGCTGCAATAGGTATCAATTTTTTTATCGTGGGTGTCATTTTCATGGTTTTCGAGAGAGTTGAAGCCGATAGGGATGTCGAAATGTAAATCCAAGATGGCGGCTACAATAGATATCAATTTTTTATCATGGGTGTTATTCTCATGGTTTAGCGGGTGTTGAAGCCGATGGTGCTGACGAAATGTAAATCCAAGGTGGCGGCTGCAATAGGTATCAACTTTTTCATCATGGGTGTCATTTTCATGGGTTTCGAGGGTGTTGTAGCCGATAGTACTGTCGAAATGTAAATCCAAGATAGCGGCTGAAGTAGGTACCAATTTTTTCATCATAGGTGTCATTTTCATGATTTTCGAGGGTGTTGAAGCCGATAGTGCTGTCGAAATATATTTAAACTACTTTAAAAAATTTCGTATAATCATGTTATATGTAATTTTTTTAATGCATTTAAGGCATGCCCAATGCATGGATTTATCAATTTTTAATATTCTTTATTTTTAATCACTTTACTTATTTTGAGTAATTAATTTTTATATGTTTTCTTATAAGTTCCAAGCGTCGTGTCATCGCATTTCTTTTTTTTTTGTTTGCAATCGGTCAGTATTTAACTCATTAGCTGTTGTCAGCGTCTTTTAGGTTTATGTAATCTCAGTGTTTCATAATTAACTTATCAATGTTAACTTAAGTACCAAGAAGCGATGTTCGCAGTAGATAAATGTAGATTCGAGATTACGTAGCACGCATTTAAATAATCAAAAATGAAATCCTGATGAAGTCTTATTCGTGAAATAAACGTGACTGGAAACAGCAATGATATTTGACATTAATATGTTCTGCGAGGAGCAGCGAAAAGATGGGAGACAATTTACGACTGCTCCAATTGGAATCGTACATTGCATGTGGGAATGTAGACTCTTTATTATCCCACATTTTATTGGTTAAGGGATTATATATATTACGTTATGTAACACAAAATAATTTTTTGTATTTACCTATAATTTCTTACGCTAATAAATGTTTGACAAAATAGCTTCAGAATATACCCGGGCTTCAAGAATTTTGAAGAATAGGTTTTTAACGATTTAATACTCTTACTCTAACTCTGCTACACTATTATTTTTAAATGATGTTCATACTTTTAATACTAAGAACAAACACAAGCTTATATTGCTATGTTACTAGACTCCTTTGAAGTAGTAGTTATTTTATGGGGCAACGTTTTTTCTTGCATTTACAACAAAATCCCAGGAAATGTCCAAAGTATTATTAAACATTTCATTAAAGAAAAACGGTATCAAAAGGGTTATATTATGTTATTTAGGAACACATGTGAATGAAATTGAATTCATAAACTTGTACAAAAATATTGAAAAATTACATGTGCATACAAAAATAATCTCGCTGTATTTCTTGCTGATTTTCCAATGACAGAGGTATTTTCCGAACCAGTGGCAAATAAAATATTGCCTTATAAGTATTATGTAATAATCTATATAGAGTAAACATATTGTATTCTTATTCCATTCTATTCCATTTCTTTGATGAGTGTTAATACGGCGTTCTAACTGAACAGTTTTAGTCAGTTCAGAAGGTTTTTAGTATTTTAAATAATCAATATATGGGAAAACAACATAGGGACGTGGCAGTGGTAGAAATATATTGTATTGTAAAGACATATTTGCCTTAGTGACATTATCCAGTGAGAAAACATAGGAATACGTTTCTGTGGACTAAGCGCCGTTTCTTTTAGAATACAAATATTTTTGCTGGAAGAGAATTAACAGGTTAGTTCACCATTTTTTTTATTAATAATATTTATAGATATTGTATCCATTGATCCATCAATTACAGCCTATAAAATTTCACTGCTGCACATAGGCCTCCCCATTAATTGCCTCGAAGGGGAGATTTTAACATAGTTGCCACGCTTGGCAAGATCGTTGCCAACCGCAGTTTTTTTAGTATTTTAAGTTGTTATCAGGAAGTTTTATGTTGTTTCATCTGTCGCCTTTTACGACACCCACGGGATGATACGGGGTAGTGGATATTCTTACACCGCCACTACAAGGTAGATATTGTATGTTCAAGATTAAGATAATTTTTTTGGCTGTTATAAACGGTATGTATTTGATTAAGATTGTTTTAGGAAAATATACGTATTTGGGTCTTGTCAGTGTTTTAAGGTTTGCGGAAATCTCAACCACCAATAACTGTATAAGCATTGAGCGTTTACTGTATAAATAAGCGGGCTCCCATTTACGGTGATGAGGTTGAAGAACTTTGTTACAAGATTCAATTTATAGTTGAGTATAGAACATATTCTATTGCACCATCAATCAAACCATTATGCTGAGCTAACTTTAAGTTAAGTTACAGCCTATATCGTCCCACTGCTGGGCACAGGGCTCCTCTCATTTCTGATAGGGTTTTAGGGCAAGGAAGTGTCCGCCGCGCTTCTCCAATGCGTGTTGGTGAACGTCACATTTCTTCAAAATATATTTTTTCTTATTTCTTAGACATGCATGTTTCATCACGATGTTTTTCTTCCCCACCGAGCACGTGGTAAATCAGCACTTAAAATTTGCAATTAACAATCTTATTGGTACCGGCGGGGATCGAACTCGTGTTACTCGCGTATCGTGAAATTTACAGTGAGCACTAACCATCTTTGCTACCACGTCTCTTAATAATTAAGTTTTTTTTTTTATAGTATAAGGGTGACAAACGAGTACACAGTCCACCTGGTGGTAAGTGGTTGCTGTGGCCCATGACATCTACATCTATCTTTGTTTGCGAATTAAAATGCAGATGCGTTGTTAGCCGTGAGGACTAAGGTAGAATACCTCTTTTCCAGTAAAATGGATCTCCGGTTCTATACACTCACCATACGAAACACAGCAGCATTAAGCTGCTATTTTACGCTAGTATTCTGTGAGAGCGTGGTCCTTCTCCGGTGGAGCCGACCCATTCGTGCTACAACTATACTATTAATATGGCTACAGCATGGCTCTACCACGTAAAAAATAGAAAACAAGGGTTTGTGATTGAATGATTATAAAATATACAAAACAAGACTTCAATTACTTCTGTTACCCCGATGTCAGATTCTTTTACCCTGCCATCATACGGCCAGTTCATCATTGGTTCATTATTTTCAACATCGTTACAGCCTATCGCAAGTCCACGATACTGAGCTACCTGTATCCATCGACTTGCTGTATCTCTAACCAGGTCGTCACTCCATCTGGTGGGATGCCATTCTACAATTTGTTAACCAGTGCGAGATTATCACATTACTACATAAACAGGACCTTCGTTACGGATCAGTTGTCAGTTCTTTGAGCATATAGCTCAGCCATTACTCATTTAGATTATAATATATGGATGGGGTTATTCCGTTTATACATTCTAAGAAATCCATTCTAGGGTGGATAGTTGGTAACGCGTTTTCGTTTATCCACCATAGACGGGGTGGATAGTCGGAATTCGTATATTATTTTTCGTCTGATTTTCTACTTTGGCTGTGAACAGTCGTTTATAGAAACGTAATAGAAACTGACCTTAGATTACTTCGCAGACATTAGCATACTTATAAAAATACAAAATTATACTTATTGTTTAAAAGTCAAAACTAAAATACTTTTAATTGTTCAAATACATATCATTCGATGTGACACAATTAACGTCATTGAATAATGATGATAATATGATGAAAAGACATAGCTCGAGGATGAATATTATGTGGCTATTTGGAATTCATTCGGAGTGTCTCACCGAACTTAAAATTTATTGGAATCTTGTCATAAAACAATAAAAAATGAAATTAACGACAAACATCCAAATTTAGTAAAGTTTTGAATTGCTTGCAAAAAAGCCCAGTTTTTTGCTACCGCAACTATTGTAAAAAATATGTACGCACCGTAATACTACATTATATTTTTGTGACAAAGTGAATGCAGAGATATAGTGCAATACTAAAATCTTTGACAAAAACGAGTGATGTCCATAACTTTAAGACGTGCAATTAATCTAAACTTGCTGTTGCAATTAAACTAGTTTAAAGCTTCATTAAACTAGCGACTCATTTTTCAGTAAATGTGTAACATTAATTATTGCAAGATTCCCTGTAATATTACGGATATGCACTCTTATGAAGAAAGGGAAAATAAATTAGAAAAAATAAAAATGCGTGAACATAATGAATATTCTTAAACATTTTTATTCTTACGAATATAATTAATATTATGAAGTAAGTAATAATTATTAAACTATGATAAATCAGGTTAAGTAAATTCATGTGCTTGTGTACGCTTACGTAACTATCCCCATTACTTTCGTTCATGCCTTCAGAACCGTGCCGATATCTAAAGTATATTTGCGATTCCCAAATTCACAATGGAATAGGTCTCATACACTCTCATTCATATTGCTAATACAATCCGTCAGCATATATTATTACGACATAAGTTCATCGCCGAATTCTTGGTCATCAGCCGGTAGCGTTTAACGCAGGCATGGTAGACATTTGCAGTAAAAGTTTGCTTATTCCCCCATTTACCCTAATCATAAAACTTATACATTAATCCGTTAAAGTCCACTGCTGGACATAGGCCTCTCCATATGAAAAAAGGACTTATTCTTATTGGTGAATTAACACTAATCGTTATGAGTATTAGGTGGAGAACCTGTCAGATTGAAGTTACACCGGCACTCTATATTTTAATACAAGCATGCATTACATAATATTGATTTATAAAGACAAATTTGCAGAAGGGAAATTTCAAAATTAAGTGAATGAACACCTCTAAAACCTTCCGCCGCGTGACGAAACGAACGTGCCAGTAATACTATTTGCACTTACGTGAATATTAAACAGCTGACATTTATTTTATATTCAGTATAAATTACCTTCTTATTAAGGAAAAAAAAAAGCTTTATTTTTCAGAAATTTTGAGAACTAATATTTCTATAGTCTTCAGCAATTGTAAAATAGCATTGTATTTTTTCCAAACTGTGTAGTGGTGGTGGTGTAAGAATATCTACTATCCCAAATCGCCCCGTAAGTGTCGTAAGAGAAAACAGGGAGAAACTGTAACAGGTGATGTGCAGTATCTTCCGTCATTAAAGTTTTGTATTTCCGTCATTAATGTTTGGTAGATCCCAATGTTTTAATAACAAAAATCAGAATAGGTTGAGACACAACGAAAAAACCAAAAACATTTATAATTAAAGGCATTTGAACCATTTTATTTAAAGGTTCAGAACCCCATCCGATTCAGTAATAAGCATCGCTGAAAATCAAACGGAACAAAATAGCTTGGTAACATGCTAATGTATTATGAACGTACTCACATACAAATAAAAGGACACGCGCTCGCATTCCCACTCGCAAGCATAGGTATAAAAAATCTTAATCCTAATCACATATTATACGCGGTAGAGTCACGCTGCAGCTATATATAGCTACAGTACGAATACTCACTCGTACCAGTCCGGCCTGGGAAGAATTACGCTCTAACAGAATAACAGCGTAGAATAGAAACTTAATTTTAACTGGTAACGAGGCATTCCATCTTAGTTTTCAAGGGTGACATTTCATCTGCATTATAATCACAGAGTAATTTTGATGCTTCATACACTTACCATTAGGTGGAATGTGTGCTCGTTTGTCACCCTCATTCTATAAAAAATGTTACATATCCCCGATCTCTCAAAAGTTTAAGACTACCGAATTTCAATCAACTACTTTAAATTGAAATTAAAATAATAAAATAAATTTCACATAAAATTTTCTAAATAATGTATAGAATAATGGAACAACGGCAACGCACATGCAAGTCCAACTCTGGTGTTGCAGTTGTTTAAGGGCGTCGTTCGACATTTACAATCAGGTGAACCACACATTTGTCCCCTCTTCTACAAAAAAGAGAAAGTTCCGACACTTTAAATATTCTATAAATTATATCTTATAACCAATATCAAAATTTAATTATGTAGAATTTTTTTAATTAATTATTTATTTTAACTTTTTTAGTTTTCTGAAGTCAGCTTTCTTAATTTTGTAGCTTTTCATTACCATAACAGCATATAAAAATCCACTGCTGAACATAGGAGGCCATAGATTGCCTGATACGCTTGTCAATACGGTTTTCAACCGCTATTTTTTAATATTTGGAGTTGTTATTAGAAAGCTGCTGCTGCCCATCACCTGTTTCAATTTCCCTCTGTCACCTCTAAAGACATCCACGGGAAATTCTTACACCGCGACTACACTGCCTATTGATTTACTGGAGAGTTCGGGCCACCGAAGCGAACGGGCGATCTGTTGTGTCGTCCTCAAAAATTAAATAAAAACACTGGTAAAAAGTACGTTGTATATCCCAAAATGTCATTTATTACGTGCGTAAATAGTGGTAAGAGTCTTTAGTGGTGTGTCAGTGTCTAAAAACTTTGTTTAAATACTAGATTTTGATCAAAAAATTAACGAAAAGTGAATTTTTCTTACATATGAAAGTGAATGTTAATAACTTCTCGCAAAACAAAAAAGAAACGAGTGTCTCCAGTATCTCAAATGATTCGAATCCGGAACATAACACTTAAATTCACCATCTATTTAACGAGCCAGCTAGCCGAGTGGATACTGCGACGCATATATCCAAAACGACGCGAAATCGATTCCACGATATCTTCGACTACTTTTTGTATGTTCTCATAGACAGTCTTCAACAATTTGTGTATAATAAACCTGAGGAAACAGCAGAAAAGTACACATAAAAGTAATATAAATTGATTGTTGGAGAGTAAGCATATTTAAGATGAATACAAGCAATAGTAACATAACATTCAGGCGCATGCGGCGTTATAATTCCGAAAATGATGTACCACGCTTGGAAAGCTCAATAACTAATGATTCCGTTATAATGTATGAGGATAGTATAAGCCTTCCAGATGTATCTATACATAATAGCTCACGGATGATTGAATTGTAAATGCAAATTGAACAACTGAAACAAATGCTTCAAGTTGCTAATACAGAAGTAGATAACCTGATACTACAGAACAGTGACTTGCAAAAGGAACTAGAAAACTGCCAGATTCAGATAAAATCACTAAGAGCCATACAAACTTTAGGACCCGAAAAAACACGCGGTATGTCACCCAAGCCAGCTAGCAGTTTAAACAAAACTCAACTTTTTATTAAAATTAAAAAAATGCAGTAACTCAGACCGATGATAATGTGTGCTCACGAAACATTAAAATAAAAAGAAATAGAAGAATTAAATTGCTTTTAAAACCTAAAATCAAATATGCAACTAAAAACCTTTAAAAAAATTAAAATACTAAATAAGAGGCTGCAAAAGCTACAGAAACAAGTGAAAAACTTAGAGATAGAAAAGAATAGAATACAACATAAATTATCAGAATTGAAAACATATACTAAACTAAAAACATCAACGAAGGTCCAGAAAAAACAAGAAACAATACAAAAGCAGGAAAACGACTCTTCAAAGCTGCAAGAAAAAAGCAATAAAATTAAAACACCAGAAAAAGACAGGGCACAGAGAGGAGTAGGAAAACAGAGTACAAAAACACTAACAAGAATAGAAATGTTTTCGGACAGGATAGGGAGTGAACTAGCAAGAAAACTAATGCAACAATTGGAAAATATAAAAATAACAAATTACTGTCAACCAGGGGGAAATCATAAACAAATATTGAAACACTTTGAACTATACACCAAAAATTTGAAAGAAAATGTCTTGGCGGTAATACTAATAGGAAACTACGCCGACATTAAAATGGAGACGTCATATGTGAACGAGATTCGAAGAATTGTGAGCAAAGAAAATAGAAAATTCAACATTTTATTAGGAAGTGTAATGTATGACAACATAAATGATGATAAAATATTCATTATTAATAAAGAACTCTTTAATCTAGATGTGATATCTGAGAATGTCAGATATCTTGAAATAAATGTAAAAATTAAGGCAAAAGTAAAAAACATCGTGATTGAGGAAACTGTTAAAAGTATCTAAGATAGTCACTTTAATGCTTCGTCTTGTCTGCACTTTATAAAATTAAATTCAAATTTAAGTTGTTCACAAAATTTTTTAGACACGACCAAAACTCCGTTAACTGGTTAACGATTGTGCAGGCTAATGTTCAGAGTATTAATAATAAATATTTGGAGCAGGAATTACTTTGAAAAATATAATCTATTTACAGACTATCAATTTGGTTTTCGCAAAAAAAGATCAACCGAAATGGCTATTAGCAAAACAGTATACTTCGTATTAGATGCTTTGGATGGATCACAGAAGGTATCTAGCATTTTTTGCGATTTATCCAAGGCTTTTGATTGTTTGCGGCATAATATCTTAATTCACAAACTGAAATTTTACGGATTTGAAGGAAAAGAGTTGAGTATAATGCAGTCTTATCTTAAAAATCGAATTCAAATAGTTAATCTAAACAATACTATGTCCGATCTACAACATAGTTACATTGGCGTACCGCGGGGCTCCATCCTGGGAACATTGCTGTTTTTAGTATACATGAATGACCTTGCAAAAAATTTACCTGATTTGGCGATGGTTACACTATTTGTGGATGATACACAAGTTGGTATTAAAGATAAAAACGCATTTCAAGTAGCCAAGAAGATAGATAAAATTTTAAGTATACTTAGAAAATGGTTTCTAGCAAACCGAATAATTTTGAATGCAGAAAAAAGTACCATAATTAATTATGCAAGCAAACAAAACTCGATTCGATCGAAAGTTATCCAGTGCAAATTACGCTTAAGCCCAATATTGACAGGAAACTCCAATATCCGTCTCCTTTGCATATTGTCACTCAATTATTAGCTACGCGATTACGGTATGGGGTAAAACTTCACAAATTGAAGGAGTATTGATTTGTGAAAAAAGATCGATTAGAATTATACATGGATTGCAAAGATTGACATCAGCAAGATCCTATTTCCAAAAAGCGAAAATCATGACTGTCGTGTCGTTGTATATTTATAGTTCGATTCTAGAAGTGCACCAGAAAAAAGTGAACTATCAATGAAGATGCACTTACACAACTACAATTCAAGAAATCGCGAAAGATTAGTTGTTCCAAGAACCAGATTAGTCACAGCGTCCAAGCAAGGTTTTCCATTAAAAATCATACTGTACAATAAATTGCCTTTAGAAATAACATGACTTCCATTAAACGGGTTTCGACAAGTGACAAAAACATTATTTTTGAATCATTCTTTCTATAATATAGAAGAATATATGAAATGTTCATTTTCTGACTTGTATGACATGTAAAATAATGTAAATGTAGATATATATTATGTTTATGCCCAAAAATGGTCATTTTGAGACGGCACCCAATCACGTTCGACAAGGAGAATCGGCCGATGGTGCCAGGTGTCACGCGTGTCACGAGGAGGGGGCAGCGGAAGGCAGCTTTCCAGCGTCTTGGCGCTTTCGGGCGAGACAGTAGGTGACAGTAGCTCACTGGCAGCGGTGCAGTTAATTAGCATATCTCGGTTGCCGCTGCCGAAGTTTCGCGCGACCGATTTTGGGTTTACGGTCTAGATTTTTTGAATTTGTGCGCGTTACTTCGCTATGTAATTGTGGTTTCGTGAAAACCGCCTCGGTTTAGTTTGTCTAGGTTTTAAGTTCTTGACAAGAGGCTTGTATTGTATTTGACTGATTAAAGTAATTTCGTTGGAAAGTAATTGCTCCAATTATATAGTGATTGCGCGTTGAAGTGCATTTTACAATATTTAACTTGCTCGGGTGACGTGGAATTGAACCGCGAATTCTTTTTCGAGGCGTCGCCCGGTTGATTGTTTTGGAAATCATTGTGTAATTATACCGTCGCATTAAGAGCCTTTTGTGTGTTGACTCAGTAGCTAGTTTACGTGTCAGCTAGGTTGAGTTTGAATTCGTATTGCGGCGTGGTGTTTAATGTCGAACGAAGAAGCTTAGTTGTGTTTGTAACGCTGAACCGTGTGACTCGTGAAGAGATCGCGTTAGTTCCTTATTTGTAATTTGGTGATAAATGAATCCGGGACAATGAATGTTGAACTTTGACTACTGTTCGTTACTTGTGTCGGATATCACGCGTTCGATTCTACGATGAACGTTGAATTAGTCGAGTTGAAGTTAGTTAAATGTACAATAAAGTGGATAGACTGAAATAGTGAAATGAAGAAAGAAATTGTCCATTGGAGAGGCCTGCTGGAGTGATGCAGCATTGTGGGGCAGCATGGAACCGGCCGCTGCCAGGTCAACTCAGCTGGGCCAGGTCACCCACATATACACACAACTAAACACCACTATACATACATCTACGCTACCTACGGCCTGACCGAGCCTTGGGGCGGTCTTAGATTCGGATCCAGGTACGTACTATTTATTTTCCTAGCCTTCTCCCTATAGTGTCGTAAGTTAGGTCATTTTTCCATAAGGCCATTTTGGGCTCGAACCCTCGGCTGCCCGTCGAGGAGGCTACTATGGGCCCTAGCCAAGGCGACCTGTGCAGGGGCAGCTGTGGGCCGTAACATATTAATTTGTGATTTTAATAATTTAGTGTAATCTTATATCATTTGAATTGTAATTTTGACGTACCTATGTTATGTAATGTAACGAAATGGCCAATAAATAAATAAATAAATAAAAATAAATTGATGCGGTATAGATATTGATACGGTACTTATTGCTTACAAGTAGACTAAAGAAATCACAAGCACACTGAGCTTGTGATATTATTACTATGAATTTTAACAACTACAATGCCATCTAAAAAGTCAATTTAGTTTCGTCTCCTATATTTCCATATTTAAGGATGTATTTTTTTCCCAATTTTATAAGGAATTACCCCTGAAGTATTACCTATTTAATAAAAAAAATAATTACTATAATCAATTTATAATTAACGAAAATATCACGTAACATACATACTAAAAAAGAAACATCATAAAAACGAATGAAGCACCTCCTTCTTCTTATAGTCGGTTGGTAAAAAAATAGATAGATAGATAGATAGAAATATCTTTATTGCACTCAAACAAAAAAACATGGTACATAGGCGAACTTAAGCTTAAATATGAAAAACGCTCTTTCTGATAAGCTTGGAGGACAAGGAACTTGGAATCTTGGGGAACAAGGATTGTGACTACAAACTAGTTAGAAGGTGTGTGTTCCTGGGAAAACAGATCTCAAGCCACTTAAGCCTTTGTTGAAATTGTGATATGTGATCACACTTGCGCAGGCCAAAAATATAGGAATGCACAGATTGAACAGACGGTCGAGTTTACTAAGCAGCTCCTCAGTTATATCTAGATAAGCATTATCACCATAATCCAAAATAGGAAGCAACTGAGCGAATTTATGAAATTTATTAATTTAAACTGCCTCCACGATACAGGAGAAAATATTCGCACTGAAAAAAAAAAGTATTTTTATTGACAAATTGAATCGTTTAAATCGATATATTTAACGTTTTAAGATATTTTTCCCTAAAAATTATATGTACATATATATGGTAAAATACTCTACTTTATTTATATTCGAATTCACAAACGCACCTGTTTTGTAAAAGTAAAATTCTGTACGGTCTTGAAATTTATCGCGTCCGTAGCAAAATTAATGAGCTTCAAGCCTGCGCGAAAATCGTATTCCTATTTTACGCTAAGCTCCTTATGTTTATAATGTCAGTTAATATACTTTCCCAATTACCATTTAACTACATAGATGAAGAGTGAAAATACATGCGTATGTTCCATCATTATCAATAGAGCCCATCAGAAGTCCACTATTGTCACTTGCTGCTCTCAACTCCCTGCACGTTTCATCAGGTCGTTGTCTATGCTCCATCATCATCATCATCATAATAATCGATCACAAGTTTATCGACTCCATGCAGAGACACTTGCATTCATCGAGTTGACGCATGTTACATCATGTCTTCACTCAATCTAGTGGGAGGTCGCCTAATACTGTGCGTGGATGTAATAGACCGAGACTGTCACTGTAAAATTTTCCCATCAGTTGTCGGTTCTTTAAGCTATATGACCGGCCCATTGCTATCATAATCTATATTGCCACCTTAATCTTTTAAACCGCTGGGTTATTTCTGAAACTTATTGCGTGGAGAAACTCCGATCATAGCACTTTCCATAGTTTTAGTTACAAACTTTTATTTAACTTGCAATGTAAAGCAAGATTTACCTGTGTAGATAAACAGGATCTGATTGATTTTAATTTAAAAATTTTCAAACTAAGTAAATACGAGTAAGTAGAAATGAGTAGAGACTTAAATCTTGCGACAAGATTTTATATCATATAAATGGTATAATGACGTTATAAGTTGATAGTAAAAGTTTTAAAGGAAATGTTTATTTTATTCTTTTTAGCGCATTTAAATAAAAGCTTGTTTTAAAAAAATTACTCTTAATTACTTACTATTAGCCTTGAAATTATTATAAATGCTAATTAAGCACAAGATGATAAATTGTACTGTCTTAGAGCAACAAAAGCCTATTCACTCTTGTCTTAAATACACCTATATTGTAATCGGACGGGAAGACAGACGTCAGTGAATTATTCCACTCCTTCGCTTTACGCACCTTGAGCTCCCTCATATATTCAGTAGTGAAGGATCACATTTCACTTCCGTAAGTCATTACTTGCAGAGTAGCAACCTCGCACCGGCAAAATAAGTACAGTTCGGCCCCCAGTAGATGGAGTTAATGAATATTATGACGACGAAAGTTATTACTGGTAGCACTCATAGTTTTATACTTTAATATTTCGTGACAAAAAGTTTGTCGTAATTTTCCAATAGCTGCCCATTTGAGTTCGACCCGATGAATAAGCTCTTATTTGAAAGTAAACTTGTCTTTAGTTGGACGATTTGTCCTAGGTAATTATACTCTATACTATATAAAAAGTTAATTTCCAGAAAACTTCAAAAATGTATTTCTTTTTTTAGCATAAAAACAAACGTTATCCGCTAATATAATATGATTTCCTTTGTTTTAGTTCCTTTTTTTTCTATTTATTTGATAATAATTTGACAATATTTAAATTGATATTTTACGGATAAACATAAGTTATACAGCTTTATCGTACACCGATGCCATCAACAAACATATCATAATAAGGGGCGACTAAATCTAGTCCAGTTCAATCCCAAGAAGAGAAACAAAAAGAACCACTTTGTCGTGTCTCCTCAGTTTCAGGGTACTCCCCTTGTTGCTTCAGCCAGTATCGGAATATTCGACTCGAATGACGTGCAGTTTCGTAGTCACTTGGAATATAAGGTCAAATTGGCCTCTAAAGAGCTTGACATGCTCAGCAGAGCGGGAAAGTAGTATTTCATGCCGAAACGTATTTCATCTGGATGACTGGCGGTGCATTACAGTTCGATTTAGAAGAAGTTTTCTTCCTCGCACAGCATCCTTGTAGAATCGAATACCACCAGCCATTTTTGGACTGATACCACTTAGGGACCTTCAAGAAAAGAGCCTACTCTTTTTTAAAAGGCCAGTAATGCATCTGCAATTCCCCTGGTATAGCAGTTGCTCATGGACGGTGGTAGTCACTTACCATCGGGTGAGCCGTATGCTCGTTTGCCCACTCTCGTATAAAAAAAAATTAAGTTTAAACATAAAAAATATTTATGGTAATCTACCCTATTTTACGCGTGTCAAACTTCTTTATAAATTATTTACATTCTGTTTTACGTGGAAAATCACACAACTACTACAATTAATCATCAAATCTCTTATTTCGTTTCTGTAATCGTTTTTTTAAATTAATACAGCCCACGTTTTGTTAAATATAAGATTATTTATATCTGGTATTTGCATAATTAAACTTGTAGTAAATATATCTGCAAAGCAATTTATTTTTAAATTATTAGTGTACGTGACATCAAAGTTTTTACTTTTAAACGGCATTCCAAGATAGTTGCAACCATATCATTTTTTATCAATATAAACGTAATTGATGTCAACGATATAAATAACTATCGATAAAACATTTATGATTTCATTCTAAGTCTGTAAGCAAATTATTTTGTGACTTGTGTGTGGTATATGTAAAAATTAAGTTTCTCAACCGTGTCGTGGTGGTGTTAGGGAATCCACTAACCCATATCAGTCCGTGGGTGGCGTGAGAAGCAACACGGGGAAACTGAAACAGGAGATGGCGGCAACATCGTTCTGATAACAATTTAAAACAATAAAAAACGGCAGTTATAATAGACTCGCTTGCCAAGCGTGGCAATAATGACAAAATCTACTCTATGAGGTAATTTACGAGGGAGGCTTATGTTCAACAGTAGACTTTAGTTGATAGGCTGCTATGAAAAATAGATCTCGTTACAAATATAATAGTGGCAACACAAATGAAGCTGCTCGACCAGTGTAGGAATAACAGCATAATGCTGGTATGTGGGGAACCAGTGGAGACACTTTAACTGGCACTGACGCAGTCCAAATTTTTGTCATTTCCCAGGTGCAACGACGCATCTGCATTTAGATTATTAATTGAGCAATGACGAAAGTGTCTAGCTGACCAAAGCAGGTGGCTTGTGTACTCAACTGCCAAACATCTAAAATTAATATTTACTATTTATTATATAAACTACTAACTACTCCACTACTTATTTTTATATAATAAGTAGGTAAGGAGTATTAGGAAGGTATTATTACTTTATTATGTTTACTATTTTTCAAGAAACACACCAGATTCGATACTTGTATTAAAAATAATAGCAAGATCAGGTGCAATTAAATCTATTATGGATGAAATAACTGTAACTGAAATCCCCCATAAATCTTCGATTTTCCTAACATCAAAGATTTTGAAATATTTTACAATATCTTGTGGTAATACTTTTTAAATCTAAATTCTTTTAAACAGGTATTCCCACTCTGTTTGAGTATTGAATTGGAAATGAAGAAGTATTCATTGACTTTGTTGTCACAATAGGAATGTCAGTGAAATATTTCTCACCGCAGCGACTTCTTGATTTGATCTAGTCAATACATTATTAATTTTCAATTGATAATTTCTATTATGAACTTTGTCTTTACCATTTCACTATTAATTATACTCCACGTCATTTCAATTTTATTTTTAGTAGTCTTAATTTTTTTGCTAATATGTAAAAATTTGGCTGTGGAGCACATTCTTTTAAACATTTTCGAATAACTTTTGACATATTCTCTAAAAGTATCGAAAATATTATATGATCTTTCATGGTACAGTTCATATTAAAAAAAAGTTTAAAAAATTAAAGTAGGCTAATGATGTATTAGGCTTTATTTTATAGAGGTAACCTCTATAAACCGTATACAAACTATTTCTGAAAAAAAAAACAGCTTTTTCAGGCTGTTAGGTATACAAAGTTGATACTCAGAGGAAATAATTTTTTAATAGAATAAGGGTGACAAAATAGCACACAGTCCACCGGCTCATAGACAATTACACCTATCCTCGATAATTATTAAAATGTAAATACGTTGTTACCCCTGAGAATTAAGATGAAATGTCTCATTATCAATAAAAAGAGTCTCCGTCTCTCTCTCTCTACACTCACCGTACGAAACACAGCCTTTGATTTGAGCTGCTATTTTTCGCAGGTATTATGTGCGAGCATGGTCCTTTCCCGATTGAGGCGACACATTCGTGCTACAACCATAACATAGCTGCAGCATGACTCTACCACGTTAAAATATTTTATATCTTATATTATAAGCATTACTACAAAGGCAATTATGCGAGTTATTTCTTGTTATCTTATTAACAATCTTCCCTAGTGTCGTACTGCCTTTTATTTCACGGTAGTCTGACACTAGGGGAGATTTTCTTGGCTCTTTTGTATTGTATTGTACCGGCTACAATTAGTTGCGCTCCATACAATTAGTTTTTCTTTGCGGGTTTTGATGACATTCCCGCAGCGTTCCATCAATGCTATTAACCTTCATAATATGTTATGTCCCTTATTAACACTGACAAAAAGATATTTCGCACTTTTATATGATATCGAGCGGATATTCCTACAGTCACCTATGTTATATCCTCGATTTAGTTCTAAATGCAAAAAAAGTTGTCTCCCCTAAGAATTATAATGCAATACCTTGTTATTAGTAAAAGGGATTATTTTGCTGCTTTACGCTGGTGCTCTGGATGAGCGTGGTCAATCTCCGGTCGAGCCGTAATACACTTCAACGTGACTCTGCTTCGTATAAAAATTCTCTCTCTCTGTTTCTTGTGTAGAAAAAATGAAAGAACAAAAGCTCATTTCGTAATAAACGCCTAAAAGTTACTTAATAAATCACTTAAAGCGACATTTGCAACGGCTGCTAATAATTCAAAAACTATGCCACAACAAAAACAATTTTCCTACGTCGATGTAAAGTCAAAAAGAATTAAAATGAAAACTGCTAGCCAATTTGCATACTACCCATTGCAAGCAGAAATTTTATTAAAATTTAGAGTTTTTTTTTCATGTAACTAGTCGTTTTCCGTAACAATATTTAAATGAACCGGCCCTGAACAATTTTTATGGCGCCTTTTTATATTCGAATGTCTTCCTTTCAGTTGATTTTTTAATAGATAAACAGATAGTGAAGTTATTGTAATAATTTTAAAGTAATGATATAATCTGAATGCCAAACCAATCCGTTTTAAATATTCATTCATATATTTCGGAATCAGGTTTCCAAACGCCAGTTGCGTTCCCCAAAGTTATACCAAAGGAATATCACCAAAATGGCGACTCGAATGCAATTCTACGAATTTCTTAAATCAATAAGTATTTTTGTTAGTTCGTTAATTATTTGGATATGCATGATTAAGATGGAACTAAATTTTACTTTAACTTTAATACATAATTATTTTTAAATTGCTTGCAAATAAATATCAAATTAAAAAAATAAAGTATAAAAATTGTATAAACCGACTATTTGGTGGGCAAGGCTAGGGTGATAAGCTGATAACAAGAAAATCCATCAAAATACCTTGTAACCAAATTTCACAGATAGTAATGGCACGCTGGATCACCAGTGCGAGAGTATTAAACTCTGCTCTCTCGCATGCTTGCATAGTATGGTGAGTTATATTATCAAATCTTCTACTGAATAAAAGTAAGTTTATTTATATTTAGTCCCGACATTTAGTATTTGTCTTGATACGACGTGGAGTATTAGTGTAAATAAAAGAAATAAATTTTTTTTAGAACTTTAGATTACAGCGATGAAGATAAAAGATATAAAAAAGTATAGTAAGCTAAACTTACAGCCTTTGTAATATCTCAATGCAGAACACAGGCCTCCTCTCATTTTGACAGGGTTTTTGGCAAGCAATTGTCCACCACACTATCCCAATTGGTGTTGGCGGAATTTATTAGATTTCAAAGTATTAACTACTCAAATATTGAGATTTCATCACGATACTTTCCTATATGCATTTAAAATTGCAATGTTAATTTCATTAGTGCCAATGGGGATCGATGGTGAAATTTACGGCGAGCGCTTAGCCCTAAAATACCGTGACTGTATTTCTGTTATATTAACGTGGTAGATCCTTGCTGCAGCTATAACATGGTTGTAGCACGAATGGGTCGGTTCGACCGGGGAAGGACCACGCTTTCACAGTATATCAGCGTAAAATAGCAGCTCAGTGCTGCTGTGTTTCGTATGGTGAGTGTCGAGTACCGGAGACCCATTTTACTGGAAACGAGGTATTCCATCTTAGTCCTCAAGGGTGACAACGCGTTTGAGTTTTGATTTTTATTTGAGGATAATTGTAGATGTGTATGGACTACAGCATACACTTACCGTCAGGGGGAGTTTGTGCTAATATGTTATATGTAATTTGTATTAGAAGAATTAGGTATTAATTAAGGTGATAAATAAAATCAGGCGTTACTTTGCGGAAGTTCATTATAATGGGGTCTACTAAAATGACTTAGGTATTTGCAACTAGCGTTAGAGCCCGCGGGCTCAAACTTACTTAGTGTGTGCCTTACCTTCGTACCTTCTTCTATATGCAGCCTACTGTCGCACGAATTTTCTTCGTGGTACACACCACTTCTAGTATGTGACAATGACTTAGAAGAAATTTTATTGTGTGTTTTAAACTACTAGATACCTTCTATTGACTAAATAACTACCTACTGGTGATAATTGCATCTGATGAAATTGATGGGATTATTACAGATGAAATAATAATCTTTTAAAATAAATTAATATATTGTAGAGAAGAGTTATGAATATTATGTAATGTAAGATTTGTTGTTGTGTTGATGTATTAAAGTCAGTCGGAACCGCGTTGATTCCAGTGTTGTAGTTGAGTTGTAATACGGACGTTACACAGTTTAAAATAATAATAATATCTATAGTGTATGAGTGTGTGCAAACACAAGTACGTCACCTAGGATTTGAATCCGGGACTTCATGATCAGCAGGCGCACTTACGACCAATAAACAAAAGAAACGGTTAAACTCAGTGAGTCAAACACACTGATTCATGTTTACTCAGATGTAAAGCTCTCGCAATAACTGTCACAGTACGCGAGCATCCCGGGTGCAATCCCCACCGGGCCACCGGCACCTATGTTACCGTTAATTATTTAAAAATTAAATATATTTCTTGATCTATACCCGAAATAGGCTTTTTCAAGAAAATTTCCACAGATACGCATAGAATGGATACTTTGGCACTGGTAAAACCTAAACTGGCGTTTAAATACTAAGTATTTTGTTTCAATTTATAACAAGGTTATAATTGCGGTATCAATGTATAGTCGCTGAGCTAACTTTATACTAAATAATTCATAATAGTTTTATTAAACGCTAAAGTTTCGTGTACTAAAGCGTTTATAAAAGGAGACTGTTGTAAAACATGGCTGAACTTATAAATTAAATTTTCCAACTTACAATGCGTTAGGTGTCACCCTCTTTATGAAAGGTTTTCAATTTACATTTTCTTAAGAAGTGTTTTTTTTTAATGAAAACATTATGAGTCAGTTGTGTTTAGAATATAATAAGATGAGAATTTTTCTTTTTTGTAATTGATTAAATATTTGTCTATTCCTTCTTTATTTCTATCTTCTATTGACCTTCATTACTGCCAAAAAAGCATATTGGCATTATAAGAGCTGAAGTTGGGAACTAATTATTCATTATGCTCCGTGGAGCAGTGACCATTGCCATTGAGTTATATGTACTACGTACTAGAGAAGCCAGTCTTTTGTACTTTTCTACGTGGTAGAGCTATGCTGCAGCTATATTATGGTTGTAGCACGAATGGGTCGGCTCGACCGGGGAAGGACCACGCTCTCACAGAAAACCAGCGTAAAATAGCAGCTTAACGCTGCTGTGTTTCGTATGGTGAGTGTAGAGAACCGGAGACCCTTTTTACTGGCAAAGAGGCATTCCATCTTAGTCCTCACGGGTGACAACGCATCTGCATCTTGAGTCTTTATTGAGGATAGATGTAGATGTCTATGGGTCACAGTAACCACTTACCATCAGGTGGACTGCGTGCTCGTTTGTCACCCGATCCTATAAAAAAAAAAGTCCAAACAAAAATTGTGTCCTACTCTATGTCTGCGCATTCGCGGGAGTAGTGGAGTTTTGGCGGGAACTTTACCGGCGGCGGTTTACTGCTCCTGTATTATTATTTAAATACTGGTTTGAAGTGGACTTTGATATGTAATGGCTCTAGTACGCGTTGGCCGAGCGCGCTTGGCGAGCGCACTCGGCAGATTTTCGTGGTGCCGTTCACACGTTGGCGTGTTTCCAGGCCCGGTCAACTTTGTATGGGCGGAATGAAATGCCTACGGGGGCTAAATTTCACTATTACCATTTGTCAGATAAATGTCATGTGTAACAATTAGTAATATTTTGCCAAAGATGAATTAGAAACTCTCAAATTTAAATTTTTCTTATGAAGATTACTAACTCTGCCACATTTTTTTTTGCGTTATTATATTAACATATCATTGACAGAAAAGGAACAAAATGTTCTTTTTTTTGTTTTATCTAATATATAAAATTATATTCGTTTCTGGTAGCACTAAAAACAAATAAGGCGCCGTTGCATTATTGTCGTTCAAGGTTGCTTGTTGTTTTTGTTTGGATTGTATCTCCTTTTCTACGATTTTGCTAGCTTAGGATGTCGAATTAAGATTTATTTCGTCCGTTTTGTGTTGTGCAAAGTTTTTACAGTATTAGACAGTGATCCGAAGTGAAATACGAGAAAGTGACTCTAAAAACCGAGCTGTGCAATGGCGGATAAAGAAAATAGAAGGAAGTGTTTTAAGTGCGGCTGTGCGGCAGCTCACCGGCCGTAGACAACATTAAATTATTTATTTTAACGAAACCCGCAGTCTGCAGTAAAGGACATTTTTCGATACGTATTTATTCACTTCAAGTTCTAACCTCAAAGAGTTAACTCTTTATCCAACTTATAAAGGTAATTTCTCATAACCATCTTTAAAAAAATTATTGGTTAGTAAACCACTGGAACTACTTTGATAATATTCGTATTTAATAATAATATTTTTTTTTGGTTTCAGCTGTACATTATGGGCGAAATATTTGTTTCCTGCCAAAGAGTAGTATACTAGCTTTCCAGGCAAAGCTACATAATGAGAACAGAATGCTGTGTGAAAAACATCTTAATGATGGTGATTTCACTAATGCTTCCAAGAAATGTACAACCCAAAAGATGATTTTATTGAAGGGTATCGGGATCATGGTACCATGGTACCCACTATTTCTCCAGTGCATTTTCAACTGCAAATAGACTTGCTGTACTAATGAAAGAGGTAGTTTATAGGACTTTATATGATGTTTTATTTTCTTTAAATATCTAAAAATGTTGACTAAACAATTTCAACAGTAGTAAACTATATTTGATTTTTAATTTCAGGGCTTAAATCAGTGCTTTCAGGCTGGGATAAATATATCTACATCAGTCTGTGACATAGATGGAGTAAATTGGCGAGTTCTGTCTAATTTGGGTGTAAATATGCAACAACCCTATTTTACATTCCACAATAAAGAAATAGTGACACTTTTTGATACACAACATTTGTTAAAGCGTTTCGGAAATGTATTTATGGAATATGACATTCAGTGCAGAACAAATATTTCATCTGGTTGTAAGATTGGAATAGGTAATTTAAAGAGTAGTTCTTACTTATCTTCACGCACAATCCCTGACGGGGTAGCCAGAGAGAACAGATCGCCAAGTGTCACGATCCTTACAAACCTCTTTCGCTTCTTTCAGATTCATTATCTTCTTCATGCATGCACGTCTAGGTATCCGAGTACTTTTGACCCTACCCTCTTCGAGCAATTTGCTCACATGGTCTTCGAAAGTTAGTCTCGGTCTACCTCGACACCTTTTAATATTAACTTTCGCGCTATATATTTTCTTCACCATTCGGTCTTCACTCATTCGCTCAACGTGCCCAAACCACCGAAGCACGCCCTTATCAATTTTTGTGATAAGGTCATCTTTCAAACCTGCCATATTGCGAATCTCTTCGTTTCGCTTTCGGTCGGCCATGGTAACGCCGCACATTTTACGAAGAGATCGCATCTCCACTGCATTCAACTTACTTTTATGCTTCTTCTGGCATACCCAGGTTTCGCTGCCATATAAAAAAGTTAGAGAGTAGTTCTGCATTTTATATAATTGTTTGACAAAGCTTGTTGCAGAATTTTACATAAAAATCTAGTCACCTAAATTAATCAACTAAAATAAATTATAAGAAATTATATAAAGATACATTTTAAGTGTTAATTCAGGGAAATAAATAGACAACCAAATATTGTTAAAATTGGTTTATGAGTTTTTACACTTTGCAAGGGGCAATGCAAGACCTTTTTTATTAATTAAGTTGTTTGAGAAAAATATATATAATATCAATTCATTCATGATTGTAAATTATATTTAATATTATTTTACCATTGTTTTACATAGGTAATTGAAATATTGTGATAAATATTGAATTTTATATTCTTGTTTAAACTTATCTAATGACTATGGATAGAACTAAGTTGCTGGAGTAATTTTGTCTTCCGTCTGTTGTGTTTTAGTAGTATGCATGTTCGAGAAATGTATTTTTGTACCTTAGAACCACCTGCTATTAGGCAGCCAGTATACAAATACTGGTCGCGTCGGCGATGCCGCATGTATGGTGTTCACATTCCATCAGGACTGTAATACTAAGTCTACAAGACAGACATTGTAGGCTCATTATTACAGTCCTGATAACACCCTTTGGGTCCAGACTTATAAAAAGAAAAGTTATGAGAAAAGGTGGTACATGCTTTCATATCTTTTTCTCACATAGGTAATTAGTGGGTAGAACATGTTGTGGAAGAGAAATTACTTGTCATTTCTATAATTTATTCCTAAAACACCAGTTTTGTAAAGTACTTTTTTAAAGTTATGTATATTTTTTAATTTTAATTTGTATTTTGAATAAATAAATAGAAAACTGTAATTTATTGTTCTTTTATTCAGCGCTGGGATATGCAACCCAAAAAATACCTCAAATATCCCCCCCCAAAAAAAGAGCAACGTTCAAATTTTCCCGCCACGAAAATATTGCAGGTGGGCCGACTATAGATGGAGCTAGTGGGTGTATTCATTTTATTTTATATGAAGATGGCATTCTTCTCCGTAGGAGTAATAGTGTTATGTGCGTGTTTCATTCTGCGTTGGTAGCTAGATGATGATGGACGTTAGGGCAATCGCGGCCGCTGTCATATACTTATACAGCGCTTCACTCTTCTCAGAGTGAACGAAAAAAATACCACTACACATACAACAATAATCCCAGTTTATCCTTTTTGGGTTCCGACCTCAAAATGAAAAAGAAACCTTTATAGGATCTACTAGCTGACCCGTGCCCGCTTCGCTGGGGTTTTTTTTCAAAATAAATGATAGCCCAAAAGAAGCCCCTAAGCTACATTATCCCTGAGCAACATAAACGCAAAGATAATTTATAATAATATTTATCATTAGGTAGGTACTCTGAAATCGCAACTAAACATGTATTATTTAATGCAGTTAGGCAAGTTATTTACTCTGGTTTTATTTTTATGTTGCTCATGTTTGGGGTTCCATATAACTGATTCATTGTGAGAATTAATCAATGAACAATGAATCAATATTTCACTCCATAATTATTAAATCGTAATGTGTTGGTAACATTAAAAATATATTATATTTAATTATATATTTTTTCATAATATATAATATTTATTTATATATATGTAGGAAGTATAATGGGTATAGTACAGAGACTAATTTTGTAGTTAGGAATAATAATTAATTCGTTTACACGAATTAACTATCCAACTAGTCGAGGATAAACTAGTAACGGAATACGACAAACGCACCGTTCCACGTCAGAGCCAAGACTGTTCTAACGGCGGCAGCTCCGTCCGTTTTATACAAGCTTAACGAGTGCCACCGCAGGTGCAATGGTGCAGGTGTGCGGGGCACGTGTTATTTACAAGAATTCTGTCTAGCTACACAGACGCCGTCGCAGGTGCAATGGTGCACGTGCCGTCACGGCCATACTGACATGCGTGCGTCCTCGCATGCGCTCCATCACAATCTTAGTTATCTGTAGACAGAAAAACATTGTTCGGTTCTCCTGACAAAACAGCGTCTGGTCCGGTCTATATTGACCCTTCAGACTGGGGTGACAGTCAGTTTTGTTCCGGCAGTAAGCCCTACAAAACTTTAATCATCTTTATGTTAGATCGGAATGATTAGTCTGCAGCTTTTTCTATTTTCTCTCTTTTTCTTCAAGTACTGTTTTCGCTAGTCCGGAATAACTATTCCCTATAGCCATATCATTGGACCGGCACAAAGCCTTGCAATGATAGTAAGAACTATTTTTTTTTATTACGCTTTTTTTTTCAAGTACTATTTATGCTAGTCCGGAATCACTATTCCCTTTAGCTTTATCATTGGACCGGCAAACGCCCTGCAATGATAGTAAGAACCACATTTTTTTTCTTACTCTCTTTTTTTTCAATTCAGTATAGAACAGTTACAGACCAACCATACCGCAAACATGTCCCCGACATAATCACACAAAAATGTATCGTGACGGAAGTAGTGACACGATAACACCTAAGTATGTAAACCAACAGCAACTCTACACATATCCTAGTGCAGCACAAACCAGCCTCCCTGCAACTCCATCTTCCTTTTCTGCACTAGAATAATTACTTCGCTAGAGTGTTGCAACGTCTCTGTATTTTCTAGACGCACAGACAAGGCTACCTCTGACTGTCGCGCGTACTCGTGTGGTTGACAGTGAATAGCATACGGTCTATCAGTTATCACCACCTGCTAACAGATATTAACTCTTGTTAAATATTACAACGGTCGACCATCCCAGACTTCATATAAATCATGAACGCGCCGATATGGCTACCTCCAGGCAAACGCACTCCAGCTTTCCATTCTGCTGCGTCCGTGCCACATTTGCGCCAACGAGCCGTCGCGCCGTACTAGCGCTAGCGAATCGTCGTACTGCTTTGCAAAATTAAAAGAAATTGAGATAAATGTATTGCGAACCATGGAGTTCCGAGCTTCCAAAATTCATCACAAATTCTCTTAAGAAACGGCAACTGTATGGACATTTGAAAACATTGCAATAAACGGAAACTATGTGTAGAGACGGATACCATCACATATTTCAAAGGGAAGGAGGCAACTGCGCATAATCTACGAAAGCCGACCAAGCCTCAGACGTTCATTTACAGCACCAAAGGACCATGTGTTCGACGGCCGCTTGAATTGCCTTGCCATAAGATCTGCCGATAAGTTACAGACTGTAGCGGTGTAGGCTCAATCTTACTAGCGCTCGGCCGTACCTGACCATGTTCGATTAGCCGTCACAACATCTTCCTTATTGATCATTGTTGTAGACTTCTACGAATCTCTCGACATCAAACCCCAATCTTGTCGACCACACAGTATTCGGAGCAAACTGCAACACTGATCAACACATTAGAACACAAAAATGTCACTTATTATTTTCAATCCACAGAGTGTTAAAGTTAATCCTTTATTGTAGTAGAACCCTTAAACGTTTTGAACTTCAAAATATAGCAAATGATAATCATGTTTCACATGAACTATCAAATTTTAACAAAACTTGAACAAGTTAATTAGAAAGCCTCCAACATTTAGTTTGACATTTGTTAAAATATTTAGGTACGTCAAGAAATAATAAAAATACTTACGGGTACTTTTAATACAAATCGAACAAAAAGATTTATCTTTTGGCTTAAATAATTTCACTTTATCTTTTCTCTACACTTTAATGATACGACAATATCGTAAGTAGGACAATAAATTTTATTACGGTATTTAACATAAAAAGAGATCCATCAACGCGAAATGCATTATAGCCTTTAGAAATGTAATAATTCTCATACTATTCGAAGATTATAGGTGGGCAATAAGGGGGACTTTATCCCACTTCTGATGTAGGAAGTATAATGGGTATAGTACAGAGACTAATTTTGTAGTTAGGAATAATAATTAATTCGTTTACACGAATTAACTATCCAACTAGTCGAGGATAAACTAGTAACAGAATACGACAAACGCACCGTTCCACGTCAGAGCTAAGACTGTTCTAACGGCGGCAGCTCCGTCCGTTTTATACAAGCTTAATGAGTGCCACCGCAGGTGCAATGGTGCAGGTGTGCGAGGGACGTGTTATTTACAAGAATTCTGTCTAGCTACACAGACGCCGTCGCAGGTGCAATGGTGCACGTGCCGTCATATATATATATATATATATATATATATATATATATACACATATATATATATATATATATACATGCATATATATATATATATATGTGTGTGTGCGTGTGTGTATGTATATATTTGTATTGTATATGTATATTTATGTAAGTGGACACTACCTCTATTTCCTTCAACTATACTTCAAGACAGTGCCTTTGTACATAATTATGTTTTTACCATTTTCCTATCGAATTATGTGTGTACATAAACTGTTAAATAAATAAATAAATATTTCCTCATTAGTCCATGTCGCCATGTTGAAACAATTTTATTAAGCCGACACTACAGTCTACTCCGACGCGTAACTATGAACTGAACACTCGGCCAACGTGTGATCGCTGTTTGCGGCTTGCGCCAAATTTCTTTGATTTGTGCACGAAAAACGGACACTATTCGGCTTGTGGGCGAGTGTTGGCCGCAAACGCCAAATACACACAAAACGGCCCAGTACACGTTGGCCGAACGCACTCGGCGAGCGCCCTCGGCCAACGTGTACTGGAGCCATAAAAGTGGTGCGATTTTGTGTATTAAGTGTCTGCACATGTGAACTATTAGTGGAAACTGTGAAACAAGTGCTCTGATGGTGATGTGATTCTCTAAATAAGGTGACTGTCTGCTTAGTCACTTTAAGATACCATCGCCAACCGTCAGCTGTCTGCTGGCTCAAGTTGCCGTCAAAATCTCCCAAGTTCTGCACAATGTGACGCATCAACATATTGTGAAGCAGTATACTATGAAAGATAATTATTATAATAGATTGTAACTTCAGGCTCAGAAGGGCTAGATCCCAGAGCCGTAAAGCCAGTTATTAAGAAGAAGCGGGAGTAGTAGTCGCGCATGCGCGATGACTTTAATTTAATATAAAATAAGATATTAATATAAAATAAATATAAGAATTTAATATAAAATATCTTAATTTAATCTAAACAAACATATTTCTAAATAAAATGTAATAATAATTATTTTATGGAATTCACAAATCTTCAATTTACGAAATATTTAGTTTGTATGGATTGCACTACAGTTCAGTTGAACATAGTCAATGTTCGGAATGGCTTCTCTAGTACGTAGTACATATAACTCAATGACCATTGCACAGTAAGCCTTGAGTGTGGGTACTGAAGTTCGTTGGATCTAATAAGTAAGGATTTATATGGTCTACCAATTGTTGTTCCGGGTCTGGATGTATGTCGTTAAGCAATTTATATCTACTTAAGCTTAATATACTTTAGTATATATTATTAGTACAAAGACCTATTAACAAAGTATTGAATGTTGACAAACACACACGCACGCACACGAAGACGCGCACGAACACATAATTTTGAAATTGGTCAATCAATTGTGTTAATCAAATTGATTTTAACGTGTAATTTATATTAATTAAATATACTGACATAAACATTGAATGACTACCCTCACCAATAAATACGGCTTATACGGCCCCTAGTCTGATCAGCTGGGTGAAAGATTTTTTGTGTGAACGGTCTCTGTAATCTATCTAAAATGTCAATTTAGTTTCGTCTCCTATATTGCCATATTTAAGGATGTATTTTTCCCAATTTTATAAGGAATTACCCCTGAAGTATTACCTATTTAATAAAAAATAATTACTATAATCACTTTATAATTAACGAAAATATCACGTAACATACATACTAAAAAAGAATCAACATAAAAATGAATTAAGAACCTCCTTCTTTTTATAGTCGGTTGGTAAAAAAATAGATAGATAGATAGATAGAAATATCTTTATTGCACTCAAACAAAAAAAAATGGTACATAGGCGAACTTAAGCTTAAATATGAAAAACGCTCTTTCTGATAACCTTGGACAACAAGGAATTTGGAACCTTGGGGAACAAGGATTGTGACTACAAAGTAGAAGGTGTGTGTTCCTGCGAAAACAGATCTCAAGCCACTTAAGCCTTGAGTGAAATTGTGATATGTGATCAAATTTGCGCAGGCCAAAAATATAGGTATGCACGGATTGAGCAGACGGTCGAGTTTGTTAAGCAGCTCCTCAGTTATATCTGGATAAGCAATATCAGCGTAAACCAAAAAAGGAATGTACTGAGCGAATTTATGAAATGTATTAATGTAAACTGCCTCCACGATACAGGAGAAAATATTCGAACTGAAAATAAAAAAAAATATTTTTATTGACAAATTGAATCGTTCAAATCGATATATTTAACATTTAAAGATTTTTCCCTACATAATATAAATGTACATATTTATATATGGTAAAACAATGTTTTATATTTAAATTCGAATTCACAAACGCACCTGTTTTGTAAAAGTAAAATTCTGTACGATCATGAAATTTATCGCGTCCATAGCAAAATTTTTTTGTTATTTTTTTGTTATTTTTAAAAACAAAAAAAATGAGCTTCAAGCCACTGCTGCGCGAAAATCGTATTCCTATTTTACGCTAACATACACACACACGCGCGTGCACGCACCTACAAACACACGCACGCACACGAAGACGCGCACGCACACATAATTTTCAAATTGGTCAATCTATTGTGTTAATCAAATTGATTTTAACGTGTAATATATATTAATTAAATATACTGACATAAACATTGAATGACTACCTTTATCAATAAATACGGCTTATACGGCCCCTAGTCTGATCAGCTGAAAAGTGAGGGTGAAAGAGTTTTTGTGTGAACGGTCTCTTTGAGTCTTTGCGACTAATGCTGGAGTTCTCAGGAGTTCGGTCTGCATACCAATGATCTGCTTATGCCCGATATCTATGGGTACGCAGATGACAACACGCTTGTATATTGATTTCAGCTGAGTGCTCGTCAGTCATAAAGGGAAGCTACAGTGAAAAGACGTGATCGCTTCAAAACGCAAGCATATATCATCACCACAAAGTGGACCAAACTCACCTTGGCTCCTTCTTTCCGAAATATATCCCTAAAATTCATCAACCGCTTCTAGTTGCTGGAGGTTGACGTTTCCTCGAACATGAATTATGGGCATCTGCAAGTAAGTTAGGTCCTTGCAAAGGTCCGGCGATAATTGACGCGGGATTAGTTTACCTTACACTCTAAAAAGCACAAGTCCAGTGGTGCATGGCAAATTTCGGAGAACTTGCGCAGGAATTGCATATCTTAATTTCTTTCTTCCATCATCGGAACATCAAACTGCTTGCTTCGTCGTTCATAAAGTGTACAGCATAGAATTGAAATACTTTGCCTGCATCTGTCTTTTCATTCGATTACAATGTAGTTGTATCCAAAACAAGGGTGAATAGGCTTATTAAACTATATCAGTGTGGTTTAGCAGCTTCTTTGTCTGCATTACCACTTGCCATCAGTTATAGTAGTCAAACAGTGCCTTGTAATACTTAAAAAAGATTACCAATTAGTAAAATTTTCAATATTCTTACTCTGTTTATTTTTCCGTACTAAATACCTAGGTAAATATTCATGAGAATTAATGATCCCCTGTTTTCACTCAATCGATAAAAATAATTTAGTTTTGACCAAATTATTCTTTATCCAAGTTAAAGCAGTTTTGTGGGACAGCTATAATGGAACATGACGAACGATGTAATTTTAAGCTTTTATTTCATTTGAACAATTCATGAAGTACGTGTAAGTCGTTTGATAACGGTACAAAATCCCACTAATTTTAAGAATAATTATTAACTTCTTACCGAAAGGATAGCAGAAAATTACGCTTTTCGCACGCAACTAAAGTCCACTCGCTACGGAATCATCATGTTCTTTGTGACTTCGTCTGAGTAGAATATAAACAAAACCTGTAGACCGATAGTAGTGTTATTTGGGCAAACAGTTTAAATATCGAAGAGCCGCTTTATACTTAGTTCTTCTTTCTATTAATAAGAAAGCTATGCGCAATACGAAAAAATGTTTAAAAGCAAGAATTAAAGGTATATAAACTTTGCTTAAACAAATCTTATCACCTTTTTCTTTAACATTCATAGTGTTTTGTAAAAAGTTGTTGATATAAAAAAAAAACGTGTTAAAAATTGCATCAAAACCTTTAGACATAGAAGATAAAATGAAATGAACTTTCTTTGTGTAAAAAAACATTTTTTTTATATCTCTTGTAGTTTAAGAGATAATAATTAAAATCATTAATTTTACCAGATATCACATTTCATAAGAACTCTATATTTTCCGGGAAAAATACAGTCTAGATCCCTCCTGGCATGGCTCCCTATCTGTTGTGATGTTTTATCGCAACCGATTGACACATTCTGAAGATCAGCCCAGACAGACAAATATTTTTTTAAATGTTAGCCCTGCTCTTAAAAGCAGCCAGCCAGCTTTCAATATTGTAGGCAGATATTAACATTTTATTTACATGTATGTACGAGATAGATTATATATAGTGTATGTTAATGTATAAAGAAACATTTTTGATATATTATATTATATATATTATATTATACATATTATTTGATATATTATATTATACATATTATTAAGAAACATAATAATAAGTTTTTATAGAATTTTTATTTCCTATTTCAAATTTAAAATTAGTAATTAATTTTATGTATGTTATTAATTTTATATATGTGCCGTGTAGTGGCGGTTAAGAATATCCACTACCCCATATCTTCCCGTGGGTGTCGTAAAAGGCGACAAAGGGAAACAGGCAGGAGATGGGCAGCAGCATCTTCCTGGTAACGGCAAAAATACAATAAAAAACTGCGGTTGCCAATCCGCTCGCCAAGCGTGGCAACTATGGCAATATACCCCCCATGATGAAAGTTACGAAGAGACGGCCCCCAGTCAAACTTAAACTTAAACGTTAGTCCCCGGCGGCCCCGCTATTCCTGGCTACGGTGGCGACCATGGTAACGGCGGGGCAGGGGGTGCTAAGAATCTCCGGTGGAGGTTCGGTTGCCACCTACAACGACTCGACCTGGCAACATACAACGCACGCACCCTGAGGACTGACGAGAAGATTGTGGAGCTGGAAGAAGAGATAGACAAGTTACGCTGGCATATTATAGGATTATCCGAAGTTCGAAGAGAGGGGGAGGGCACGGTAATCCTCGAATCCGGCAACTTGCTCTATTACCGGGAGGGCGACCATCTGTCCCAAGGAGGTGTCGGATTTATCGTCCACAAGTCTCTCGTTAACAACGTTGTAAAGATTGAGAGTGTGTCGACGAGGGTTGCGTACTTTATACTCAGAATCACCAAACGGTATTCGCTGAAGGTCATACAGGCTTACGCACCAACCTCGGCACACCCCGATCAGAAGGTGGAGGAAATGTATGAGGATATCTCTAGAGCCATGCATTTCTCCAAAACCCACTGTACGGTGTTAATGGGAGACTTCAATGCAAAACTAGGCACAAGAGAGAACGGTGAGCTGAAAGTGGGGAAATTTGGAATAGGGCAACGGAACCCAAGGGGCCAGCAGCTGGCCGACTTCATGGAGAAAGAGGGACTCTTTATGATGAACTCTTTCTTCCAGAAGCGGCCCCACAGGAAGTGGACCTGGTCGAGCCCCAACGGTACGACAAAAAATGAGATTGACTTCATTATGACGACCAGACGACAACTGTTCAGTGATGTCTCAGTGATCGCGAGGGTGAAAACCGGCAGCGATCACCGAATGGTTAGATCACCGAATGGCACACTGAACCTAAACGTTAAGTTGGAGAGGTCTCGTCTAATGAAGTCAACGCTCCGTCCCCCTCGTGCTCTAATCCAAAGTCCCGAAACCTTTCAGCTCGAGTTACAAAACCGTTTTCAGTGCCTAGAAGACTGCAATGAAGTGGACGATTTGAATGACAAGCTCGTGGAAACTGTCCATGCGGTCGGAGCTAAGTTCTGCAAGACCCGCCGCAGAAGAACACAAAAACTCTCCGATCACACTCTTAATCTCATGGCTGTTAGACCGGAGATGAAGCTACATTCTTCAACAGATTTGACAGCATACAGGCAACTGAACAGACAGATCTCCAAATGCATCCGGAGGGACTTACGCAACTTCAATACAGCTCGTTTTGAAGAAGCGATCGAGCGGAACCAAGGCTCCAAAGTCTTTGCCAGAGATCTGTCTGCCAGAAAGAGCCAAATATTAAAGCTGAAGACCGAATGTTGCAGCATCGTTTCCGGGGCACCTGAGATTTTGAGTGAGATTGAGAGGTTATATGGGCAGCTGTACACGTCATCGTTGGAGCCGCACGCAAGTGTGAGTAACGATCCAAGAGCGAGTCTTATCCGACATTATTCCGATGATATCCCGGACGTCAGTCTGAGCGATATTAGAATGGCTCTCCAGCACCTTAAAAACGGCAAGGCCCCAGGCGAGGATGGAATTACAGCGGAGCTTCTGAAAGCGGTTGGAAAACCGGTACTTGAAGTCCTTCATAAGCTCTTTAATTCCGTCCTCCATGGTGGCATTACACCGGAGGCGTGGAGCAGAAGTGCGGTGGTCTTGTTCTTCAAGAAAAGCAACAACGCTCTCTTGAAGAACTAAAGACTGATTTCCCTTCTGAACCGCGTCTACGTGCTGTTTTCGAGAGTCATTACGAAACGTCTACGCGCGCAGACTTGACGACTTCCAGCCTCCCGAACAAGCCGATTTCCTAAAAGGCTTTAGCACCATAGACCACATACATACCCTTCGGCATATTGTACAGAAGTCCGAGGAGTACAATTTGCCACTATGTCTGGCGTATGTGGACTATGAAAAAGCCTTTGATTCCATCGAAATTTGGGCGGTGCAGCAGTCCCTTCAGCGGTGCCAAGCGGTGACGGTCGGTATATCGAAGTGTTGAAGTGCTTGTACAGTAGGGCTACGATGGTTATTCGAGTACAGAACCAGAGTACGAAACCTATCCAATTGCAGAGAGGTGTAAGACAGGGTGACGTCATATCCCCGAAACTCTTCACCGCTGCATTGGAAGATGTTTTCAAGCTTCTGTACTGAAAAGGATACGGTATCAACATCAATGGCGAGTACATCACTCACCTTCGATTTGCCGATGATATAGTCCTTATGGCAGAATCGCTGGAGGACCTAAGCACTATGCTCAATGACCTCAATAGTGTTTCCCAACGGATAGGTCTTAAGATGAACATGGACAAAACAAAGATCATGTTTAATGTCCATGTTACACCTATGCCGGTAGTTGTTGGGAACACTAAGCTCGAAGTTGTTGACGAGTATGTTTACCTGGGACAAATAGTCCGACTAGGTAAGTCCAACTTCAACCGAGAGGTCAATCGACGGATTCAACTCGGTTGGACAGCGTTCGGGAAATTACGGCACATCTTCTCGTCAGGTAAACCTCAAAACTTGAAAACGAGACTGTACATCCAGTGCGTGTTGCCAGTGATGACATACGGAACTGAGACGTGGTCCTTCACTGCTGGCCGGATGAGGAAGCTCAAGGTCGCTCAGCGAGCTATGGAGAGGGCTATGCTCAGAGTTTCTCTGCGTGATAAACTCAGAAATGAGGATATCCGCAGTAGAACCAGAGTGACCGACATAGCCCAACGGATTAGTAAGCTGAAGTGGCAAGGGGCCGGCCATATAGCTCGAAGAACCGACAACCGATGGGGAAGAAAGGTTCTCGAGTGGCAGCCTCGTACCGGCAGGCGAAGTGTAGGGCGTCCCTCCACTAGATGGAGTGACGACCTGGTAAGATATGCAGGAAGTCGATGGATGCAGGTGGCTCAGGACCGTGCTTTGTGGCATTCTTTGGGGGAAGCCTATGTTCAGCAGTGGACTTGTGAAGGGTTGTAATGATGATGATGATGATGATGTTATTATCGACTTTAATAATTAAGTTAGAAGGAAATGGAATTTAAATTAATTACATGCTTTAAAATAATTTCAGACTTCATAAATATAAGCTAATTTTATTGCTTTGGAACTGGTTGTATATTTAGTTACAATCAATCATCCCGCAATCTCGTTTCGGGGGCTAAAATCTGTTTTTATAGAATGAGGGTGACAAACGAAACAAAGTCCACCTGATGGTTAGTGGATGCAGTGGCCCCTAGATATCTACATTTATCTTCGACCAAGAATCAAAATTCAGTCTCCGGTTCTCTACACTCACCATAAGAAAAACAGCATATACGTGGTAGAGCCATGCTGCAGCTATATTAGTAGTATAGTTGTAGCATGAATGGGTCAGTTCGACCGGGGAAGGACCACGCTCTCACAGAATATCACCGTAAAGTAGCAGCTTAAAGCTGCTGTGTTTCGTATGGTGAGTGTATAGAACCGGAGACCCTTTTTACTGGAAATGAGGCATTCCATCTTAGTCCCCAGGGGTGACAACGCATCTGCATTTTGATTTGTAATAGAGGATAGATGTGGATGTTTATGGGCCGCAGCAACCACTTACCATCAGGTGAAATGTGTGCTCATTTGTCACCCTTATCCTATAAAAAAGCACCATTAAGCTGCTATTTTACGCTGGTATTCCACGCGAGCGTAGTAATATTATATTTAAAACAAACATATTCTATTTTATGAATTAAAATAATAGTATAGATAATTAATTACTTTACTTAAAATATCAACCCTTTTATTTATATAAAATCAAACTTTTTAATTTCATCTTTTAATTACTTTGCCAAAATGTTCAGTTGTAACTTAAGGAACAGAAGCTTGTTAACTAGTGAAAACGAGAAGCATGATTGACGTTAGGATTAATAAAAGGATAATTTATAGTATCTGTTGCTTCTCGACTGGGCATCTAGTTTTAGATAAAACTAGAAGCCCAGTCGACAAGCAATACCTGTACCTTTATTATAAATTTACAATATTTTAATAACCTTACAATTTTCTGAATAAAAAGAAAATAATATATTATTTTATTATATACTAGCTGTTCCCCGCGACTTCGCTCGCGTGTTAGGGTTTTTATGTTTTTGCGCGGAACCCTAATTCTTTTTCTAAAATATAAATAGCCTATGTTACTCCTTATAGCATCAGCTATTTGCCAGTGAAAGTCCCGTCGAAATCGGTCCAGCCGTTTCGGAGATTAGCTGGAACAAACAGACAGACAGATAGACGGACAGACAGACAAAAATTTTAAAAATTGTGTCTTTGTCATAAGTACCGTATATAATTTCATATGCATTTAGTAAAAAGCTGGTATTTTGACATTACAAACAGACACTTCAATTTTATTTACTTGTATAGATTATTAATTTCATATTGTATATTTAATATAATATATACATTGTATGATTACTGTTGCCGTTACAGCCTATTAGAGTCCACTGCTGAACATAGGCCTCCCCCATAGATTGTCTCAGTTTTTTATTTTTAGTCGTTATTAGGAGGACGCGGCTGTCCATCTCCTGATTTGTTTCCTTCTGTCGCCTCTTACGACACCCATGGGATGATATGGGTTATTGGATGTTCTTACACCGCCATAACACGGTAAATAAGATCATTATTTGATGCCGGGGTAGCTTAGAATTCAAGCGCTAATCGTGGTTTCACAGTACACGAGAGACCCATGCTCGATTCCCGGTAGCAACAATGATATTGCTCGTTATAATTTTAAGTGCTGATATACCTCGTCTTTGGCGGTGAAGAAAAACTTCGTGATTAAACTTGTATATCTGAGACATTAAAAAACATACTTCGGAGATATGTGTGTTCCCTAACACGTCCTGAAACAGTGAGATGGACTAAAAGCTCCATAATCCTTTTAGAAATGAGAAGAGACCTGTGCCCGGGAGTAAGAGGTATAATGAGTGTAACTTTACCTTCTTTACTTGTTAACTGTTGTTGGCTGGGCGTTTCCGAAATACGGAATTTGGCTCTTTGATAGTTTTATCGATACCGCAGAACAGAAAGAAAGATGAGTTGAAATTATTGATTTATTTTTAAATGATATGCTGTTCTTATATAATTTATATTTATACCTTTGAAAATTAATAACGATTTATATTAATAGTTTTAGAATAATAATCTTCATTCTAAACGAAAAAAATTTGAAGATATTGAATTCATTACGAAAAACAATTTTATTCTTGTTTGTTACGATTTCCTGCTATTGATTATGCCAATGATTTGTTGAAATTCCCTTAAAAGCTTTTAATCTGTCAGCTCGAAATAACATTGTTTCAACTTGAAGTAATATAGTTTGCTGTTTTCGTTCTGCAGTATTACATCGAATCGCTCTGAAATTGTAATTTTTTTCGGTAAACTATACGTTTTGATTTTGTATGATGGAAATATTTTTCTTATAGAAATAAGGGTGCCAATTAAATATTTTGAGCCTTCATACTCACTTATTATTAGAACGTATTGAAAGCTCGCCAACTCACGTGGAGCTTTATCGCTCTAAAACTATTTAGACTTGGGGATTAAAGTTTAATTGCAAATTACAAGCTCAATAGACAAACCTTGTGAATAAGCTATTGTTTCTTTACATAAAATTCAATATATATCAAAACTGAAAACGCCGTGTAGTTACAGCGTAAGAGATTCCACTACCCCATATGATCTCGTGTCGTCAGAGATAAACGAGGAGATGGGCAGCAGTATCTTCCTGATAAAAATTGAAAACAATAAAATACTGCGGTTGCCAACTCGTCTGCCAAGCATACCAACTTTGGCAAATATCCGCCCGCAACGGGCGGATATTGGCGGATATTATTTAAAAAGACTTTTTAAATGCTGTAATATTTAAATAAATGTACTTATAAAGAGTAATGTTACATTAAACTTTTCTATTTTTTTAAACTTTATTGAAAAAGTGAGCCATGGTTGGTCTTCTACAATAATTTCGTGGTTTACGTGGTAGAGCCATGCTGCAACTATATTAGTAGTATAGTTGTAGCACGAATGGGTCGGCTCGACCGGGTAAGGACCACGCTCTCACAGAAATTAAAAGTAAAATTGCAACTTAACACTGCTGAGTTTCGTATGGTGAGTGTAGAGAACCGGAGACACTTTTTAATGGAAAAGAGACATTCCATCTTAGTACTTACGGATGACAACGCATCTGCATTTTGATCCTTTATTGAGGATAGATGTGGATGTTTATGGGTCAAAGCAACCACTTACCATCAGTTAGTCGTTTGTCACCCTATACTATAAAAAGAAATCATATCACCTGGCAAGCTGACTTCGATTCTTGCCGTTACCACTAACACTTTTAATAATAGTTTGAATATAAATTTACCACATGCTTGGAAATAAAAGATAACATTACAAGGATACTTAAATGTTCTCATCTGCGATGTAGAATCTTACTTGTTGCAAATTCTCTCTTAAGAAATCGTCCATGTCAAGCACAATGTAGAGGTAGGGTTCAGTAGCTGCCCGACACATTATACGTGGGCTACCTTGACAATGAACATGATAAGTGAGTTCGCGATTTGACCGCTATAACGACTGCAAATCGGCCCAAATAGAAAAATTGTAACTGAATGACTTATTTTCGAATCAGACTTATATAGAGTGGTATTAAAAAAAGATTAAAACAACTTTTCGGTTTTGAAAATAATATAATTTAAGAACATCAAATCATTCACATGCTAAGATTCAAAGATGATCATAGTTGACTATCTATAGTGTGTGTGGGTAGTGCAAATATATATATAGACAGAGACTTTGTTCTGCCCTTTTCGACGACCCTTCATATAAAAAATCCTTAAATTCGTATTAAAAATATTGTCACTTATCAGGAAAAAAACTACCCCATCTCTCAATTTGGACCGACTGCACGGAGTGTGCAAAATTTCATTGAAATCAGTTCAGTAGTTTAGGAGTTCATCGCGGACAAACAAGGTAAAACATAATTTTTATATGTATTTATATATATCTTATTATATTATATATTTATATAAATATAAATACATATAGGAGACGTGTGGTGGCCTTGTTTTTCAAGAAAGGCGACAACGCTCTCTTGAAGAACTACAGATCGATTTCCCTTCTGAGCCGCGTCTACGTGCTGTTTTCGAGAGTTATTACGAATCGTCTCGCACGCAGACTTGACGACTTCCAGCCTCCCGAACAAGCCGGTTTCCGAAAAGGCTTTAGTACCATGGACCACATACATACCCTGCGGCAGATTGTACAGAAGACAGAGGAGTATAATCTGCCACTTTGCCTTGCGTATGTGGACAAAGAGAAAGCCTTTGATTCCGTCGAAATTTGGGCGGTACTGCAGTCACTTCAGCGGTGCCAAGTTCAGCGGTGTCACAAGTGTCTCCCAACGGATAGGTATTAAGATGAACATGGACAAAATAAAAATCATGTTTAACGTCCATGTCACACCTATGCCGGTAGTTGTTGGGAGCACTAAGCTCGAAGTTGTTGACGAGTATGTTTACCTGGGACAAATAGTCCGACTAGGTAAGTCCAACTTCGACCGAGAGGTCGATCGACGAATTCAACTCGGCTGGGCAGCATTCGGGAAACTACAACACATCTTCTCGGTAGACATACCTCAAAACCTGAAAACGAAATTGTACAACCAGTGCGTGTTGACAGTGATGACTTACGGATCTGAGACGTGTCCGTCCTTCACTACTGGCCGTGTGAGGAAGCTCAAGGTTGCTCAGCGAGCTATGGAGAGGGCTATGCTCGGGGTTTCTCTGCGTGATAAACTTAGAAATGAGGATATCCGCAGTAGAACCAGACTAACCGACATAGCCCAACGGATTAGTAAGCTAAAGTGGCAGTGGGCCGGCCATATAGCTCGAAGAACCGACAACCGATGGTGAAGAAAGGTTCTCGAGTGGCAGACTCGTACCGGTAGGTGAAGTGGTAGACCGGTAGGGTGACCCTCCACTAGATGGAGTGAGGACCTGGTAAGACATGCAGGAAGTCATTGGATGCAGGTGGCTCAGGACCGTGCTTTGTGGTATTCCTTGAGGGAGGCCTATGTTCAGCAGTGGACTTATGAAAGGCTGTAATGATGATGATATATATATTAGACCGGTAGGGCGACCCATGATGATGAGCGTGGATATATCATCTATCTATTGTATAAAAATTACGTGTCACGTTGTTTGTCCGCGATGAACTCCAAAACTACTTAACTGATTTCAATGTAATTTTAAACACTCTGTGCAGTTTGGTCCAACTTGAGAGATAGAATAGTTTTTATTGTGATAAGTGACAATCAATATTTTTTTATTACGAATTTAAGGATTTTTTATATGTAGGGTCGTTGAAAAGGGCAGAACAACGTCTGCCTGGCCAACTCGTATATATATATCTTAGGATTATATATATATGACCTTAACGAACCTTCACGTAAACCACCACTGCTCTAAATTCTCCTGAAGTCGCCCGCGTAAACCAAGAGTGTGGCGAATGAAACTGTATGAGGCTAAATGATGATATGAATACTTTGAATGAGGCCTACAATAATTACCAACTAAAAAATAAGTGAAAGTAGTAAGTAAGTAAGAAAGATCCTCACTGCCTATTCCACAAATGAAAAAGTGAAGCTATAATGCATAGTCGTTTTCTTAATAAAATCTTTATTTTTTCAGTTTACAATAACATTACAAAGTTATAATGCAGCTAGGCTTAGGTCATTTTATATGGAGTTGTAACGAATTCTTTGTAATCCAACTGCATTTTTTTTATATAATTAATAGAATCAGGCGTTACTTTGCGGAAATGCATCATATAAAAGCTTTTAGAAAAATTTACTTCGCAAATACCCGTGTTATAAAATAAAATAATGTGTCTTACCTAGTATGAAGAGCACCTCCCGCCCTCCCTCAATTGCGTGCACTATCCCCGTAACCACTAATCCCAGCACCACTACTCCCAACACCACTACACTAGGCAAGACACACCACTGACGACAATACGACACGTGTTTCGCCTCTACACGAGGCATCCTCAGGTGATATAGACTCTACGGTGGCTAACCGCTAAGTGAGCGGCAAGCCAAAACCACTGCCTTTTATACAGGTTGCGTCATCGGTAAAGCCTTAAACTTCTCCTTAGCGCACTGACTTAGCAATGAGTTTCAGCATTAAGGGCCGTGAGCTCGAATCCCACATGAAACAAGTATTTGTATGGTCTACAAATAGTTGTTCCGGTTCGGGATGTTTGCCCTTGTAAAATTTATGTATGTAAACTAGATTCAGGATACAGGAGAAGAGCCTAGTGTTTTCAAGGAAAAAAATTAAAATCCTATCAAATATTTAATCTGAACTTTATTATTCAAATAGTAACTCAAAAACTATAATAGTAATTATAATAGCTTGAAAACTGAAGTTATCTAATCAGTATTTTCTTATAGTGATTTTTGCGATGTTTACGGAGGAAATACCGCAATATTCAAGTGTATGTACGGAAGGTTTCATCACAATATCTTTCTTTGTGCTAAATATATTTTTTAAATATAATGATAAAAATATCAGAATGAGCCTCTAAAATAAACATCTCTCATAACAAACAGAAAATATTTTGGTTAACTGGAGATGTTTGTATTCGTTTAATGTATTGTATTATAAAATTCAAAAGTAATATCGACATTTAACTAATGCTTTGTTTATTAGAGATTTTAGACGTATAAAATTAATATTTCATTGGTCAATGTGTCAAACGTCTAAAGTCGTGGTTTACATTTATATTCTAAATGAGGTTTCTCCGATAGAAAGAAGAAACGGAGAAATAAAAAGCAATTATAATATGCATGTAAAAGTTTGGTGAACATTATAGCTGATTTAGTGGTGAAATGAAAATTTCCATTACTATGAAATTAGACTAATTGAGATGTGCCCTCAAATTCGATGACTGTAATAAAGTTCGTTTAACAAAAGGCATCCCTTTTCTTTTAATCATACAAATTACTTACTTTTGTGATAAAAGAAACACTTTTGCTTTTTTACCCCAGTAATTAGAGAAAGTTGGAAAATATTTTCAGGCTTTGAAAAAAGTACTAAATATTTTATAAATTTTATAAGTATTAACTTTAGCATCATATAATGATTTCTTATATTTATGCGAACAGTATATACATACATACATATAATCACGCCTCTTTCCCGTAGGGGTAGGCAGAGACCAGTTTTTTCCACTTGCTACGATCCTTACATACTTGTTTTGCTTCGTCCACTTTCATTATTCCCTTCATACATGCTCTACGGTTTAGGGTACTCTTGACCTGGCCTTTTTTCAAGACGTCCCTGATTTGGTCTAGAAATGTCCGCCTAGGTTACAACACTTACATTCACACTCGCCTTATACACTTTTTTCGTCAATCGTTCTTCATTCATTCTCTCAACATGGCCAAACCATCTCAGCATACCTTTCTCAATTTTTGTCACTACATCTTCTTTCAGACCACAACGTTTCCTTACCTCACTATTTCTTAGCCTGTCACTCAGTTTAACTCCTATCATACTTCTTAATGCTCTCATCTCAACTGCATTTATTCTGCTTTCATGTTTCTTCTGCCATACCCAAGTTTCACTTCCGTACATGAGTGTCGGAACCAACACCCCCTCATGCACAGCCAAACGAGCCTTGTTAGACACCTTCCGACTGCTCATAAAGGAGTGCAAAGCTCCATTCACCATGTTTCCTGCATTCACTCTTCTTTCGATATCACTCTTACACTTTCACTCTTTCACTTTCCCACTTTCCGAATAGTACACATGAATGAAACTATGTTTACGGATTTTATATAAAAATAATATTATAATTTACTTATATTTATAATATAATAATTTACAAATACACGCAGGGTGGATGCCCCTATTACCAGCCCCGCCCCTAATGACAGCCTTTTTGTCTTTTTGCTTGACAAATAAGGTTTCTGGTGGTTTTATTTACCAATCGGTAACATTATAATCGACCTGTCAGCGTCAGTTGTAAATCAAAACACGATAGTAGCGGACGACATCTATTTCGCTGTTTTTATGACAAGTTTTGGTCCCGTTAAAGTAAGTTTTATTTTTCATTATTTCATCCTTATATTTTGTGATTTGCATGAATATTACTAGGGACATAGTAATGCATATATTTATAAGAAAATTAACAAGTTCTTTATCTTATATTAATGGGGCTGCAATAATATATACGAAATGTATGGAGTTCGTAATGGCAGCCTGACTGGCTCTTATTTGATTTAACGGTTTTTCCTAAAGTACCTGATTGCAGCCACGTGATATCAATTAGGGTTGTCATAAAAAAAGAATATATTATGATATTTTAGTCATTGTCTAAGAGAAATTTCATTCGTATATTTTCTTATATTGTGTTAAGCATTGACATTGAATCTTAGTCTGTGATTAAAAGATAAAGAAATATAAGAAATTTTTTAATTTCTTAAAGGTTTCACTACTAAATATTAAACTGATTTCGGTAAGTTTTATCTAAATAAAATTGAGATATTTTCGCAGTCACAGACTACCAATTGATGGCTCGGTAGTGCAGTGACTAATCGTTTGGATGTCGCGCCGCGGAATTGTAGATCGAATCGCACGAAACAAGTGTTTTTATTACCTACATATAATTTTCTGGTTCTGAATGTTTGTCCATAATCAATAAATATAGGTATGTGAAATGCCTCGACTCCGTAGGTAATGTTACGTGTGCGATTGCAGTATTGGCGGTATTTGTTCGTATTTTTCGTCTCGTTCGATGCATAATGTAACGTTAAATTAAATATTTTATTAATCTGTTTGTAAAATATCTTAAATGACATCTAAGATATTTTACAAACAGTTGTTTCTTATGAACAGATTTTGAAGGTTTTATTTATATACATATTGTAAAATCTATTTGCGTTAAAAATTTGTTATTTGGGAACTTGGGATATGAAATAAAAAAAAAATCAAAAATTGTTTTTTTCTTTAAAAAGATCATACATTATATAAGTATGGGAGTTAGCGAAACATCCTTTTAAGTAAATATATACTTGTGGAGGGATGCCCCGCTCTTTTTTAGCAATAATTAAGTAAACTTAAGTAAACACAAAATAATTTAATAAAATAAATACAAGAAACTAAGCTTATATTTATTTAATGAGGGTTTTATATAAGTGTGCGAGTTTATGGGTGCGCGCGCTATATATATATATATATATATATATATGTATATATATATATATATATATATATATATATATATATATGTGTGTGTGTGTGTGTGTGTGTGTGTGTGTTTGCGTGTGTATATGTACACATGTGTGTGTTTGGCTGCATATGTAAAATTTATTTAATGACTTTTAGTAATGCCTCGACCTCATCATAATTAAGTTTCAAGAGCTATTTTGTAACTGTCTTTATGAACTCAGTTCAGTGAATAAATGTCTTGTTTTTGTTGACTTTATTGTATAAATAACCAACATGTCTTTTAAATTGGTGACTAGTAAAATTTGTCTTGACTAGAGTTAATTCAAAAGTTTTTCCTCGTCTATTACTAATTTTGCAGTCAGTTGTTTTATGTTTTGTTAACAACACATTTAAAATGTATAATATTCTAACACTTAGTAAACCACTAACTGAGTAAAGTTCTTCTGTAGGGAATCTATATTATTAATTTTAAATCACCTTTATTAATGATCCTTAACCACATTCCAGTTGTAGGACTTTCGTTTTCGTAACACCTCCCCAACCTGATATACAATATGTTAAAATCGATTCGGCTAGTGCAGCATATATTTGATTTAATAGTTTATGAGTTGCGACATGTGCGTGTAGCTATTTAAAGATCCAAATAAGTTAACGTAATCTGTTATTAGCTGCTTCTATATGTGAATGCCATGTAAGCGTTTGGTCTATTATAACCCCCAAATATCTAGTACCATCTCCTTTTTCTATAGTAGGACACTTTCAATTGTTACGCAAACCACAGTTGTGGATTTTGAGATTATGTGTTATGGGTTGTGACCGTTTGTTAAAAGAAAAGCATACATTTTGTCTAAGACATGTTAAGGGTAAAAAACTTTATTTCAAGTCAGTTCGCATTTTTGTACAGTCAAAATTCTGCTGTGTCGTAGATTTCATCCCATGATTTACCCGTGAAAACGATAGCAGTATCGTCCGCATAGGAATAAATCTTACCATTGTCAAGTTTTAATCTACAGAGGTCATGAATATAAATGAGAAATAAGGTAGGGCCTAGTACACTGCCTTGAGGCAACCCAAAGTTTATTTGAAGATCATTACTGACATAATTTCCTATTTTAGTACTTTGCGTTCTGTTCCTTAAATAATCTCTCATTAATTCTAGTTGGAATTCCCTTATACCGATCTTTTCCAACTTCCTAACAAGCATGGGAACAGAGACGGTATTAAATGCCTTTCTTAGGTCCAAAAATACAGTAAAATATTTTTTTATTTTGGTCAAGGTGATCAACTATATATGTAGTTAGATCTATGACAGACTTTTCTGTGTTTTTTCCTCTTCTAAATCCATATTGTGTTTGCGACCTATAATTATTTATATCATCTCTGCCCCCATCCTTGTATACAAGTGTAATAATAGAACGTTTAAGGAAGGTTACAAATACATTTTTAGAAATACAGAGGTTAGCCAAGTGATAAACTATCGGCACTAATAAAGAACTGGCCAATTTCACAAATTTTGTGGGTTAACATTATCACAATCCGGAGCGCTATCGGATTTTAAGTTCTTGAGTATACTAAGAACTTCATTGGGATTAGTATCGAAAATGGCGTAAGATGAGAGCTGGTTATTAATTATTGTTCCTTTGAATGTCATCGTCAAGCTTACACCCAATACTTGCGAAAAAATTATTGACTGTATTAACTGATTGAGTAGGGTTTGATTTTGATACAAAAATTCATTTTTAAGTTTTGTACTGACTGCATCATTTACGTTTGACAACCTCCGCCATATTTTTTGCTTATTGTTATTATTACTATTACTCTTTTTTACAATGTTTGTATAATAAATAATTAAAAGTGTGTAAGGAACACACTTTTGAAAATACCTATAATTCAATGATTTTGAGCACTTTATTGTTATGCGTGCATTAAGAATCCTAACATTGTTTTTCAAACAATACTAACAGTGTTGTTAACGGTAATAATAGCCCCTTTTACACTTCAATTAGGCATAAAATGTTAGGGGGTGGTTCCCGCTAGTAGTGAAATGGTGTATTCGAAACTGCGACTTTTGAGTTGTGTCCTTAAACATAAAGCCACCGTGGTCTTTTTTGTGATAAAATAGATAAACTATGCATGAGCAATGTGGGACTGAAAGATCTATCGCTTCACATTGGAGCCAATTCACCGGAATGTTCTACGTACCTTTTAGCTATTCTCACTCATTTGTTTTGCTGGCGTGTCATTAAGTACCGTAGCCTCTACAATATATTTTTATGCCCCTCTTCAAATAGTGTCACAAAATGTTTTATTTATAATATTTAAAATGTAAGTATGATAATATTCAAATACTTTTTGCTGACTGCCTCGTAAGTCTAATAGTCGTAAACGCGAGTACTGATGATGAGTCCTGGTTTCGAATCCTGGGTCGGGCCAAAAATTCAGTTATTGCGTTTTTACATCCAGATGCTTAGGGCAGCTGCTCGGAGTCAAGAAGTCCGCAGTGTTTCAGCGCCGTGCCTCGGAAAGCACTGGTTCGTGCGAAAGCTATATGTTTTATGGGTGGTAGAAATTCCGTTCCGCCAAGGAGTCCATCTAGGTAGAAAACACCCTCTTACCTATTTCTAACAGTAGTACATGCACAGCGAAAGGGTAGAAAGAGAACCATAAGTGGTAAAATTAGGAAGAGTCATGGGCCACAACTACAGCCAAATGGTCTGCTCATCGGAGTGTACCAAGGTTGATGCGTATACTTGTATAACATTCATCGGGACCCTCCTCCTTTTTGGGAAAGATTGTGATGGATAAATGGATACTGCTGGCTATAGCCCATGGGCACCTTTTTATAGGATAAGGGTAACAAACTAGCACACCGTCCACCAGACGGTAAGTGGTTGCTGTGGCCCATAGACGTCTACAACTATCCTCGATTACCAATCAAAATGCAGATGCGCTGTCACCCGTGAGGACTTAGCCTTTGGTAGTTAAGGACTGGCTTATAGTAGTAAAAAAAAATCTATACCTCTTGAGACAATACTAAAAAGACCATTTGACATAAATGAAGTGGAGAATATTCTATAACAAACCAATAGCTGCCGATATTTGGCTCTACTATTTTGGGTCGGATTTGCCTTAATCACCACGTTGGCAGGCTATGCGATCTCACTACTTGATTTATCACAGCTTTGACGCTACTTCTCGTTGCACCTGTGTATTTTATACATACGAGTAGCATAAACACGATGGTATACCACCTTCTATCGAAGACCAAGTGAAAGTATTGATCTGTACGCAGGCGGGCAGGCAGAGGCAGGGCGTCAGGCGCTATGCACCTGAGTTAAATGAAATTTTCCGCAAATTATACTACAAAACGCGGGTAGTAATATAAGTCGCGTAGATAAGAGTGTGTGCCGAAAAATTTGATCGGAGCACAGACACTTTATGCGACCGTCGAAAGGAAGCGCTTTAAGTTTGCGACAAAACACACTTACTTAGTGGAAAGATTCGTAGCCAGTTAGATGTGGAGTACACGCTTAGTAAGCTAAGTAAATATACTTTGTTAAGCCTTGCTAGTTTAAACACCGGATATAAGACCGAAGTAGTTACGGTTAATATTAGTCATAGGTCCTAAAATGTTACCTTAATAAAAAAAAAAACAAGTAACTCTGGGCTGACGTGTACATATTTTTATTAAAGTATTCGACCAACTACTCAACAAGCACGTCGTGATGCGATAAAATAATCGGAAATTTGGATTCTGACCTCACAACGGAGTAACTAAGACTGCCACCATCGTGAATAAGGCCATCGCATTAAAATATTTTAAGCTTCATTAGCGTAGGAGAGCAGTCTTAACCAGCTCCTAGTTGTTGAATGTTGAGAACAAAATGTCCTTTTTGATTATCGCCTATAATTATGCGTTCTGTACGTCGATAACTGCAATCGAACTGGAGCGAAGTAATTTTTTTATGAATCTGTAAACGTATACGAATACGCGTAAATTTACTCCACGAGGAGATGTGTTCATTAAGATCTAAAATAAGACAAATTTCTAGATTCGCCATAGTGATGAGATGTGCCGTTATTTTCTGTTCCGCTGAGTAATCTAGCGCTACTCTTATCGTCTACATTATTTGTGGGTCGTGTGAGGTTCTTGCGCGTACCTGCGCGGATCATTTGACCACAATAGTGTGAGGTACCCCTCGATAGACAGTTTTATTTTTAATAATCTGAGTTGTTGCTGGAAAAATGCCGCTGTCCATCTCATCTTTCATTTCCCATTGTCACCCCTTACGTCATCCACAGGCAGGGCCTGATTTACCCACAGGAGGCGCTGAGCTTGCCTTTGTAAGCACCAATTATGTATAGAATAAAATTTCTATATCAGGCACTGTCTACGGGACGTCATTAGGTAGTGAATTATTTTAAAAATATTACATTACACGGCAACTTTTAAATTTAAATAGTTCTACTTGATCAAATTTAAAACCAGTGTGCAATTATCAGATCGTTTATGAATTAAAAAGAAATATGTGAAGAACTCTTCAAGTTGACGATGAAAATTGTTTGCAAAAAACATTTTCTTTTAAACATAGTTGTTAAAGCTTAAGAAACCAGTGGTTGCTTTATATCCACATAGTTTGCAATATTCCCTTTGAAAAAAAGATGCAGTTGCAAAACTTAAGTTAAAATCGTTGAGGTAGAAGTTTCTTCAGAAAATAAAAATATAGCATAAAACAAGCTTATTGCAACAGCACGTTAACTCAGTTTCTAGCCGTTTTAATATGCCGCAGCCGGCTTAATAAGTTAACGAGATGGTAATACAGCCGTTCTATTAGGCCATAAGATCTATGGGCATATATGCGTTGTCACATCTTACATGATAAAATAGTTAAAACCTGTAATTAAATCAAATAATAAAATTTTATTGAAAACGTATTAATTATAAATGAGAAGTTATTTTGGTAAGTATTTCATATTATTAACAACTAGCTGTGCCCCGTGGTTTCACCCGCGTATATCACGCGTCTGTGCCGCGCGATATGATATGACACTTCGCTCATTTAGTTCAATCATTTTAGCTAAAAAAATTGCAAAATTGCGACGCGTATTCTCTCTGACTTGCAAGACGATTTTCAGTTTCTGATAATGATTCTCCATTACGACGTATTTTTAATGCCCTCGCCTGGGAACTATTTCTGGAAAGTTGAGATCTTGATCTTTTGGGCATTTTTCATTATTCATCAGCAGGTAAAAACAAAACGATAAAAAAAATTAAAAGTGCCCTTGTACTAAATTATTTGCTCAACTGTTGAACAGGAATTACCTATATAAAAATGTAAGTGAAAAATTATAAGAACTACTAAGTTACTAAGCTGTTTGGATAGTTAAATGTACAATATTTATTTATCAGTTAGTACCTACTGAATATCTAGTCAGGTCATAAATTCTGTCACATGTTTAATATAAAATAATTGAAACAAGTTTATTCATTATGTAACCATTTATATACCAAAATGAACTTAACAAAACATAGATTCTTATGACACTAAAGTTTATTCAAAATGACCTCCGTAATTTTGAATACAGACCTTCAATCTGCGCGGCCAGTCGTCTATCAAAGCACGAACGAGGTCCATGCCAATATCGGCGGCTGCCTTAATCAAGGATGTCTTGAGTGACTCCAAATTGGAATGAGGCTTTGAGCACGCCTTTTCCTCCAAGTGTTGCCATATCTTGTAATCTAACGTATTCAAATCTGGACTGGAGGAGGGCCAGTCTTCGTGCCGGATGAAGTCGATTTCACGCGCCGCCAGCCAGTCTTGTGTGCTCTTCGCTGTATGAGCTGGCGCCGAATCTTGTTGGAATACCCAGTGCCTGTTATTGAACATGGTATGAGAAACAGGTTCCACAAGGTTCGTCAGGACTGTATTTTTATACACAACTGCTTTCGTTTTTACACCTTTCTCACAATAATGTACCTCTGTTAAGCCCCAATAAGAAACTCCCAACCATACCATGAGCGAGGATGGAAAATGACCTCGTTGGACACGCGCAATGCGGTTGCTCGCTTCTTCACTACTGTGTGCGTACACTACCTTATCATTTTGTTTGTTGTAGCTCTCTTCTACGGTAAAAATTTTTTCATCCGAATAATCCGAATCCGAAAAATCCGAAGAATTTCCCGATATTCTTTCCCGCGTACCGCTTCAACAAAGCGCGGCATCTCTTCAGTCTCAGGTCTATTAGACGAGCATTCAAACGATGTCTTGTTTTTGTTCGATATGCCCGAAGCCCTAAGTCTTCATTTAACACCCTTTTCACCGTGGTTCTGCTTAACCCCATCTGAAGGGTCAACAGTTTCTGCTTACGTTTGGGATTTCTATGAATTCGCGCCTTCACAGCTTTTATCACTGCTGGAGTGCTAACAGACCGAGGGCGACCACTTCTTGACCAGTCATCTACACTAGAGTCTTCATTGTATCGTTTGATGGTACGATAAACGAATCTTTTGGTTATATTCAAATTTTTCATTATGTCAAAAATTTGAATTGGCGCGTAACCGCAACAATGCAACGCAATAACTGCTGCACAGTCTTCTTTAAGCGTGCACTCCATATTTAAAAATGAGTAAAATTCTAAAAAGTATAATATTTTATTTTCATGAACAATTCGAAATTCGAATTCAATAAACTTTTTTGTGGCCAGCATTCTAAAAGAAAAGTTTTTACTGTGTGACAATACTTATGACCTGACTAGGTATAACATAAAAAAATGCGTTTAGATTTGAAAATAACTTTTATTTGGTGAAAAAAATAACTTTTTAGTTAGGTTTAAATTTAATTTATTTAATGAATTTAAAGCGAATTCAAAATATTAAAGTTATTAGATTCCGCACACAACCGCTTCTTAGGGGGCAGACTGCGCTAGTGGGGCGCGCGGTAATTAATTTTTTGACATGGACTCCCAACCCTCATCTCAGTGACATCCGCATCGCACGGTGCTGGCAGTGTAAGGATTTTTCGAAGTTACTATTGAATATTATAACATGGAAAAGTAGTTATTATGAGATAACTGTAATAGTTAGACATATGGTATCAGGGATTTTTTGTAGATATTGATGTCCTCTATAAAACTGTAGCACATCACTTTGCTCTATTGTCAATAGTTTCCGCAGCGTACGTGATATAAGGATTTTTTTGGTATTTTTTCACACCTTGGGTTACATTAACGAAGTTTTCATACGGATCCCTAACTTTTTTGAAAGCATTCTCTTGCCTATGTTCATCAAGAATAATGTAGAATTCTAATGGTGCAAGAATTTTTCAAATCGGTCTAGTAGTTTCATAGCCTATTCAATTCAAACAAACAAACAAACAAATCTTTCCTCTTTATAATATTAAAATAATAGTGTAGATAAGTTAAGCTGCGACTCTACCGTACTGTGGTAATGTGACTTTATAGTGATAGTATAAAAATATTCACTACCCTATGTCGTAAAAGACGACAATAGGAAACAAACCATGAAATGGGCAGCAGCGTCCGTTAGGAGGACGTAAAAAAAAAATTCGATTGCCAACCCGTCTATCACCGGTGAAATGAGCCTGGTGTGGCCCTTTGGTCATCCTAAAGCCGACACTCATGAGGCGAAATGGGGTGAGTGACGGTTTCTCTTACTACGTAACTCTCACTATGTATTCTGCCTAATATTATATCATAAGATATGTGTGGCGATAGCATGTTGTAACACTTTATTGCACACAAGCTGGCTACATTTATTTTTTGGCACCCGTTAAACTAGACCCAGAAGCCGGGCAGGAAGTATTTGTGTAATATAAATATAAAATATGGTCAAGGAGATGATCCATTCATTAGCGTGCGAACAATAGAAAATCCGCCCGAGCTTGAAAGAATACTACTACGTTTAATAGCTTCAATATTTCCGTATATGAATAATTCAAGATTTCAGTATTGAGTTTTGGCTTTCATAAATAAGGTTTCTTGTCAAATACTTTTTTGAAGTGAAAATTTTTATCAACGTAGTAAAAAAAAAATTAATATGATATTACATTATAATAAAAAAACGTTACGTTTTTGCAGGGGCTGGCAAAAACGTAACGTTTTTTTATTATAATGTAATGTCGTATTAATTTTTTTTGGGTAAATAATAGTATACTTATGCACTATTATTTACCCTACTTATGTAAAATATAAAATAAAAGAATAATATGTCATAAAGAAGTTTCACTTAGTATGTGTATACATAATTTCACGTTCACACATTTTCATTTTCTTTTATATAATTGTTTTTTTTTTTCAAAACTTGACCACTGCTTTAAAAAAATATATTTATTTCCACCGCATGGCTTCATAGTTTGTCACCAAAAAAACCTAATTTTTTACCTGTCAGTTTACGTAACAAAGTTTTATTTTTATATCCACTACGTGCATTTGTAACGTGTATCCCATCAAGTGTGCTCGTTTTATAGCATTTTTAAAATATCGGCAATAAAATTTTTGTCACGTGTTATCAGTACGAAAGAAAAATGCAATTAAAATTATGTTAAAACTCAATACAAATACTATGAGTTTATGATTTTATTAGTTGGCGTGGTCTATAACATATTGCGTTTCCAACAAAACTACTGTAACCACCGTTACCGCGCGAAAATATTCATTTTTACAGAATAATGATCACACGTTTTCTACATCCTGATGGTAAGTGTATGCGGTTCGCAAACATATTTATTTAATCCTCGCTTAACAATCCAATTTGCTGATGCTTTGTCAACCCCGAGTACTAAGATAAAATGCCTCGTTTCAAGTAAAAAGTGTTTCCAATTCTTTACACTCACCATTAGAAACATTTTAAAATTTATGTAATCTCAAGCAACAACTATGTCAATTTGCAAGATTGACATAATAATGCCATATAATTTGTGGATTTGTAAATTCTCACTAGCAATCTAAAATCAATAATGGAATTATAGGATAGAATTCATAGAAGTATAGGAGAGGAGTCGGAGATGGAGTCTTCGATAATATTTGGTTTATATTTTATATAAACAAGGCTTTTTCAGTATATATTATATAATTGCCCTACCTCCTGTTTATCAGAAACTTACTATCAGGTAGAATTGTAAACAAAGACTGATTGATTAACATTCTTTAGTCCATAATATTACCATAAAATAAAAATTCTAATGAAGTAAAACTAATTGAAATTAAATTCCAAACATTTGAACAACTTTATAACGAGCGCACAGCACGGTTTCAGCAGCGGCTTATTAGTTACAACTAACTCGTCAAACTTTACCTCAGATCTGTTAGCAGAATTAGGTACTGGAAAACACATCGATGGTATTTATACCGATTTTAGTAGCGCATTTGATAAGGTTAATCATCAGATTTTAATAAACAAGCTTTAACTCTTTAAATAAATAGTTCGAATCATATATAAGCCGGAGACCTCAGACGGTGGTAGCAAAAGTGGTTGAATGTAAGAGATACTCGCTCTGGGGTACCACAAGGTTTCCATCTGGGGCCTTTGTTGTTTGTGACCTTCATAAATGATATATGGGAACGCATTGCAACTGTTCACTTTTTGATGATGATTTTAAAATTTATAAAATTGCAAAGTCAGATGAAGACACTAAATTAAAAACACAAAGATCTTGATAGAATCACTAATTGATGTGGCATCAATAGTATAACTCTTAATGTTAACAAATGGCTTCATGTAAAATATACCAGAAAGAAAAACATGGGTGAGTATCATGGAACACTTAGTTGGAACGAAGTACTTTTCGTAGTATATTATTATTGATAAATGTATTATATTATTAATGAAGAAATACAAATAAATGAATTATTATCGTATATTAAAATAAAGCGTCATTTAATATAAAATAATATTTCTTTCATGGCTAAATAAGAAAAAGTGTGAGGGAGATGGATATTATTCAATCTCGCTTCCTTATACCCACCAAGGTCCTCTACACTACGTCAGAAGGGCTCTTGATGGAAAAATATTACACTTTTTATCGCCTGGCCCCATCCGCCAAATTAGTACCGTCCGATAAGGAACTTCGTTCCAAAAAGACTATTGTCTCTAGTTACTCTATTGAAAAACAAAAAAAAAAATATTGAAAAAGCCAGGTAGATCCTTGGATTCACTAGGCTAAACACAAAAGGATTTACCTGCAAGACTAAAATTATTTTGTACATCACGTTTTCAAGAAGTTGCCACGAGTTTGCCAGTGTCATTTGGAATCCTTCCTATGACATTCATTCCCAACTCATTGAAAGCGTAAAATGCGCTTTTACAAGGCACTTAGCATTCCATGCCACTAGTATCTCACACATACATCCCTATAATCAAAGATTGCTAGATTTTAAAATGATGTCTCTTCGAAGTTGGCGGGACATACTTAATCTATGTTTCTTGCATAAAGTAATCGATTCCAAAGAAAGTGCACTAAGCTGCTTGAACGGGTTTTTCTATCAGTACCAAATAGATATCCTCGCTGTTGAAATTATTTAAAAAAAAATCTTTTTTCCCTTTTTTTCCTCCTATATATTTAAAGGTAATTGTTGGTAATTGTTATGTATGACTGTTATTGATATACATACCTATTAGTGAGCGTGTTACTTTTCATATAATTTAGAGAGGTAATGTGCAGTATGCTTATTGTAAGTTAAAATATAAGTTAAAATTTAAAGCAACAAATATCACATTTGTAAAGTTGGATAGCTATTAGATTTTTTTACTATATGTCGTGGTGGCATAAGAGAAACCATCACCCTATTACTTCCCGCGGATGTCGTAAGTGGGCGAAAATGGGAAATATAAGAAAGAATTCAGCATCTACAGGTGGCGGTATAACAAACTCGTTTACGCCAGATGTAAAATATCCTGTACACTGATGGAGAGCAGCTTCGAAGCTGCGAGCCATCTGATACTGTGATCGCCAATTTGCCTATTAAGCGTGGCGATTAAAGCAAATCTTCCCTATAAAGGAAAAGTGCTATATTCGGCGTTGGACGTTTACTTACTAATAAAGAAGAATGTGAATTATTCGCGTAAAAATATAAAATCGTTAAAATTTTTAGCAAAATTTTGTAATTGCCGTACTTTTATTGTTACAAACATGATCTCACATAATTTTTATCCTATTAATAATCCATTTTTCATACCGGATATACTTACTATGTATTTTGGCATGGCGCACACTATGACCTTCTGCGAAAGTTTAATTAGACATTCCTGCAATATGATTTTTGAATTAAAAGCCAATAAAGTTATGTTCATCAATATCATCAGCATCATCATTATTACAGCACTTCACAAGTCCACTGCTGAACATAGGCCTCCCCCAAGAAATGCCACAAAGCACGGTCCTGAGCCACCTGTATCCTCGACTTCCTGCATGTCTTACCAGATCGTCACTCCGTTTTGTGAGGGGACGCCCTACACTTCGTCAGCTGGTACAAGGCTGCCAATCGAGAACCTTTTTCCCATCGGTTATTGGTTCTTCTAGCTATATGGCCTATTTTTCCCTATTTAATTTTATTCTATTAGAAATTTAAGGCAACTAGTAGGCACTATAAACTATATAAACAAAATGGGTTGAAAGAGAGTAATTTTATAATATGTTACTACTGTGTAATATTTAATAGTAAAATATATTTTTTTTACTATTCAATGCCATTGCTTGACTATTATTTATTCTGATGGTAAGTGGTGATTCAGCCGAAGATTGAAATGCGCACTGACTTAAGAAAAGAAGAAAAGCCTATTCAATCTTGCCTTGAAAACATCACTTAGCATCCACATACCATCACACATACACACACACACAAACACACACACACACACACATATAGATTGTTTAGTTTCATAATAAATCCGGCACCGCTTTGAATCATTTTTTTGTCTGCAGCGTTCATAAATTAGGCGACAGTAAAATTCGGTAGGTCCTAAATTAAATTCTTCGGCATGGAATGTGTAATTTATACAGCCTTATTACATTATATATAAGATTTTCTGCAATATACCTAAGTCCATGTGGCAGGAGACAGATTTAAAATTTACTCTTATTATCAGTAATTTTGTATAAGGCGTACCTTATATATTATTATAAATTAACCTTCCTAACGTTACTAATATCTGAATTCCGTTTATTCTGTCTTTTAATACAAATAAATGTGCACAAAAAAAGTCCACTTGCTGATACAGTTTTTTTTAATACAAGTAATGATTCACGAACGTAGACTATAACACGAGCACAGTCCACCTGATAAGAGGTTAATGCGTGGCCAAAAACCACCTACATCTAGCATCGATTGAGAATCAAAATTCCTTGATGCCTTCTTACTCCTGAGGATTAAGATAGGATATCTCGTTACTCTAATACAGATGTTCTTTAGTTTACGTCACGCACCATACAAGACAATGCAGCACTGTAGGTGATTCTTCTCTGATCAAACTGATCTGTGCATGTTACAATGTGGCTTTACAATAATATGTATGTATATTTTGAGCTATTTTAATAAGAATATTAAGTAGCATATGCGTTTAAAAATAATGTCACAGAAGTCATTAATAATCTTAAATAAAATCAGCACCTGTCCCCGACGGCATCAGTAATAGGCCGATCAAGTTACTTATAGCGCTATTATTTTTCCTCCTAGTTAGAATTTTTTTTCGCTACTCACAAGGTGTTTTTAATCGAACATCTGTTAAGAGGCGAACTTACTAGGAATCTCAATACCATTTTTTATTTGTATAGAAATACAAGATAGACATTCCACCATCATTATCATCATCATCATCTCATAGTCTACAAGATGTAAATGGTGCCTTCCCCTAATAGGAATAAAATAAAAATATTAGAATAGAGTACTTAGAACTATTTTGTATTTCGGTTGTTCATAGGCGGCGGTAATCATTTACCATCAGGTGAGTCGCATGCTTGCTTTCCCCTTCTTCTATAAAAAGTGGAGTATTTATCAAAATTATTGCGGTTGGCAAAATAATTACGTGTCATCTTATAAACGTTATTAGGTATTGGAAACAAAAATGGAGCGAGTGCCGCTGAATCAATGTAAAGTTATAGCAATATAATTTGTGCTAGCAGTATACTTATAGCACCATAATTTAGACCACACAGTTTATAGATTTAAAAGTATTAATTTATTGCATTGATCGAATTCTGTTGTGGTAATTAATATAATGTTTTTTTTTCACTTTCCAATTTTAGAGTCTGTGCAATTTTTTTATTTTTCTAGCACTGAGATTTTTATTTTTTCAATATTCTACTGTTAAATGTAAATGTGATCCTCGAAAACGTCTCATAAAATCGTAAAATCGCAATTTCTGAAGGGATACTGAAGAAACGAATATTTCCGATAGAATTTTATTTCGATATGGAGTTTCTTATTGGCATTGTAATCCTACCGGCCTGGAAACAGCTGGCTTTTCTCATAAATGGATTTAGTTTAATACTACTGTCACTGCTAAGAACACAATTTTTGTACAAATCTGTTCAATTTCTTTTTTACAATGCAGTCAAGTTTTACGAAGGTAACACCATTTTTCACCCCCTCAGTGGTTGAATTTTCCAAAATCGTTTTTTAGTGTGTATCTACGTCGAGCAACTTTACATGTCTCCGAAAAATTTTTTTTATTTCTCTTACATGCTGGTTTCCTCACGAGGTTTTCCTTCACCGCTGAACACAGGATAAATCAAAATTTAAAAGTACAACTCTCTATTTTTTGGTGCCTTCGGGGATTGAACGCGGATTGCTCGCGCAATGTGTAATCAACAGCGAACGCTTAGTCTCTGAACTACCACGGCTCCATTATACAATTTTTTATTAGTTTTTTTTTTATTAGTAAAATTTAAAACATATAATAAAAATATCGCTGTTTAGTTAACAGTAAATAAGAACAACAATTGGAGAAGCGATTAATTGATATTGCCTAAACCCAAGAAACTTTGACGCTTTTAAATAGAAAATCGATTGTAACAAAGCAGTTGCTTAAACCTTGTTAATTATGTCAGAGGAACGGTGTTTCTAGAGTTTCTAGACCGTACGGAATTAATTACATGTAAAGAACATTGCTCTTCTCTATAGAGAGAGTTTATTAAGATTTTAAGCTGAAGAGGGTTCATTATTACTACGGGGATGCTTGTGGCTTTGTTTTGAGGACAATTATACAGAGGCCGAAAACGCTCGTACTTCGGCGTTAAAATACGTTGTAAAGTAAAGTACATAGTTACGTATAGTTACAGCCCACATTTTCCGCTTCTGGGCAAAGGCATCCCATCATTTTGAGAGGTTTATAACGTATTTATTCCATTGCGCTGCTCGAGTGAGTTTTGACAGTTTTCATTTGTTCTCGAAACATCTTCAAATTTTCTTCCCTACCGCTCGCAGTTGCAGTTAACATTTTCATTGGTGCCGGCGGGGATCGAACCCAGGCTGCATGATTTCTGTTTAGTGTAGCGAGCACTTAGCCCTGATTTACCACGGCTTATCCTGAGATATGCTACCTAGATTAAAAAATTCACTATCGTAAAAACTCACAAACGTATGAATAAATAACATAAACAAATAAATAACAAACATCCTTTTACAAACAATAAGTACGGGCTTTAAGGACCTCAAAACGTAGAGATTTGGTATTAAAATTACATTAAAATAATTTCTAAATAAATAGTTATATTGACGGCTCCGTGGCGCAGTGGGTTAGCAATGAGTTACTGTGTTGAGGGCTGCGGGTTTGAATCCCGTACGGAACAAGTATTTGTATGGCCTACAAACAATTGTTCCGGATCTGGACGTTTGTCCTTGTGCAATTTATGTTTGTAAACTGTCTCCACGATACAGTAGAAAATCCTAGTGTGGGGGTAACGTTTTATATTAAAAAAATATGTATAAGTCTTATTCAATGCCTCATATTATTACGCCGAAGGTGCCGTAAGAAGGCGACAGAAAGAAATGAAACTGGAGTTGGGCAGCACCATCTTCCTTATAGCAATTCAAAATAATAAAAAAAAAACGGTTGCCATTCCGCTTGTCATGCTTAGTATTTACAAGTAGCTAATAACTCCACTACGAAGCAAACTATGAGGAGGCCTATGTTCAGCAGTGGGCATTTGATAGGTTTGTAATGAATTAATGAAATAGGTTTTTGAAATTGTGTAGTGAAAATTGTTATACGAAGTATTTATGATAAAGAAAAATCTGGAGACGACATTAATTTGACAATTTATTACAAATCTAAACTTTCAACCCTTTTCACAACATTTATTCCGACGAAATAATTAATATGATTTATGTTAGGATTAATTGCACTTGAAGCCATTTTCGTGGTGTATTAGCGGAAGGAGTAAACAATTCGAGTGATGAATCGCGACGTTTATTGAGAAATTTGAATAGTAAAAAAGATAGATTTAAAAAATTATTAACTAAAACGCCGTGCACAGGCTCAGGTTACAATTTGGAAGTCGATAGTTAATCGAATGCATCATTGGTTACTCTATTTCGGTCAAGGAGTTTATCTAGTATGTAGTTCTTTTTTACTTATATTTGCTATTTTGAAGTATTCTAATTAACACTTTCTCCCCATCAGATGACATTTGATAATGCTTTTCATCGGAGTTTATGAAGCTAATTTATATTTATAATAAAGCAAATGTCACCACACACATTCGACATATTATAATATTCACGTGAGCGTAAAAATAAGTAAACTTACATATTTAATTTTTCATTGTCTTTCTCCTGTTTTCCATATTCGTGGAAGTTAGCACACATTATTCCTACAGCCAAGGTTGCTAACCCTACATTACCTTCTGAATTTCGACCTATATCTATATTACCATTCCTCTCTAAAGTACTGGAACATATTGTTCACAATCAATTTTCTTCTTATCGTAACTCCAACAATATTTTAAGTACATTTCAATCTGGATTCCAGCCCGGTCACAGTACAACAACTGCTCTTCTTCAGATAACTGATGATATCCGTCGAGCCATAGATCAAAAACAATTAACAGTACTCGTTTTATTAGATTTTATTAGTGCCTTCAATTCTGTTGACTTTGATATCATCCTTAAAATTCTTCAGGCTATCAATGTTTCATCTTCGGCCATTCTTTGGTTTGATTCCTATCTTCGGGGACGCTCGCAATGTATCCGCTTCAATGACACTTATTCCAACTGGTGTAATCTTATTGCAGGTGTACCCCAAGGTGGCGTCTTGTCTCCTTTACTCTTCACCGTTTTTATTTATTCTATAACGAAAATAATATCCTCCAACTTCCATCTTTATGCAGACGATTTGCAGCTTTACCGTCACTTTGAGGCATCTGAGGCTAAAATGGCGATATATGCACTGAATGACGATTTGGATAGAATTAATCGTTGGTCCAGATCCCATGGTTTATCTATAAATCCAAGTAAGTCTCAAGCGTTAATAGTAAGCAGCAGATATAATAGTAGTATTATTGATAACTGCACCCTGCCAAATGTGATTATCAATGGCACATCAATTGCTTATTCGGAATCCGCGAAGAACTTGGGCCTAATTATTGACAATAGGTTATCATGGGGTGCTCATATAACGGACTTAAGCAGAAAAGTACATTATACTTTTCACTCGTTAAAACGATTTCAAAGTTTTTTACCCTTATCAACTAAAATCTCTCTTGTCCAAACTCTCATTTTGCCAATCTTAGATTACGCTGATGTCTGTTTTTTGGATGCTACAGAGGAGCAATTAAACAAACTTGAGCGATTGCAAAACCTATGCATTCGGTATATTTTTGGACTCAAGAAGTTTGACCACGTCTCTAAATACAGAAAGCAGCTCAAGTGGCTCCCGATCCGATGTCGCAGGAACACTCGTATCCTTTGTCTTCTTTTTAATATCTTACACAGTCCGAATTTCCCTTCATACCTTCGTAATCGATTCACCTTTTTTAAATCTCCAGATGCAATTTGTAGATCTCACCTAAAAACCCTCTTAAAATTCCCATCCTTTAAAGCTCATTCATATTCCCGTTCATTCTCTGTACATGCAGTAAGACTCTGGAATTCACTTCCTCCTACGATTCGAGAAATCAAAACAGTGACATTATTCAAAAAACGTGTAAAAGAACATTATTTATCTCCGTCTTCTGTGTAAGTTTCCATATTTTTGATATTTACTATACTTTTTGTTATTTATATATATTTAATTACGACTATACATATATTTATTTTATCTTGTATGTATATATGTATGTATGTGTATATAATAACAAAGTGCACACCTTACTATCTTTTATTTATCACATATCTTTTTAACTGGCCTACTGGAAGAAATTTCATAATGAGATAAGTAGCGCCCTTGTACAAACTGTTCATCATGTTGTGTTCTTTCCTTTGTTTGTGTGTACATAAATTGTAAAATAAATAAATAATGTGCCCGCTACTTGACGCTACGGAGCTGAAGGTTATCGAGGTGTTTAATCACTTAGCGATTTTTGTATGATATTGTTGGTTAATATTATAATCTAAATAATTATGTTTCTTTTTAATTTAATTTGTTTGTAAGATGTTCAATAAATACAAAATATTAATGTACACATGAATAAAACACCTAGCCGATTCTTGCTTGCTTGGTAAATATGGATAAAACTGTAAGTATATATACTAAGACTAAACGTCACATATATGTGTTTTTTTTTTTTTTTTATAGGATAAGGGTGACAAACGAGCACACAGTCCACCTGATGGTAAGTGGTTGCTGCGGCCCATAGACATCTACATCTATCCTCTGTTACAAATCAAAATGTAGATGCGTTGTCACCCGTGAGGACTAAGATGGAATGCCTCATTTCCAGTAAAAAGGGCCTCCGGCCACCTGCACTCACCAAGCGAAACGCAGAGGTAAACCTCTGCTTCACGCTGGTTTTCTGTGAGGTCGTGGTACCACCCCGGTTCGAGCCGGCCCATCCGTGCAACAGCAAAAGCTGCCGCGTGGCTCTACCACTGTTAAAGTAAGTTGTGTAAGATGAAGATCTATTTTATTTATTGTTCTTTTGTTACATCATACAACTAAGGTAACAGGCGAACTTAATGCCTGTCGGCATTCCATTCCAGCCAACGCGTAGCGTAGTGAGCTATTGTAGCAACATTATAATAACATAAAGTTATTCTAGAAATAATAGTCACAGATATTTTTTGTATTTTATGTTTTTTCATAAGAAATATAAAACAGAAAAATATATCCTTGTTTATATGCAGCTTAACTGAGCGACATTTACCCAGCAATTTTTATTAAACTGGATTCAGGCTTGACAAAATGGACTGAAGTCACTGAAGTCGCATTTACAGAAAATGCTTATGGGAAAACCTCTTTTATGGTATCAATTATTTTTTAACGGCTTAGTTTTAAAAAGAGGTTATAGTAGATCTTAAAAAAAAACAAATTAGAACAACATTTACAAGCAATCTTGGATAACAGATAAAATACAACAAAAAGCTTTGGCCGTCTTTCAATAAACAATTAATATACGGGTAACCATTAATATATGTAAAGACAAAGAAGTATATACAAGTATATTTTTAGGTCCTTATATATGAAATTGGCGTTTTGTAGAACTGGCCACTTTGATCTAAAATATCTGGCGTATGTTTAGGAATTCCAAATTCACATCTATTTCAAACTTAGGCTTGTGTATTTGTGTTTCTAAATTAGTGATATATTTGTTTACGCGCTATTTAATTTTTCTTTGACATCATTTGGTTCACAATATGGGAAATTTAAAATATTACGTTATTTACGAGTCCAAGTTCCACCGTAGTACCAGTGCTGCAGATACAACTCGAATTATTAATGATGTGTATAATAAAACCATTTTAATTCACCATCGGTTTCCATCATTTTCTTCTTCGGTTCTTCAAGCTATATGGCTGGCTCATTGCTCTCAGCCGTCGTAGCCTAATTAACTTGATATTAATTTTTATTATATATCGATTTATTACTAGATATAATTATTATCATAGTTTCTAGAACAGATTTTAAGTACATCTCTTTATTACGTACATTTGTGAGTTTTACGTAAGTGTCTAATAGAGTGAAACTAAATATACCAAATGTATCTAAAACATACCGAATGCCAGTCAAATGAGGTATCATAAAAATTGATTTTACATTTAGGCAGTATTACGTGTGCAACCGTTTATTCTGCATAAATAATGTTAGCATTTTGTGTAGAACTTAGAGAAATATTCGAAATAATAATGATATACGTGGTAGAGCCATGCTGCAGCTATATTAGAAGTATAGTTGTAGCACGAATGGGTCGCCTCGACCTGGGAAGGACCACGCTCTCACGGAATACCAGCGTAAAATAGCAGCTTGACACTGTTGTGTTTCGTATGGTGAGTGTAGAGAACCGGAGACGCATTTTGCTGAAAAAGAAGCATTCAGGATAGAATGGGTGACGACGCATCTGCATTTTGATTCTTTATTGAGGATAAATCTAGATGTCTATGGGTCACAGCAACCACTTACCATCAGTTGGACTGTGTGCTCGTTTGTCACACTATCCTATAAAAAAATATAGTCCGCAAATAATTTTATGGCGGTAGTTCTTTTCGCACCAATAATAAAGGCAATTTAATGTATTTTATATACGTCCCAGAGTTGTGCACAGGTTTTTTACAATTTCTAAGAGGGTTTAAGTGCAAGGAAAGGAGAATCCTAGACTGTGCCCCACCTTGTACAAAAAAAGATATGAAAAATACTCTTATGAATTTTGAAGATTTTTGTGATAAATCGTTATTTTGTACAAATTGCGGTAAAATATTAATTAGTGCTCAGCAAGTTGGTTGGATTCTGGTTCAATACCTAAACAATGCCCTAAATGCCCTAGAAAAGTGATGGTCACAGTTTGCTGGTCTAGCGACAGTGTGATTCATCACAGCTTCTTACCAAACGGGATGAGCATTACCGCTGATGTATTATGTGAAAAATTTAACACAATGATGGAGAAGCTCGCAAGTCTCCAACTAGCTTTGATCAATCGCTCGTTCCCGCTGCTCCTGCGTGACAACGCGCGTACCTCATACTGCACAACAAATGGTCTCCATGTTACAAGAGCTGGCATTGGAAACTCTCCTTCATCTGCCTTACTCACCAGACTTTGCAACTACATACTTGTACTTTTTCTAGAATTTGGATAACTTTCTGGCGGGAAAGAAATTCAATATCCGAAAGACAGTACAAAATGTCTTTAAAGAATTTGTTTTTGAAACTGCCATTGCGTTGGCAAATATGGATCAATATAGAAAAAAATAACGTTAACTTATTTCATTAAAAAGAAAGTCAATTTCATAGGTAAAGACCTATTTTTTTTTTAATTATCCACACATCCAGTTTTCCTGTCCATGTTTTTCTTCACCGCCGAACACGTGGTAAATCCTCTAAATTGCAATAAATAATTATATTGGTATCGCGCAGTTGTAACCTGGGTTGTTCACGTACGTGTGAAATTTATACTCCTGAACCACCACGGTTTGCCATCCTTCTTTCGGCACGTAAATATTATATAAAACATAGATATCTAAAAAAAAAATATAAAATTAATCAAAATCCACAGCTCATTTAGACAATCTATTATTAAACATTTTATTGGCAACATTTTTAAATTCTTTGGGGCAAACTTCTACTCTGTGCGACTGTTTGCCCACACACTACTATGTGCTTTCTGCACTCCTGCCACATATTAACTTTAAGTATGCCAAATCTCTTACTCCACCGTGCGCGCAATGTGCTTTAAAAGGGGTACAAAGTTTTCTCTTTACGTTTGAATATATAGATTTGTTTCTACACATCTATTTATAATTGTAGAAGACGTGAGCTTAGCCCTAATTTAACTTAAAATAAGGTTCTATATTATTCAATTTTCCATTAAATAAACGATTCCATTCAAATCAGTATTCGTTGCTGATAAAAGCTCTCTAAAAATAATAGACCGGGTTGATATGTGCCTGCCCAGCGGTCGTGTCGATGCACGTCGACTTGACAGTAAAAATAATTTATCTTTTAAAAAACCACTAGGATTTTCATAAGTATCATAGCGGTGATTTACATACACAGGTTGCAATTGGTAGGACATTGATATCAAGAACAATTATTTGAGGGCCAAAAAAAAACTTTCTTTGTGCGGGATTCGAACCCACGGTTGCAACATCGCAACCAAACGCTTACTGCCTCTGCGTTACCGAGTCGTCCAATATTACAAAACATATTCAAATTGAATATAATATTTGCATTGTATTTGAAGATTTATAAAAAAATAATATAATAAATTACTTTAACATTATAGAAGTTTATTTTTATTCTAGCTTATTAGTATTAATGAGATAAAAATAAACAAAAAAATAAATAATTAAGAAAGTAAACTAAAGAAAAAACAATGCAAGTGTTGATACAGAGGCGTTTTACATCTATATAATTAATATAAATTTGTGGCCTGGTAGCAAAAACCCTAGCCAATGATGTCCATATTATGTTAGTTGGACCTATAGTAGTTTGCGATTTATAGGTATCATGTTTATGTGGGAATTTTAACAAAACCTGTCTTTGCCCCCGCGAGGTGGGTTGCCCATGTAAAAAAAGGTACGTGACAACAAAATTTCGGCCACATTTCGGCACACTTTCAATTACTAAAATCCACTACTAACATAACTGACCCTCCGCTGCCTAATCCTAACCGCCATAGCCGTGTTTAACAGTGTTGGTTGTTTCTTTCTCAGTAAGAACATCTTCACATTAGTGTATTTTAAGTTAATTTGAATGAAATAAAGTTGAATGTAATTAAATTGATTTTTTTTAATAAGATAAGGGTTAATCGAGCACACAGTTCACCTGATGTTGTGGTTGCTGTGACTCATAGACATGACACACTATTTTATGCTGGTATTCTGTGAGAGCGTGATCCTTCCCCGGTCGAGCCGACCCATTCGTGCTACAAGCTTACTAATAATATAGCTGCAGCATGACCCTACCACCTATAAAAGTTTATAATTAATGTTGAAATTGTTTGTGCATAAATCTATCTAGATAAATCTAGATGTCTATGGGCCGCATCAACCACTTACCATCAGGTGGACTGTGTGCTCGTTTGTCAACCTATACTATAAAAAAAATATATAAAAAAAATTTGCTTCGGTCCCGAATTTCGTGTCAGGTCTTCTAAAATTTTCTTTATATATTTCGAACACGCAGTTCGAAATACAGAATAGCTTTATTTAAGTATGCAGCTGTGGCCGTATTCCACTGCAGAAGACACATTTTATGATTCTGTTCAGAAATTTAATATCTTCGATGCACATAAAACATTCTGCCGTGATTTTCTTTTAGCAGTTGACGTTTTTGTGTACTTTATATAATATTTCAAATGGTTTCAGAACGTAATAACAAAATTAACAGAACGTGTATTTATTTAACGTACGTGTATTAAATTGTTAATTTATAAGTGAAATAAATAAAATTATGCATAATAAATATTATTTATTTGCGTCAATGGATGTAGGTAGCTACGCTGCAGGACTGCGGTTTGTGGAGTTGCTTGGGAGAGGTGTAAATTCAGCAGTGGATTTGTGACGTAGTGTAATAATGATGATATTATTGACTCGCCTGCGATAATATAATACATATATATGTAATTTTTAACTTTTTCGCCATTTGACTCCTGCCTAGAACCACTCGTTATACATCAAAGCTTACTGGTGTGGTGTTGACAGTATTTTTTACTTATAATAGCTATGATGATGAAGTTCTATACGGTAAATTGCACTCTGTTAGCGTATCGCAGTCGGACGGAAAGACAGACGCCGGTAAATTATTAAATTCCTTTGCTGTACGAATTACGGAAGACGATTTTTCAATGGTAATGTTAACAGTTGTGTATTGGCGGTGTAAGATATCCCATACCCCATTTCGTCCCGCGGGTGTCATAGGCGATCGAAGGCAGTAGTATCTTCCTGATATAAACTCATAATAATAATAATCTGCGGTTGTTAACCCCCTTGCCAAGTGAAGCAACTACGGTATATATATCGCCCTATGTTCATCAGTGGACTTTTGTAGGCTGTAATGGCAATGTTATAACTAATAGCATCTTTAAAATAAAAAATAAAAACTGGGACTGACGGGTAATATAATATATTTATAGAAATAACGAGTAAAATAACTTATATCATAAATAACGTGTGTTCATTTGGTCGATGTTGGTACAACCTTGGCTTACTTATTGCCGTAACCTGAGTGGAAGTAAAAACAATAAATTACAGCAATTCGTAACGCTTTTAATGTACATTTGTAGTATATGACTAGAATGCTTATTTTTTATTAATTTTTTTTTATAATAGCTAGGCAACAGCTGCTACCCTTAAGCTGTGTGCTACTTTGTGGGTAAGTATTTATAGGAACACACAAACATGTGGATTCTCTGGTCTGGTCTGATGTCTCGTTAGTCTAGTAGTTACAAGCCGACTTCTGATTATGGAGTCCAGGTTTCGAATACTGGGTCTAGTCAAAAGTCGATTATCGGGTTTTTCTATCAAGAAAATCTTAGTGGCAGTCCGGATTCAGGAACTTGGCGGTGTTTCAACCATCGGGAATCAAGTAAAACTATGTCGAGTCGTTAAATTGGGAAATAATTACTGTTGAAAACGGTCAAATATCCAAAATGCTAATATTATATTTGTTACTTACAGACTAACAAATTAATGTTATTGTGACAAAATTAAAACTTGTTATCATAACAACATTGTATATTATCCAATAACTTACAATAATTAAACGTAAGTGTAGGTAAGCTTTGTAGTTCTATTGTACAAATCTCGGGAGCGCCAAAATATGTCGTGGAAATAGAAATTTGGCAAAGTGCCAATCGCAATTATAACCAAAATGTAGGATCAACAGGCTGCTGTAGGCGAAATAGCCGCAAATATCACGAATCGATATAAAATGATTTACTAAAGACTACATACAAAAATCCAATTTGTATGTCAGCAATTCTTGTATAATATGTAATTGGCTTCTTGGAAACGGCCCTCTTAGGATGAAATTTAGTTTTTAGATAATGTTTGCTTTCCAAGTTTATCCCTGAGATAATTAAATTTTTTCTAACGCCGAGCAAAACTCGGTCGCTTAGGCGATCATCATCATTACATCTCGTCAAAAGTCAACTGTTGAACTTAGGCCTCTCCCAGTAAACGGCACAAACCACGGTTTTGAGTTACCTGCATCTATTAACTTCCTGCATCTCTTACAAGGTCGTCACTCCATCTAGCCTCCCACGGGCAGCTCTAAGCTTCGCTTGCCGGTACGAGGCTGCCATTCGAGGCAATTCGAGAACCTTTCTTCCCCATAGATTATTTGTTCATCGATCTATATGGCCAGTCTTTTGCCACTTTAGTCTACTAATACATGGAGCTATGTCCGTTACTCTGGTTCTACTGCGGATATCCTAATTTCGAAGTCAAGAAACTTCGAGCATAGCCCTCTTTATAGATCGCTTTTCTGTTTAAGTAACATTAAAAAAAAATCGATGTGCTTATTCCGATCAGTTCTTATTGCAATACGACTTATACATACGTTTAAATTGTGCATTGTACGTTGAAAAAAAATGTATATATTTTAAGTAATGGACAATTTTAAGCGAACTGGTAAACAATTATATGTTTTTTAATTAATATGAAAGTGAAACTACAATCTCGGAGAAAATACAGTCGAATTAATAAATATCTTCTCTTGTATATGTCAACTTGTTAAAAATAAATTTTATTTTAATTCATTCATTTCTTCAAAGTCCACTGAGAGCTAATCCACTGGAAAGGCTTATCTGAGGCTTGGCTCCCCCATAGATTGTGAATATTCGCAATTATTGCCTCCTTAGCGGGTGGGTTGGCGACCGCAGCATTTTTTTATTTGGTGTTGTTATCAAAAAAATTCTGTTTTCTTATTAGGTTTCCCTGTGTCGTTATTACAAGTTTTACCTGGTGATATGCGGTAGTGGGTTCTCCTATGTTGCCACTACAGGGCAAAAATTTTTATTTTGTATTAGTATACTATTGCTTATGTTTTAAAATATTATGTTTTAAAATAGTATAATTTTATTGTTATTAAAAATATTGTGAAAAACATTGATACCAGTTTAACGGTTGGTACTTTACGTTCAGAAGCGAGAATTCATGATTTAATTCAGTATCACTTTACATCGTATCGCGTCCCTATTTACCAACATTAGGGAGAAAATTGTTTATCTCGTTCCATTAAATAAACATTTAGAACTTATCAAACAGAATATTCATCTAGAATTATATAGTAGAAATTTATAACGAAAGCATGCAGTGAAACAAATTGAATCACTGTTAAGTCAAAATCATCGTATTTCATAGTGTTTATCATTAACATTATCAGCTAAGGGAATCAACCATTAGCCTTAGCTTTTGGGGTGTTCTACTAAAATATGAATATTTTAATAAATTCTTCTCCCAAATATACCATATCTCCAATTGTGTTTTTACTCTATTTATTTATTTTTATATAGGATAAGGGTGACAAACGAGCACACAGTCCACCTGATGGTTTTTGTTATAGAAGAGGGGGCAAACGAGCATACGGCTCACCTGGTGGTAAGTAACTACCAACGCCCATGAACAACCGCAACACCAGGGTAATTGCAGATGCATTACTGACCTTTTAGAAAGGTATAAAAGCTCTTGTTGTTGTCATTTTTTCTTAAAGGTCTGAGTCGTATCGGTCCGGAAAAATCACCAGTGGTAAACAATTCAACAGAGAAGTTGTACGAGGAAGAAAACTCCTAGTGAAACGTACAGTTGTGGACCGCCAAGCATCCAGATGGTCCAGATGGATTTGAAGGCTGGAATTAATCCGGACAATTTCTCAGAGTACTCCCCGTGGTAAATTCGATAGCAAATGCAAAGGGATGCAAAATCCCTACGCAATGCCAGTGCATAGAGCCGATCAGAAAAATCTCGGTCGTCGACGATTCGAATGCGCTGGATGCGGTCAAGTGGAAGGAACTGGCACTGGGGTGCCCCGGCCCAGAGATGAGAACAGTATTCCATGTGAAGCAGGCAGGAACTTACGCTTTGTAAAGTTGCAAGCGATGTGCCGGCATGACATACTGTCTCGCTCTGTTGAGCATGCTAAGTTTTTAGAGGCCAATTTGGCCTTCGCTTCCAAGTGGCCACGAAACTGCACACTTTTCGATATGTCGACGCCGAGGATTCCGATGCCAGCTGAGGCAGCAAGGGGAGTACCTTGAATCTGGCGCGATATGATAAAAGGGTCCTTTTTAGCGGTAAACGCGCAAACTTGGGTCTTCTGGTGATTGAACTGGAATAGGTTTAGTGGCCTCCAATCCGAGACTTTCAGCAAAGACTCGACTTCACACATGTTTGTACCGGTACTCGGCGACGTTTTCCTGAGAAATATTGGCACGGCCTATATATAAGGCATCACCAGTGCTGTCGTCTGCATAGCAATGAATGTCACCAATTTGCAACATATCATTGATATACAGGAGAAAGAGCGTTGGTGGTAGCACGGAGCCTTGTGGAAAACCTGCGTTGATAGGCTTGAAATCAGAGCATGTACCGTCTACTACGATCTTGATGCTCCGATCAGCAAGGAAACTGGAAGCCCATAGGAAGGAAGCTTCGAAAGAAGCGCTTTGTGCCAGACCCGATAGATAGCCTTCGCTATGTCCAAACTAACGGCCAATGCCTCCCCCTTGAACTCTACTGCCTCCACCCATCTATGAGTCAGGTAGAGCAGAAGGCCACCAGCTGGTCGAGCCCTATGAAAACCGTACTGGCGGTCACTAATCAGCTGGTGATCCTCAAGGCACCTCATGAGCTGGCAGTTTATAATGGATTCCATTATTTTGGAGAACAAGGAGGTGATGGCGATAGGCCTGTAGTTGGACGGGTCTGAGCGGTTGCCTTTTTTTAAGGATGGGGTATACAAAAACTGTCTTCCATTAATTCGCGACTACGCTTTGGGAGTAGGAGTACCGGAAAGGACGCGTTGAGACCGGTGTCTACCCCGGGGTTTACGTCTTCAGCACGATGGGAGGGACTCCGTCAGGCCCACTCGACTTGCAGACGTCCAGAATGCACGGGTTCCCGAAGGAAGGCGAACTAGCTTCTCGCCAATTCTGCCGATATGCTCAGACCTTGCCTTGGCAATGACGCTTTTGAAGGACCTAGAGGCGGATCCCATTCACCCGACCACTAGTGCCAAAGGTAGCGGCAAGCTGCAGATCGCATCTGCGATTGGAGCGTGAGTGGCACCGTACTCCAGCTGATTAGTGGTCCGAAGAGCCCAGAGGGGCATCGACGGAGACCTGACATCCGTCCAGATGAGAGGTCAGCAGAAGGTCCCACAGGTAAGGTACATGATCCTTCACATCTGGGATCCACGTAGGCAAAGTAACCAGTTGTGTTAGACCATATGCCAAGGCAAAGTCATACACAGATCTACCCGCATGATCGGTTAAACGAGAACCAAGCTATTCAGCGTGGTGGGCGTTATAATTACCGAGTATCACGATCTCTGCGGATGGGACCTGTTACCGCACGGAGTCTGCAGCCATTTGGACGTGGTCAACGAGTCGGTCTCTGTCGGCATTACCGCTATGGGACCTATAGAAGCACCCGTAGACGTGGAAATGATCGATACTGTCTATGCGCAGCCATACGATGAACAGGTCAGTAACTTCAAGACTGCCGAGACATCGAAAACAGATGTCCTCTCTAAAGTATACGCAAACTCCAGCCCGGGGACAATAGAGTGTTCTAATTTGTACCCGGGGCAGGAGAGATATAAACAATCAGCCGGAGAGGACACCTGTATTTCATCGTCTCTAGATGGTAATGGACAGCATTATGGTGGGAATGAAGTCCCCTGATGTGGCTAAAATTCACGGATAGCGTGACAGGGGTCACCTTAGTGTTATTGCTCCGCTCGCCCCGAGCAGTATCAGTTGCGAGAGGAATTTCGCCACTTGCCACTTGACCCGGGGCAGCCTGAGCACCCACGCTCAGGAGTGGAGTAGTTTGGTCGTGGATGCTTAGCGAGGGATTCTCCAGGGGTGCTGTTATCTTCCTGGGGTAATCTTTTGTTTAATTCTGCTAACATGTTGAAGGCGGTGGGCGGGGGGAATTTTGCCTCCGGCCACCTGCACTCACCAAACGCAACGCAGAGGAAAACGTCTACTTCACGCTGGTATTCTGGTAGTGGTACCACCGTGGTTCGGCCGGCCCATCCGTGCGACAGCAAAAGCTGCCGCGTGGCTCTACCACTGTTTATAGCTGGAGCACGGCTCTACCACGTAAAAACTCTTACCGTAGCTACTATCTAGCTTCATCAGCGATATCTTTTTGCCCATGGACATCTGCGCCATCTTCAAATCAAAAAGTCACAGATTAATTGTCATATTTGAGAACTAAAATGGAATAGCTCACAGTATGTAATTATACTAACTCACTTTTCTTTATTACTACTAACATATCGCCAATTTAGTCGAAAAAAATTCGCCTGGGGCGTCCCTTCCCGACTCTGTCGTTCACTTCTGCAACATAGACTTGTCACTCTTTCTTCGTTCGTATTTTGCATTTGACCAAACCACCGGAGCATTCGTTTCCTAATCCTGGTCACAATATTATCTTGCAAACCACACTTTTCCCTTATCACACAATTTCCCACGGTGTTATTCAGATCAGCCCTTAACATACACTTGTGACTGCTTCTCTACAGCATTTATTCTACTCTCGTGCTTTTTCTGCTACACCCAACTTTCACTGCCATATATTTCATATGTGCCTTTGTTTATACATTCAAACTTACCACAATAGAGTGTAGAGACCCATTTACTCTATTTCCTGCGTTCACTCGTCGTTCTATATCCATATCATAACTACGATCCCTACTACCCAACTCAATATTTATTTATTTTCTTGAAACTTAAATTAACTTTATCAGTTTAACATTAGTTTTATTCATCATCGTCACAGCCTAACACCCTTACATAATCTATTGCTAGATATCACAAAAATAATTTCATAAGGGGACATTTGCTTTTTTAATTTTTATTTTCCAGATCTTGTTAGGAAGACGCTGCTGCACATATCCTTTTGTCCTTTGATAACCTCTATCACCTCTTTTATTATTTTTCATTGGTTTATATTATTATTATACTTCATCGGTAAGACTCTGCTAGTATTAAGCCGCGTATCGATTAAGTGCTCTAATAGGTCGAACATGACCATAGGCGCGCGCTCACAGCCGCGCGAAATGCATACCGCCTTGGAGCGCACGCCAAATTGTTCGTTGGAGAGCTCGAACGTGGAGCGGGCCGCTCCATCTGGTGTCGGTTTTTTACTGCGCATCAAAGTAGTTAAAGATTTAGCGCGCGCGCCAGTTGGGACGTTTGTTTTCATTATCCGTGTGTTTGTTGCGTTCCGAGCTATGGCTAACCAAAGTTGCCGTAAATTCATAGATTTATATAGTTTAAAAGATCTGCTGTGGAATAGCAAAAGTAGTTTTTACCATAATGAAGCCCTCAGAGAAGATGCATGTACCTATGAAAGCGGCAGCTGCTCGTATACGACTGACATCCATGTTGAACGGTCAAACGCTGGCGCGGATAGTGCAGTCGACTGCACTGGCACAGCACAGCACTAGCGCGAAAGTGTTTTACTGACTCTAAATCAATTTAAATTATGCCAGTAGCCGGTTAGCAATGACTTGCTTCGAATTTAGAGCCAGTTACTGTCCCTGTGTTAATCAGGGTATATATATATGATATGCCAGGTTTTGAGGTATGTCTAACGAGATGATGTGTCGTAGCTTCCCGAACGTTGCCCAGCGGAGTTGAATCCGTCGATTGACCTCTCGGTCAAAATTGGACTTACCTAGTCGGACTATTTGTCCCAGGTAAACATCCAATCGCAATTGTAACCAAAATGTAGGATCAACAGGCTGCTGTAGGCAAAATAACCGGCATAAACTGATTAACTATATACTTCATACAAAAATCCAAATTGTTTGTCAGCAATTCTTGTATAATAATTGGATTCTCGGAAACGGCCCTCTTAGGATGAAATTTGTTTTTAGATAATGTTTTGCTTACCAAGTTTATCCCTGAGATAATTAAATTTTTTCTAACGCCGAGCGAAACTCTGTCGTTTGGTGATCATCATCATTACAAGCCCGTCAAAAGATAACTGTTGAACTTAGGCCTCTCCCAGTAAACGGCACAAACCACGGTTTTGAGTTACCTGCATCCATCAACTTCCTGCTTCTCTTACAAGGTCTTCACTCCATCTAGCCTCACACAGGCAGCTCTAAGCTTCGCTTACCGGTACGAGGCTGCCATTCGAGGCAATTCGAGAACCTTTCTTCCCCATCGATTGTTGGTTCATCGATCTATATGGCCGGTCTTTTGCCACTTTAGTCAACTAATACATGGAGCTATGTCCGTTACTCTGGTTCTACTGCGGATATCCTAATTTCGTAGTCAAGAAACTTCGAGCATAGCCCTCTTTATAGCTCGCTTTTCTGTTTAAGTAACATGAAGAAAAAATCGATGTGCTTATTCCGATCAGTTCTTATTGCAATACAACTTATACGTACATTTAAATTGTGCATTGTACGTTGAAAAAAAATTTATATTTTTTAAGTAATGGACAATTTTAAGCGAACTGGTAAACAATTATATGTTTTTTAATTAATATGAAAGTGAAACTACAATCTCGGAGAAAATACAGTCGAATTGATAAATATCTGCTCTCGTATATGTAAGCTTTTTAAAAATAAATTTTATTTTAATTCATTCATTTATTCAAAACGAATTAAAGTCCACTGGGAGCTAATCCACTGGAAAGGCTTATCTGAGGCTTGGCTCCCCCATAGATTGTGAATATTCGCAATTATTGCCTCCTTAGCGGGGGGGTTGGCGACCGCAGCATTTAATTATTTGGTTTTGTTATCAAGAAAATTCTGTTTTCTAATTAGGTTTCCCTGAGTCGTTGTTACAAGTCTTACCTGGTGATATGTGGTAGTGGGTTCTTCTATGTTGTCACTACAGGGCAAAAATTTTTATTTTGTTTTAGTATACTATTGCTTATGTTTTAAAATATTGTTATAATATATTTAAGTTCTTATATTGACAGTATAATTTTATTGTTATTAAAAATATTTTGAAAAACATTGATACCAGTTTAACGGTTGGTACTTTACGTTCAGAAGCGAGAATTCATGATTTAATTCAGTATCACTTTACATCGTATCGCGTCCCTATTTACCAACATTAGGGAGAAAATTGTTTATCTCATTCCATTAAATAAACGTTTAGAACTTATCAAACAGAATATTCATCTAGAATTATATAGTAGAAATTTATAACGAAAGCGTGCAGTGAAATAATTGAATCACTGTTAAGTCAAAATCATCGTATTTCATAGTGTTTATCATTAACATTATCAGCTAAGGGAATCAACCATTAGCCTTAGCTTTTGGGGTGTTCTACTAAAATATGGATATTTTAATAAATTCTTTTCCCAAATATACCATATTTCCAATTGTGTTTTTACTCTTTTTATTTATTTTTATATAGGATAAGGGTGACAAACGAGCACACAGTCCACCTGATGGTAAGTAGTTGTTGCGGGCCAAATATATCTTCATCTATTCTTGATTACAAATCAAAATGAAGATGCGTTGTCACCCCTCAGGACTAAGATGGAACGCCTCGTTTCCAGTAAAAAGGGTCTCCAGTTCTCTACACCAAACATATTTAATAAATATTCTGTGAGAGCGTGGTCCTTCCCTGGTCGAGCCGACCTTTATGTGCTACAACTTTGCTACTAATATTTATTATTTTTCTTTATAGAAGAGAAGGCAAACGAGCATGCGGCTCACCTGATGGTAAGTGACTACCAACGCCCATGAACAACCGAAACACCAGGGGAATTGCAGATGCGTTACCGGCCTTTTAGAAAGGTATAAACTCTTGATGTTGTCATTTTTTCTTGAAGGTCCCTGAGTCGTATCGGTCCGGAAAAATCGCCGGTGGTAAACAATTCCACAGAGAAGTTGTACGAGGAAGAAAACTCCTAGAGAAACGTACAGTTGTGGACCGCCAAGCATCCAAATGGTCCAGATGGATTTGCAGGCTGGAATTAATCCGGATAATTTCTCAGAGTACTCCCCGTAGTAAATTCGATAGCAAATGCAAAGGGATGCAACATCCCTACGCAGTGCCAGTGCATAGAGCCGATCAGAAAAATCTCGGTCGTCGACGATTCGAATGCGCTGGATGCGGTCAAGTGGAAGGAACTGGCACTGGGGTGCCCCGGCCCAGAGATAAGAACAGTATTCCATGTGAAATAGGCAGGAACTTACGCTTTGTAAAGTTGCAAGCGATTTGCCGGCATGAAATACTGTCTCGCTCTGTTGAGCACGCCAAGTTTTTAGAGGCCAGTTTGGCCTTAGCTTCCAAGTGGCCACGAAACTGCACACTTTTCGATATGTCGACGCCGAGGATTCCGATGCCAGCTGAGGCAGCAAGGGGAGTACCTTGAATCTGGTGCGATATGACAAAGGGTTCCTTTTTAGCGGTAAACGCGCAAACTTGTGTCTTCTAGGGATTGAACTGGACTAGGGTTAGTGGCCTCCAATCCGAGACATTCAGCAAAGACTCGACTTAACACACAAGCTTGTAGCGGTACTCGGCGACGTTTTCCCGAGAAATATTGGCACGGCCTGTATATAAGGTATCACCAGTGCTGTCGTTTGCATAGCAATGAATGTTACCAGTTTGCAACATATCATTGATATGCAGGAGAAAGAGCGTTGGTGATAGCACGCAGCCTTGTGGAAAACCTGCGTTTTAGAAATCAGAACATGTATCGTCTACTACGACCTTGATGCTCCGATCCGCAAGGAAACTGGGAGCCCATAGGAAGGAAGCTTCGAAAGAAGCGCTTTGTGCCAGACCCGATAGATAGCCTTCGCTATATCCAAACTAACGGCTAATACCTTCCTCTTGGCCTCTACTGCCTCCGTCCATCTATGATTCAGGTAGACCAGAAGATCACCAGCTGGTCGAGCCCTATGAAAACCGAACTGGCGGTCACTAATCAGTTGGTGATTCTCAAGGTACCTCATGAGCTGGCAGTTTATAATGGATTCCATTATTTTGGAGAACAAGGAGGTGATGGCGATAGGCCTGTAGTTGGACGGATCTGAGCGGTCGCCTTTTTTAAGGATGGGGTGGACAAAAGCTGTCTTCCATGAATTCGCGACTACGCTTTGTGAGTAGGAGTACCGAAAAAGACGCATTATGACCGGTGCCGACCCCGGAGCTTACGTCTTCAGCACAATGGGTGGGATTCCATCAGGCCCTCTCGACTTGCTGACGTCCAGGGAGAAGAATGCTTAGCAAATCGAGCGCTGTGTAAATCTTATATCCGGCATGGAACACTCACACCGCGGGATAGTCGGTGGTGTGTTTCCCCCCGTCATCTTCAGTGGAGTTGGACGCAAAGAGAGAGCTCAACAGATCGGCTTTTACCTTTGCAGCATGGGCCAGTGAGTCATCCCCTCTGTGCATAGATGGAAGAGATGGCTGACAGAAGTTCCCTTGGCCTTGCCTTGGCGAGAGACCAGAATGCACGGGTTCCCGAAGGAAGACGAACTAGCTCCGTCCGTACCTTCAAGACTGCCGAGACGTCGAAAACAGATGTCCTCTCTGACGTATACGCAAACTTCATCCCGGGGCACAAAGGAGTGTTCTAATTTGTACCCCGGGTAGGAGAAATATAAAGTATCAGCCGGAGAGGACACCTGTATTTCGGTTAAAAAGAGCAAGGCCGGCTTCGTCGTCTCTAGATGGTAATGGACAGCGTTAAGGTGGGAATGAAGTCCTCTAACGTAGCAAAAATTCACGGATAGCGTGACAGAGGTCACCTTGGTGTTATTGCTCCGCTCGCCCCGAGCAGTATTAGTTGCGGGCGGAATTTCGCCACTTGCCACTTGACGCGGGGCAACTTGAGCACTCACGCTCAGGAGTGGAGTAGTTTGGTCGTGGATGCTCAGCGAGGGATTCTCCAGGGGTGCTGGTACCTTCCTGGGGTAGTCTTTTGTTTAATTCCGCAGGGGGGGGGGGGATTTTGCCTCCGGCCACCTGCACTCACCAAACGCAACACAGAGGAAAACCTCTACTTCACGCTGGTATTCTGGTCGTAGTACCATCGCGGTTCGGCCGGCCCATCCGTGCGACAGCAAATGCTGCCGCGTGGCTCTACCACTGTTTATAGCTGGAGCACGGCTCTACCACGTCAAAACTCTTACCTTAGCTACCATCTAGCTTCATCAGCGATATCTTTTTGCCCATGGACATCTGCGCCATCTTCAAATTAAAAGGCTTATTTTATAGGATAAGGGTGACAAACGAGCACTCAGTCCACCTGATGGTAAGTGGTTGCTGCGGCCCATAGACATCTACATCTATCCTCTATTACAAATCAAAATGAAGAGAGGCTACAGATTAATTGTTATATTTGAGAACTAAAATGGAATAGCTCACAGTATGTTATTATACTAACTTACTTTACTGTATTACTACTAACATATCGCCAATTTAGTTGAAAAAAATTCGCCTGGGGCGTCCCTTCCCGACTCTGCCGTTCACTTCTGCAACATAGACTTTTCACTCTTCCTTCGTTCGTATTTTTCATATGACCAAACTTTCAGAGCATTCCTTTCTTAATCTTGGTCACAATATTATCTTGCCAACCACAATTTTCTCTTATCACACAATTTGCCACGCTGTCATTCAGATTTAGCCCTTAAAATTCTCTTATGCTTTTTTTGCTACACCCAACTTTCACTACCATACATTTAAGTAGGGACTAACACAGCATTGTGAATTGCCATACGTGCCTTTTTTATACATTCAGACTTTCCACAATAGAGTGTAGAGCCCCATTTACTCTATTTCCTGCGTACACTCGTCGTTCTATATCCATATCATAACTACGATCCCTACTAAGTACACATCAAAAATACACAAACTTATCCAATTACTAAACCAACTCCCCCAACTCGATTATTTAATTTGTATATATTTTATAAAAAACCAGTTTTTTTGCAATCTCAGATTATATATATATATATATATATATATATATATATATATATATATATATATATATATCGTTTTATTATGAAGGTATTTTGACAGTGATAATGAAATATTTTTATTTATTGGGGCGGTTGTAGTCCCCTGATCAAGAAAATTCAACTTTATCAGTTTAACATTATTTTTATTCATCATCGTCACAGCGCAACAGCCTGTCATAATCCATTGATAAGGGGATATTTGCATTTTTAATTTTTATTTTCCAGATGTAACAACATTGGCGCGCGCGCCTGTTGGGACGTTTGTTTTCATTATCCGTGTGTTCGTTGCGTTCCAAACTATGGATAACCAAAGTTGCCTTAAATTAATACATTTATATAGTTTAAAAGATCTGCAGTGGAATAGAAAAAGTAGTTTTTAGCACAATAAAGCCTTCAGAGAAGATGCATAGACCTATGAAAGCGGCAGCTGCTCGTATACGACCGACATCCATGTTAAACGGTCAAACACTGGAGCGGCTGCCGCGCGTGCCAGTCGCTCCAGTATTGACACGTAGTCAGTAGTCGTGGTAACTTTTTAGGGTGTACGCATGTTATTGAAGTCAGTGGGAAAAATTTATTCACGGAAATTTACAACGATTGAAATATTTATTGAGAAAATGTTCCTATCTGCTGTTGAAAGAGTTGACGGAAATGTTAGAAGAAGAGATGTTTAAAAAGAAACGACTTTTGATAAGAAAATGAATAGATGACAGAAAAGAAACTGGAGGTTCTGCTTTGTTGTTGATGTGTCGTCACCCTACAATGCAGCGGCAGCGACTGATCAATTACTGACTTGGTCGTTTAGACAAGGTTAATACCGCTGGCACGGATGGTGCAGTCGACTGCACTGGCACAGCACAGCACTAGAGCGAAAGTGTTGTACTGACTCCAACTCAATTTACATTATGCCAGTAGCGGGTCAGCACTGACTTGCTTCGAATTTAGAGCCAGTTACTGTCCCTGTGTTAATCATGGTATATATATATGATATGCCATATTTGCCTCACTATGTACCAAATTCGCCTGTAACTAACTATAGAATTATATCTAATTTAATAGGAAATATGATATCAAAGGAATAAACGTCGGTATTGTAACAAGAAAAAAACATCTAATAACAAAACGGCCGTCGTTGTAATTATGTTATCTTAATGGAGAAGGCGTAGCAAGCGTTAAAATATACTATTTGGTGCTATCGTAAATTGAATTTATTTTTCTGCTATGTAAAAGTCATATAATAGGTGTTTTCCCTTTATATTTGAGTTGTCTAATAGCGGCCGTGATTTCTTATAAGTACTTGATTATAGACGACACTGAGCAGACTTGGGCAGTTCGCGAACAAGTGTTGTAAATGGACAACTTTATTTCGTATATAAACTTATTATTCGTTCACTACTAATACTTATTAACTTGATGTGATCTACTGAACTAAAGAATGTACTGAAAATAATGAGTGGCTTATTCTTTGATCGCAAGGCAATTGAAGTCGTCATTCATCACTATCGTCATAACAGCCTATCAAAGTCCACTGCTGAACATAGGCTACCCCAATAGATTGCCTCATTAGGGATAATTTTGCCGCAGTTGCTAAGCATGGCAGCCGGATTGGCTACCGAAGTTTTTTTTATGATTTTGTGTTATTGTCAGGAAGGTGCTGCAAATTTACTATTGCATATGCAATGCTTGCCATAGTTGATAGCGAACGGAGTGTCAACCACAGTATTTATTTTTATTTTGAGTTGTTTTCAGGGAGATACTGCTGCCCATTACCTGTTTCAATTTCATTCTGTCGCCTCTTACGACACCCACGGGATGATAGAGAATGGTGTGTATCCTTACACCGCCACTACACGCGAAAGTAAGGAAGGTATATAATGGGTGGTAGGTATCGTTTTCTTTTTCTGAATTCAAAATACTAGATTCTGTATTCTGGTTTGAATGGCAAGATAACAGGTATAATAATATACTGTAATGTATTCCATTTTAATCCAAAGGGGTGAAAATACATCGGTGGCTTTTTCTTTTCTTTAAATTTATTCAAGGGCCCCAGATGCCGTTTATCATGGATTTGTTTCTATAATATTGTAAAAACGTCCTTTTTACAAAACTAAAAAAAAAAACCAACGAACCTCCTGTCCACCTCATAATTACCTGCAGCCAAATTCAAACAAAGAAGGCTGCAGATGCAGTGTTACCTAAGAGGGCTTAGATGAAATGCCTGACATTATGTAATTATATTGGCTTACTATACCCTTTAGACCGGAACTATGCTATGCTATTTGGCGTCGGAAATGGGTAAGACGGTGGTACCTATCCAGGCCAACTTATGTGTAGATAAAGTGTCTCTTAACTTTGAAAATAATATTATAAGAATGTAACATAAATAATATTAGAAGTGGCTATTATTGTCCATGTCTTTAACACCTATTTACTTTATCTAAACAAAAATATCCGTTGGGCATGTCGGTCACTCTGGTTCTACTGCGGATATCCTCATTCCTAAGTTTATCACGCAGAGAAACTCCGAGCATAGCCCTCTCCATAGCTCGCTGAGCGACCTTGAGCTTCCTCATACGGCCAGCAGTGAAGGACCACGTCTCAGTTCCGTAAGTCATCACTGGCAACACGCACTGGTTGTACAATTTCGTTTTAAGGTTTTGAGGTATGTCTGACGAGAAGATGTGTCGTAGCTTCCCGAACGCTGCCCAGCCGAGTTGAATCCGTCGATTGACCTCTCGGTCGAAGTTGGACTTACCTAGTCGGACTATTTGTCCCAGGTAAACATACTCGTCAACAACTTCGAGCTTAGTGCTCCCAACAACTACCGGCATAGGTGTGACATGGACATTAAACATGATCTTTGTTTTGTCCATGTTCATCTTAAGACCTATCCGTTGGGAAACACTATTGAGGTCATTGATTCTGCCATAAGGACTATATCGTCGGCAAATCGAAGGTGAGTGATGTACTCGCCATTGATGTTGATACCGTATCCTTTCCAGTCCAGAAGCTTGAAAACGTCTTCCAATGCAGCGGTGAAGAGTTTCGGGGATATGACGTCACCCTGTCTTACACCTCTCTGCAATTGGATGAGTTTCGTATTCTGGTTCTGTACTCGGATAGCCATCGTAGCCCTACTGTACAAGCACTTCAACACTTCGATATACCGACAGTCAACTTGGCACCGCTGAAGGGACTGCAGCATCGCCCAAATTTCGACGGAATCAAAGGCTTTCTCATAGTCCACATACGCCAGACATAGTGGCAAATTGTACTCTTCGGACTTCTGTACAACTTGCCGAAGGGTATGTATGTGGTCTATGGTGCTAAAGCCCTTTCGGAAACCGGCTTGTTCGGGAGGCTGGAAGTCGTCAAGTCTGCGCGCGAGACGATTCGTAATGACTCTCGAAAACAGCACGTAGACGCGGCTCAGAAGGGAAATCGGTCTGTAGTTCTTCAAGAGAGCGTTGTCACCTTTCTTGAAGAACAAGACCACCGCACTTCTGCTCCACGCCTCCGGTGTAATGCCACCATGGAGGACAGAATTAAAGAGCTTCTGAAGGACTTCAAGTACCGGTCTTCCACCCGCTTTCAGAAGCTCCGCTGTAATTCCATCCTCGCCTGGGGCCTTACCGTTTTTAAGGTGCTGGAGAGCCATCCTAATCTCGCTCAGACTGACATCCGGGATATCTTCGGAATAGTGTCGGATGAGACTCGCTCTTGGATCGTTACTCACACTTGCGTGTGGCTCCAACGATGATGTGTACAGCTGCCCATAGAACCTCTCAATCTCACTCAAAATCTCAGGTGTCCCGGAAACGATGCTGCCACATTCTGTCTTCAGCTTTGACAGTTGGCTCTTTCTGGCAGACAGATCTCTGGCAAAGACTTTGGAGCCTTGGTTCCGCTCGATCGCTTCTTCAATACGAGCTGTATTGAAGTTGCGTAAGTCCCGCCGCATGCATTTGGAGATCTATCTGTTCAGATGCCTGTATGCTGTCAAGTCTGTTGAAGAATGTAGCTTCATCTCCCGTCTAACAGCCATGAGATTAAGAGTGTGATCGGAGAGTTTTTGTGTTCTTCTGCGGCGGGTCTTGCAGAACTTAGCTCCGACCGCATGGACAGTTTCCACGAGCTTGTCATTCATATCGTCCACTTCATTGCAGTCTTCCAGGCACTGAAAACGGTTTTGTAACTCGAGCTGAAAGGTTTCGGGACTCTGGAACAGAGCACGAGGGGGACGGAGCGTTGACTTCATTAGACGAGACCTCTCCAACTTAACGTTTAGGTTCAGTGTGCCTCTAACCATTCGGTGATCGCTACCAGTTTTCACCCTCGCGATCACGGAGACATCACTAAACAGTTGTCGTCTGGTCGTCATAATGAAGTCAATCTCATTTTTTGTGGAACCGTCGGGGCTCGACCAGGTCCACTTCCTGTGGGGCCGCTTCTGGAAGAAAGAGTTCATCATAATGAGTCCCTCTTTCTCCATGAAGTCGGCCAGCTGCTGGCCCCTTAGGTTCCGTTGCCCTATTCCAAATTTCCCTACTTTCAGCTCACCGTTCTCTCTTGTGCCTAGTTTTGCATTGAAGTCTCCCATTAACACCGTATATTGGGTTTTGGAGGAATGCATGGCTCTAGAGATATCCTCATACATTTCCTCCACCTCCTCATCGGGGTGTGCCGAGGTTGGTGCGTAAACCTGTATGACCTTCAGCGAATACCGTTTGGTGATTCTGAGTATAAGGTACGCAACCCTCGTCGACACACTCCCGATCTTTACAACGTTTTTAACGAGAGACTTGTGGACGATAAATCCGACAGCTCCTTGGGACAGATGGTCGCCCTCCCGGTGACAGAGCAAGTTGCCGGATTCGAGGATTACCGTGTCCTCCTCCTCTCTTCGGACTTCGGATAATCCTATAATATGCCAGCGCAACTTGTCTATCTCTTCTTCCAGCTCCACGATCTTCTCGTCAGTCCTCAGGGTGCGTGCGTTGTACGTTGCCAGGTCGAGTCGTCTAAGGTGGCAACCGAACCTCCACCGGAGATTCTTAGCACCCCCTGCCCCGCCGTTACCATGGTCGCCACCGTAGCCAGGAATAGCGGGGCCGCCGGGGACTGGGGGCCGTTTCTTTGTTACTGTCATTCATAGGGGGTATTTGCCATAGTTGCCACGCTTGGCGAGCGGGTTGGCAACCGCAGTTTTTTTATTGTAATTTGGCTATTATCAGGAAGATGCTGCTGCCCATCTCCTGCCTGTTTCCCTTTGTCGCCTTTTACGACACCCACGGGAGGATATGGGGTAGTGGATATTCTTGACCGCCACTACACGGCAGTGATACGGATTAGTAAGCTGAAGTGGCAGTGGGCCGGCCATATAGTTCGAAGAACCGACAACCGATGGGGAAGAAAGGTTCTCGAGTGGCAGCCTCGTACCGGTAGGCGAAGTGTAGGGCGTCCCCCCACGAGATGGAGTGACGACCTGGTAAGACATGCAGGAAGTCGATGGATGCAGGTGACTCAGGACCGTGCTTTGTGGCATTCTTTGGGGGAGGCCTATGTTCAGCAGTGGACTTGTGAAGGGCTGTAATGATGAAACAAAAATATAAGTTTTCTGTTACTGGCCCTATTTTAATTAAACTTTCGATTATGTCAGGTACTTTACGTGATTCAAATAGCCGCACACGTTTTCCGATAGTTCAATCGTTGCCCAAGAGGCCCTTTCCAAATTAATATGCTATTACGCGATGGTTCGCAAAGTATGCTACAAATTAATACGAGCTCTTCACGCGATGGGCCAAATCAATTAGCAGCGCCGACATGTGACGTCATATATTAACATGCGAAGCCGTGATTGGCGATGGAAGTGTTAAAAAATAGTGATGTATATGCGTTATCAATATAGCCTGGAATGTAATTTATACATGCTTTGAAGCATTGGTTTTTAATTTTGACATTTCATATAAAATCACGACAGTAAGAAGTATTACCCGCGCGCGTTTAGAGTGGGATTCAACCTTTTGGAATTGGATCACGCAATGGCCGCTCGCCTGTCATAGCCTCTGTAGGTATAAGCAAGTCATAGCTCGCGAGACGTGTTATTTGACGTGGAGTTTTGCTCGTGCATATTATGATTATTTTCTTTGTTACTTTTCTGAATTATAGATAATTACGAGGGTGAACGCGAAATAATTCTATCAGTTGATAGATTTTCGAAACTAGAATGAAGTTGGTCTTCTAAGTCATTAAAAGTAATATTATAGTTGGCAAAGAAATCTAGTGATTCATACAAATAAACAAAGTTTAACATTTAGAACTTCTTTGTTTTTTTTACTTCGCTCTAGTACTGCCATTTTCAATTAACTCCAATACATAAGCCTCGTTCGATCTAAATGGGATGACAAGGTTTCATCCCATTTAGATCGAATGCGGCTTATAGACGGAAGTACCTACTCTGACGGATTCTACGTCGGTAAAGCTGCCATACCTACTAGTATTGAAATAAAAGCCTATTCTTGACCTATTTATTGTTATGTGGTAATATATAAAACAACGAGATTGGCGGTAACTATTTGCTTCCTTTCCGAATAAGAAATGGTAAAGGTTTGTGTACAAAGAACAACGCTAAACAAAATAACAATCACGTAGTAAAACGTGACGAGCATTGTATAAAGTTACTTAAGAACTCTCTTTTCTGCTGAAAATGGTGTTAAGAGTTTGTTTTGTTTATCTGTAGTAAAAATAAATCCTTCATAGAAATGTCTTTCATTTAAAATAGTCATATTTTAAATGAAAGTTGTTTGACAGGACAGGTTTAATATTTTCATATCCTTTTATACGGTACAGGCTATACATGTGTGGAATACTCTTACCAATGATATTAAGAATTTAAAAACAAAAATTAAACTCCTGTAAAGTATTTCTGCGACAACATTACCTGAGAGCAAATTCTAAGTGACATATTTTTTACTTCAAATATTTATATATATATATATATATATTTACGTATCTTGATTACATTATACCTGGAAAATGGCCCTCAATCTTAGGTACATATTTCACTCGTCAGATAATAAGTGACGTCTGGTGGCCCTAGGATCTTGCTCTATAATGCCAACAAATATCTTTAGCAACCTAAGTAGACTGGCAGAGAATGCCACATGGCATTAAGTCCACCTTAAATACCATTCACCTTTTAGCTTTTTGAATAAAATAATAATATAAGATATACCTATGCCTATAAATTGCCGTCTTTTATGAAATAAGTTAACGTAATTTTTTTTCTCTATTTTTTATATCTATAAGTTATCACTGCTGAGCTAGTATCCAACCAACTTTATAAGTGCTTGCGATTGTCAAATAGAATCCTTTTTTCGTGTCAGATAACAATGTGGTTCAAAATTCCTTCGTTTGTGTGCCTGTTGAGCAGTGCAAGGCACATCTCGGGGCGTAGTTTGCGCTGGCGATCATTGACTTCGTAGTTTACCCATTTGTTAAGCTTTTTTAGTATGCCAATTTGACGCATATGAACCAACATTGTTTTGATGCTAATGTCGAAAGCCGCTGCTAATTCAGCCGTAGATTGAGTTTCATCGGACGATGCAAAATGGTGTATGGGTGGAATGGAGGTGAAATTGTGGGATGAGTTAAATGAAGTCCCTACGACTTGTTTCTTCATTTATGGGTCGTATAGCTGGCTATTTTATGTGTTCTATGTGCATTATTTACTTATGTCGCCATGTAGTACCGCGTTAGATAACCCATCCCCCCATTTAGCATCGCAGGTATTATATATTTAAAGATAAATTCTACAAGGGACTTTTTACATACTCTCTAGAAATTAGCCCAGTAGAACGATCTTACTTCTAGGTGACATTAATGCCCGTGTTGGGTGGGAGTGATTTTGGGGTTTGGCTTCGGGTGTTCGGTAATCACGGAGTTAGTAAAATGAACAGCAATTGTCAACTGCCATTTAGCTTATGTGTGAAATTCAATCTTACGATTACAATAAAAGTGTACTTCTTAAGCTTCCCGCAAAATACAAGATGTCCTGGGTGCATCCGAGGTCAAAATACTGTCGTTTAATAGACTACGCCATAGTTCGCCAGCCAGACAGCTAAAAAGATACACTGACTCGGGTAATGCACGATACAGATTGTTCGCTGTTACTAAACTTAAAATTTCATGCACCCCATAAACCCACTAGAATTAAACCAGTAAGTATTCATAAACTACATTCAAATGAAATTAAATCAAAGTTTATATAAGAAAATAGTAGCATTATTTCCACATTTTTACGTGGTAGAGCCATGCTGCAGCTATATTAGTAGTATAGTTGTAGCAAGAATGGGTCGGCTCGACCGGGGAAGGACCACGCTCTCACAGATAACCAGCGTAAAATAGCAGCTTAACGCTGCTGTATTTCGTATGGTGAGTGTAGAGAACCGGAGACCCTTTTTACTGGCAAAGAGGCATTCCATCTTAGTCCTCACGGGTGACAACGCATCTGCATCTATCTATCTTTATTGAGGATAGATGTAGATGTCTATGGGTCACAGTAACCACTTACCATCAGGTGGACTGTGCGGTCGATTGTCACCCTATCCTAAAAAAAAAAATTTAATAATTTGGCTACGCGGTAGGACTCTTACCTATTTCTGCCAACAAATATTAGTGCTTGCACTGCTGTGTTCCAATCTGTAGGTGAGAAATTCCATCTTAGCCCTTGGTGGTGACAAGCTCTCCTTGTTTGAAGGTCTCCATGGACTGCAGTAGCCACTTACCATCAGGTGGACTGTCAATTCATTTGTCACATTAATTTTAGTAAAAAAATATTATGTAATTAACATTTACTGGGCTGTGATCTAGAAGGCACATGGCAAACTTTGTTGGCATCTGTTCTCACGCAGCACCTGAGACCCATGGAATCAAAACACGCATACACTAAGACTGGTTTGAAAATAAAGACACAGTTCTCACGGAGGCCATTACAACTAAATTCTTAAACAAACCAGAGAAATTTATACGATAAAAGTGTGGCTGATCTAAGAAAATTAACCCGTACAAAAGAGGAATGGTGGCAGTGTAAAATTAGTTGGACTATGGCTCTCTGATGCAAACCTGATGGACACATTTTTTTTGAAATACACAAACTTAATGATTTCTTATAATTATTTACGCGAACACTACACATTGAATAAAACTACTTTTATTTTTTATTTTATCGCGTTTAATTAACTTATTTTGCTTATTTTATTAATTCCCAACGTTTCGGGTGCTTTCCAGCACCCATGGTCACGGGGGACTGAGATTTTTGACGTCCGATTTCAGAGTTAATCCCGAGTACCTTCAGCTTTTTTAATTATTAATTTTGGTCTGATCTACGCAGAATGAGCTTACTGTATTTTGCAGTGGTATGCTTGGGTTTAGTTTTAATTTTATTAATTACAGTATCCCAAGTAGGTGGTAGTACCCAGCCTCCCTCTCTATTGAAATTAGGAAATTTTTTAATTTCAATAGCCTCACGTATCATCCTTAGCAGGAATCGATGTTCTTTCGCGAGAATCTGTGATTTATTAAATCTAATGTAATGGCGGGGGCCGTCTGGGATATGATCTCAAACTGCAGACCTTCCGGGACATCTATCACCTCAGTCCCCCGTGTACATGGGTGCTGGAAAGTACACAAAACGTCGGAAATTAATAAAATAAGCAAAATAAGTTAATTAAATGCGATAAAATCCGTAAAAGTAGTTTTATTCAATACACAAACTTGTAAGTTTTTATTACTGACAAAGCAAATAGGCTGAAAAGATTGACAGAACATTTTAACCACAGTGTAGATCGTTTAGCTGATCTCAATTACATACGGTCAATGCCAGAATATTTACATGACAAACCTCCCACTTTGGAGGAAGTTATCGCAGCTATAAAATTACAGCAAGCAAAGGCGGTCAGATCTGACAACCTACCGGATGAGTTCTTCAAATGTGGTAGTGAGAAGTTTCACGATCACGAATTCGGCATCTTTTCATCTTAATTTGATTAAGTACTGTGGCTTAAAAACTGTGGTTATTAGACCACAGTTTTAAAGTGCAAACCTATCATACAAGGTTTATGTTCAGAGTTGGTAAAAAAATACGGATATGTGCAACAGTGTCTTTCTTATAACAATTAGGGGAAAATAAACGAAGACCGTTTCGTGGCACAGTCACGTTGCTGCTTTATTATGGATGTACACGAATGAGTGTACGGGGAGTACCATACACTTAAAAAAATTCAGCGTGAAATAGCAACTTAATGATGCTGTGTTTCGTATGCTTAGTGTAGAGAACAATAGAACCATTTTACAGGAAACGAGGCATTCCATCTTAGTCCTCATAGACAGTATCTGTGCATTATGATTACTTATTAAGGTTATATGTAGATATCATTGGCCACAGCATTCAATTACCATCAGGTGGAATGTGTACTCGTTTGCCTAACCTGCGTTACGATTTTTTTACCTATATGTATATAAATAAAAAAGAGGTAATATATCAGAGCCCTATGTGCAACAATGACCTTTTAATAGGCTGTGGCGGTAATTATTAGAAAAATCTGAAAGACGACAGGTAACGTCGTCTAATTTTATTCGATATCAACGTAATAGTCTCCATTCAACGTACGACGATCGAGTCAGCGAGATAAGAGTTGGAACGACGCTATAAAATACAACGATCATCGATATTTCTGAATCTACGAGAAAACTTTTTAAATATACCTTTTTCGCACTCTATAATATTGTTGATGTATTTATTTAGTGTCATAACACTAAATTAAAAAAAATCACCACATATTGTTTACAATACAGATAAATAAGAGGTGAGTGTTGTACGAACTACCAGCCTAGGTATACTCCTTGAAAAATGGAGCCTTACATATTAGTATTAATCTTAATTAAATAAGTTATAAGCCTATAATATAAAAAGACAAGCCTATAAAGAAAAGTTTTTTTTTTTACGGAAAATTAAAGTGACAAACGTACTTACAGTCCATCTAATTGTAAACGGCTTCTGCAGTCCATGGAAACCCGCAATTTACTTTAACAAGGAAGGCTATAGATACGTTGTTATTTTTTATTATAATGGAATGCCTCACAGTTTGCAAGTATTATCTTTTGATACCTTGAAAACGGAACACAGCAGCAGTACACGCACTACTTTTTAGGAATAGGTAAGAGTGTAGTATACCCACGAAAACGGTCATCTAGACAGAAAAGTAACCCTACTACTAACCCTAAAGTTGACAGGCGCGCGGGGCATGGAACGGGCCGTCACCGACTGCCTTGGCCGAGGGCTAGTACTCGGTTTATAGTATACAAAGGTACTCTGTGGCTAGTAGTTCGCGTCTCGTCTCTCTAATCTCACGCACCGCACGCAAGCACAGACTGACTGCGCTTTATACAAAAATAATGCCTATGCTTCGCTTTGGATTTTCTAAAAAAATTTACTACGAATTTTTGTAATTGTTAAAAATAATAATAAAAATTATAAAGTAATCGAAAAAGCCAAAAATATATCAGAGTAAGTAATTTTTAATGAGTAGTAGGTAATACTGATTATTGCGTACTGAAATACTAAGTGTTGGTTAACTATTTAAGATTACTATTAACTGTCGTGCATATTTTGTTTTGTCGGAAGTTTTAATATTCCCCATCTGTAAATTATATTTAATAAAAGTTGATTTAAAATTGAACGTATCTTTCACTACCTAAATACATACGTTTACTTTATATAACATATAGCTACTATGTACCTTCTTTGATACAAGTCTATACTATTCCATTTCGGTTCGGTGTCAACCCTAATGTCAACCCGTTACATGCTCCGGTTCAAGGTCACCGGCGCTTGAACTCTCACTTACAGAGAGTGTCACCGCTGTGATAGTAGCGTGCTTGGCATACATTTTGTGCGGGCACCTCACATATCACTGTAACATATTGATGAACCATAGAATAATGTACCCGGAATGCTGAACTCATCACTTCGCTATACGCTCAACACACAGTTTCTACACTAAATCCATGTTAATATCACATTAACATTTTCGACTTATTATCATCACCATCATCATAGGCTATCAAAAGTTCAATGCTAAATATCGGCCTCTCCATAAATTAACTCGTATTGGGGGGATTGCGAAGAGGTATATTTGCCATAGTTGCCAAGCTTGCCAGGCGGGTTAGCAGCCGCAATTATTTATGATATCAGGATCTCTCCTGTTTTATTATGGACCTGATCAGGGATGTAAAAAGATAAGCAGCAGTACTATATGTTATCATCTTTGGGCTAATAATTGTGCGCAATTATGAACTCAGAATAATGAGAGCATTCGTTAAGACATTAAAGGAGCATTACGCGGATAATTTAAGTTGGTATTATGTGAAAGCATGAAGCACGCGTGTCACCGAAATTAGCCGAAAAGTCTTTGCCAACTAACGATCCCTCTTTCGTCTGAAGAACTTTCTTGCTGTCAAGTCTTTTAAGTTCTTCCTGTGAGAATTTTAGCTTAAAATTTGTTAAAATACATTTAGAGCCCATTATTGGCAATGCAGGTGTGTGCGACCCAGATTTGAAACAAAGTCTTCTTAACAAGCTAGACTGTCTTCTCAATAATTGTGATTTTATTACTGTTCTATTACTTTTAAGGGTGGTAGAGCCACGCAGCAGTTTTTGCTGTTGCATGTATGGGCAGGCTCGAGCCGGGTTGGTACCACGACCTCACAGAATACCGGCGTGAAGTAGAAGCTTTGCTTCTGCGTTTCGTCTGGTGAGTGCAGGTGGCCGGAGGCCCAATTCCCCCCCCCCCCCATCAACATGGTAGCGGAATTACACGAAGAACTACCCCAGGAGGGTACCAGCACCCCTGGAGAATCCCTCGCTGAGCATCCACGACCATGTTATTCCGATCCTGAGCGTGGGTGCTCAGGCTGCCCCGCGTATTCTGGGGGGGGGCAAAATTCCGTTCAAAAGCATTACTGCTAGGGGCAAACTGAGCAAGTACAATGAATTTCTGCAACATCAGGGGACTTCACTCTAACCTAAACGCCGTCCACTACCATCTCGAGACGGCGAAGCCGGCCTGGCTCTTTCTGACCGAGACGCAGGTTTCCTCTCCAGCTGATATTTCGTATCTCTCCTGCCCGTGGTACAAATTGGAGCATTCCTTTGTGCCTCGGGCTGGAGTTTGCGTGTATGTCAGAGAGGACATCTGTTCTCGACGCCTCGGCAGTCTTGAAGGTTCGGACCTGTCCATCCTTTGGCTACGCGTAGACAGCTACGACCATCCGCGCGTCTACGGGTGCCTCTATAGGTCCCATAGCGGTAATGCCGAAACAGACCGACTCATCGACCACGTCCAAATTGCTACAGATTTCTTGCTACAACAGGTCCCATCCGCAGAGATCGTGATCCTTGGCGATTTTAACGCCCACCATGCCGAATGGCTCGGTTCACGTCTAACCGATCATGCGGGGAGATCTGTTTATGACTTTGCCTTGGCATATGGTCTGACACAACTGGTTACTTCGCCTACGCGGATTCCAGATGTGGAGGATCATACACCTTCCCTGTTGGATCTTCTGCTGACCTCTCATCCGGACGGATATCAGGTTTCCGTCGATGCCCCTCTCGGCTCTTCGGACCATTGTCTGATCCGAAGTGTGGTGCCACTCACGCTCCCTTCGCGGTTGCGTTCTGCAGGTTGCCGCCGTGTTTGGCATTACAGGTCGGCGGATTGGGACGGACTGCGGTCCTTCTTTGCATCCTACCCATGGGGGCGGGTTTGCTTCTCGCCGGATGATCCCAGCGCTGTTGCTGACTCTGTCACTGATGTGGTGCTACAGGGAATGGAACTATTTATTCTATCATCTGTGGTACCCATCGGAGGCAGATCTCAGCCTTGGTTTGGTCGCTCCTGTAAGACTGCATTACGCAGTAAGCAGGAGTGTTATCAAGCCTGGGCTGCGGCTTCGGCGACTCGGGATGTAAATACCAGCACACTTAAAAAGAAGTATAACTTCGCCTCCAGGTCCTTCAAAAGAGTTATTGCCAAAGCAAAGTCAGAGCACATAGGCAGAATTGGCGAGAAACTAGTTCGCCTTCCTTCGTGAACCCGTGCATTCTGGTCTCTCGCCAAGGCTGTCCAAGGGAACTTCTGTAAGCCATCACTACCATCTCTGCACAGGGAGGATGACTCACTGGCCCATGACGCAAAAGACAAAGCCGACCTTTTAGGCTCCCTTTTTGCGTCCAACTCGACTCTTGATGACGGGGGGAAAACACCGCCGACCATCCCGCGGTGTGAGTGCTCCATGCCGGATGTGCTGTTCTCACAGCGCTCGGTTCGCAAAGCACTGCTCTCCCTGGACATCCAGAAGTCGAGTGGGCCTGACGGAATCCCCCCAATTGTGCTGAGGACGTGTGCTCCGGAGTTGGCACCGGTCCTAACGCGTCTTTTCCGGTACTCCTACTCCCAAGGCGTAGTCCCGAATTCATAGAAGACAGCTTTTGTCCACCCGATCCCTAAAAAAGGCGACCGCTCAGACCCATCCAACTATAGGCCTATCGCGATCACCTCCTTGTTCTCCAAAATAATGGAATCCATTATTAACTGCCAGCTCATACGGTACCTTGAGGATCACCAGCTGATTAGTGACCGCCAATACGGTTTTCGTCGGGGTCGATCAGCTGGTGATCTTCTGGTCTACCTGACCCATAGATGGGCGGAGGCAGTAGAGTCCAAGGGGGAGGCGTTGGCCGTTAGTCTGGACATTGCGAAGGCCTTCGATCGGGTTTGGCACAAAGCGCTTCTTTCGAAGCTCCCTTCCTATGGGCTTCCCGAGAAATTGTGCAATTGGATCACCAGCTTCCTTGTAGATCGGAGCATCAAGGTTGTTGTAGACGGTGCATGCTCTGACTACAAGCCTATTAACGCTGGTGTTCCACAAGGCTGTGTGTTATCACCAACGCTGTTTCTTCTGCATATCAATGATATGTTGCTAACTGGTAACATTCATTGCTATACGGATGACAGCACTGGTGATGCTCTATACACCGGCTGTGCCAATATTTCTCGGGAAAACGTCGCTGAGTACCGGAACAAACTTGTGTCTGAATTCGAGTCTTTGCTGAACAAAGACTCGGATTGGGGGCGACTAAATCTAGTCCAATTTAATCCTCAGAAGACACAAGTTTGCGCGTTTACCGCTAAAAAGAACCCCTTTGTCGTATCTCCTCAGTTTCAAGGCACTCCCCTTCTTGCCTCAGCCAGTATCGGTATCCTCGGAGTCGACATATCGAGTGACGTGCAGTTTCGTGGTCACTTGGAAGGGAAGGCCAAATTGGCCTCTAAAAAGCTTGGCGTGCTCAGCAGAGCGGGACAGTATTTCATGCCGGCACACCGCCTGCTACTTTACAAGGCGCAAGTTCGGCCTCACATGGAATACTGTTCCCATCTCTGGGCAGGGGCTCCCCAGTGCCAGCTCCTTCCACTTGACCGCATCCAACGCAGAGCGGCTCGAATTGTCGACGACCGAGGCCTTTCCGATCGGCTCGATTCATTGGCACTGTGAAGAGATGTTGCATCCCTTTGCATTTTCTTTCGCATCTACCATGGGGAGTGCTCTGAGGAATTGTTCGGATTAATCCCAGCCGCCAAATTTCACGAACGCACATCGCGGCAGAACTCCCGATACCATCCACACCATCTGGATGATTGGCGGTCCACCACTGTGCGATTTAGAAGATGTTTTCTTCCTCGCACGACCTTCTTTTGGAATCGATTACCATCAGCGATTTTTCCGGACCGATACGACTTAGGGACCTTCAAGAAAAGAGCGTACTCCTTTTTAAAAGGCCGGCAACGCATCTGCGATTCCCCTGGTGTTGCAGTTGTTCATGGGCGGCGGTAGTCACTTACCATCAGGTGAGCCGCATGCTCGTTTGCCCCCTCTCCTATAAAAAAAAAATTGTATTAGATGTATATGGGGTCAAAAATATGAAGACATCTCTCATCATCGCGATCGTCTGAAATGGCTCACTATCCAATAAAGACAAAGCTAACGAATTCTGCTTGTTCTTTTCTCAATTTTGAATAATCCAACTTGTTCAACATATCTCAAAGGTAATTTCCAGGATTTTTTAAACTCAAGATAAGGTTCATCGCTCCTCATCCAATCAGAAGATTAGCCATCCATCTCATTTCACTGTTTAGGCAACATTAATCTGAAACTACTTGCCCAAAAACGTAAGAAGAGTACGAAATAAGGGCTTTTAAGAAGTTGGTACATGACTTTTTTATAGGATAGGGTGACAAACGAGCACACAGTCCACCTGATGGTAAGTGGTTGCTGTGGCCCATAGACATCTACATTTATTCTCGTTTGCGAATCAAAACGCAGATGGGTTATCACCCGTGAGGACTAAGATGGAATGCCTCTTTTCCAGTAAAAAGGGTTTCCGGTTCTCTACACTCACCATATGAAACACAGCAGTGTTAAGCTGCTATTTTACGCTGGTATTCTGTATTCTTTTGAAAACAAAGCTACTCGTATGGTGGACGTTAAGAATGATAATGACATTATTTACATGTTTTATTATTTGCAATTTTAATAGATGGATTTCATTATTATGTGTAACGTATATATTACGAGTATATCTGTGAATTTTAATTATGTGAATAATATAATATATCCAACATGTTTTGTTACCACAGTTACCACAATATCTCATCATTCCATGGGTTGAGAGGCAGAGAATGCCGATAGGCATTAAGTCCGCCCTTTGTTACGTTACTTTTTAAGAAGGTAATAATAATGATTAAATAAATAAATGAACATACTATCCAGTGGGTTTCGTAAGAGGCAACATAGGGAAACTGAAAAAAGATGGGCAGCAGCGTTTTCATGATAAACGCTGAACATATAATAAGTTCCGTATAGTGGCGATGTAAGAGAATTTAAGAGTATTTACTACCCCATATCATCCCGTGGATGTTGTAATAGGTGATAGACGGAAACTTATACTGGTGATGTGCAACAGCATATTCACGATAACATTTGAAAATAGTAAAAAAAAAATGCGGTTTCCTACTTACCTATCAAATTGCCATTTCAAATAATTCACGTTTATATTATCCCCGGTAATATTTGTTGATAGCAATAGTATAATGTAATAAGATATCACAGAATCTTTAAGGATCATATCCGCAGGTGAACCAGAGTAACCGTGATCCTGTGGGCGATCAGTAAACTTATGTGAAAATGAGTGACCGATGACCCGATGAACCAATTACCGATAGGGAGGAAAGGTTTTAAATTGACGTCCAGCCTCTAGATGGAGTGCAATCCACAGCAAAAAAAGTGTTTCATCCAGTAAGTGTCGTAAGGTGCGATTGTGGTGCTTATAATGTAGATGGATTGCCTCATTACCAGTAAAAAATGCTTGATTAACGTTATTAGCCATACGAAACAAAGCAATATCATGCTGGTTTTTTTACGCTGATATTCTCTGGGAGCGTGGTTCGCGGTTAATTTGACCAATACGTGCGGCAAGCATATAATACAGATGTCAAGTGACTCTACCGCATTGATAGTCTCCACTCTTACCGGCTCGTAATTTGACCACTAAACTTACATACCTTATTTTTAAATGTTTTTAAATCTTCTTCTTTTTTACCTCTCATTTTGTAGGTATTTGGAAGACTATGGTAAGGCAGTAAAGTTTCCTTTGCAAGGAGTTATGGGTAATAATACATTAACTTTTGAAGGATTGACTACCACAATTCTATTCATAAAATTATTGGATTCTTGAAGAAGACCTAGTTCTTTCAAGGAGCAGAAAATTTCCACAAATTGTACCGGAACCGAACCTGCAACCGGAATTTTTTTACTGGATAAAAGGCATTCCACTTTAGTCTTCAGAGATGACAACGGATATACATATGGGCCACAGAACCAAAGTCCACTTATTATTACGTGGACGGAAGGCTCGTTTATCGCGTTTATTCTATTTAAAAAATCACTCTTTGCCACTTACGCCCTTGTTCAGAGCGCTTTCATGTCTTTTTATATTAATATTCTGTACAATTATTAAAGGAGAAAGGCAAGCTTGTATGGGAATTTCGTAGAGCTAAAAAAATTTCGTGTTTTGTAATATTTTATTGTTTTAATTGGCAGTTAGTAGGATAGACAAGCCCTATTTAAATTCAAAGAATTTTAAAACTTGGGGCGTAAAAAATATAACCAGTTTTATTTTTTAAGGTTATGTACTAGTGTACCAATGTAGATTGTTACATATATGCACATAAAAATTGTTTTGGTGATAAAGTAAATGTTCTAGATTGCTTGTCTCGTAGGTATATTGAGTTGAGGATCGTCAGATCGTTCAGCGGAATGCATTAGGAGAATCCAGCAGCGGACTGCAACAGTCTGATTATGATGAAGTGGTAGAGCCATGCTGCAGTTATATTACTGGTATAGTTATAGCACGAATGGGTCGGCTCGACCGGGATGGACCACGCGCCCACAGAATATCAGCGTAAAATAGTAGCTTAACGGTGCTGTGTTTCGTATGGTAAGCGTAGAGAACCGGAGACCCCTTTTTACTGGCAATGAAGCATTCCATCTTGGTCCTCACGGGTGACAACGCATCGGCATCTTGATTCGTAATCAAAGATAGATGTAGATGTCTATCGGCCACAGCAACCACTTACCATCATGTGGACTGTGTGCTCGTTTGTCAGCCTTATCCTATAAAAAAAAATTCTGATGGGTTTTGAGTGTAGGTAAATGAAACAATACTTTGTTTTTGTAGTACATTTATTTTATTGTACTTATAATTATTCAATTCTTAATATTACTTCATCTAAGAAAGGGGCAGGTCGGGTAATACCCTCATGGCAAGCATAGCTTAGGTACCAAATAATGCTCATCACATGAGAGCAGCATCCCTCTGTTTTTAAGCCTACAGTGCATTTACAGCAATAACTGCAACTATAAATACAAAATAAGTTTTACCAGAAGAATGGCGGGACTTTATTTAAGCACGAAGCGACATTGGGTTTGTTCCCTCTAAATCATGTATTCTGTCTTGGTATACCTCTAATGTATATATTCCATGAAAGCGGAAATGCTCACCCACATATGATCGGGCCTGGCGAAATTGGTATACACCACATGCAAATAGTATCAATTCCTCCATGGATAGCCGCGGAAAAGATAGGGTTATCGCATTCTATGGATCTAAACCAGGAACCGCGCCTGTTTAAATTATGTTCCCTAACTAACTCGGCTATAGTGTTGGTTAAAAACAGGCGCTCATATATAATATAAACAAACTGCTCTGCATGTAAATTTTCTCTAAATGGCGGAGTAATGGCATTCAGCAAAGCAGCTGCTATTTTACAATCTGTCAAACATTGCGACAACCACGGTTTAAATATTCATGGTGGAATAATTTGAAGTCTCTCTTAAAACGGCCATTCAGAGCTTCTACTAACCACCTGTTTATAGTTACACAGCGTGATCAGTTGGCTTCTAGAGTAGATAGCTCTGATTGGCCGTCTTCCTTAGTTTCAGGCATAAGACCTGTGTATCCTTTCACATGCAGACTATCCATGCAGTCACGAAAACCTTTATCTAGAATAAAAACATCATTTTCTCTAAAAAATCATTGAATTCTGTTTCCTTTAATAAGTCAATCATTATGGTCGCATCATTTCTAGTGGCATTATTTGGTCCGCGTCCTTTCGCGAAGCTACTATCAAGAGATAGAGAACGGAGAAGCAGATGCTCAACTCAACGTAAAAACGGCCAGATAATACGCTAAATTGCTCAGATGCAGTTACAAACCACTATCCAAAATAAGAGAGAAAAAACTGAAAACTGAACTGAACTGAAACAAAGATAATCCCTGTCAATAAATAATAGCCATATGAACAAAAAATATTGATGACGAACATCATTCCTATCATTCAATCGTAAACCATTACGATTTTTTGCAACAATAATGCATTCTTAGGTATAATATATAAGTGTTTAATTATATATAGTGTTATTTCTATTTATAAATAAATAATTATCGTCAAAGCTGAAGACAGAATGTGGCAGCATCGTTTCCGGGACACCTGAGATTTTGAGTGAGATTGAGAGGTTCTATGGGCAGCTGTACACGTCATCATTGGAGCCACACGCAAGTGTGAGTAACGATCCAAGAGCGAGTCTCATCCGACACTATTCCGAAGATATCCCGGACGTCAGTCTGAGCGAGATTAGAATGGCTCTCCAGCACCTTAAAAACGGTAAGGCCCCAGGCGAGGATGGAATTACAGCGGAGCTTCTGAAAGCGGGTGGAAGACCGGTACTTGAAGTCCTTCAGAAGCTCTTTAATTCCGTCCTCCATGGTGGCATTACACCGGAGGCGTGGAGCAGAAGTGCGGTGGTCTTGTTCTTCAAGAAAGGTGACAACGCTCTCTTGAAGAACTACAGACCGATTTCCCTTCTGAGCCGCGTCTACGTGCTGTTTTCGAGAGTCATTACGAATCGTCTCGCGCGCAGACTTGACGACTTCCAGCCTCCCGAACAAGCCGGTTTCCGAAAGGGCTTTAGCACCATAGACCACATACATACCCTTCGGCAAGTTGTACAGAAGTCCGAAGAGTACAATTTGCCACTATGTCTGGCGTATGTGGACTATGAGAAAGCCTTTGATTCCGTCGAAATTTGGGCGGTACTGCAGTCCCTTCAGCGGTGCCAAGTTGACTGTCGGTATATCGAAGTGTTGAAGTGCTTGTACAGTAGGGCTACGATGGCTATCCGAGTACAGAACCAGAGTACGAAACCTATACAATTGCAGAGAGGTGTAAGACAGGGTGACGTCATATCCCCGAAACTCTTCACCGCTGCATTGGAAGACGTTTTCAAGCTTCTGGACTGGAAAGGGTACGGTATCAACATCAATGGCGAGTACATCACTCACCTTCGATTTGCCGACGATATAGTCCTTATGGCAGAATCGCTGGAGGGCCTAAGCACTATGCTCAATGACCTCAATAGTGTTTCCCAACGGATAGGTCTTAAGATGAACATGGACAAAACAAAGATTATGTTTAATGTCCATGTCACACCTATGCCGGTAGTTGTTGGGAGCACTAAGCTCGAAGTTGTTGACGAGTATGTTTACCTGGGACAAATAGTCCGACTAGGTAAGTCCAACTTCGACCGAGAGGTCAATCGACGGATTCAACTCGGCTGGGCAGCGTTCGGGAAGCTACGACACATCTTCTCGTCAGACATACCTCAAAACCTTAAAACGAAATTGTACAACCAGTGCGTGTTGCCAGTGATGACTTACGGAACTGAGACGTGGTCCTTCACTGCTGGCCGTATGAGGAAGCTCAAGGTCGCTCAGCGAGCTATGGAGAGGGCTATGCTCGGAGTTTCTCTGCGTGATAAACTTAGGAATGAGGATATCAGCAGTAGAACCAGAATAACCGATATAGCCCAACGAATTAGTAAGCTGAAGTGGCAGTGGGCCGGCCATATAGCTCGAAGAACCGACAACCGATGGGGAAGAAAGGTTCTCGAGTGGCAGCCTCGTACCGGTAGGCGAAGTGTAGGGTGTCCCCCCACGAGATGGAGTGACGACCTGGTAAGACATGCAGGAAGTCGATGGATGCAGGTGGCTCAGGACCGTGCTTTGTGGCATTCTTTGGGGGAGGCCTATGTTCAGCAGTGGACTTGTGAAGGGCTGTAATGATGATGATGAATTATCATTTCGATATTTGTGTTATTTTACATATGGCAACTTCTAAAAACATAAATGCGTTTAGTTTATGCTTATACAACGTTTATTTATTAAAATCTTTTTATTGATTTTATTAATTAATCCGGAGTTCTAAAAATAGAATACTAACATAAAAAGAAATGGCATAGTTGCCTTAATATGTGGTACAAATTCTATAAAAAAAAATGCGTTACAAAATCTGCCGTTCTTCTTTTACAAATGATGTCGATTATCTCATTTAACTACGCCTTCAGTTTGAATATGTTTAAATTGTGAAAAATTATACAGAAACCTCGTAACAAGATTTTCAGTTGTGTTCAAGGAAAATAACAATTAAAATTCATGATTTCAAATAACAATTCGGTAAAATTTCTTATTGGTTTTATCGGAAAGTAATAAATCATTCCTTCATCTTTGATTTTATTTGTGTTTTCTTATCAAAAAAGTTTTTTGTAAAGAAATATATAATTTGTTGTTACATTTTTTAAGTTTCTATATATTTTTTTAAAGTTTTATAATGTTATTTTATTAAATTTGTCAGAGTTTCTTTAGTAAAAAAGTTTAATAATATAATATGCTTTTAACTTTTGATAACTGTATACAAAAGTAACAGAAAATTACTTATCCTCTAAAATTATTAATCCTCTAACGTAATTCAGATAATATGCAGATTATAGGTAGACGTAATTAAAATTGAATTTATTTATAGGATAGGTGACGAACGAGCACACAGTTCACCTGATGGTAAGTGGTTGCTGTGACCCATAGACATCCACATCTATCCTCAATAAAGAATCGAAATGCAAATGCGTTGTCACCCGTGTGGACTAAGATGGAATGCCTCTTTTCCATTAAAAAGGGTCGCCGGTTCTCTACATTCACCATACGAAACACAGGAGTGTTAAGTTGCTATTTTACACTGGTATTCAGTGCTGTCACGCTCGGCAGGAGATTTTGCAACCGCAATTTTTAATTATTTTTGTTGTTACTTGAAAGTCGCTGCTGCCCATCTTCTGCCTTATTTCCCTCAATTGCCTCTTACGATATACACCGGACGAAATCAAGTAGTGGATATTCTTACATATGGGTATAACGAACACAGTTTTAAGTATTCATCATGTTTTACATATTATATTTGTCTCTTGTCTTTAGTATGAAATGAAAGCCGCAAATTTTTTGTTTCGAATTCAAGCCATAGTCTACATTTATGTTAAAACATACTGCTCAAAACCATAGCTATTACTATTTAGCTATTACTATTTTTGGTCTGCAGGTAATTGTATCGGAATTTTTAGCATTTACAAGTAATCGTTCCGGTATTTGTTTGGGTCTGAATGTTTGTCTATGTGTAATTTATGTATGTAAGTTGTTTCTAAGATACAGGTGTCTCCTGTGTTGTGATGTAGAGGTAAAGTATTATTAAAGAAGAGAAAGCGAGGAGAAACAGAGCATTTTAGTGACGGTCCTCGGTTCTCTGACCAATGTTAGGGATCTATGCTAGCATGTTTTGGATCTTATCACGTTAGCGTTACACCGGATATGCGTCAGATCGGAACTGTGAGTACGTGTGAGTACGTATTCTCGTACACATGTACTTGTTGCAGTATAACTACATTCGATAACTTCCGATGATAATATTCCGAAAATAACACGCTGTAGCTTTTAATTTAATTTTTTTAATTTACGGCTACAAATAAATAAACACGGATAAACCAAAACTAATTAATTTAGTACCTTCACAATCAAATTAATTTGAGTACAATAACACATCGGTTACCAATACAGAAAAAAAATCAGTATTATAAAACTAAAATATAATTTAAAAGTGAAAGTGAGAAGTCAAATCAAAATTGATAAAAACTAAACAGTTAGTATTTAAGTTTTAAAAGTTCATCAAACATTCATCTTACATTACCGCAATCATTCCGACAAAATTAACTTCCATTCATTCGCAAACAGATCGCAGTGTTTTTTAATTTATAATGGAGCCGTGTTGGCTCAGAGGCTTAACGCCCCACAGACCTTTCGTATAACACACACTGGTAGACCTATTTACTTGGGGGACATTGGTCTGGTGTTCAGAAACAATGGAGCTTAATCTCAAACTTTTCATCATGATCATCATTACCGCCCTTCACAATTCCACTGTTAAACATAGACCTCCCCCAAGGAATGCCACGAAGCACGGTTCTGAGCCACCTGCATCAATTGACATCCTGTATATATTACCTGGTCATCACCCCATCTATTGGGGGGCCACCCTACACTTCGCTTACCGGTACGAGTCTGCCACTTATCCTTTCTTACACATTGGTAGTCAGTTCTACGAACTATATGGCCGGCCCATTGCTATTTAACAAGTGTTACTAACTCCAATTTCAAAGTGTCAAAATTTATGTAACAAAGTTCAGTGTAGACTTAAATTTTGAAATTCTGGTGTATAAGCCAAGTTAATATTCTACAATCGTTCACGCTAATAGAAAACTATAAAAATGAATGGGAATGACATATATTTAAGTTAAATTACGTAACAGTCACGTGACTTATTGTTTATTTTTTTATTTCTAAACTGAAATAGGAAATTGGTAATAGCATCTTCCTGCTAACAACCGAAATAATAAAAAACTGTGGCCGCCAACCTCCCTAAAAGGCATTTTTTAGGGGAAGTCTGTGTACAGCAGTAGACTTACATAGGGTATTATGAATGAATAAGTGAATCATACAAACTTAATAATTAATTTTAAAGGTGTGAGAGGAGTTTTACGAGTTTCTAAAACATTAATAGTGTGTATTAAAATATTAATTATATTTTACATTACAGACAAAATGTGTAGATATTTATTGCTTTCAAAAATAATACTACATATTATGTTATAATTTTACGAGGTAGAGCCACACTGCAGCTATGTTATGGTTGTAGCACGATGTAGAGTGTGTAGAGAACCGGAAACATTTTATACCGGAAACGAGGCATTCCATCGTAGTCTTCAGGGATGACAACTAAATATAGATGTAGATGTCTATGGGCCACACCAATCATTTACCACAGGCTTATTACTGCCTGCTCATTTGTCATCCCCATTCTAATATAAAAATTTGGTTAAAAAGCTTTAAATCAAATCCTAATCAAGCAGTATACTATATTTTCCTGTATTTAATTATAATATATATTAGTTATAAATGCTTCGCTATGTACGTTTACCTGTTGAGTCTAAAGACTTGGCGATGAGCCAAATGGGACTGGAAGTCACATTTACATAAATCCTTTTATTAATGACCGGTCCTGATCACGGCATAATTGGATTGCGGTCCACACTGTTGGTTAACCAAAGTTTAAAATATTCAGCTATTTCTATAGTTAATATTTTGAAATTTCAACCATATTTTCCTCAAATTAATGGATACCATACTTTGTGTTATTCAATTATAGTTCAATACTTAAAAATAATTATTCATATAGTATCACCATTATTCATTGTCATCATTATTACAGTTCTTTACAAGCACTGCCGAACATAGTGCTCCCCAATGGAATGCCACAAAGTGGCCCTGAGCCACCTAATAAGTTATAAAAGTAATTGGTCCCGATAAATTTTAATAATTTAAATATTCTAAATACATCATATCCACCTCAATTTTTGTAATAGTTAATAATTACTGCCGCTTTGTATTTAATATTTAAGAAAGTCGGTACATAAATATTATAACAACATTTTGGTGTTGGAACAAAAAGTGACAGAATTTGTTACCTGTAACGAACATTGTTTTAAAATAATTTTAATTCTTATTTCATATCATTCCATTTATAAATTAAAGATTTATTCTATTATTCGGATTATTACATTCTTTGCGGGTTTCTTTTCGAATTGTTTTAACGATAATTTGATTTGAGACTTGTAAATAGAAAAAAAAAACAATAAGAACTCTACATTAGCTTACTCTGCTCCTTCTGTTTTCGATCTTTGTTTCTTTTATTGTTTATAATAAATAGTAAAATGAATACTCGCAACGCCATGATGTACCAGATGGAGAATTAACTCCAGCTTACGCTTCTACCTACCTACTTAAGGCGTACAAGGGGCAGTGTGAACTGTTGCTGAAGGAAAGGGATGATAATGAAAGGGAAATAGTTAGCATAATTGCCAAATATACACAATTGTAATGTGCTATGGTTAAGTAACATAAAGAATACACAAGTGTTATAAAAGAAAGAGATCAGCTACAGGGAACGGTTAATAAGTTTGACTAATGCAGCAAGGAATATGAGGAAGCTCTCAGGTTAATTGCTGCATTGAAGTTACAGTTGAATGAGGCTAATGAGCAAATCAAACAATTTAAAACATATATAGATAACCTTAAAGCCTCCCAGACTCAAAGCCTGTTCTCTGAGCTTGTGCAATGTGATAATTCAAGAATGTTACAGAAATCTGCAACAATAGATTTGACTGGTGACAACTCTTCCACTTCAGGAAACACAGTAAGGATTAATTGCAGTAAGACCTAATTGAAGAAGTATATAAAAGTTAATTAATACATAAGGAAAGTACAAAAATTTATAAGAAATAAGATTAATACCAAAAATTATGTTAATGTATGTAAAGAAAAGCAAGCATTGATATATGAACTTAAGTTGTACTCAATTGAGGTGGATAACATAAAAAAAATGTTATGAGACTGCGTAGAGTGCCTTAAATCAGAAATATTATCACTTATTAACTCCCTTCAAACTGTATCCAATAAATATAAATCAGCCCAAAATGAAATAAAAGAACACATATTGGCTATGGATAATCTGGTAAAAACTTGTAAATATAATGAGGAGCAGTTTGACTACTTAGTTAAACTAAAAACAAGTCTGTTGTAATATGGGGAGACTTTAACATCAATCTCCTTGAAACTTCTTCCATTAGTATTATGTTTAGCTCATTGTTTAAATCGTATAATCTTGTTAATTTATTCTTAGAACCAACACGTATTGCTGGGCCTAGTGCGACCTGTATAGATAACATTTTTTTACAGATGTTAAGCCCTTGCATAAATCAATTATTCAAAATTTAAGTTCAGATCACTGTGGACAGTTGGTATCACTACCTTACATATACAAAAAAAACAGAAAAATAAGAAAGTTGCGTTTGTTCTAATAAATGAACATCGCTTGGAGAGGTTTAGAAGTAATATAATAAAAAAACTTCCATCACTTTGATTTAAAAATAGTGCTAATTATTTGTATGGTACGTTATTTATAATTATAAGTTGTGAATTTAGTAGAATATTTACTTCTAAAACTTTCTCTTTTAATAACAGTCGCAAATCATTTAACGAATAGGCGACAGTAGGAATTTATAAAAGTAGGCCAACTTTATACGAGCTTTATGATGAAAGATCATATAATAGTAGTGTTATATTTAGAGATTATGTAAAAAAATATTCTAAAATATTTAAAAAAGTGTCCTCCACTGCTAAGGCTTTACATTTAAGCAACAAAATTAAAACTGCATGCGACGAAATTAAAATGACCAGGAGAATAATAAATAGTGAAACGGGCAAGGTCAAACCGCGCAACTCGGATTTTCAATTGAATATTAACAATAATTTAACGGGATCTTACTATGGCTTTTGAGAAACATTTTACTGATGTTCCTTTTTTGACAACAAAATCATTAAATTCTTCTCCTACTGTTGTCGAATCATTGCTCAAACAAAATGTAAAGGCTTGTTCAAGTACTTTTAAATTCCATAGAGTATTGCCATAAGATATCGTTAAATATTTTAAAACTATTGATGTTAAGAAAACGGCAGACTTATGGGGGATTTCTGTTAAAGTTAATAATGTTATCTATAATAGATATAATAGCACCTTATCTAGCCACTATATTTGCAACGATGTATGTTCAACTATCAATATAGACGGTATTGGTAAAAACATTCCAGCTGAGATAACTAACAACAAATCAGCTGCGGAGCAACTCGAACCTATGTTTCATAGGCCGAAGCAACCCGATCTCGTGTCGGTGGAGGGACACACGGCCGCCGCATTAGACACAACTCCCAAAGAAAGATGTTTTGCAGATATTGTGCGTAATGGACAATGGAAGCCGGAAACTCGCAGCGAAGAATGGATTGAAGTACGGAAAAGAAGAAGAAGGAATCGTTTTATTGGGAATAGAGGAAATGCTATGGTGGACGATAATGCCCATTTCAAAGCGGCTGACATAAAAATTCCTTTATATATTTATAACGTATCGAAGGATGTATCCGTATGTGACATAACAAGCTACATTAGGAACAAATCTAACATTGAAGTGACCATTGAAAAAATGAATATGAAGGTTAAAAAGGATTACGATGCATATAAAATATTTGTACCTAGAAATAAACTAGATATATGTCTGAATAAGGACTTTTGGCCGGAGGGAATAGCATTTTTTTTAAAGGAGAGGGGGCAAACGAGCATGCGGCTCACCTGATGGTAAGTGACTACCGCCGCCCATGAACAACTGCAACACCAGGGGAATCGCAGATGCGTTGCGGGCCTTTTAAAAAGGAGTACGCTCTTTTCTTGAAGGTCCCTAAGTCGTATCGGTCCGGAAAAATCGATGATCGCATTTCAGCGTTTTGTAAATTTCTGGAGACAAAAAAGAGGTTTAGAAGGGTCTCAAAGTAGTGAGATTCAGTAGACATTAGTAATTGTAATATTAGTAATATAGATATATAATAGTAACAAATTATAGTAGGAATTTTAAGTGATATTCATTATTTCGATAGCATTTTTAATCTAGTTAGTATTAATATAGTTTAACTATGAAACTTTGTTCCTTTAATTGTCAATCAGTCAGACGTAGTGTTGAACAAGTACGGGAATTATGTAATGACTTTGATATAATAGCATTGCAGGAAACCTGGTTATTACCCGATACTATTCCCTACTTAAATACTATACATACCAAATTTTCTAGTCATGGTATTTCAGCTGTAGATGTCACACAAGGGATGTTACGGGATAGGCCCTATGGAGGGGTTGGGTTATTGTGGAGATCGTCGATGTTTAATAAAGTGGAGATTGTTGATTGTAACAATTCTAGTTTATGTGCAGTTATTTTCGAAATGTGTGGTAATAAATATTTATGTGTATCTGTGTATATGCCTCAAAATAATTATGAAAATTTAACTGATTTCACGAATATTTTAAGTATTATTCAATCAATTATCTTCGATAAGGATATTAATTAATCTTTTATTTTAGGTGATTTTAACGCAGATGTGAATACATTATTTGCTTTAGAGTTATTTAATTTTTGTACAGATAATGATTTGGTGTGTGCTGATTATGAATATCTGCGACCCAAAAGTGGTATCTTTACGTATATTAGCTATGCTCATGGTTCGAAAAGTTGGTTGGATCATTGTGTAACTACACGGCAGGCATGGGATACTGTAACCAACGTTTATGTTTTGGAAGACGTAATGTGGTCCGACCATAAGCCTTTGTGTGTTGAATGCAACATTAATTTGACCTTTAAGGCGGTGCATAATAACGTTCCTTTACCGAAATGTAACGACTTGTCAAAATGGGGTAAAAGAAATGGTCTAGAAATTGAATTTTATTCCTCTCTTTGTTCTGAGTATATACGTAACTTGGATTGGGAGGTTAAGTCATTTATCTGCTAAGTGTTGTAGTTGTACATGTACTGAACATCGTAAATACCTAGATAGCTTGTATAACTCTTTTATTAGTTGTATAATTCACGCGGCCACACGTCGCGCGTCTCAGCATGTCTTCCAGAGGCCCCCTGTTCCGGGGTGGAATGAGTATGTACGCGAGGCACACATGAAGGTACGGCAAGCTCGAGCTGGGTGGTTAACGGCTGGGGCGCCTTCTTCTGGTACGCTGTTCGATCAAATGAAAAGAACGCGAACTATTTTTAAAAGTAAGTTAAGATTTTGCCACATTTCCGCTGATAAAATAATCTTAGATAAGACTTCGGCATCTTGTTTAAGTAGAAACTTTAGTCAATTTTGGAAAGATACGGGAAATTTACTTAAGACCGGATCTAAGATTACGGAGTCTGTGGATGGTCTGACAGACACACTGGCGATTGCAAACTTGTTTAGGGACAAATTTCTTGCGTTAAGTGCAGGACACTGTACTTCTCATAATCAATATCTTGTAGCAGATGGCAAGGACATTCATGTATCTGAAGAGATGATCTTTAATGCTCTGCGCCAGATGAAACTAGGAAAGGCGATAGGATATGACAATATAAGCGTGGAACATCTTCGGTTTGGAGGACCATGAGTAATTGCGTTCCTATCTGTATTTTTCAATGCTTGTATAAAGCATGCTTACTTACCGGTAGAAATGCTAAAAACGGTAATAAGTCCAGTTCCTAAATGTAAATTGAGTAGTTTGACCGACAGTGGTAATTATAGACCGATATCCATAGCTACAACTTGTGCTAAACTGTTTGACACGATATTATTAGGCGTTATTTCCAAATATATACAAATTAGCGATGCTCAATTTGGATTTAAAAAAGATAGTTCTACGGATGCGGCGATTTTTACTTTAAAGCAAACCGTTAGTTATTATACTCGTAATAAGCGAAAAACAAATATTTATGCATGTTTCTTGGACTTAAGTAAGGCTTTTGACAGAGTCAGTTATGATATACTTTGGAGGAAGTTACGTGATGCGGGAGTGCCGTCATTATGTATTAACATATTGATCGCATGGTATAGTAGGCAAATTAATGTAGTAAAGTGGTGTGATACATACTCTGAGGAATTTGTCCTACAATGGGGTGTGAGGCAGGGAGGGCTAACATCGCCTATGCTTTTTAATCTGTATGTTAATCAGCTGATCGAGGAGCTTAGAAGCACCAGACTGGGTTGCCACATTGGTTCTGAATGCTTTAATAACTTGAGTTATGCTGATGATATGGTGCTGCTGAGTCCCTCGATTGGTGCGCTGCGTGCATTACTCCAGATATGTGAGAAATATGCAATGGATCATAAGCTATTGTACAACACCAACAAGTCTGTTTGTTTGCTTTTTAAGAGTGGTAGGGTTCAACCTCATATCCCCCCATTGTATTTGTGTAATTCACAATTGGAGTGGGTAACGACGTTTAAATACCTGGGTCATATTGTTACTCAGGATCTGTGTGATGGTTCCGATATGGACCGCGAGGGTCGTTCCTTATCAGTGCGTGCCAACATGATAGCTAGACGCTTTCAAAGGTGTTCTTATACCTCAAAGCTGGCGTTGTTTTCAGCTTACTGTCAGCCACTTTACACTCCTCAGCTGTGGACGAATTACACTAAAGAGGAATATCGCAGGCTAAAGGTGCAGTATAATGACTCGTCCCGCGTGTTGTTCCGTCAGCCACGATACTGTAGCGCATCTCAGATGTTCGCAGAGGCCCGTGTCATTGGTTTGGATGCGTTGATCCGTCACCAAATCGCGCGATTTAGAAGTTTTGTTTTTGGTTCGCAGAATAATCTCATCAAAATTATTTGTAATGTGTATGCATGTAGTGTAATTTTTAGTAGATGGTCAAATTTATTAAAATGTAATTATTAAAGTGTAATAATATCATTGATTAACGAATGAACGATATACGGGGAAGTCGCGGTCGATTCTCTAGAGGCGTACTGCGCGTTTCCCTAATCGCCTCTTCCACTATGCTCCTCATTTGCTCTAGTTCTGGGGCGACTATTCCATCGTCGCCTGAGTCAACTACAAGGAGATCTACGGCGGCATCTACATGTGCGGGTTGCTCTGCAACTCGTAGAGCCGCATCTCCTGTCGTAGCATTTTCATTCGACAAAGGAATAGCCTCACGTCGTAGCCGTTCGAGTTCGGCGTCATCAAATATGTTTGAGCGCATGATGTACCGAACTCGGTCTGCCAGGTTTTGCTCGGTAACGGTAATAGATGGCTCCAGCTCAGCAAATAGTCGGTGCATCCTAGCCCGATACCCAAAACTACCAATTTCTCTCCCTTTCGCCCCAAAATACGCCCGCAATGCATTTTTATTCATTTGCATTGACCAACGCATGCGGCGTACTCCACTAGTGGCGGGTGCTGATTGCTGGGCCAACGAAGACCCTGCCAACACCAAGCCAGCTGGTGGGGATGATGGATGCGAGGGGCTGCTGGGTGATCGTGCAGCACCTCACGGTCGACTGGCGGTTCGCATGCTGTCGCGTCCAGCGCCAGCTCCAGACGCGCCCTGGCGACCTCCAGGCAGCGGCCCTTTACGCGTATTTCTTAATTCCATCATCCATGAATTGGGCGCAGTTAACGGGAGACGCCCAGACCCGGCACCGTTTCATGATGAGGCCATGTGCACAATCGGGCCTTTGCACCTCCAATTTTGCCGAGGCACGGCGCCAACACCTCTTGGCAAGGTGCTGACTGACTGCGCTGACGTAGCAGTTTTGTCACATAACCGTTACGTCAGCGGGCGATGGGGTCGTCACTTCCCTACGCCTAATTATTATTATTATTATTATTATTTAATGCAAGCGTCGAATCTGGTGAGTTTCCTGATTTAATTAAACATAGTAAAGTCATGCCTATATTTAAATCCGGTAGTACATTTGACCCCGTCAATTTTAGACCAATTTCTCTACTATCAACATTTAGTAAAATTGTTGAAAAACTTAGTTTAGATCAGATGTTAAGTTTCTTTAATATTAATAAATTGCTACATAAAAATCAATTCGGTTTTACAAGGGGTCGCTCGACAAGTGACGCTGGAGTTTAGCTTATTAAACATATTTTTTGTGCATGGGAGAATTCAGAGTATGCTTTGGGTATATTTTGTGACCCTTCCAAGGCCTTCGACTGTGTTTACTATGAGACATTAATCAGCAAGCTAGCTTTAATTAAAATTGGAATATTTGATTCACAAATGGTGGAATTTGATTTCGTGACTCATTTAAGTCTTAATTAATTTAAAAGCCGCGTTACTATTTTGGAACAATTCTATTACTGACTACGTTTTAAGATTATTTTCTATTAATATAGTAGATAAAATATTATGCAAAACGAGTTTAATATATTCTAGTAGTTTGATTATTATTTCTTCGAATTATCCTAAAAAAGTGAATATAAAAAAAATTTCAATTTTGTAGACAATTTTAACGAACAGCCCAACTTCAAATGCAGCAAGTAATCAAAATTAAAAAATTATACAATATAAATTTATAATGTTTTGCCCTTTAAAATCATTTTTCCCATGCATGCGGTTATCATTTTAAATATTATTTAATTCTTCGTTTATTGCAAATGTTTATCCCTGTTAAAGCACAAATTTATGACACCAGAGAACATAATTTTTTGTACACGGTTTCCATTGAGTGTTGGAAATTATGTTACAGATTGATTTGAGCTATGAGTGGCGGGGCATTTTATCATTGTGGGGGGCATTACTGTGACAATAAAACACATAGATATATATATAAACATTTGTGTCTATTCCAAGTCAAATATTACTTCAGATTTTTTTTCGCATTTGTAACTAATTACTGCAGAATCAGTTTTCCTTGAGGTTTATTTAGTTTGTAGAATGTTCCATCACCACAACGATCTAAACAAACACTCAACACACGTGTACTATAATGATGCCCTTTCCTAATTCGAAAAGTTGTAATTTTCAGTAAGTCCACAGTTGTAATCAAAACAATTCATAATTTTTATGATTCTTGAATTCAAATATAGATAAATGAACATATTAAACCAGAAAAGTAAACGTCAATTAAAATCAAGATGTTGGTTTGCATTATGAGGATTAAAGTGAAAATAATTATCTTTTACACATAGACACGCGCACGCAAACAAAATTATCAAGGAGAAAGTGGAAAGCAACCAAACTATAATTTCAATTAACGCAGGCTTAAACGGGTCGTGGCTACCAAAAGTAATATCTGCATAGGTTCGCAATCGCTGCCGATCCTTTCTACCCTTGTGGTAATACCACTCCTCAAACAATTACTCATTTGTTGAGGGACTGCCCTAGATTTGAGTATAATAAATATACTAAGACAGGAGATGCTCTGTAGCAATTTACGTATACCACCATACTGTTTGACGAAACTTTTGAATAAACAAAGTACAATTCGATCCTTCGTTATATTTACAAAATCTATTATAGATAAGCTTAACTAATAGATATAAAACAATGTGTATCCACTTAGTTTCATATTTTAAGTTAACATATATAATTATTACTCCTCCTTTCTAATTGTATAATATGTAGATTAGGCATTTAGGCTAGTTATTATAAGTTCATTACAAATTGTATATACTCGTAGATATGCACAACTTTATTATTATTATATTTTATAAGCACGTGTACAATTTTATGATTCACACATTATTTTCGACTATAGGACACTTATTTTAATGATTGTTAATAAATCATAAGCTGAAGACTAAATTATAAGCAATAGATATAAGAATATCCTGTATTTTACTTATATTAATTTTGTATTTATACAGGCATTCCCTTTCATTTAAGGCGATACCCCGACCAAAACCTTGGGATAGTGCGTTTTTCTTCGTTATTCAGATACTATTATCTCATTAGTTATGAGAAATAAACTTACATCTAAAAGCACATTATTAATGTTCGATACCCTATCATCACATTCCATGTTCTAATTTTTTCATGTGTTATAAGTACATTTTAAATCTACTTTTAAAAAATTACTAAAACTATTGATTACATGCATCTGTTGCTAAAGGCAATGCTCTAATCATTTGAGGATTACACTAATGGATAGATAATTTAAAAATCTATGTTATTCACGTATTATTTAATTTTTAAAGTTCGCTTTTCTTTTTTAATTAAAATTAATTCCAAAAATTGTGTGAATTTTATGATAAATGGGCGTACGCAGAGTGCGGGCGGCAGTGTACTGCACGCTCAAGGTTATTTGGTCAGGGAAATGCCTTAACCTATGTTCATAATATTTATAATATGCAAGTAAGTTATAATATTTAGAGTATGCATACGTACTATAGATCTGATTTTAATAAAAAATATTTTAAAAGACTGCGCTCTGACATTTATGAACATGTTACTTAGAATACTTATGCAAACTTGCTTTGTTATTGCTAATTTCATTTGGTGTAAAATAAATGTGTAATAGTGATAATATGAATAGAATAGAATAGAATAGAATAGAATAGAAAAAAATAGAATAGAATGATTTTTATTCAATATGGATTATTACATAATACTTATTGAAAGTCATTATTTTATTTACCACTGGTTCGGAAAATACCTCTGTCCTGGGAAGAACCAGCAAGAAACCCAGCGGGACTTTTTTTTAAACATAATTTCACTTAACAATAATTTTGTTTATACAATTGGAAAAATGATGAATATTGATACCTCGTCAATGCATCAAATCACATTGATGGAGCGTTATCTTGTCTTAAAGATTAACAATATATACAACATAGTTTAGGCCATTTTATATACCCCACTGTGGAAAACTGTCAATAAATTCGAAACAAGGACGCTATACTCCTTGGTGGGAAATCAAAAATAAATCCTGAATCTGACACGCAACAACTTCCATAAATTATCCTTCAAGGTACTTGTCAATCGTCTCTTTTCTTTGTTTTCTGTCCTTTGTTTTGTAACTTATGTACTGGTTAGAAAGCAATTGTTTAAGATTTGAATCCTACTAAATATGAACGTAATTTGTTTAGGTACAATTTATAGGACAGGTTTACCGTGTGTTGACAGTTTAAGAGATTCCATCAACCTATTTCGTCGTGTGGGTATTTGGTCGTAAAAAGTAACTATGAGAAATTCCACAAAGATATTAAAGAATTTAAAGTATAAGTGTGACAATCGTACACACACTCAGCCTAATAGTAAGTAGATGCTGTGGCCCACTACAGACATTTACATCTGTCTTTCATTAAGAATTCGATTGCAGAATCGTTGTCACCCTGAGGACTTAGATGAAATGCCACGTTTCTAATAAAAAAGGTCTCCGGTTTTTTATACTCACCATACAAAACACAGCAGTATTGAGCTGCTGTTTAAAGCACCCACACACACTCACAGAAACAGCTGCAATGAGGAACTACCACATGTAAATATATATAAATGTAACCACATGTAATTATAACCTCCTTACGCCAGGTGTAATATAACCAGACTGCCAACGAAGAATAGCATCAAAGGCGTGACATGCTTCTGCCAAGCGTGACGATTAAGGTAAGTCCCTCTTTTTATAAAACTGAAGCTACAAACGAACTTACTATGTACCTGATGGTAAGTGGCTACTGCAGTCCATGAACACATGCAGCTAATTTTTAAATAGAAGGCTTTAGGTGAGTTGTCACCTCTGAGTACTAAGATGAAATACCTCACAGCCTATAATTATACTGGCTCACTACACCCTTCAGCCTGGAACATAATATTACAAACAAAGCTATATACGTTTTTTAGACAAAAAATATATATAGCAAAAGAAATAAGTAAGAAGGTGATGCCTACTAAGCCAAAAGCCTAGGCAAAATAGGAGTTCCATCACCTAGTCAATATTCTCTATAATGGGAGACGCCCATGACTAGCAGTGGACTTTTTCGAGCTGTAGTTGTTGTTGTTAATGAACGCGATGACAATACAGAGATTTTAACTGTGTAACAGAATATCACAACAAAGAGCACATCGCTGCACATGCAAAGCTTACGCTCTTACGTAAAGCATGCTCCTCGAATGATGCATGAGAGCGCATTCTTCGGAAAAACGTTATATACGTTTTTGTTAGCATATAACTGTATCATGATAGGTCAGCTGGTCATCGTGTGACAGCCTTGTGATAGAATCATCTACCCCGAATCATCCCGTCGGCATCATAAGAGGTATAAAATAATAAAATACAGACGGAGGGAAATAAAAACAGAGATGGGCACCAGCATATTTCTGCTTATCGTGACAACTATGGCAAATATCTCCCCTATGATTCAATCAATATGGGAGGCCTACGTTCGTCAGTGGACTTTTGATAGTATGTAAAGTATAAATGTAAAGGAATGAGTTTCGGCTCAATAGCAGAAGCATGTGTGTTTTGTTTGGCGGGTGATGAACGGAGAACTTTTATGCTGGTTACGAGGCATTCCATCTCAGTCCTCGGTTGTGATTTCTTATCGGTATTTTCTTTCTAAACGTTAAGTTGGAGAGGTCTCGTCTAATGAAGTCAACGCTCCGTCCCCCTCGTGCTCTGTTCCAAAGTCCCGAAACCTTTCAGCTCGAGTTACAAAACCATTGTCAGTGCCTAGAAGACTGCAATGAAGTGGACGATATGAATGACAAGCTCGTGGAAACTGTCCATGCGGTCGCAGCTAAGTTCTGCAAGACCCGCCGCAGAAGAACACAAAAACTCTCCGATCACACTCTTGATCTCATGGCTGTTAGACGGGAGATGAAGCTACATTCTTCAACAGATTTGACAACATACAGGCAACTGAACAGACAGATCTCCAAATGCATGCGGCGGGACTTACTCAACTTCAATACAACTTGTATTGAAGAAGCGATCGAGCGAAACCAAGGCTCCAAAGTCTTTGCCAGAGATCTGCGTGACAGAAAGAGCCAACTGCCAAAGCTAAAGACCGAATGTGGAAGCATCGTTTCCGGGATACATGATATTTTGAGTGAGATTGAGAGGTTCTATGGGCAGCTGCACACGTCATCGTTGAAGCCACACGCAAGTGTGAGTAACGATCCAAGAGCGAGTCTTATCCGACAATATTCCGAAGATATCCCGGACGTCAGTCTGAGCGAGATTAGAATGGCTCTCCAGCACCTTAAAAACAGCAAGGCCGCAGGCAAGGATGAAATTACAGCGGAGCTTCTGAAAGCGGGTGTAAGACCGGTACTTGAAGTCCTTCAGAAGCTCTTTAATTCCGTCCTCCATGGTGGCATTACACCGGAGGCGTGGAGCAAAAGTGCGGTGGTTTTCTTCTTCAAGAAAGGTGACAACGCTCTCTTGAAGAACTACAGACCGATTTCCTTTCTGAGCCGCGTCTACGTGCTGTTTTCGAGAGTCATTACGAATTGTCTCGCGCGCAGACTTGACGACTTCCAGCCTCCCGAACAAGCTGGTTTCCGAAAGGGCTTTAGCACCATAAACCACATACATACCCTTCGGCAAATTGTCCAGAAGTCCGAAGAGTACAATTTGCCACTATGTCTGGCGTATGTGGACTATGAGAAAGCCTTTGATTCCGTCGAAATTTGGGCGGTGCTGCAGTCTCTTCTGCGGTGCCAAGTTGAATGTCGGTATATCAAAGTGCTGAAGTGTTTGTACAGTAGAGCTACGATGGATATCCGAGTACAGAATCAGAGTACGAAACCTATCCAATTGCAGAGAGGTGTAAAACAGGGTGATGTTATATCCCCGAAACTCTTCACCGCTGCATTGGAAGACGTTTTCAAGCTTTTGGACTGGAAAGGATACGGTATCAACATCAATGGCGAGTACATCACTCACCTTCGATTTGCCGACGATATAGTCCTTATGGCAGAATCGCTGGAGGACCTAAGCACTATGCTCAATGATCTCAATAGTGTCTCCCAACGGATAGGTCTTAAGATGAACATGGACAAAATAAAGATTATGTTTAATGTCCATGTCACACCTATGCCGGTAGTTGTTGGGAGCACAAAGCTCGAAGTTGTTGACGAGTATGTTTATCTGGGACAAATAGTCCGACTAGGTAAGTCCAACTTCGACTGATAGGTCAATCGACGGATTCAACTCCGCTGGGCAGCGTTCGGGAAGCTACAACACATCTTCTCGTCAGACGTACCTCAAAACCTTAAAACGAAATTTTACAACCAGTGCGTGTTGCCAGTGATGACTTACGGAACTGAGACGTGGTCCCTCACTGCTGGCCGTATGAGGAAGCTCAAGGTCGCTCAGCGAGCTATGGAGAGGGCTATGCTCGGAGTTTTTCTGCGTGATAGACTTAGGAATGAGGATATCCGCAGTAGAACGAGAGTAACCTACATAGCCCAACGGATTAGTAAGCTGAAGTGGCAGTGGGCCGGCCATATAGCTCGAAGAACCGACAACCGATGGGGAAGAAAGGTTCTTGAGTGGCAGCCTCGTACCGGTAGACGAAGTGTAGGGCGACCCCCCACGAGATGGAGTGACGACCTGGTAAGACATGCAGGAAGTCGATGGAGGCAGGTGGCTTAGTACCGTGCTTTGTGGCATTCCTTGGGGGAGGCCTATGTTCAGCAGTGGACTTATGAAAGGCTGTAATGATGACGCGATGGGGTAGCTATGATATTGATGATGATGATGAATTTCTTTCTTAATGAAAAAGAGATGAAGGTGCTTATAATAATAATAATAATAATAATAATCTTTATTTCGGACCAAAATTAATCCATAGTAGTGTTAGTAACAATTAACTTAAAAACTAGTGTTAGTAAACATTAATTTGTGGACAAACTTTTTCAAAATCGGAGAATTATAGTTCTCCGTTACTGTTTACAAAATGCTGTTGTGACTATCTCTCACCCTTCTAAGCAGCGAAGCTGTTTTCTTACGTATTATCGCATGAAAACCGTCCGTGCGAGCTTGCGCAAACATCTCCGACCCACTACAGTATCGAGGCAGTCCCAACAACATTCTGAAAGCATTATTATATTGAACACGCAGGGCATCCAGCGACCTTTTAGTGTAATTGATCCATAGACTGCTCGTATACAGACTCTGGCAGTATGCCTTAAATAGGGTAATTTTTACTAAGTCCGTACATCGAGCAAATCTACGGGCCAGCATGTTACTCCTGACCGCTAGAGCCCTGCGTTCCCTCTCAATGTCTACATTATCTTTCAGGTCATCTGCAAGAAAATGACCAAGATATTTAAAGGACGTCACTTTTTTAAGTTTTGACCCATTCAAGAACAGGTCAGGTTCATCAATCCTAGGCTTGCCCCTGACGCCAAAGACAATGTATTCACATTTTTTGACATTATACGCCAACCCATGAGACTCAGCATAGGCTACACACACCTTCAGTAACTCTCTTACTGCCCTCACCGACGGTCCCATCAGCACCATGTCATCTGCATAGCTGATGTTGTTAATACTAACCCCACCAACACTGCATCCGACACGCTTGCTACTGAGCTCGCCTATGAGAGCATTTATATATAGGTTGAATAATCTGGGAGACGTTAGACCCCCCTGCCTTACCCCGCATTCCAACCTGTACGGTTCACTAAGAGTATCGTCCCATTGCACATGATTTATTTGTTTACTTTACCAATATTTGAGCAGACCACATATCTCTGACGGTACACCCCTGTCCTCCACCTTCCTTCAGAGCACGTCATATGAGACGAGATCAAGTGCCCTGGAAAGATCAAGGAAACAGGCATATACCGGGGTACCCCGATCTACGTAATATCGAACGGTGTGCTTTAGACTTAAAATAGCACTTTCGGTTGATAGTCCTGGTCTAAACCCGAACTGTGTGTCATGCAGTTGAATGTAGTCACTTAAGATGGTATCAAGCACACCGTCCAACACCTATGCTATGATAGTCGCTAAGGAAATAGGACGATAGTTACCCTTGTCAGAGATGTCTCCCGTCTTGTTCTTCACAATGGGAACTACTATTGTCTTCATCAGATTTGTAGGTAAGTAAGAGTGACTAATACACATTGTGTAGAACATGGACAGGACTCGTGGCAGGTGAAATCCAGCGTGCTTCAGGTGCTCAATGCTGAGCCCGTCATGTCCTGGAGATTTACCTCGGCTCATACCTATTATGATACTGCGTATCTGTTTAGCAGAAATATGCACAAGAGGTTCCTCTCCCCCACAAACGGTCCCAGCACTACCCACCTGTGTTGAGGGCCCAAGTGGAGATTGTATTTTAAAATGTTCCATGAACATATTAGCGATGTCACTGGGTTCACTAATTCCTTCCACGCTCGTAGCAAGACTAGTCTTAGATTCCAACTTATTGGTCGACTTCCAGAAATTTTTAAAGTCCCTATTTGCTCTTTTTTGAGCTAATCTATCCATTTTGATTTGCTCAGCATTTTTCTGACAAAATTTGAGTTTAGTCTTAAAAATTTTTAGATTTTCACTCATTTCATCATAAATAGGACCAGATAAGGGACGACCACTGAGTACCCAGGTCTTAAAACTATATCTGGCCTCATAGTGAGCGTCTTTTACATAGCTGTTCCAACCACATACTCGCTTACCCCGCCTTGGTCCCCCCTTATAAGTCACTCTGGATTCCTTAGCCGCCTCAGATAATATACTAACAATCTGTTCATACAAATTATCTAATGCAACCCTATGTTCGGCCAAGCCACAGAAGCCATTCACACAGTTTATAAACTCATGAGGAAAGTCAATGTCCCGCAATTTGCTATTACAAAGGTTTTGGTAACATTGCGTCTCTACATTTGTTCTTTCACCCCATAAGACCAGGTTTTTATCATGACCTCTAAGTGTCCGTTTAGGCCTGACCACCTCTAAGTTACATTCTAAATATATTGGTAAGTGATCAGAAATGTAAACATCTTCGGAGACACCTACACTCTTAATTGCATTCCAGGCTGATTTGGATACTAAACAGTGATCCAGCCACCTCCTATTTCCATGAGCGTCACTTATGAAGGTGTAGGTATCACCGTCCACTCCCAATGCTTCTATATCCGCACAAACCCACGACTGTTCAGAACAAAAGTTATTCAGTTCATTAAAAAATAGTTCATGAGGGTGCGCATTAAAATCCCCAAGCATAAAAACATTTTCTATATCCCTACTCGCTATGATAGCATTGATCTCACTCAATATATCTGTAAAAATTGGTAGATTGTCCGCACAGTCCGTAGGCATATAAACAGAAAAGACAATAATATTGCGACCCCCAGTCGTGGCTGTAATGGCCACTAATCGAGAGCTAGTACAGTTTATAACAGAAACTGACTCAACAATACCCTTCCTCCAGAGAATAGCCACCCCCCCCCCCCCCATGAGGTCTTCCTCTCAATAATCCCTTCGATGTGTCTTTTTTTTTTTTTTTTTTTATAGGAGAGGGGGCAAACGAGCATGCGGCTCACCTGATGGTAAGTGACTACCGCCGCCCATGAACAACCGCAACACCAGGGGAATTGCAGATGCGTTGCCGGCCTTTTAAAAAGGAGTAGGCTCTTTTCTTGAAGGTCCCTAAGTCGTATCGGTCCGGAAAAATCGCTGATGGTAATCGATTCCACAAGGAAGTCGTGCGAGGAAGAAAACATCTTCTAAATCGCACAGTGGTGGACCGCCAATCATCCAGATGGTGTGGATGGTATCGGGAGTTCTGCCGCGATGTGCGTTCATGAAATTTGGCGGCTGGGATTAATCCGAACAATTCCTCAGAGCACTCCCCATGGTAGATGCGAAAGAAAATGCAAAGAGATGCAACATCTCTTCGCAGTGCCAATGAATCGAGCCGATCGGAAAGGGCTCGGTCGTCGACGATTCGAGCCGCTCTGCGCTGGATGCGGTCAAGTGGAAGGAGCTGGCACTGGGGAGCCCCTGCCCAGAGATGGGAACAGTATTCCATGTGAGGCCGAACCTGCGCCTTGTAAAGTTGCAGGCGGTGTGCCGGCATGAAATACTGTCCCGCTCTGCTGAGCACGCCAAGCTTTTTAGAGGCCAATTTGGCCTTCTCTTCCAAGTGACCACGAAACTGCACGTCACTCGATATGTCGACTCCGAGGATACCGATACTGGCTGAGGCAAGAAGGGGAGTGCCTTGAAACTGAGGAGATACGACAAAGGGGTTCTTTTTAGCGGTAAACGCGCAAACTTGTGTCTTCTGAGGATTAAACTGGACTAGATTTAGTCGCCCCCAATCCGAGACTTTGTCCAGCAAAGACTCGACTTCAGACACAAGTTTGTTCCGGTACTCGGCGACGTTTTCCCGAGAAATATTGGCCCGGCCGGTGTATAGAGCATCACCAGTGCTGTCATCCGCATAGCAATGAATGTTACCAGTTAGCAACATATCATTGATATGCAGAAGAAACAGCGTTGGTGATAGCACACAGCCTTGTGGAACACCAGCGTTAATAGGCTTGTAGTCAGAACATGCACCGTCTACAACGACCTTGATGCTCCGATCTGCAAGGAAGCTGGTGATCCAATTGCACAATTTCTCGGGAAGCCCATAGGAAGGGAGCTTCGAAAGAAGCGCTTTGTGCCAAACCCGATCGAAGGCCTTCGCAATGTCCAGACTAACGGCCAACGCCTCCCCCTTGGACTCTACTGCCTCCGCCCATCTATGGGTCAGGTAGACTAGAAGATCACCAGCTGATCGACCCCGACGAAAACCGTATTGGCGGTCACTGATCAGCTGGTGATCCTCAAGGTACCGGATGAGCTGGCAGTTAATAATGGATTCCATTATTTTGGAGAACAAGGAGGTGATCGCGATAGGCCTATAGTTGGACGGGTCTGAGCGGTCGCCTTTTTTAGGGATCGGGTGGACAAAAGCTGTCTTCCATGAGTTCGGGACAACGCCATGGGAGTAGGAGTACCGGAAAAGACGCGTTAGAACCGGTGCCAACTCCGGAGCACACGTCCTCAGCACAATTGGGGGGATTCCGTCAGGCCCACTCGACTTGTGGATGTCAAGGGAGAGGAGTGCTCTGCGAACCGAGCGCTGTGAGAATAGCACATCCGGCATAGAGCACTCACACCGCGGGATGGTCGGCGGTGTGTTCCCCCCGTCATCAACAGTCGAGTTGGACGCAAAAAGGGAGCCTAAAAGGTCGGCCTTCTCTTTTGCGTCGTGGGCCAGTGAGTCGTCCTCCCTGTGCAGAGATGGTAGTGATGGCTTACAGAAATTCCCTTGGACAGCCTTGGCGAGAGACCAGAATGCACGGGTTCCCGAAGGAAGGCGAACTAGTTTCTCGCCAATTCTGCCTATGTGCTCTGACTTTGCCTTGGCAATAACTCTTTTGAAGGACCTGGAGGCGAAGTTATACTTCTTTTTAAGTGTGCTGGTGTTTACATCCCGAGTCACCGAAGCCGCAGCCCAGGCTTGATAACACTCCTGCTTTCTGCGCAATGCAGTCTTACAGGAGCGACCAAACCAAGGCTGAGATCTGCCTCCGATGGGTACCACAGATGATGGAATAAATAGTTCCATTCCCTGTAGCACCACATCAGTGACAGAGTCAGCAATAGCGCTGGGATCATCCGGCGAGAAGCAAACCCGCCCCCATGGGTAGGATGCAAAGAAAGACCGCATTCCGTCCCAATCCGCCGACCTGTAATGCCAAACACGGCGGCAACCTGCAGAACGCAACCGCGAAGGGAGCGTGAGTGGCACCATACTCCGGATCAGACAATGGTCCGAAGAGCCGAGAGGGGCATCGACGGAAACCTGATATCCGTCCGGATGAGAGGTCAGCAGAAGGTCCAACAGGGAAGGTGTATGATCCTCCACATCTGGAATCCGCGTAGGCGAAGTAACCAGTTGTGTCAGACCATATGCCAAAGCAAAGTCATAAACAGATCTCCCCGCATGATCGGTTAAACGTGAACCGAGCCATTCGGCATGGTGGGCGTTAAAATCGCCAAGGATCACGATCTCTGCGGATGGGACCTGTTGTAGCAAGGAATCTGTAGCCATTTGGACGTGGTCGATGAGTCGGTCTGTTTCGGCATTACCGCTATGGGACCTATAGAGGCACCCGTAGACGCGCGGATGGTCGTCGCTGTCTACGCGTAGCCAAAGGATGGACAGGTCCGAACCTTCAAGACTGCCGAGGCGTCGAGAACAGATGTCCTCTCTGACATACACGCAAACTCCAGCCCGAGGCACAAAGGAGTGCTCCAATTTGTACCCCGGGCAGGAGAGATACGAAATATCAGCCGGAGAGGAAACCTGCGTCTCGGTCAGAAAGAGCAAGGCCGGCTTCGCCGTCTCGAGATGGTAGTGGACGGCGTTTAGGTTAGAGTGAAGTCCCCTGATGTTGCAGAAATTCACGGATAGCGTGGCAGGGGTCGCCTTGGTATTGTTGCTCAGTTTGCCCCAAGCAGTTTTGTTTTTGAGCGGAATTTTGCCCCCCCCAGAATACGCGGGGCAGCCTGAGCACCCACGCTCAGGATTGGAATAACATGGTCGTGGATGCTCCGCGAGGGATTCTCCAGGGGTACTGGTACCCTCCTGGGGTAGTCTACTTTGTAATTCCGCTACCATGGTGATGGGGGGGGGGGGGGGAATTGGGCCTCCGGCCACCTGCACTCACCAGACGAAACGCAGAAGCAGAGCCTCTACTTCACGCCGGTATTCTGTGAGGTCGTAGTACCAACCCGGCTCGAGCCTGCCCATACGTGCAACAGCAAAAAACTGCTGCGGGGCTCTACCACCCTTTACGGGGCTCTACCACCCTTAAACCTACTACTAGTCTACAGACTTACCCGTGTATTCAAACTCACGACTAATCGAGCTTAGGAAAGGAACATCATGTGGGAGTAGCCACGTCTCCTGAAGAGCGACCACATCTGACCACATACATATGCCCCTAATATCATCTATAGAACGGTTAGCTGACTTACAGTTAAAACTTGTAAATGTTAGAAACTTTTTTATGTTTCCACTACACATTAATTGATAAAAGTATGTGACTGACTATTAACTAACTATAGAATTAGATTGGGTCACAGAATCCACGTACAATCCACTGTCAGTGTCACTAAGTGTTCGTTTATCACCGATATATTTTCTAAAAAAGGAGCCTGCAATTCCCTAAAAGCAAAACTGTGTACAACTCTTAATCAATTACGTTAATATACATGAATTATTAATGGCAAGTTCCTGCGACGATTAACAATTTCTCCTCAATAACGTGAGACGAGTAGGAAAATTATTCGCACAAGTGTTTATGAACTTTTTTAATATTAAAAGCTTAGTATGATTGCTGAGTTTTTAATTTAAATGTACTTTTGTACGTTTTTACAAAAGAAAATTCTATATGAAATCTAGGTTTTCGATCAAATTCCTGAATGTGCTTGGGATTTTGATAAAAATGAGTTTCCTTTTTGTTATTTTCCAGTATCTGGTCTAAATCCTATCAAAATACTATGATATCTATACAACAGAAACAGACTTCATCATCATCACCATCATTACAGCCCTTCACAAGTCCACTGCTGAACATATAGTCCGGGGAATGAAGCTAAAAAAATGGTAAAACCTCGCAATTATTTCGTCCAGCACCGATTTGTACAAAAAATTGGGATTAGGCTTATTTCACTCTCTAGTTCATTTTCTATATTGTACCGTTGTACGCTTTTTGTTTTTTAGGGGTGAAAACTACCCTTATTGTCAAAAATTATAAAATAAAATTAAAAACCTAAACATGGGTAAAATAGTTAAATAATGATTGTTTCATGGTTTAGGATACAATTTCATAATCTTTCAACCTACCCTTGTTAAAAACTACCCTTGAAAAAATTGAAATTGTCAGAGCACGTGCTACTGTTTTCGAACTTTAGAATACACTGGTGAGAAATCAACGAAATATACACTCACACACGCATACACTTGAGCAAATGTTTCTTCTTCTCTGTCTTCTAATAAGAATCGAAAAAGTAGAACATATAACGTATAACGGCCGAATATACCGGTTATGCAGATAACTATGCTCCGAAAGGGGTAAATCGAAATTTCCTAAAAAAAAATTTGATCGGTTTATTAAGCATAGCTCCTTCATTTTAGGTGATTTTTTTTTCAGAAATTATTTTATAGGGCTTTTCAGGAGCTATAAGATTATGTGAATTAAATTACTTAAGATGCCTTAATTTTTAAATGGGGAGAGCTTAAAGCGCTTGAATAAGGTGATGTTCGATCGTAAATGTAGGTGTTAAGTGGCTATATCTCGCCAAATATTCACTGTACAAAAAATCTGCACACGTGGAAATTTTTGTCATTAAAAAAGCTAAAATTTAGTACTTGATCATTTTCTACGTATCTTTAGTATTTTAAAAGATATTTTTAAGAAAATGGTTAAAAACACGAAATTGAAAAAAATCGTTTCCTTTTTAACTCCAATTTTTCTAAAATTTGGCATTTTAAATTGGTCAAAATTTGTGGGTATATTAATAGTCTATATAAAGAGAATCACAGAAGGGTGGCAATCAGTTTTAATTAGGGGTATTTTGGGGGTTGTTTTCACAGATTTTTTTCGTAGAAAAAAGCGGGTACCGATCTTATTTTGATCATAAGTCGGTCAATTTTCATACTAGAGACATGTTTTTTTTTGGTTTGAAAGCTCTAATTAAATATTTTAAAAAAGATTCAATGAGCTTTTTTTTATAGGATAAGGGCGACAAATGAGAACACAGTCCACCTGATGGTAAGTGGTTGCTGCGGCCCATAGACATCTACATCTATCCTCTATTACAAATCAAAATGTGGATGCGTTGTCACCCGTGAGGACTAAGATGAAATGCCTCATTTCCAGTAAAAAGGGCCTCCGGCCACCTGCATTCACCAAGCGAAACGCAGAGGTAAACCTCTACTTCACGCTGGTTTTCTGTGAGGTCGTGGTACAACGCCGGTTCGAGCCGGCCCATCCGTGTGACAGCAAAAGCTGTCGCGTGGCTCTACCACTGTTTAAGATGTTAGCTTTCATAAGCAAAATTTTCTCGTTATTTCGCTGTAAATGTACCAATTTATGCATTTGACGAAAAAAGCAAAGCATTAATTTGCTATATCTCAGTTCGTATTTGTCGTAGAAAAATTATAAAAACGCATTGTTTTTGTTTTCTTTTAAAGGTACAATTTGGCTCTCTACACTTTTTTTGATAAAATGCATATTTTTGGAGTCATTCACAAAAAACCAATTAAAAGGTCGATTTTTTCGTCAAAAAACTGTTACTTTCAACTTTGAATAACTCAAAAAATATTAGTTTTACGAAAAAAAAGTATATAACATTTTTGTCTTAGAATTACGTGTTCCATCGATTTCTATAGTTAAAATGTAATAAAAAATTTCCACTCCCGAGATGGGGTGGCAACCATCCACAAGAATCTAGCGTACAGTGGCATGATATAGAAAATGATCCTTGAGCTATTCCCTACCTTCTGTGAAAATTTCAAGTAAATCCATGGTGGACGAAAACATTGCGAGCCAAAATGCTTCATTTCCTGGACTAATAGGCCTCCCTCAAGAAATGCCACAAACATGGTTCTGAGCCACCTGCATCCATCGACTTCCTGTATGTCTTACCTAAATAAAACTAGCTGTTCCCCGTGACTTCGTCCGCGTGTTATTTGGGATTTTCATTTTAATTCGCGGAACCATAATTCTTTTTCTAAAATAATAGTAGCCTAAGTTACTCCTTGTGACATCAGTTATTTGCCAGTGAATCAAAATCGATCAGGCGGTTTCTGAGATTAGCTGGAACAAACAGACAGACGGACAGACAGACAGACAAAAACATATAGATGGGCAGAAGCATATTCCTGATAACAGCAAAAGTACAATAAAAAAAACTGCGGTTGCCTAGCCGCTCGCCAAGCGTGGCAACTATGGCAATATACCACCCTATAATGAGAGTAACAAAGAAACTGCCCCCAGTCCCCGGCGGCACCGCTATTCCTGGCTACGGTGGCGACCATGGTAACGGTGGGGCAGGGGGTGCTAAGAATCTCCGGTGGAGGTTCGGTTGCCACCTAAAACGACTCGACCTGGCAACATAAAACGTACGCACCCTAAGGACTGACGTGAAGATCGTGGAGCTGGAAGAAGAGATAGACAAGTTACGCTGGCATATTATAGGATTATCCGAGGTCCGAAGAGACGGGGAAGACACGGTAATCCTCGACTCCGGCAACTTGTTCTATCACCGAGAGGGCGACCATCTGTCCCAAGGAGATGTCGGATTTATCGTCCACAAGTCTCTCGTTAACGACGTTGTAAAGATTGAGGGTGTGTCGACGAGAGTTGTGTACTTTATACTCAGAATCACCAAACGGTGATCGCTGAAGGTCATATAGGTTTACGCACCAACTTCGGCACATCCCGATGAGGAGGTGGAGGAAATGTATGAGGATATTTCTAGAGCAATGCATTCCTCCAAAACCCACTGAACTGTGTTAATGGGAGACTTCAATGTAAAACTAGGCACAAGAGGGAACGGTGAGCTGAAAGTAGGGAAATTTGGAATAGGGCAACGGAACCCAAGGGGCCAGCAGCTGGCCGACTTCATGGAGAATGAGGGATTCTTTATAATGAACTCTCTCTCCTAGAAGCGGCCTCACAGGAAGTTGACATGGTCGAGCCCCAACGGTTCGACAAAACATGAGATTGACTTCATTATGACGACTAGACGACAACTGTTCAGTGATGTCTCCGTGTTCGCGAGGGTGAAAACAGGTAGCGATCACCGAAAGGTTAGTGGCACATTGAACCTAAACGTTAAGTTGGAGAGGTCACGTCTAATGAAGTCAACGCTCCGTCCACCTCGTGCCCTGTTCCAAAGTCCTGAAACATTTTAGCTCGAGTTACAAAACCGTTTTCAGTACCTAGAAGACTGCGATGAAGTGGACGACATGAATGACAAGCTTGTGGAGACTGTCCATGCGGTTGGAGCTAATTTCTGCAAGACCCGCAAAAGAAGAACACAAAAAATCTCCGATCACACACTTAATCTCATGGCCGTTAGACGGGAGATGAAGCTACACTCTTCAACAGATTTGATAGCATACAGGCAATTGAACAAACAGATCTCCAAATGACTTACGCAACTTCAATACAGCTTGTATTGAAGAAGCGATCGAGCAAAACCAAGGCTCCAAAAACTTTGCCAGTGATCTGTCTGTAAGAAAGAACCAACTGTCAAAGCTGAAGACCGAGTTTGGCAGCGTCGTTTCTGGGACACCTGAGATATTGAATGAGATTGAGAGGTTCTATGGGCAGCTGTACACGTCATCGTTGGAGCCACACGCAAGTGTGAGTAACGATCCAAGAGCGAGTCTTATCCGACACTATTCCGAAGATATCCCGGACGTCATTGTGAGCGAGATTAGAATGGCTCTCCAGCACCTTAAAAACGGCAAGTCCCCGGGTGAGGATGGAATTACAGCGGAGCTTCTGAAAGCGAGTGGAAAACCGGTACTTGAAGTCCTTCAGAAGCTCTTTAATTCCGTCCTCCATGGTGGCATTACACCGGAGGCGTGGAGCAGAAGTGCGGAGGTCTTGTTCTTCAAGAAAGGTGACAACGCTTTCTTGAAGAACTATAGAGCGATTTCCCTTCTGAGCCGCGTCTACTTGCCGTTTTCGAGAGTCATTACGAATCGTCCCGCGCGCAGACTTGACAACTTCGAGCCTCCCGAACAAGCCGGTTTCCGTAAGGGCTTTAGCACCATAGACCACATACATACCCTTCGGCAAATCGTACAGAAGTCCGAAGAGTACAATTTGCCACTATGTCTGTCGTATGTGGACTATTAGAAAGCCTTTGATTCCGTCGAAATTTGGGCGGTGCTGCAGTCCCTTCAGCGGTGCCAAGTTGATTGTCGGTATATCAAAGTGCTGAAATGTTTGTACAGAAGAGGTACGATGGATATCCGGGTACAGAATCAGAGTACGAAACCTATCCAACTGCCGAGAGGTGTAAAACAGGTAGACATCATATCCCCGAAACTTTTCACCGCTGCATTGGAAGACGTTTTCAAGCTACTGGACTGAAAAGGATGCGGTATTAACATCAATAGCGAGTACACCACTCACCTTCAATTTGCCGACGATATAGTCCTTATGGCAGAATCGCTGGAGGATCTAAGCATTATGCTCAATAACCTCAATAGTGTCTCCCAACGGATAGGTCTTAAGATAAACATGGACAAAACATAAATCATATATAACGTCTATGTCACACCTATGCCTGTAGTGGTTGGGAGCACTAAACTCGAAGTTGTTGACGAGTATGTTTACCTGTGACAAATTGCCCGACTAGGTAAATCTAACTTTGACCGAGAGGTCAATCGACTTATTCAACTCGGCTGGGCAGCGTCCGGGAAACTACGACACATCTTCTCGTTAGACATACTTCAAAACCTGAAAACGAAATTGTACAACCAGTACGTGTTGCCAGTGATGACTTACGGATCTGAGACGTGTTCCTTCACTGCTGTCCGTATGAGGAAGGTCAAGGTTGCTCAGCGAGCTATGGAGAGGGCTATGCTCGGGGTGTCTCTGCGTGATAAACTTAGAAATTAGGATATCCTCAGTAGAACGAAAGTAACCGACATAGTTAAACGGATTAGTAAGCTGAAGTGGCAGTGGGCTGGCCATATAGCTCGAAGAACCGACAACCGATGGGGAAGAAAGGTTATCGAGTGGCAGCCTCGTTACGGTAGGCGAAGATTTTTTTATAAGAGAGGGGGCTAACGAGCATGCGGCTCACCTGATGGTAAGTGACTACCGCCACCCATGAACAACCGCAACACCAGGGGAATTGCAGATGCGTTGCCGGCCTTTTAAAAAGGAGTAGGCTCTTTTCTTGAAGGTCCCTAAGTCGTATCGGTCCGGAAAAATCGCTGGTGGTAAACTTTTCCACAAGGAAGTTGTGCGAGGAAGAAAACATCTTCTAAATCGCACAGTGGTGGACCGCCAATCATCCAGATGATGTGGATGGTATCGGGAGTTCCGCCGCAATGTGCGTTCGTGAAATTTGGCGGCTGGGATTAATCCGAACAATTCCTCAGAGCACTCCCCGTGGTAAATGCGAAAGAAAATGCAAAGAGATGCAACACCCCCCACTAGATGGAGTGACGACCTGGTGAGACATGCAGGAAGTCGATTTATGCAGGTGGCTAAGGACCGTGCTTTGTGGCTTTCCTTGAGGGAGGCCTACGTTCAGCAGTGGACTTGTGAAGGGCTGTAATGGTGATGAATGATGATACTTTCATATGCATTTAGTAAAATGCTGTAATTTTGACATTACAAACAGACACTTCAATGTTATTTATTTGTATAGATATAAAATTATCTGCAACAAAGTTAATATTATCGGAGTTATGAATTTTTAAATGTTTGAAAATCCCAAATTGAGATTCATTTGACTCATTAAAATATAAAAAGAAATGTATTAAAATTATTTTTTTTTAATTTCGCTTGAGGAGATTATTAATATTATATATATTAAATAATTAGAATTGTCTCAAGAATATATTTTTTAAACATTTAAAAATTCATAACTCCAAAAATATGAACTTAAGCGTAAAAAGTCATAGGGCAATTTTTAAAATTATTTTATCAAAAAAAAATACTTTTAATAAATGAAACTATTTTTTACGGATTCTATCGCGCTTAATTTAACTTTTTAATTCCCGCCGTTTCTGGTGCTTTACAGCCCTCATGTTGATGTCTTGCAGGGGTATATTTGGGTTTGGATTTAATTTTATTAATTATCGGATCCCAAGCAGATGGCAGCACCCATCCATCTTCTCTATTGAAATTAAAATCTAACTATGATATCGGTACTTCAAAAACCTTACACCCCCCCCCCCCTTCCACGTAACCATGGGTGCTGTAAAGCACCCGAAACGTTGGGAAATAAAATTTTTAATTAAACGCGATAGAATCCGTTATAAATAGTATTATTTAATGCGTAGTCTTCGCGTAAACATAAGGTATTATTAAATATATTATATATTTTATTCCTTTTTTTTGTGTATACTTTAAATGAGTTTAAAACTATCTTAAATTGGATTTTTCAAATATTTGAAAATTCATAAGTCCGAAAATAGCAATTACATCCTAAAAAGTAACAGGAATTTTTTAATCATATTTAGTAAAGAATATAAAAATACCTTTTAAATTTTATTCTTTTAATTTTTTATATTTTAACGAGTCAAAAGTATTTTAACTTAAGATTTTTCATAAAACTAAAATTTATTATTCCGAAAATAATTTTTTATCGTAAAAAGTCATACGACGTTTTTTATTTGTATTTCATCAAGAAATAGGTATAGTTTTCGGTACTAATACGCTGACTTCTCCTGGAGTAAATCATAAATATAGGGAGGCTTTTGTTTAGCGGTGGTCTTTTGAGAGGCTTTAACGTTAATGGTTCCAATTTCAATTGTTTGTAATTTTCACATTAACGACATTAGAATGTTTCTTACTTCATATTAATTTTTGAAAAAATACTATATAATATTATATAGTTATATATTCTTCAAGGAAACTCTCATCCCCTAAGCTACTGTGGCTCAGCCAAGCGCTCGTTTTAAAATTTATCGTCCGTAAGTAAACTGAGCTTAATCTCCGTTGGCGCCCTTAAAATTGCTTTGATAAAAAACATTTTGAGGAAGTCAATATGTCAGAGAAACAAAATATTATCTATGACAAAAAAAATTATAAAACTGAAGCAAAATACTAAATTACAGTTCACCTGAGGGTGAGTGGGTACTACAGTTCCTCCCCCCCCGAACGGATTCCCGCCTTGTCGTGGCGGGGGGCTTAGTAGCCGTGGCTTGGTCACCCACGGTGAACAAAGAGGAACCCCTTGGCTGGCCCGTGGTGTAGGGCCGGCCCGAGGTGGCCACTCGGAGTGGGCTTGGCGAGCCCACTTCGGATGTGTGTCGGTGGACTGCGGTGAGAGGGGTATTCGCTCCCCCTACCGCTGCAGCCGAGGTGGAGTCGCGGAGGAAGAGGAGTGTTGGTATGGCGATGCGCCACTCGCCCTATCCTCCGCGACTCAGACGGGGCCGCACCGTTAATTGATGCGGCGGTAGTGGGGCTGCGGGGGGAGAGGAGTGCCGGTATTGCGAGGCGCCGCTCGCCCTACCCTTCGCAGTCAAATCTTGGTTGGCGGCGGTGCCATAGACCAGATCCGCCGCTGGGGTCAGGAAAGCTGGTGCTTCTGAGTGCTAGTTTTTCCTGGCCCCATGGCCTTCGCGCATCGGACACGGGGGTGTCCTTTGCGCATGTGAAATTGGAGGCCGAGGAGGAGGGCGCGCCATGTGTTCTGGTGCACTGAGGAGGAGATGGGGGAGGAGTAGTCCTATCCCGAGGGGAGGCCGCCATGGGGCGGCCAGCGCAGGTGGGGCTGCGGATATGTGCGAAAGCGTTCTCGTAGCCCTGCCAATATGCGACGAAGGTGGAACACCATGGGGTTTTAGTCGGTGCGAGTCCGACATAACGCGTCCTTGCCCCCGCGAGGCGGGTATGCGTAGGCATTTCCCCATGTAAATAAAAAAGGGAACTATAGTTCATTATAGTATCGTTTAGACTGCTCGTCAGCCCCGACAATATATATTATGATATAAGTATTAAGTGTAGAATAAGAGAAACAGTATTATTTAATACTTAGTACCAGCAACACGTCGCCTTTTCATTCAACACTTTCAGACATTACATGGCGACCCTGCCAGGCGGTGCGCTGCAACAATGCAAGCGCACTGCCGCGGCCTGCAAAATAATTAAAATTGCTATATAATTAAATTATTGTAATTCACTCAAATTGACAAAATTATATACTTAAATGACGAAACTTTGAAAAAAGGCAAAGAGCAATGGCAGAAGAATTTCTTTAAAAAAAATATAATTTTTAAAGAAATTACCTTAAGATCTACCAACGAAGATTATATTTTGAAGAAAAATATATTGAAAACATCAAAGGCATGTAGAAAAATATTCCATTACGTGAATTTATGAAAATAGAAGAATCTTAAGGCCAGCATACCCAGGCGAGAAGATTATGAAAATTGAGCCAAAAACAAAAACAAAGAAGGAATTAAAAGGTAACTTCGCTTAATTTCTTCTTTTTAACTTTTTAAATTGAGATTTTATGTTGTTTCTGCTATTATATATTTTTTAAAGTTATGTATTAAGTGTTATATATGATTATGTTGAAAGTATTTATCAGATAATTAACGATACAATTGATTTTTCAATATTTTTATTACTATTCCTAAATTCACTTTTATTCACAGCTGACCCGCCGAACTTCGTACCGCCTAACAGTCGATTCTTTATGTTTTTTTAATACTTCTGCTATTCGGGACACCCAGTCAGCTAGTAATATAAAAAAAGACCAAAAGATATTTTTTTGACATTATGTCAAAAATTTAAAATTATAAAACACTTAATTTTTTTTAAATAGTCACTAAAAAATCACAATGAAAATTACAATTTCTGATTTCTTATTATGATACTTGCTTATAATATTTCATTTTATTTTTACTTATTCTAAATTAAGTTTCCATCGTATAAATATTGACAAATATTTATACGATACGGTACGAAACGATACAATATATTACGATAATATTTATACGACACTAACATCACTCAATTGTTTTGCCTTTCCGGAACCAAAAGCAACACATTCAGCGATTCATTTTTGTGTTATAGATTGGTTTGTATTATTTTCATCACCGTGTGGTGCAAAATAAATGAAATAATGTGACAGATTACATTTACAGTTCATCATAAATTAAATTTTTCATCTTTTGTAGTATAAACAACACTTTTTTTCTTTTTAAAGACTAAAAATTAATCTAGATAAGTTAAATTCAATTTCAATTCGAAATTCAAATGTAACAAAAATCAATCTTTACACAGTGAATATAAAAGTTCTGCTAACATTTTTCTCATGAATGATACGTATTTTATATATATTTATATATTATGATATACAATGAGCTTATCTTAAAACAATAGAGAGCAACATTCAATACATCAAAATAAACCATAACAGCATGCTGATAAAAATTGAAATTTTTATTAGCATGCTGAAATTAAATTGAAAAATAAAGTAAGAAATATAATAATTAAGAAAAAGTTTAGTAGTAATATTCCTTAACAGAGTTACACGGACAAAAAAAAATACTGACAAAAATGTTATCCCATTTGTACAAAATTAGAAAGTATGTAATTAAAAGGTATGAGGAACGGAATAAAAGAATGTTCGAAAGTGTGAATATCGAGTTGTTAAATTTCGTCAATATCGGACTGATCACCCAAATATTTGATGATGCTTAAGCTCCTGGCATGGAATTCATTATAAGCGAGCATAATACAAGTTAGTATATGGAAATGGAGTATGCAAGTATAGGTATAAAATAACCGATACAGTCAAATAGATTAGAACATGTTAGTAAAGAATTCGGAAATGTATAAATAAAGAAGGAAATAAGATTCATTAAGAGAATATAAATAAAACAAAAGTTGACCATGATAAATAAATAATAGAGTGACACGGGAACATCGATCACTGGTACCCTTCGCATGCATATAGTCCTCGAGCTGGGTATGTTTCCATGATTAGATGATAAAATCGATTCCTTTTGGCTCTGCTCTTGTCCAACTGCAACGGTCATGCTGTAGTGCTTCTATGTTCTGATAGAAGCAATAGAGTGTAGTAACAACCGAGATAGACAGCAGAAAAGTCGCACTAACATCTAGATATTACTCACCAATCATAAACGTCAATACAGCCAATCAGTTAACCAGCTGAACACAGGCCTTCCCAAAGAATGCCACAAAAACTGTCCTAAGCCTCTTGAAGATTGTATGTGGTAGAACCATGCTGCAGCTATATTATGGTTGTAGTACTAATGGTTGGCTTGACTAGGGAAGGAACACGCTCTCACATAATACCAGCGTAAAATGGCAGCTTAATGCTGCTATACGCTGGTATTCACTACACTCGCCTATTGTCTGGCTACGAGCTTATGGTGAGTGTAGAGATCTGGAGACCCTTTTTACTGGATGCGAGACATTCCATCCTTAGTCTCAGGGATAACAACGCATCTGCATTTGAATTCATGCATTTAAATGTAGATATTTATGGGCCTCAGTATCCACTTACAATCTGATGGACTGTGTGCTCGCTTGTTACTGTATTCCACTTTAAATATCTATAATAATATAAAAACTAATTCTAGTGCTAAGTAAGGCGATCATCCGAATAATCTACTTCATTACTTTAATATACTATTTACCTTTTTATATGGGCGACAAATGAATACACAGTATTTTGGATAGACTAAAGTGGAATACTACATATAAATTTGTATATTTATAATTGTTATCATAATTATTTAATGATGGCATAGTTAACTGTAAATAAAAGAAAAAAAACATACTTTAATGAGATATAGAAGTTTTATTTTTGAATGAAAAAATGTCGATGTAAGATATAATAAAACACTAAGGGTCCGGCCAGCTGTCACATTTGTAAGGATCTTACGATATACGAGAGGGAAACATCATGATTCATGAAAGATGTACTCGTATTCAATGTAGCAATCGTAAATGTTTCTCTCCCAATATATCACTCCTTGAGTTATGCCTGTTACAAATGACGTATTATTCTTTGTATACTTTATGTATTTTTAATATAATATGCAAATCCAGTTTGAATTAAAGGCAGTGAATGCAGTTTTAGATTTTAGTTAGTTTATTACAATGAAGGTTTTGTATGAATCAGGTACTTTTAATGTTTCAGTTGACCTCGTAAATTTAATTATAACATTAACAATTTAAAACAGGAAATACTTGTTATTTTTTACCAAATAATTCATTAAGAAAACCAAACCAAATTTTCAGCCTTGCACAGTCAACTACAAGTAGATATAGTTAACCTTGGTCATTACCTAACTATTAAATATTTCTTTAAAAAAAAAAACAGAAATTTGAAACAATGTTCCGATTAATAGGACAGTTTAATTCTTGTTATATGCAACAAAAATGCAGCAGGTGTTTTATGAGTATAACATACTAAAGTATTCATCTAATGAATTAAAAGTAGCTTTAGAGCGATAACACGTGGTAGAAGTACGCTGCAGCTATATTATAATTGTAGCCCAAATGGGTCGACTCGACCGCTGACTGACCAAATTCTCACAGATTACCAGCGTGAAATGAAGATCAACGCTGCTGTGTTTCGTATGGTGAGTGTAGAGCACCAGAGACCCTTTTTACTGGATACGGGGCATTTCTTCTTAGTACTCAGAGGTGACAAGTAACAATGTTACATTTTGATACTTAAACGAGGACCATCCAGTGGACTGTGTGCTCCTTTGTACCCATTCTACGCTACAGTTTACGTGTGGTTGTATAAATTACAGTCCTTGTCTCACCGCATTATACCCTCTCAACAACTGCATCAATGAAGAATCATTTATGCAGGTGTTCTTTGAATTGGTTAGGAAGAGTGAGTGTCTTTGCATGTGCGTAAAATTGTGCCGTTAAAACTTCTCCTGTATAATGAAGAGTTATAGTCTATATAACCGCAGTGGCTAATGAATTGCAGTGCTGAGAGCTGCAGGTTCCAATCCCGCACAGAACAAGTATATGTATGGCTACGAATAATGGTTTCGAGTCTGGATGTTTGGTTTGTTTTTGTGAAACATATATAAGATAATCGCCCCCCCCCCCCCTCCCCACCATAATATAAGTAAAAATCGAAGAGAGACGGTAATATTTATTTTTAAAAACACTAAAAAGATATACGTTCCACTGCTGACCATTGGCTTTCTCTCATTTTTGAGAAGGTTTTGGTCTATAAATTTCACAGCTATTTATTGTTTACGAAAGTATTCACAAGTTGTTCAGTTAGTCAAATATCACTTAAGGGCTTTTAATAATATATAAATCCTCTTAATTTATACAAAGTAATAAGTAAAGTAACAGCCTATATACTTCCTACTGGAGCACATGCCTGCCCTTATTTCTGATAGAGTGTTTGTGGCAACAAGTTCGCCGCGCTGCTACAGTGCGTGTTGATGGATTTCACGTGTCTTCGAAATGTTTTATTCATAAGATCTGCAGGTTTCTTCATACTGTTTACCTCCGCTGTCAAGCATTATGTTCAAATTAGTACTTAGCAAAATTACTATTAACGATTTGGACGGGATCGAATCTGAGTTGCTCGCGTATTGTGATATATACAGCGACTGAGCCCCTGGGTCACCACATTTCTATGAATTTGTAATGTTGCATAAAATGCTATCATATATGCAGATAATCGCACATAACGATTTGTATACGTGAAGGTTTACACAAAAGCATTCGCCTTCTAGTCTCCCGGGATAACGAAACAAATCCAAACGGGACATTTATAAACGGATTTTGTTGTTTTACAACAAGGAACAATTTTTAACTACGTAAAAAGTTAGAAATTTTATAGCTCGAGGAAAAACAAAAATCGTGGCGCTATGCTCACTATTGTCAAAACCCATGTTAATACTGCACTGAGGATTAGTAGAGTTATCTAAAAATAATAAGGTAACCTAATAAGGAAAAGGAAAATAAATTATAAATAGTTTCCTCTTATTAGCTTTTGAAGTTAGTGCTAAGACACAGTCGGTCTTTTCCAAAACGTGCTTTACGGGTAGTTTCGGGTTCAAAGAAGAGTCTTTGTCACGAAAGAAGCCTCTTCGTCGCAGTCGCAGTGCCACAGTCTTCACGAAGTTTGTAATTTGCATTCAAATTTAATACTTTATATTTTAGTTCTTCCACGAGGTCACCAATACCTTTTTATTGAGTCCAGTGCCGATAGATGACATCTTGCAACACTAATGTACCCATTTATTGTAGCAATTCTCCATGCATAACTGGATTTGCGCTTTGTATTTATTGCACAGACGATAGTTTATGATATGCCGGAATTTGAAGTTTGAATAACGTATTACAGTAGTAGTAAACCTATTACAACAACTATCAAATGGGAAATTATATAAAATGAAACTTAGTTTCAGTACAAACAATTAAAAAAATAATAGATGTACTTTAATGATCAAAGTTCAATTGCGGAACAGAAAGTGCACGCACAGACAATATTTTATGATATGTCGAAATTTGGAGTTTCAAAAAACGGAATGTATATAAAAAGAAACTTATTTGAATAGCCGAAAATTGAATATAATTTATTTTCGTAAACTTCGGCCAATCTTGGCATAATAATAAGAAATAAAAGTCTCTCCGTACTCTATTTGCAACTTAAACATTCTAGACATACAAATACAGTCATTTTGGATTTTAAAATAAACTGGCTGAAAGGGATCTGTAAGCCTCTAGGATTAGGAAGCTTATTTGGGCAATTAAGCAAATAAGGTATGTGACTGATTTTGATAGAATTGGGATATTTAATTACGCGCTTGCTCAATGAATGATCAATTAATGCATTAGAGTTTGGCACTTATAAAGTGTACATTAAAAAAAGGTAAAATAGCCCATAAACGGTTGCTTATTGACTTTTAAGTCGCAGCCGCAGCAATAGGAGACCCTTTTTACTGGAAAAGAGGCTTTCCATCTTAGTCCTCACGGGTGACAATGCATCTGCATTTTGATTCTTTATTGAGGATAGATGTAGATGTCTATGGGTCACAGCAACCACTTACCATCAGGTGGACTGTGTGCTCTATTGTCACCCTATCCTATAAAAAAAAATATACTCGTACAAAGTAAAAGTATGCAAACTTTTGTTAACTTTATACTATATTGTTAGCTTACTACGACCAAATTAGGAAATATCACTCATTTTTAAGGTTTCTTTTATTCATTTTTATAATAATTCCGTTTGGTTGGGTTTCATATATATCTTTAAAATATATCAATATTAACCACAAACTTAACTACTGGGATTGACAGGTGCACAAGGTAACTGCCCCATTAATTGTCAAATCTTCTTAAACATAAGAAATCAATACCGTATACCTTTTTTAATAATGTTTTACGCACTGACAATCCAGTAACTAATTTCTTACTAAGATTAAATTAATGATATGTGGTAGTTGATTCTCTTACACCGTTACTCCACAGCGGAAATAAACGAGTCCATATCATGTTGTAGGTGTCACAAAAGGCGAAAGATCGACATGACACACGAGTAAGGCAGCAGCGTCTTCCTGGCAACAGCTCAAAATAATAAAAAAAAGCAATTTCTAACCCGCCTGCCAAGCATGGAAACTATGGCAAATACCTTCTCTATACTTCAAAACATAGGGGAGGCCTATATTCAGCAATCGACTTTGATAAGCTGAAATGAATGAAGTCAATAAAAATTTAATATTAATCTTTTAAACATAATACCTATTTCAAGAAATGTATACCTAATAGTGCATTCTTGAAAAAAGCTTTGCTCGAAACATCCAGTGGTCTTTAAAAACCTGTCGATATAATATTTAAATAGTAAAAATCTACCGATTTATTTGATTAAATTGTGTACTATCATTCATAAAATCGACAAAGTTAATCCTTATTCTTAGAAGTGGATAGTTTAACGATATTTCTGGAACGACGTAGAACATTAAAGTATCTGTGCGAATGAGTTTTGCTCGGCGTTTGAAAAAATACTCTCAGAGACGAGATCCTATCTAGATACGAGTAGATGTACAAGAATTGCTCGTTTAAGGTCCATAAATCGTAATGTATTAAGATTTTTGAACATTAAGCGCTATCTAAGGAATTTTGCTTATAAAGTATTGAAGTGGAAATATAGTTCGATATTTATGTGAATTTATCAAGAAACGCTAGAAAATATTGTAAGTGAGGGTGGCGTAGATGTTTCTCAGTAATTTCATCTCAGAAATAGGTGTCTTATAGTGTAGGGAATATATCTGATAAATCATCACGCTCTACGATCGTGGCGGAAGTAAAAAAAAAGCCAGCAATAAAGTTATCGATTTCATAATGCCTGCATTGTTTCATAAAACCTAGGGTGTCCACTTCCTCTGATTTTGTGCTTTCTTGAGTTAGGGTATAATTCAGAATTATACCTCAGGTGCTACATTACGGAAATAAGTCTGTACAGTCTAATATACGCCAGCAAGCGAAACAGTTGTGCTCACTACTTTCGTTTCCAAATAAAAAAAACGGCCGTATACTCGACACTTGCAAAATTGAACTTTCTTTAAAGTATCATATTGATTGAAATTATGTTTTATTGTTAGTGATTCTTAAACTACGTGAATTGCTTACTATGCCTACCTGCAGTAAATGCAAAGAACAAATCGCAGATGGAACGGACGGTTGCCTTTATAAGAGTTGTCTCCACATCCATTGCGCAGTGAAGCATTGGTATTAGTGAATCGGGATACCGGAAAATAGGTGATCGAAAAACGACCTGGCGGTGTCCAAAGTGCAAACATGGACAAGGACAAGGTAAATCTCATTCGCAGCCATCAACTATTCAGCCTTTAGGTTCAACCGATCTCGAACACCAAGAGATAACTCCAATACAATTGATGAAAAAAATCAAGGATATTGAACAAAAACTAAATTCTCTTGATTTTATTGTTGCCGACATCAAATACCTGAAGGATAATCTCACTCAGCTCCAAAAATCTAACGTCCAAAAATGCCAGAAGGTTGAGAAACTTGAGACTCAAATACAGTTAAAACACCAAAAGCCACGATTAAATAATGCGAAAATAAAAGGAGTGCCCATAAAAAAAGGCGAAAAGCTTTTGGATATTTTTATTTCCATTGGCCCTAAAGTTGATTTCACACACTCCTTTTTTTCTCTCTTTATTTATTTAGGGATTTCTATTTGTTAACATGTCAATCCCATTATAACTTACTTAAAATCTATACATTTATTATTAATCTGCACATACTCAATGCAATATCCGATGTGGGGGCATGTAGAATGCCTTGCGCAATACCCATATTGTACACATATATCTTATAGGTCCTTATAAATAATTCCCTTGCCCCTCGGTTCCGTTCCATTAAAAAATGATGTAAGTTCTATTACTATTTCTATTACTCCATACGTTTCACAATTAAGTGAAACATTTTTTTTCATCAGATAAGAAAATTTTGTGATGGGATGTGACCTGTTCTTATTCTAAACATGATTTTAATAATATTTCTATTTAATTTTGTGTCTATAAGTCAGGGTATTCGTAGTGGCTCACTCTGTATCGTTTTGTACCAAATACCTTTCGTTTTGCAGCGTTCATTGAAAAACTCTTTCCATTCGGTATGACATGAATTTCTGAAGTTTGGTAGTACCTTTGAGTAACAGGGGTTAATATTATACTCTACACCATTTACAAAAGTAGAATTCGTTAATCTATCTGCCTCCTCAATACCCAATAGACCAATGTGTGATGGAATCCATTGCACTCTTGCACAGATATCGCGTACACTGAACTGATATAATTGGGAAAGTATGGTATAGGCTATCGAAACACCTCTGATTCCAAAGGCGGATCGAGCCAAATGTTGGATAGCAATTTTGCTGTCCGAGTATATAATAATTTTGTTCCAGTTATAGCTTGCGGCATACCTTAAGGTTTCGGATATTGCAGTGAGTTCAAGGGTGATAATACAAACGTCATTAGTAACTTTATTACATCTAGAAACTGCTCGAGATGAGTCGAAAAAAGCTGCTCCTTGCAACTTAGCACTCTTTGATCTATCTATGTAGATTTTATGCCAGTCGTGGTACTTATTTTCAAGTTCTTGAATAATATTTACTTTAAGAGAATTGTTTGCATATACTTTTTTGGCAAGTTTTACAGACTCTAATTTACTTAATAATATATTTTCAATATCAATGCGGGACAATCAAGTGCTAAGCGAAAATGATACGATAAAAGGAGATGATTGTATATTCATAATTTTAGTCTTATTATAAGATTCAACTAACAGTGGGATTTTCTTGCGTTGCCAATATCATGTTTCACAGAGAGTGCTAAGTTGCTTCAACAAATCAATTGTAACATTATTCGAAAAAGAGCTGGCTTTAAAAACATATTTATAAGCTAGAAAATATAGTCTTCTAATATAAAGTGGAGGTACGCTTAGTTCGCTCTCTATTACATGTATTGGAGAAATTTTGATAAAACCACCAATAACCCTTAACGCTTTATTTTGTATTTTATCTAATTTTTTTTATTTAATAATATAAAAAAAATTATATAAAATAATTAATTAGCGCAATTATCAAAAAAAAAAACTACCGTAATCGATTTTACTTCTTATTAACGAAATATACAGCTGACGAATATGTTTGGGATGAACTCCCCACGATGAACCAGACAATACCATTAGTAGATTAAAAAACTTATTACATTTTTCTGTGATCTCATTAATGTGTTTGTTCCAGAGTAGGTTACTATCTAGCTACAACCCCAAGTATTTAAAGCAATTTAAGGAAGTCAATGAGCGTTCGTTAACTGTTACATTAGACAGAAATCGTCTACGTCATCGACTAAACAGGCATAACTTTATTTTGTCAGTTGACAGCTGTAAACCTAAATCGTTTAACATTTCCACTATACAATATAACGCTTTATTGATCTTTGACTCACAGATTGTCTTTTATATATATAACAAAGTCATCAGCATATTGAATAATGTTTACGTTGTGTTGTGATAGTAAATGGCAAATCCTATAAGTCGCTACATTGAATAGGAAAGGGGATATTGGGTCTCCTTGTGCTAGTTCTTTATTTGTGCTTCTTTTAAGTACTTCATTTTCAACTTAAGATTTTACCCATAAATGTCTTTCGCTTAGGAATGACCATAAATATGTACAGAACTTACTACCAACTTGCAATTCGTCTAATATTTTTAAGACACTATTTGTATCAACATTATTATAAGCGTTTTCAATATCTAAAAAGTAAGCTAATTTAGATATATTTTGTGTAAAACCGGTTTGTATATATGTTACCAAACGAGACTGACAGTCCAAGCAAGATTGTGATTTCCTAAATCCAACTGTCGATGGAGAAAATACGCAATTTTTTTCAATGAAACATTCTAGTCGCTTTAGCATTATAATATGGAAAGTTTTGCAAAAACATGACATTAAGGAAATTAGTCTCAGTTTATCATCAGAATTAGATGGGCTACTATTTTTTGGTATAGGTATAACCAGCACATTACGCCATTGACTTGGTATATTTCCAAACCTGAACACAAGGTTATAAAGCAATAAAATACATTTTTTGCGATATCGGGAAGATTATAGATCATACTATATGTGATTTCATCATCTCCAGGAGCAGTATCTTTTTTAAAGACAACTTTTCAATTCTTCCATTGCAAAATCAGTCTATAATGAAGAATTTTTAGAAATAAACTTTGGACATACGTCGGTTGCAGAATCTGGTGTGAATGATTTTTGTTTACGAATACCTTTCATCCATCGCATGCGCTGCCACATGTTTGATATTGAAATTTTTCCATCAATTGACTCGCAAAAGTTCTGCCAATGAGTACGATTTGCCTCTACTATAAGTTTACTGGCTTCTATAGTTTTTGCTTCACACACTCTATAAGCCAAACTAACTACGTAACTAGGGTGCCTACTAGGGTGACGAATCGTAAAGGAGGACTTCGTCGCTGCTGCCAGAAAATATTCTTCCATGTCTACACTCACCACCATTGCTATAAGTCTACAACACAACAACCGCATCTTTGTGAATGATCACCAGCTACCTACAACAAAACTTTACTTAATAAGAGTAAGACTGTTGCTCAAGAAAAAAATTTCCAGTTTTTCTTTTTTCGTTCAGCAGTGCACATTATAGGCTGTAATGGATTGATGGAAGGAAGATATTCTTTAATAGAATTTAAAGTATGGAAAATCTATCATGGACTTTTTTATTCAACATTTTTTTTTATTCATTTATTTCATACATTATATTTATTAGTTACACATTACATTAACGGTACAATCATAAGTTTATAGAAACTTTACCGTGTACCGATATCGCCGACAATAATAAATATGAGGGTGAAGTAAAAAATTACACTTATTATTTTTATTAAGTGCGTGATCTGCTATTGCAGGATGCAATGCTCTTGGATTGTATATACAGGACGTTTCTTTTAAAGCGTTATCGTAATATTTATTGGTAATACATATTATATATTATTTAAATTATTTATGATGCAATCTATAAAGTAGTTTTTTTTAATTTTAATTTAACCCTACAGCGCATAGTGGGACACATGTGGCACATACCTAAAAAACCTCTATATTTCCGTACTCGAAATAAGTAGCGTCATCTAGTCAAAAGTAAACTAACTATAAAGGAATGGTCAAACAAATTTAGTACTAAAAGTTTTGGTTAGATGTCTCTAAATGAATGTTTGTTTACATTTTGTTCAAAACCAACGGTATTTTGAAAGTGATCGATAGGTTGCGCAAGAAAAAAACAAAAAAACTGATAAATTTGAATAGTTTGTATACGAAATAATTTATAGAGGTAAGTTTATGTATCAATTTGTTATTTTTTTAGTTATTTGTAATTTCATAAATATATAGTGCATAGAAATACGACATTTTTGTATGTGACAGATGTGGCACACGATGCAATAAGTGCCTTCAAAATATTTGTATTGTTTCTAGATGAGCCGAAGGAAAAAATTGAATTCTGATGATATTCAACAGTTTCTCGAAATTCCTTCCGGTAGTGAAGATGACCTGGAACTGTCTGATGAGGACAGCGATGACGACTTGATCAGAATCCAGGATTTGGTGTTGAACGAAGTGGAGACGTGCCCTGAAGTACTACAGGATGATTTCTTCGATGAGAACGTGAGCATACCTAGTCCAAGGTCAAGCAGTAGTATGTTAGTGATTCAGCCAACAAGCAGTTCTTCTAACACAGCCAACGTTGCATCACAACCTAGTACTTCCAGGCAAGTAAATCCTAGATCCAGCCGAGTAGCATCACGATCTCAAGCAGTACCTACTCCCCGCATCATTTCACCTTCCCCACAGCCTGTCAGGCCTGCCAGGCCAAAACCTAAGAGAGAATACATATGGCGGAAGATGGACTTTCAGCCACCTGATACCACATTTACTGGCGTTGACGTGTTGGAACAACCATATACTACATTTGAAACACCTTTGCACTTTTTTGACGACGATTTGTTGGATCACATTGCTGAAGAATCTACTAAATACAGCATACAGAAGGATTGCTCAAAGCCAGTTTTGGATACAAAAACGGAACTCAAAAAAATATTTAGGCATCTGTCTCTTGTTAGGACTGGTGCCACAGCCAAACATTCGCATGTTTTGGAATTCTATATTAGGTATACCACTTATAATTGAAACGATGACACTCGGTAACTTTGAAAAATTACGAAGTGTCATACATTTCAATGACAACATAAATTACAAACCTAGAGGAGAGCCAGAACACGACAGACTTTTTCGTATTAGACCCTTATTGGAAACATTGAGAAAGAAATGTCAAGCTGTGCCGAAACGAGAGACACTTTCGGTGGATGAGCAAATGTGCGCTACCAAAGCCTGCAACTTCCTCCGCCAGTATCTCCCGAACAAACCTCATAAGATACAAGTTGATGGTGTTGTGTGATGATAAAGGTTTTGCTTATGACTTTGAAACCTACTCCGGCGCAGAAAATGATCCTGAGTTGAGGCTGCCCGACGAATGTGATTTAGGAGCGAGTAGCAACATTGTTGTACGCCTATGTCGCAGTGTTCCAAGAAATCAAAATTATAAGATCTTTTTCGATAATTATTTCACGTCTCCTGAATTGATTTCTTACTTGGCTAAAAAAGGCATTCATACATTAGGCACCGTGAACAAGGGTCGTATGGGGATGACTTTGAAAATGCCATCTCAAAAAGAATTGACGGCCGCTAAAAGGCCGCGCCGCTATTCAGAAGGATGGGTGGCTACTGTTGATACAGTACCAGTCTTAGCAGTGCTGTGGCTAGACAGCAAATCTGTTGTTCTCGCATCTTCTTTTGTCGGTGAACAACCTAAATATAAAGTAAAACGTTTCTGTAAGAAACGTAAACAATACACAGAAGCCAACGCCCCAAATATTATTGGACATTACAATCGGCATATGGGCGGAGTAGATCTCCTTGACTCTTTCTTAGGAAAACACAAAATAAAAATGCGTACAAGAAAGTGGTACATGAGAATATTCTATCATTTGCTAGATGTGATGCTGATAAATAGCTGGCTTTTATATAAAAGAGTAGAGACGCAGACGGAAAACACAAAAATGATGAAGTTACGAGAATTCCGACTGGAGGTGGCCAAAGCATTGTGTTGGTGTGGACCGTCAATAATAAAGAAAAGAGGAAGACCCTCCTCATTTGTATCTGACATGCCTGATGAAAGAATCAAAAGGAAGCCAAAACTCAATGTACCACCAAAAGATGTCAGGACCGATGGAATGGAACACTTTCCTATTTGGTCTAACATTAGGAAGCGATGTAAGTTACCTGCTTGTAAGGGGAAATCTTTTGTAATTTGCCAGAAATGTAACCAGGCACTCTGTCTCAACAAGGACAAGAACTGTTTTTTGTCATTCCACAAATAGTTTCGAAATTGTTGTTTTTGTTCTATATTTTATTCTATTTTTCACAAAAAGTTCCTAGTTTTATAATTATATATAAGTACAAATACTTTGATTGTAAGGCTCCTTAACCTAAGGTTAAATTAGTTGTTATAAAACATAATTTTCATGAATAAAGTTTGATTACTATGAGTTTATTTCATTCATAACTATTCCTAAAACATTACTACGGATTTACATTATACTGCACGATGTGCCATATGTGGGCCATACGAAAAAACTTACATAAGTATGTTTCTATGGAGTTGCGATTTTTTTAAATATTTTTCCGAGCTATAGTATTATATTTTCTAGGTAATATATATTTTTTTAGGCCGAAAAAAAAATCATGCACTGTAGGGTTAATATTTTTTTGAGTTAGTTCGTATTTTACCGATCCTGGTAGTTGCTTAATTAGGTAAGGGATCATATATTCTAAAGTACGTTTACCATATAAATTATTATATTTAGGTAAGGCTAATTTAGGATTTCCCGAGCTGCGAGTATTGGAGTAATCACGGGTAACGGCAATTTTTAACTGAATAAAACTATTTTTACGGATTTTATCGCGTTTAATTTACTTATTTTATATTCCCGACGTTTCGGTTGCTTTCCAGCAACCGTGGTCACGGGGGACTGAGGTGATTGACGTCCCGATGTCAAAGTTAACCCGGAGTACCTTCAGCTTTTTAATTATTAATTTTGGTCCGATCTACGCAGAATGAACTAACTGTGTCTTGAAGTCTTACAGTGGTATGCTTGGGTCTAGTTTTAATCTTATGAATTACAGGATCCCAAGCAGGTGGTAGTACCCAGCCTCCCTCTCTATTGAAATTAGGATGTTTTTTAATTTCAATAGCCTCACGTATCATCCTTGGCAGGAATCGATGTTCTTTCGCGAGGACTTGTGGTTTATCAAATCTAATGTAATGACGGGGGCCGTCTAGGATATGATCACAAACTGCAGACTTCCCGGAACGTTGGTGCTTCACGTCAGCTATGTGTTCTTTTACGCGGGTTTTTATTGATCGTTTTGTTTGCCCTATATATGAGAGACCACACTCACAATCAAGCTTGTATACTCCTGCATCTTGTAGAGGAATATTGCACTTGACGGATGGTAAGAACTGACTAATCTTCTTCGGCGGCTTGAAGAATGTTCTAATAGAAGCTCGCTTCAAGATGTAGCCAATCTTGTCTGTGACACCTCTGACATATGGTAGTACAGCAGGCATACGCTCGACTGTGGCCGGCTTCACTCGGTCACTGTGACGTAGGCGCGGAACCCGAAGCTTGTTGTCGTGCAGAACCTGCTTGACGTGCTGAAGCTCGGCGGCCAGGTGTTTGCTGTCACAGATCCCTCGTGCTCTCTGCAACGTTCATTCTGCGTAGATCGGACCAAAATTAATAATTAAAAAGCTGAAGGTACTCCGGGTTAACTTTGACATCGGGACGTCAATCACCTCAGTCCCCCGTGACCACGGTTGCTGGAAAGCAACCGAAACGTCGGGAATATAAAATAAGTAAATTAAACGCGATAAAATCCGTAAAAATAGTTTTATTCAATGTGTAGTGTTCGCGTAAATATAAGAAATCATAATTTTTAACTGTTCATGAAAAAATTCTTCTACAAGAAGGGTAAACTTTACTTTTTAATAAAACTAAGACTGTTGTCTGTTGACTGTTAATGTACCAAAGAAAGATGGAATTTCATTATGTGACTCATTTAAAGAATGTAATTAATTCGTGTGCCTCGTTTCTGTTTCAACACGGTGTTATTAAGGTCAAGGTTGACATCTAAAAGAAACCCAGCAATCGGGTTTCTTTTAGATGTCAAAAGTTATCATTTTAAAAGTTTTTAAGAAAATATAATATAACTATTACTAAAGTATAACAAAGGTTACAAATTACTAGTACCGGAATGACGGCTTACATCACCATAACTGTATTCGTGACTATCGTAAGAGGATGAGAAAGATGTTCATGATGACCACGTCGTAAATATCACTATATCTTACAGAGCTGGAGCAGGAGCAAAGCTGTGAGGCTTCTGCGACAGCGATCGCCAAACTCGGCGGCTAAGTATGGCAATTATGGCAAATCTTGCCTACTATGGGAGAGATCCATGTTCAGGAATATATAATTACTAACTGATAAAGAGAAAAAGAAAGAACAACAATCACGCAAAATTCCAACAAAAAAAAGCAGCTTAAAGCTCCTTTTTAAGCTGCTTTTTATGTTGCTCTTACTGATAACGACGCATTCAACCTTAGTCCTCAGGGGTAACAACGCATTTGAATTTTGATTCTTAATCAGGGATAGATGTAGATTTCTATAGGTCACAGCGTTCTCTTACCATCAAGTGGACAGAGTGCTCGTTTGTCAACCATATTTTAAAAGAATAAATTGTACTGAATAAAAAAGTAAACTAAAGAATTAATTAAGAATTGATTAACAAATACAAACAAATTAAAAAAATGCGTGAGTGTCGTGGAACACTCGGTTGGAACGAAGTTCCTTGCGTAGTATATTATTATTGATAAACGTAGGTATTATATTATCGATTACCAAATACAAATAAATGAATTACTAGCGTCTATTAAAATGAAACGTCATTTGAAATAAAATAATATTTCTTTCATGGCAAGATAAGAAAATGTGTGAAGGAGATGGATATTATTCCATCTCACTTCCTTATTTCGCCGCCAAGGCCGTCTACACTATGACCCAAGGGGTAGTGACGAAAAAATCTTACACTTTTTGTCGCCTAGCTCCCATTCGCCAAACCCGTACCGTCCGATAAGGAACTTCGTTCCAATAATACAAATAAAAAAATTTGCACACTATGACGCAAGGGGTAGCGACGAAAAAATCTAACACTTTTGTCGCCTAGCTCCGATCCGCTGAACCCGAAGGAACTTCGGTCCAAAAAAAGTTTGCCTTATAATACTGGTATATAATTTACGTAATACAAATATACTTTGAAACGAAGCCAACCAAGATTATCACCAAAGGTACTCTGTCACACTGCTGGTCTGAATGTTTGTCCATATTGTTTGTCATTATGTATGTTAAACGTCTCTAAAATATAGTGAAAATTTATCTATAGTGGAAATTTGACGAAGCAGTCTTTAGTCTTAAAGCAACTTCTAAAAAGGAAGTGGTTTACAATTCGACAGTATTGAAACAGAAACAGAAACTTTTTTATTCAATATAGATTATAAATAATACTTATTGAAAGTCACTCTTTTGTATAATTACCACTGCACTGGTTCGAAAAAAACCTCTGTCCTGGGAAGAACCAGCAAGAAACCCAGCGGGACTTTTTTTTAAATGACAGCTTACAATCATGTATGTTACACAAATTAACAACACAAAAAATTAGAAACAGCTTGGTAGCGATCACCTCATTTCCAGGGGTTATTATCATCTACGAGTATAAATTCTTTAATATTATTATAACCCTTTTTATACAAACTTAGTTAAAGAAAGTTTTTGAACTTTGAGCAGGTATGTTTTTTTTTGTATATGTGATATCTGTATAAATAATTGTAAACTGATTTTAATAATTCTTTTTTAATTAATTAGTTTCCACTTTAGAAATGGTTGCATATAAATTTGAAAAAAAAAACACCCATAAGGGTGGCAACATAAGAAATAAATTTTTTAATATTATTATAAAGATGATATTAAAATTGTGTTATTCGTTAGTCCACTCGCAGGGGTAAAAAATAACTTTGAATGAAAAGTAAAAGCCGACCTTATAGAACTAAAAAGGATAAAATAATTTCGAATTCTGAAGTCGGTGTTAAGATAGAACAATTAAACCGCAGACATGAAAGATTCTTGAAAAAATTCTATTATACGACGTATAAAAAGTAATAAATTTAATGCATAAACTTAAAGAGCGTAAATCGTAAATTCGAAACTCATTTATAAAGGTTATGTGTTATTATTTTGTGAATTCGGGTGTATATTTATCTTTCTAATATCTGTTCGTTAACATTATGACAAATTAATTGGTGGGACCACTGACTGTGAAATAAAACAAAAAGCCTTGCAAATTTATTTTCCTCGGACCACGAGTGTAATCTTTTGTATTTGAATTTTTGAATAGCTTATAAAGCCTGCTTCATTATACATGATTTATGTTTTTCTAACAGTTAAAAAATTTAAAACTTATATTTTATAATTGCTATTTAAATTATATATTTTATATAATTGAAATAGCAATTAAATAATGTAACTAAAAGAAACCTAAGACTATAATATAACATACCAACATACCAATCTTCTTTTATTAATACATAATGTACTATTGCATAGGACATATTAAACGTGTAGTGACGGTGTGAGTATATCCAACACCCTATTTTTTTATTATGTACGAGCTATGCAGGTCTAGAGAGACCAGTATCACTGCGACCTAAAAGATCTATTGTGATCGTTGCTATGTCTACAGTTCACTGCTTTGCCCTACGTCCTCAATGAATAGAAGGAGTTGCTTAGCTGTGAGTAACTTCACTTCTTCTGGGCGAAGTACATAGTTTTCCAGATGAGTGATGAGTTTGCGCATTAAGTGTCCACAATTTGTCAGGATGTGTAAAGGAGTTTCCTCCTCTAGAGAGCAAAACCGGCACATCCTTGAGTTGCTTAGACCCAGGATGGACATGTGCTTTTTAAGACAACAGTGTCCAGTCAGGGCTCTTACCAGAATGCACAATTTATTTTTACCTAACCCCTGGGCTTTCGAAGCGAATTTACGATCAAAAGCCTGGATTAAGCGATTTATTGTGGTAAAGAGTTTCAAGGGTCAATTGGGCGAGGCTTTTTGAGATTCCACAAAATGGCTCGGGTCCAAATTGTGTACTCTTTGAGCCCTCTCGTGTGAGCTTGTTGGCAGTTTCATTGCCTACAATATCCGCGTGACCCGGAATCATCTTAAAAATGACCTTTTTGTTACCTACCAGGGCGTTTAGACGGTTCACGCATTCTACAACTAGCTTTGAGTTCACCAAGTTTGATCTTAGCGCTAGCAGTGCTGCCCTACTATTAGAGTTAATATAGATTAAATGGTTAACGTAGTGTTTTTGCAGATTGATTTCCGCACACTGAAGTATGGCGAAAATTTCTGCCTGGAAGATAGAGGTGAATCTACCCAAGTTCATAATAAGTTTAAATTTGGGGCGTTCCCTATAAATTCGAAAGCCTATGTTGAGGCCAAGTTTTGACCTATCGGTATACTATATATAAGGCTACGGATATCACAGGTGACCTGCCCATTCAGCCAGTCTTCTTTGGAGGGTAGTTCCATTGTATACTTTTTGTTAAAAGTATATAGTAGACGCATGATATCTGAGATCATGCATAGGACCGGTGTATCCTTGATTGAGTCGAGCATGGATCTCAATCTATAGGAAAGCAAGCTCCAACCACCCTGAGCGTTAATCCTATACAAACTAGCCTTAGCTTTATTGTCTAAGTAAAGATCAAGGGGCGTTAGGCCTAGAAGTGCATTAAGAGCCGCTCTAGGCAATGATCGCATCGCTCCAGTTGCCATTAAGCAGGGAGTCCTTCGTAGACTATTAAGTCTGTCCGCAGTCCTCTTTTGGTTGGTTTATTACACCAGACAGTGGAGACGTAGGTAAGAATCGACCTCACCATACTACTGTGCCGCCATAAGATCATATTGGGACGCAAGCCCCAGTTGTTCCCGACCATGCGACTGCACGTACCTAAAGAAATTTTAGCCTTATGACATACATTGTTAAGTTGAAAGTTTTACGTTAGTTTTTATTCGATTGTTATGCCCAAGTACTTAACTTCAGTGGAGAATGGTACTTCTTTACCATTAAGTTTTGGTGTGACTAATTTGTCAACCGTTTTTTTTGGATAAAGGTTTTATCAGTTTTATCAGCATAAACTGATAAAATGTTATACCTGCACTAGTTGGTTATTGTGTTTAGGGTTCTTATGATTAATGATAAAGTACTTTGGCAAAAGCCTCTCGCAATGATTACAAGGTCATCAGCATAACCCAGTGTGTCAATGCGAAGGTCTGCCATGTTTTACAATAATTAGTGAACCGTAAAAGTACAAAGAAGGGGTGACAAAACACCACCTTGTGGACAGCTTCTTGTAGTTGCAATTTCAATCGCAGTTTGAAACAGCTCTATTTTTGCCTTTCTGTTTGAGAGCATCGACTTCACCCACCTGATGATTTTAGGGTCAATATTTTTAGATTTCAGCCCCCAACCAGCAGTGGTGTATGTCTAGAAAGGCATAAAGAGCTATTTCTTTATCTGCCAGCGCTTTTCAACCCTTTCAATAACACTGATCAGGGCTGTTTCCGTAGATTTGCCTCAGCCGTAAGCATGCTGGTTGTAGTGTATAGGTAACGTAGCTAGAGCTACATCCCTAATATATCTCTCTATAACCTTTTCCAATTTATTAAGAAGAAAGGAATAAGGGTTTATTAGTCTAAAGAACTTTGGTAAACCGTATTTCTTTCCACCAGCCTTAGGTATAAATATAACTTTGACAATTGTCCATCGTTCTGGAACATATCCCCATGCAAAACTTGCTCTAAAGATTTTCACCAGATAAGTAAGAGGGATATCGATACCCCTGTGTATTAGGCATTATTCCATCCTCCCTACTTGTCTTATACGACTTAAATGAGTCAACTGCTTATTGCACCAGCTTTGGCCTTATTATCTTTGTAGCCGTGCACTAGAGCTCATTATAAGGCCTTCGTAAGCCTCTGAAAGAGTTGGAGACCAGAGTCATATGTAACCCCGGGAAATGGGTAGACACTAGTAGCTCCAGTGTTTCCGTTTAATCATTAGTGAAGTTACCATCAGGCCTTTTAAGAAGCCTGATCTGATTAGTTTTAGCTTGCGATGGCATATTTGTGTAGTTTTGCACTGCGACGCAAAGACTCAACTTCCTCGCATTGCTTGCTCCACGGTGCTCTCTTAGCTTTCCTTAATTCTTTGTCTTTCTAATGTCTTTTCCCTAAGCTGCTTTAGCTTAGTGTTCCACCAAGGAACTTTTTGTGTTGAGTCTTGGTTTTGACGGGACCACTGTCTTCGAAGGCTTCATGGATACCTATGGTTACCGTCTCCGCTATCTATCTCTATCTCTCCCAGGAGATTGCTTTTGGATCCCTAAAAGCAACAATTTCATAAGTTGGTGATACTCTTATCACAAACTTAATGTGTCTATGATCAGACATCGCGTTTTCACTACTAACATGCCAGTCAGTAATCCGCCTGAATATGTTATTGGGAGCAAAGTATATATCTAAAACTTCCTGCCTAGCATGCGTTACACACTAAATTTGGGCTTACCAGGCGATTGGATATGAGAAAGTCAAAAAGTAACTCACCTCTTTAGTTGATATTAGCCCTTCTCCATGCTGTGTGGTGAGCATTAGCATCACATCCTACCACAAGTTCGGCATTGTGCTTACGGGCGAACTCCGCCACTCGCTCTAACTCGATGGCAGGATCTGGGTTCTCTCCGGGAAAATAGGCTAAGAAAATGATTACTCTGGACCCTATGCATCCCTTAACATGCATAATTGCTGTAACCATATCGTTATTGCATTAATCTGGAATAGCTAAAAGTTTAATATTTTTATTGCAGAACTAAGATCTTACTGGCAGTCGACAATCCCAGAACTTGACCGTTGGCCACCCAAGGCTCTTGTATAAGGGCGAAGTCGATGTTTTCCTCTGCAAAGCAAACCTCCAGCAGAAGCAGCTGCTGCATGGTGAAGATTTGGACCCTCGTCTTACCCTAGGGGTTAGCCATTTAAAGGCGTGGGGGCCAGGGGTCGTTTTCGCCTGCTTAGGACAAAGACGTCCTTTACCGGTGCTCTTGACCCCCGCCTTATCTTTTGGTTTGCCGCCCACACCTCCCTTCGCCTTACCCCTGGCCAACACCAGCGGAGGCCCTCGGACCCAGGCGAGATCAGTGCCTTGGGTCACAATGACTCTCGCTGATGTTGTTCCAGTATCACCCCTCAAGGTGTAAGACTGAAGGGATTGAAGTTGGGGCAGTTCAGGATCCATTGCCGCGTCAGATCCTTCCCTGACCTTAAAAGTTATAATTTTAAAGCCAAGGACGACTCTTCCGCCTGCCGCCCGGAGAGCCTTCGCCGATGGGTCGTCCAGATAAAAGGTTACTAGGAACCCACTCTCCTCGTTCCTACAGTGAAAGATTTTTCACAGTTCGGTATGGAGCCAACAGCAAAGCCACCTCCTCTGGAGAGTCAGTTTCGCTGCGAGTCAGAAAGGTAATTGCCAGTTGAGGCACTTCGGTCCCGGGTATTATCGAGAGCTCTGCCTCCGGCCAGGGATTCAGTTTTCTGATCTCACCCAAAATCTAGTCCTGGCTTACCTTATTCAGGCACGTTACCAGAATCCAACCTGGCTTGTGGGTGAAACCCGAAAACTTTGGTCCCATTCCCGACTGCGTTTCACAAGCTATATTAGCAATAACCTGCGTTAGTGCCCGGTGGAACAGCCTCATCTGCTCCAAGCTCATAGGATTTGAATTGCGAATTCTAGACGCACGGAGCCAGCTACGGCACTGAAGCTGAGCTTCTTTTGCCCCGTTGCCAGCTTCACAGATTTTCTGGGCGGGTCTTTGGGGGACTCCTCCTTAGACTGACTGCGTTTTTTCGCCTTAGGAACCGTGGTAGATTTGGGCAGATGAATTTTATCCCTGGGCTTCTGGTAGAGAGAGAGAGCCTCTTCGGCTCCTATCTCAGCTGCTATCAGCCTTCGGTACCTCTTCCTTGGTGCCACACTAAACTTATAAGGCCTAGTGAACTTTATTTCCCTCCCTGGTTCGTTTCAGTCTGTCGAATCACAGTCAGCAGACGTGCAGTCTTTTGCAGCGTGGGCCAGTGAGTCATTCTCCCTGTACAGAGATGGTAGTGATAGCTTACAGAAATTCCCTTGAACAGCCTTGGTGAGAGACCAGAATTCACGGGTTCCCGAAGGAAATCGAACTAGTTTCTCGCCAATTCTACCCATGTGCTCTGAAAAATCAAGACAGTCACCAAACAATGAAATAATTAAGCTAAGCTACACGAGATATAGAAATTACTGCAATAATTTATTAAAAAAAGTTAAGAGGACTTACGAAAAAAATTTATTAATAAATGCTAAAAAAAACAACAGAGAGCTATGGGATGCAATAAAAACAATAACATGTACATTAAAACCTAAAAATAAAGCAACTGAATTGATAGATCCTACACACGAGCAAAGATCCGTCGATAATATTAACGAGTTTTTTGTAACAATCGGGAAAGATTTAGCAGAGAAAACACTTAAGTGTAAAAACATCTCACACAGTGAGTATAACAAAGGATATACTACAAATTCCTTAAAATCCTTAGTATTGTTAAGTACTGATGAAGTTGAGGTAGACCAACTCATTATAGCGTTAAAAGATGTTAGTTCTGTGGGCTGGGACTGTGTACCGAATAAGGTCCTTAAAGACTTCAAACACATCCTCGTTCCTCCTTTGACACATATATTTAACAACTGTTTATCCAAAGGTATATTTCCTGCATTTCTAAAAAAATCTATGGTGTATCCAATTTACAAAGCGGGTAAACGAGACTGTGTTAACAACTACATGCCCATATCGATACTTCCATCGATCTCTAAGCTTTTGGAACGCATAATCAATAAAAGATTAGTCAAATACATAGAAAGAAATGACTTTATTTCTAAAAGTCAGTTCGGTTTTAGACCAGACAAATCAACTAGTGATGCACTCGATGAGGTTACTGACTATATTGTAAGTAAACTGGACAAAGGCAAGAAAACTACAGGTATATTTTTGGATCTTGCAAAGGCTTTTGACACAGTGTCCATTCCTTTATTATTACATAAACTTGAATCTTTTGGAATACGTGGTGTTCAATTAAATTTATTCGAAGAATATCATTCTAATAGATATCAATGTGTTAAAATTAACGATCATGTTAGTGGAGATCTACCCATTATACATGGTGTGCCACAACGCAGTATATTAGGCCCAAGCCTGTTTATTATCTATATAAATGACCTCTATCAGCTTAACATCCCGAATTGTAAAATAATTTGCTATGCAGATGACACTGTCTTAATATTCTCTGACGATTCGTGGGTTAATATTTACAAAAGAGCACAATTTGGTTTAAATGTAGTTACTCATTGGCTGCAACAATACTCTCTTACTCTTAATATCGATTTATCTCGACATTAAGAGACACGTTTTATCTCTTTTAGTATGCGAAACTCTACTCAGCCCTCACCGTCTCTTTCACTAATTGCTCATAATTGTTGTAATAATAACTTTTGTTCCTGTCTTGCCATTATTAAAACCACTTCCATAAAGTATTTGGGGGTAATATTAGACCAAAATTTAACCTTTCGAGAACATATACTTATGGTTTGTGCGAAACTAAGAAAACTTAGCTTTGTTTTCAAAAATCTTCGACATGTGGCGGATCCCAAATTGCTGAAACAAGTATACTTAGCTCTTGCTCAATCAATTCTGAATTATTGTATTACTGTGTGGGGAGGTACATCCAAATCGATTTTAAAGCCCCTTGAAATAGCACAAAGAGCAATTCTTAAAGTATGCACATTTAAACCTTTACTTTCACCAACATTTCAGTTATACCAATCTTTTGGTGTACTCACTGTTCGTCAGCTATTTATTCTGAATACAGTATTGAAACAACATTCGTGGTTATCTTATGATAAATACTTCTTGTTATCTAAACGAAGAAAAGATAAAGTTTGCAAAAATAGACCTATTTCCAGTCATTCTTTTGTTAATAAATATTTTTATCACATTGGACCATTTCTTTATAACAAAATCAATAAAAAAGACTGAATTATACTCTTTAAATAAAAATAAATGCAAAATTAAATTTTTTGAATTTCTTCATCAATTAAACTATGAAGAAACTGAAGCATTACTTACTACAAGCTAATATTACTCACACACCCTCTTACACACACTCATGCATTAAACATATTATGCACATAGAGATACATTTTAATACACACTTTAACAATTTTCTTTTTATATAAAATACATTTTGTTAAGATTAATTTTCACATTTTATTTTTTGTATACCATCTATTTAAATTATATTAATTTTAGTTTGTTAATATGTAATAAGGAAGAGCACTGTGATCTGAAATACAGATATATATTTATCTAGTTCAGACACACATGTTCCATCATTCTTTGTAAACTAAGTATAGACCATAGAATAGTTATTTATAAATGTGATAGTTATCTAAGTGGTGAAAATAAACTATTATTATTATTATTATTAATTTTCCTTGTCAATAACTCTTTTAAAGGACCTGGAGGCGATGTCTTACTTCTTTTTAAGCATGCTGGTGTTTACATGCCGAGACGCCGAAGCCTCAGTCCAGGCCTGATAACACTCCTGCTTACTGCATAATGCAGACTTACAGGAGCGACCAAACCAAGGCCGAGATTTGCCACCGATGGTTACAAAAGATGATGAAATAAATAGTTCCATTCCCTGTAGCACTACATCGGTGACAGAGTCAGCAACAGCGGTGGGATAATCCGGCGAGAAGCAAACTCGCTCCCATGGGTAGGATGCAAAGAAAGACCGCATTCCGTCCCGATCCGCCAACCTGTAATGCCAAACACGGCGGAAACCTGCAGAGCTCAACTGCGTCAACTGCGAGGAGAGCATGAGTGGCACCACACTCCGGATCAGATAATGGTCCGAAGAGCCGAGAGAGGCATCGACGGAAGTATGATATCCGTCCGGATGAGAGGTCAGCAGAAGGTCCAACAGGGAAGGTGTATGATCCTCCACATCTGGAATCCGCGTAGGCGAAGTAACCAGTTGTGTCAGACCATATGCCAAAGCAAAGCCATAAACAGATCTCGCCGCATGATCGGTTAAACGTGAACCGAGCCATTCAGCGTGGTGGGCATTAAAATCGCCAAGTGTCACGATCTCCACGGATGGGATCTGTGGTATCAAGAAATCTGTAGCCATTTCGACGTTGTCGATGCGTCAGTCTGTGTCGGCATTACCGCAATGGGACCTATAAAGGCATCCGTAGAAGCGGGGATGGTCGTAGCTGTCTACGTGCAGCCAGAGGATGGCCATGTCCGTACCTTCAAGACTGCCTAGGCGTCGAGAACAGAAATCCCCTCTGACGTATACGCAAACTCCAGCCCAGGGCAGTGTTCTAAATTGTATCCCGGGCAGGACAGGTACGAAGTATCAGCCGGAGAGGACACCTGCGTCTTGGTCAAAAAGACCAAGTGCGGCTTCGCCGTCTGATGGTAGTGGACGGCCTTAAGGTTCGAGTGAAGTCTCCTGATGTTGCAGAAGTCCACGGATAGCGTGGCAGGGGTCGCCATGGTTTTATCGCTGTGTTTGCCTCGTGCAGTATTAGTATAGAGCGGGATTTTGCCCCCCCCCCCCCAGAATACGCGGGGCTACTTGAGCACCCACGCTCAGGAAATCACTATTCCTGAGCGTGGGTGCTCAAGCAGCCCCGCGTGGCTTATAGCTTGACCGTGGATGCTCAGAGAGGGATTCTCTATTACCAGGGGTGCTGGTACCCTCCTGGGGTATTCTTTTCTTTTTAAATTCCGCTACCATGTAAGGGGGAGGGGGGGGCTCCGGCCACCTGCACGAAACAAGCAAAACGCAGAAGCATAGCTTCTACTTGACGTTGGTATTATGTGAGGTCGAGGTACTGCCCGCCCATACATGCTACAACAGAAGCTGTAGCGTTGTTAATGTAATGTTTCCTTATAAAATATTAAAGGGTGTTGCCGGAGACACATAACCAAGGTTGTACATACACCGGGTGTTTTTGAAACGCTCCCGAAAACAAAGAAAGGCCATAGTAATAACGATACCATTGATCATGTGCAGGAAGAAAATTGATTGATTTTAAGCAATGTAAATATTAAAAATGATTTTAAGCAATGCAAATATTAAAAAAAATAAAGTTATTACGTATTGTGATGACATAGGCAAAAAATTGGGCATTATATTAAATAACCCTTTAAAAGGACTGTGATCAGTAATTATTGCATGCCTGGAGCATCCTTTAGTCATATACAGCCTTATTAATAAACATAGACTTGAGCAAGATTAACTTTACTCAGAGTTTAAAGTATAAAATAACTAATTTTAGTATTAATAAACATAGAGTAAGGATTAGTAAACTAATCTGAATCTACTCTCGGAATTAAAGTTTATCCTTGGCGTTACATAGTTTAATGAGAGAGTAAGCATAGATTAGGCGCGTATTTTGACTTTTTGTAAAACTTTACGCACGTTGTAGCTGCCTAAGTTCGTATTTCGTTATTTCCACTAATATTTGTTACTTTAGTTCATTGTCAACAACCTCAAGATGGATAGAGATTATTTCATTGATGATATGAGAGTGATAGATAAAATTAATGAAGTGGTTAATCAGATTCCATTAATGAGACGTGTAAAATTTTATAAAATTTGTAAGACTCCACTGGAACAACTTAAGAAGCCGAATTTAAAATTAAATACAGATTTTCTCGCGGTAATGCTGTTTTCCTTATTGATATGGTGAAAAATGATTTGGCCGGTGATTCAAGAGGTGGATTTATACCACCCCATCTGAAAGTTTTGACTGCCATAAGAACATGGGCCCGTGAAGAGGTAATTACTATGTAGCTATTATCAATTTTATAGGTTTTTACCTTCATTTACTTTAACATCTCCCATTATCAATAGTTTTGACAATTAAGTGTATAATTATTAGTAGTTATGATTTCTAATTCAATTACTTTTGTTCTCAACAGATACAAGATGATGCAGTAGATCTAAGTGGAAGGAATCAGCCAACAATATCACTTGTATGCAAACAAGTTGCATTAGCTCTAGTAGCACAAAGATCACAGTGGATTAAAATGCCACAAAGTAATGTGAAGCAGAACCATGTGATTGCAGGTTTTTAATCAGTATGTGGATTTAGACAAGTGATAGGGGCTATTACTTACAAGTGACAAGTGATTAGGACTATTGATTGGACATATATTCGAATCCCGAAAGTCGGTGGAATTATCAGACAATACTACATAAACAGGAAAGGATACAGTTCAATAAATGTACAATTAAGTTTTATAGCACCTAGCTAGCCCATGTTTGCCATATAGTTACCTAGTTATATCTTAGACAGATTCAGTATAATTTCTTTAATCTATTATTTCATATTAATAGTACTTTGTTCCAGGTTGTGTTAAATGCTAATTTAGAGATCATGGATATAGTGGCACATTGGCGAGGCAGCACACATGACACAAGAATATTTAATGAAAGTCGCATAAAACAATAGTTTGAGCAGTCAGAATTTAAGGGCAGGCTTCTCGGAGATTCTGATTATGCTTGTACTTCTTATTTATTCACTCCTATCCTGCGTCCCAATACACAAAAGGAAGAAATGTACAACCGGTCGCACATCAGGACCCGAAACACTGTAGAGCGATGCTTTGGAGTGTGGAAGCAAAGGTTTCGGTGTTTACAGCTAGGACTTAATACAAAATTAGTGAATACAAAACTATATATTGTTGCATTGGCAATACTGCACAACATTGCAATACACAAGCAAGATCTGCTTGAGGATGCAGTAGAAGATGATGGAAATGTTCCAGTCATAGAATTAGTAAATAACTCCCTAAGAGGAAATTCAGTACGGGCAGCATTTACTAATGAAAATTTTTAAAATAAATAATACAATATTTACATCTACAAAATAAAATTAAAAAAAAAAACATTTCACCGTCAAAAGTTATGTATGTATATTTAACTTATTTTATTTTGTTATTTAGAGGCCAATTCTGGCTTACAAATTTCAACAAAAAGATAAGTAAATACGAGTATATAAGACAGTTATTATAATAATAATTTTTGATTCCAGACATAATACTCATTTATAGAGAAAAGTATTTCTGCTGCGTCATTGTCAACTATCAAAACATAACGACTACAAACAATTTTTATCAATAATGAATAAATCTAGGGAAGTAATGTGATAGTATTTCATTTTTAGAGTAAAGTGCTTTTATTTAGGCCGTAAATTATTGTTTCAGGGAAAGATGCATTGTACAGCACATTTCAAGTCAATATGAAGCTATGTAATATAAAAACTTTTGAATGCTTTATTAAAATTTATTAATCTAAGTTTGTATAAAAAGGGTTATTATAATATTAAAGAATTCATGGATGATAACCCCTGGAAATGAGGTGATCGCTACCAAGCTATTTCTTATTTCTTGTGTTGTTAATTTGTGTAACATACAAGATTGTAAGCTGTTATTTTAAAAAAAAGTCCCGCTGGGGTTCTTGCTGGTTCTTCCCAGGACAGAGGTTTTTTCTTCGAACCAGTGGTAATTAAACAAAACAGAGACTTTCAATAAGTATTATTTATATTGAATAAAAAAATTTATGTTTCTGTTTCTGTTTTATTTTTTAAGGATAAATATATATATTTTTTCTTCTTTATATTAATTTTGCTCTTTACACACTTTTCTTATTTCTAAAATTTCTCTTTCGAGTATTGCACATTTTAGTTATTATTTATGTATTTCCATTTTAATTGCATGTTCTCCCATTTTAATTGCATGTTCCTCTTCAGACATTTCCAAATGTCTCTTTGTTCTTCTTCTTTCAACATTTTGCTATGGTTTATCATGTTGTTTATATAGTCATCATGGTTTTGTAAATGAAAACCAGTTATTAAAAATATTACTGTTGATAAACATAACATACACTACATAAACAGAAAAACAACAATTGCTTACATAATTAAATAGAATAGGAATGATTGATGAATGAATGAATTGAATAATTAGTCTTCTAAAATGTTATAAGTAGTAAAGCAGTATGTATACATTTGCTAAGAAACTAAAAAATAAAAAATGTACTCACAATCCCACCTGAATCATATATATTATGATCCCTCAACACCTCTGCAGGATTCAACAAATCTTTGATTTCTATTACTCTATCATTAGGAGTTGCAGGTCTTGCCCCACCACCTGTTTTATTCAATTCTTTTTTGTAGGTGCTGTATTTCTTCAGAACATTTACCTTCATAGTTTTCCACTGTATTTTCACTTAATTATCGATGTCGGCTATTTAACTCATTAAACCTGTAAGTACAGAAGATAAAATTAGTTGTAGGAATATTAACCAAATTGGGTCTATTTGGTTAATATTCCTACAACTAATTGTATAGTTTATTTATTAGTTTATTGAAAATGTATAGTTTATTTTTGTTCTTGGTTGTTGGGCCCACTTTTCAAATACTTGTCAATTTTATGCTTAAATTGAACAACAGATTTGGTACAACTTTAGCAGAAAAATAAGTCTTACTCTGGAAAAACAAACAGGGCACCTAAAAGTGCTAACCTAGGTAGATCTAAAATCAGAAAACCAATAATCATCTTAGTTTTTGTGAACCTCTTCCCACGCTTTAGTATCTCGATTGTATTTGTATCTAGGGATTAATTGGCTTAGCTTTCCATTGACGTCAGTCGAGTTTGGTGTTGATACGTATTTTTACAGAAAAGTTACACTATTATAAGCACACACACAAAGTTTCAACATGCGGAAACGCGTAATTTTTGAGAAAAGAATTATTGAAAATTCTTGCAATGTTTATGTCTAATCCTACCATAAAACTGGCGCCATTTTGTAATGTCATTGTCGACGTCAATAGGGATGTCGATTCTTTCCGAAAAAGGTCGATTTTTAAATCGATTCAAATCGTAAGCTGATGTATCGGTTCACAAAAAATCGATTTCTAAAATATCTATATTTTTTTGATGTTTCTATTTATAATGTAAATATAAACCCATTTTATGAAAAACAAGAAAGATACCATAATAAATGAACTCTTATTGAAATTTGTTTTTATTTAACAGTACCTATTAGGGCAGATAACAAATAAAATAGGTTAGGTTCAACTTCTGTCAAAGAACCGAATTTATCGACCTCGACTCCACCTGGTACGAGTCTGTTCTACCCTTAGAGTGGTTTTATAGAGCCGGAGGCGCGTAGGGGGAGCAGCCTCCGCCTGCTGTGATGATGAATGGGATTTTTTTCTCATAAAATGGATTTATATTTACATTATAAATGCAACATGAAAAAAATATCGATATTTTAGAAATCCATTTTTTGGGAATCGATACATCAGCTTACAATTCGAAACTATTTAAAAAATCGATCCTTTTCGGAAAAAATCGACATCTCTACTGACAATAATAATAAAAATGGCGTCAGTTTCACGGTAGGAATTGACTAAATATTGCAAAATTATTTGATTTACAATGTTTTTTTCTCAATAAGTACGTGTTTGTGTGTGTGCTTATAAAAATGTAATCTTTCTGTAAAAATACGTATCAACACCAAACTCGACTGACGTCAATGGAAAGTCGTACCGATTAATTTTCAATAATGTCCGCATATTCTTTGAGCACAGTACGAAATAAAAGCTGAAACAGTAAAAGATAATATCAATAAAGACCACGGTACAACGATTCATTAATAATAAATTAATAACATTATTGATTTAAATTACCTTTTCTTCCTCATCCCAATTTTGAAAGCGATTGCGTTTTTGATCCATTTTAAGACCTGATTAAAAGTGCTTTAATTTGGAACTTAGTTTTTCCACTGAGTGCAAAACAACACGAGGAACAACACGTAACGCGTATTTTTCAACCATTTTCAACTTTTGTCAAGTTGTCAAACTCAAAATATTGCCTGTAACTTTCATTAATGTCATCATCAAGCATTGAGTTCATTCACCAATCATTCACTTACTCACTCATTTTACTTAATCACAGAGTACTTTTGTATAAAGTAAATACTTAATCCCGGCGTAAGGAATGTATTGTTAGTACGAGGTTACTCCATGTTTATTAATAAAATTGTAATATAGAAGTTAATACTCAGTTACTCTGAGATTAACTAGTCCAAGTGTAACGTCGAATTAAGCTTGGAATAAGCAATTTTTATTAATAGCAAGTAAATTTTGCCCTAATAGCCCATTAATAATTCTTGTTGGGAGAATAGGCAAAAAAAAACAATTATTAAAACATATTGATAATCTAAATACTTTAAATGTACATAAAATTATCTTGTCTACATTGCATTATATACAGGGTTGGCCGCAGGAAAATAAAATATGATTTTTTGACGTGACAACGTCTTATATTTCGATGAAGCTAGCTGCACGCACGAAAAAACATGACTCATGCGGCGTTACCTCGCTGTGAGGCGTTCCATTTAAGGCTTGAAGTGCAAGCGAGAGCGCGGAATGAGCGACAAAGAGGCACAATCGGCCTCCGCGTTCGGCAGCGTTCGACATCTGTCTCTCTCCTACTTGAGTGAGCGATGCGTCCGCTTGGACAGTTGCTATACAATAATACATTTACATGTTTTCGTCAAGTATGAAGTGCAGTGAAAAGTGAATGTGGTGTCAATTGTTTACAGCAACATTTTCTTATAACGTCGTCACGTTCAACTATCGTCAGTAAACCGACTTCACAGACAATCGATTTTTTTTATTATTATATATTAATGAATAACTTTTTATGTTTGATTTATGGGGTAGTGGATATTCTTAACCGCCACTACATTGCCGTGTAGTGGCGGTTAAGAATATCCACTACCACATATCTTCCTGTGGGTGTCGTAAAAGGCGAAAAAGGGAAACAGGCATGAGATAGGCAGCAGCATCTTCCTGATAACAGCAAAACTACAATAAAAAAAACTGCGGTTGCCAACCCGCTCGCCAAGCGTGGCAGCTATGGCAAATACTGCCGTCATAAGAAAAAAGGGCGCATCTAACAATTGTTGACAAAATGAGTTAAATATACCATTCGACTCAGGATAAAACGGCGCATCTACTCAATTTTTTTAATTCTGTAAAATATCAATATTTTAGAAAATACCGTAAGAGTTTTGGACGTAACTGCTGATCAAAAATGACATTTTTTAAGTAGAAAAGACGTATTCAAATTCAACATAAAAGAAAAGACTTATTTAACCAGTTGCTCCGTCATCTTTAACAATATTTGCATCGATTACTTAAATGAAAAGACATATGTTAATAGTTTTAAAATAAAAAGACGCTTTTGGTTTCTTACGTCCAATCATCTTAGTACTCACAGTGATTAACATAATAGGTTAGGCGCAAATGACGTCGCGTTTTTTAAAATAGCATCAATGAATAAATTACTTTGTAATTGAAAAGACGTAAATGACATTTCGACTTTTTTTATAGGCTTGAGATTATATTATTTATTTAACTTCTAAGTTGAAAAGACACATGTGGCCACTTGCGTCTTTTCTATTAAGTATTCGGGTACATCGTGGCGGTTAGAGGGGGGAAGTGCAGGAATGTTTCGTCAGTTGCGCTCAAGTCGTTCGAGAGTGTGGTCACGTCACGTTTCGTTGCGAAAAAAGGTAAGAATATTAAACGTATTGAACATATTTTGTAAAGTCTCCATTTATTCGTTTTTATTTTAAAAAATATCTATGCATATAAACTGAAACTGAGTCGAATCTGTACATTAAATATTTTTTGGAAAATCCTATTGAAATAGTCATTATTATCGATACATAGGTTTAATCTATAGTTTTAAGTATTTTTGTCTGTCTGTAACCTTTTACAAAAAAAATGTCTACCAATTTTAATTATTTTACATTTATTTTGTTTTCAGATTTCCAAAATGAAGAAAGGGAGATCTTTAAAACTATTAAATATGGCAACTAATGTAATACAGGGTCCAGTTTCAAATCCGCTAAATTCAGCCGAAACTGAAGTAGAAAAATCAGGTGATGAATTGATACTGTTGAGTCAGATGCAGAATGAAAATGTCAGAGATTCAGAGTTGCTTTTACCAACCAGTAACATTGTTCAAGATGATTTAAGTAAATTTCCAACAGCTGAAGAGACTATCGAAAATGAAGAAAATTTATTATCGCATAAAAAGATTAGTAGAGAATTAAAGACATCTGAGCTTAATTATTATTGTGAGGAGGAATCTCCTGAATTATTCCCAATAGTTTCAAATCAATATATTTTTGACTCTGACGATTCTGTCAAAGACAAAGATTATATACCGCCTACCGATTACAAAAGAAACCACTCCGATTCCGATACAGATTCTCGGGAAGAATTTATTGATAATAGTCAAAATTTAATAATCCCAGAATCGCCAGAACAGGAAGAAAATGATTTATTATATACTAAAAAAGGAACTATAAGAAAGAGAAAGAGATATGAGATGTCGTTAAAAACCAGAAAACAAATTAAAATATTGAAAAAGAGAACGGAAAAGTACCAATTAAAAAAAGGCTGTTCTGAATCCTGCAAAAAAAAAAATGTAGCACATATATTTCAGAAGACCGGCGCAAAGAAATTAATATTTTTTTAACAAATATGTCGTGGTCAGAACAAAGAATTTTTATAAAACAAAATACTTCTATGTCGCGACCAAAGAGACCCAAACTAGGTGAAAGAATACTGAACTGACAAAATACTATTTCTTACTTTTTACTTGATAGTGCCGGTAATAAATTTAACGTCTGTAAGACATTTTTTTTAGAAACTTTGGGTTTTAATAGGAAAAATGATAAAGTTGTAAGAAATTCCTTAAAAATGAAAGAAGGAGATGTGGATAAAAGGGGCTTGAATCCAAATCCCAAGAAAATTAACAATGAAAATGTAGTACAGCATATCGAATCATTTCATCCTACGATATCGCATTATAGACGTGAGCATGCTCCCAATGTAAGGTACTTGTCTTCAGATATTACAGTGCGAGCAATGTATAGTGATTATTGTGAGACCCACTGCACTGACCAGGAGAAACTGATCTCATACGAATACTACCGTAAGATCGTCAAAGATCGCAATATATCTTTCGCTAAATTAGGTCACGAGGAATGTGAATTATGTCAAAAATTCTTGATTCATAATCCTAGAACTGATCTTCGTCACCGAAATTGTGAAGAATGTAAAAATTATGAGATTCACCACGAAAAGTACATTTTGGCTCAAGCCGAGTACTAGCGTAATGTTGACGTACAAAATAATATGAAAGGTGATTCTGATACTGCATATTTCGCCGTTGATTTACAGAAAGTTATAATGTTGCCGCGCATGGAGCAATTTAAAGCAGTGATGTTCTGTCCACGCTTAATTGTTTTCAATGAAAGTTTCGTACCAATCGGAGAAAATAAAACAACCTTAAATTTTCAAATATTTTCGGCTCTTTGGCATGAAGCTATGTCCGGTCGAAAGAAAGATGACATAGTTAGTTGCTTTAGAGCATTTTTTTTACAAAATTGTGACATGAAGCACTTAGTGCTTTGGCTAGATAATTGCGCTGCTCAGAATAAAAATTGGGCTCTATTTTCATATATGTTATACCTCATTAATTCAGCTGAAGTTTCATTTGAAACTGTTACATTCAAATATCTTCAAGTTGGTCACACATTTATGGCTGCCGATGAATTTCATCACAGAGTAGAAATGGCTATGAAAAATAAAAAAAGAATTTATGATTTCGAGGACTTTTATCAAGCTGTTTTAAGCACTAACTATAAATCTATTACAGTAAAAAAAATGAATGTGGAGGATTTTTATAAATTTGAAGACTGCTTTTCTGGGTACAAGTTACAAAACTCGAATCCACGGGCATATTTAAACGATAAGTGCCAAATTACTTTTCGCAGAGGTTATCAATACGAGCTTTTTTATAAAACAAATTTCGATGGTGATGAACATTCACTGGATTTCTTAAGGGTAAAGAATATTAAAAATGGAATACCTGCTCCCAAACAAAATTTTACTTTCAGAGGTATTACATCTGAAAGAAAAATGAAAATAATTAGGGAATTAGGGCCACTCATGCCGGAAAACAGAAGAGTGTTTTGGCAAAATTTGCCAGTGAATGATGATGCGGTGGATCTTACAAGGAATTATGAAGACTGAACGTACAAATCTTCTTTTTATTTTTATATTTAAGGGTATTTTGATCTCACATTTCAAAAAGGCCAAGGGTAGCTTTAATCTGAGATGATAAATATCTGTGATACTTCTCTTATATTGTATTTATTACAAGAAAGAAGCTGACAGAATGACTAAGTATGTGGTAGAGAGAAATAAAAAGGCCTTTAGTCTGTTTTTAGTTACTAATGATAAATTTTTAAACCTTCGTGTTCTTTTCATTTTTAGATGTCTACAAAAGTGATTGTTGCTCAAATATTTAAAATAGTAATTTAATTAAAACCTTACACATTTAAAAATGTACGAAAGAGTGGCAGTTAAGTTTTATAGGTATAATTATGGTTTTGATGCTGTGAAAGCAAATTTTAGACTGATATAGCTTTTAGTATATTTTAATCATGTAATTGTAATTGCTCAAAACTTATGATAATTTAGAAAAACACTGAAGGGAAACTATTAGTTTTGATTTATTGGTTGCAATGACAATAAAACTATGGTATGAAAATAATTAATAAGTAAATAATTAAATTTTAGAGGTATTTATTTTGTTTAAATGTTTTGAAACTAATTTGTGTTTAAGTTTTAGGTTTTGTGATTATTAGTCATACCCTAATGTGAAACTATTCGTAAATATTTAGTTTTTTTAATTGTCTCAATAAACAAAATTTTAATTGTTTTTTGTCTATTATTCTTATTTAACACGTCTTGGAACAGGTATATTTTAAAGAGTGATTTTATGAGTGTTACATAATGTAACTGAGTACGTTTAGATAATTCTAATACAATGCATTTAATATTAAAAAATAACCTCACTAATGTTACCACTCTCTTAAGTTTTTCCACCTTTTTATCGTAGTAAGTCTGGGTATCATATACCCCTTTATTGTGGGTTGTTACTTTTTGTGTCTAGTTTTGTTACATATTTACTAAGAAGAAAAGTAGTAAATGACCACTTGCGTCCATTCAATTTCAAATTAACTTTCCGAGATATGTAAAAATGTTAAAAGAATGGCAGTTTTTTTATTTACTAGGTTGGAAAGACGCAAATGGTTATATGCGTCTTTCCTTCGAAGTTTTTGCGTTACCGGGAGTATTTTTAAGCTAAAATGAAAAGGAAAATCCGTTTTATTTAAATAAATAAACAAATCATCAAAAAAAAAGTTCGTCTTTAAAATCTTCATGTCTCTAACTATCAATTTCAATTTTCATATTGATACATTTTAAAATATTTTAGACGCAGCAGGGTCTGGAAGAAAAATTCATTTATTTATTTTTTATCTCCATTTTACGTTTTTGTTAGTTACGTCCTTCTCTATTATGACGGCAGAATACCCCCCATGATAAAAGTTACAAAAAGACTGTCCCCAGTCCACGGCGGCCCCGCTATTCCTGGCTACGGTGGCGACCATGGTAACGGCGGGGCAGGGGGGCTAAGAATCTCCAGTGAAGGTTCGGTTGCCACCTAAGACGACTCGACCTGGCAACATATAACGCACCCACCCTGAGGACTGACGAGAAGATCGTGGAGCTGGAAGAAGAGATAGACAAGTTACGCTGGCATATTATAGGATTATCCGAGGTCCGAAGAGAGGGGGAGGATACGGAAATCCTCGAATCCGGCAACTTGTTCTATCACTGGGGGGCGACCATCTGTCCCAAGGAGGTGTCGGATTTATCGTCCACAAGTCTCTAGTTAACAACGTTGAACAGATTAAGGGTGTGTCGACGAGGGTTGCATACCTTATACTAAGAATCACCAAACGGTATTCGCTGAAGGTCATACAGGCTTACGCACCAACCTCGGCACGTCCCGATGAGGAGATGAAGGAAATGTATGAGGATATCTCTAGAGCCATACATTCCTCCAAAACCCATTATACGTTGTTAATGGGAGACTTCAATGAAAAACTAGGCACAAGAGAGAACGGTAAGCTGAAAGTAGGGAAATTTGGAATAGGGCGACGGACTGGCTGACTTCATGGAGAAAGAGGGACTCTTTATGATGAACTCTTTCTTCTAGAAGCGGCCCCACAGAAAGTGGACCTGGTCGAGCCCTGACGGTTCTACAAAAAATGAGATTGACTTCATTATGATGACTAGACGATAACTGTTCAGTGATGTCTCCATGATCGCGAGGGTAAAAACTGGTAGCGATCACCGAATGGTGAGATGCATACTGAACCTAAACTTTAAGTTAGAGAGGTCACGTCTAATGAAGTCAACGCTCCGTCCCCCTCGTGCTCTGTTCCAAAGTCCCGAAACCTTTTAGCTCGAGTTACAAAACCGTTTTCAGTGCCTAGAAGACTGCAATGCAGTGGACGATATGAAAGACAAGCTCGTGGAAACTGTCCATGCGGTCGGAGCTCTGCAAGACCTGCCGCAGAAGAACACAAAAACTCTCCGATCACACTCTCAAATTCATGGCTGTTAGACGGGAGATGAAACTACAATCTTCAACAGATTTGACAGCATACAGGCAACTGAACAGACAGATCTCCCAATGCATGCGGCGGGATTTACGCAACTTCAATTCAGCTTGTATTGAAGAAGCGATCGAGCGGAACTAAGGCTCCAAAGTCTTTGCCAAAGATCTGTCTGCCAGAAAGAGTCAACTGTCAAAGCTGAAAAACGAGTGTGGCAGCATCGTTTCCGGGGCACCTGAAATTTTGAGTGAGATTGAGAGGTTCTATGGGCAGCTGTACACGTCATCGTTGGAGCCACACGCAAGTGTGAGTAACGATGCAAGAACGAGTCTTATACGACACTATTTCGAAGATATCCCGGACGTCAGTGTGAGCGAGATTAGAATGGCTCTCCAGCACCTTAAAAACTGCGAGTACCCGGGCGAGGATGGAATTACAGCGGAGCTTCTGAAAGCGAGTGGAAAACCGGTACTTGAAGTCCTTCAGAAGCTCTTTAATTCCGTCCTCCATGGTGGCATTACACCGGAGGCGTGGAGCAGAATTGCGGTGGTCTTGTTCTTCAAGAAAGGTGACAACGCTCTCTTGAAGAACTACAGACCGATTTCCCTTCTGAGCCGCGTCTACGTGCTGTTTTCGAGAGTCATTACGAATCGTCTCGCGCGCAGACTTGACGACTTCCAGCCTCCCGAACAAGCTGGTTCCTGAATGGACTTTAGCACCATGGACCACATACATACCCTTCGGCAAATTTTACAGAAGTCCGAAGAGTACAATTTGCCACTATGTCTGGCGTATATGGACTATGAGAAAGCCTTTGATTCCGTCGAAATTTGAGCGGTGCTGCAGTCCCTTCAGCGGTGCCAAGTTAAAAGTCGGTATATCGAAGTGCTGAAGTGTTTGTACAGTAGAGCTACGATGGCTATCCGAGTACAGAACCAGAGTACGAAACCTATCTAATTGTAGAGAGGTGTAAGACAGGATGATATTATATCCCTGAAACTCTTTACCGCTGCATGGGAAGACGTTTTCAAGCTTCTGGACTGGAAAGGATACGGTATTAACATCAATGGCGAGTACATCACTCACCTTCGATTTGCGGACGATATAGTCCTTATTGCAGAATCGCTGGAGGACCTTAGCACCATGCTCATTGACCTCAATAGTGTCTCCCAAAGAATAGGTCTTAGGATGAACATGGACAAAACAAAGATCACGTTTAATGTCCATGTCATACCTATACCGGTAGTTGTTGGGAGCACTAAGCTCGAAGTTGTTGACGAGTATGTTTACCTGGGACAAATAGTCTGACTAGGCAAGTCCAATTTCGACCGAGAGGTCAATCGACGGATTCAACTCGGCTGGGCAGCGTTCGGGAAATTACGGCACATCTTCTCGTCAGGTATACCTCAAAACTTGAAAACGAGACTGTACACCCAGTGCGTGTTGCCAGTGATGACTTACGGATCTGAGACGTGTTCCTTCACTGCTGGCCGTATGAGGAAGCTCAAGGTCGCTCAGCGAGCTATGGAGAGGGCTATGCTCGGGGTTTTTCTGTGTGATAAACATAGAAATGAATATGTCCGCAGTAGAACCAGAGTAACCTACATAGCGCAACGGATTAGTAAGCTGAAGTGGCAGTGGGCCGGCCATATAGCTCAAAGAACAGACCACCGATGGGGAAGAAAGGTTCTCGAGTGGCAGCCTCGTATCTGTAGGCGAAGTGTAGGGCGACCCCACACGAGATGGAGTGACGACCTGTTAAGACATGCAGGAAGTCGATGGATGCAAGTGGCTCAGGACCGTGCTTTGTGGCATTCCTTGGGTGAGGCCTATGTTTAGCAGTGGACTTATGAAAGGCTGTAATGATAATGATGAATGATGAACGCATATTTCTCAATCTAGTGCAATATGTATAGATAACATTTTTACAAATGTGAAGCCGTTGCATAAATGTTTATTTCAAAAATTAAGTTCTGAACCTTGTGGACAAGTAGTTTTGTTACCTTATGTTCACAAAAAGCAAGTAGATGAGAAAGTTGTGTTTGTTCCAGTAAATGCACGTCGCTTGGAGAAATTTAGAAGTAACATAGTGAAAAAACTTCCATCACTTACATACCAAAATGATCCAAATTTTTTGTATGGAACATTATTTAAGCTTATTTGCTATGAATTTAGTAATACTTTTACTTTTTAAATATTATCCTTGAACAGTCGGAAGTCATTTAATGAATGGACGACGGTAGGAGTCCATAAGAGCAGACATAAGTAATATTATCTTTACCATGAAATATCGAATTTAGGGAATATGTAAAACATATTCAAAAATATTTAAAAGAGTGTGCATCACAGCCAAGTCTTTGCATTTGAGCAACAAAATTTAGACGTCATCTAATAAAATTAAAATGACATGGAGTATAATTAATAGCGAAACTGGTAAGATCAACTCTCGGAATTCAAAGTAACAGTTAAATGTTAATAACAAATTAACTATCAGGACGTTGCAATGGTTTTTGAGAAATATTTTACTGATATTCCGATATTAACCACTAAGTAACTGAATTCTTCTCCTGCCGTCGCCGAATCTTTACTTAAACAAAATGTAAATGCGTGTTCAACGAATTTTACATTTCATAAAGTATCATCAAAATATATTGTAAAATATTTTAAAACTATTGATGTTAAGAAAACTGCGGATCTGTGGGGGATTTCCGTTAAAGTTATTGCGTCTATTATAGAAACAATCGCGCCTAATTTAGCTATTACTTTTAATCTTAATACTCTTACTTTTAAATCTTATAACTGCCTATTGGCTTTATCTACCATTTTATTGGTTGGTGGAGCATATGTGTCGACCTCATGCGGGTGGTAGCTAGAGGGAGAATCTGAGGAGGCTCGCAAGGCTGCGGCCTAAAGCCGCGCAACGTGGGAACCCATTCCCTTGAGGTGAGCGGTACACTTACAACACGTTTGCAGAGATGGCGGTCTGGCATTTGGTGGCGCTCACGGAAGGCATTTTATGGCCAGCGCGCCTATTGTTACCTAACCCGTGTGACGGTTTTTCACTGTGTCTGGATTTGATCGTAATCTGTATGGCGTTTACACACATTGACATGCGCGACTCCAGTCGATGTTTGTGCTTACGCACTACCAAGGGGCCAGGCCCTCTTTTACTGGTTAGCCAGTTATTTTGCTGTGCGGTTGGTTGGCACTCATCGCACACAGCGTGTGTGTGCTTCCCCACATTTTTTAAATTTGGGAGAGCAAAGCCCTTGTTTCTGGTAAATAAAATAAATATTTGTGAGCTTTTTCCAATCGGGAAGGTATTAAGTAACAAGGAATTGACTGTTGTGAATCTGATACAAGTTTAATAGGGACAATTTATTGTTCTTAACCATTTTTGAGCTCTATCTTCGTGAACAGGGTTCTTAAGCTTATAATCCTATATAGTCTTAGTGCAACAAAGACCTATTCACTCTTGCCTTGAAGACGCTCAGATTGTATTCCGACGGAAAGATAGAAGCCGGCAAATTATTCCACTCGCATTCTGTACGCATTAAATAGATGAATCAAAACTTTTGGTTCCAATGCGAGAAATATCGACAAAGAAGTGAAGACACGCCGACAGTTTAGGTGTCAGATGGTGGAAAGGAGAGGGAGGTGTTCAAGCATGTAATTCCTGCGCATACTCTCTGAAATGCATCCCATAGAATACCGAGAGGCTGGCGCCTTTGCGCTTATGCTCCAGGCTAACAAGATTGGTTTCAACTAAATCAAGGTTACCAAAGAGCTTTTTACCACTTAGTGAATATTCTATAAAACAAAAAGTCGATAACCTTGACCCCCAATCAGCAAGGTACCACGTTATAAGCTACCACGGCTTCTTTATTTAAGAAACTAAGGTTAAAATATATAGTTATGCAATTAAATATGCTAATGCTTAACAATCAAATTATAGTAACTTATAACTAAAACATAAAGTCGGATCAACTGGTTAACAAAGTTTCAGTCATTTGCATGATAAAAGAGGGGGATGAATTTCGTTAAGTAAACCTCCGGTATTATATCCTTTATCTCAGTAATCCTGATTTTATGACATAGCGGTCCTTGGGAATTTTCAGGCGTTAAAAACAAACAAGTTTGAACGGCCATCCGAATTAGCATAATTTGATCGGAATAAAACTTCTTGTGTATTCTACAGATAATGCAACAAATACTTCACTTCTGTTTTATTTTTTTAATTTATTTATTCATTAAAAATATTATTTTTTATTATTAATTATTTTTTTTAAAATATAAGAAAGATTTTCGTCTCCTTTCTAAATACGGGAACATTTTTATTATAGTAAAGCCCTACCAAATATTTTTCTTGCCACAGCTATTTTTACAAAACTTTAAAAAAACACTGTCAGTTCACAAACTTGTAAACATTATGTTTGTATACATATATGTACACGAGCGTGACGGTCACGCGAGTTCAGTGCTTTTTCCCCATCTTAAAAGAGTTATATATTACGTAAATCTTTCATATATAGCTCTCCATAAATACATCTGTATGTTCGCGCAAAACACTTTCAAGGATTGACGCGAGAGGGCGCCCGGCGCGGTGCATTCATACCGGTTTGACTTTCGGTCGTGCGAAAAAACGCCCAAGGGCAAGCAGTCGTCTTTAATCGGTGCTGACGTGAGCACGCGGTCCTTTCTGTTAGGGAACTCGGAATAATTAGGCGCGGCCAGTAAATATACGGTCTATCATTGTGACGCGCATTCCTACTGGAGAGCTTCCCGGGACTTATTGTGTCTGACTCAAAACCTGCATAAGTGCATTTGGCAATATTAGATAGTGCGGCCTCTGATATTCTAGAATTAACTATTGCTTCGCGAAACGGTAGTGTCCTTTGACCCTTTAAACTCCGTGTGCGTTTGTGCGGTAACCATTATACCCAGCGATAGTTAGTGGCTTCTGTAAGTTAGTAAATCGTACGATAGAGTTAAGTGACTGTCATCGTGACGAAAGAAGAAAGTGACTGTGGACAACCTCGAAAGGCGCCCTCAAGTTGGAGCGGTGTCGACGCTCGGGCTGCTGCCGACGGCCAAGGTCTAGGTTCAATAACCATCAGTCACACCCAGATACACACCACATCACCATTCTTTCCTTGCACTACACAACCACATGCGACCTGACCGACTCCGGAGGGACCAGTCGCCTTGGATAGGTAAGTAAGCTTCATCCAAATTCCTTCCGGTCGACTGGCCGTAGTATAACGCTCCCCCATATATTTTAGTGTAATTGGAGAGATTCCACGTGGCCACATTAAGGCCCGACCTACGTCTGTTCGGGAAATCCTCAGCTCATGGGCCCCTGAAGATTGGATCCTTTAAGGGAGCAGCCGTAGGCCGTAACATGTATATATGTATTTTTTACCGTCCTTATATAGCTATATATATATATATATATATATCTTATGTATTGGAGCGCGCCCGATACGCGAGTTCAGTGCTTTTCCCCACCCCAAAAGTGCCCAACGTGCCTAAATAAGTTGTCACTTAAAAAACATTAATAAATCTTTATCGTGAGATTTTTCAAATTTCGCGTTTCCATAGTGAAATAAAGAGTTTATAGTTCTTGATTAAAACACAGTCATAGAGATTATAAAAAACGTATGAAAACGTGACTGTTTAGGCCAAAAAAGGTAATTTTACGCCATCCAATTGCGTTCGAGCTAGCGCCTCACCTGATTTGGTATGTAGGTGAGATAAACGCTGAGGTGGGGCGGCTGCGAAGCAGTCAGTCGCTCGACGCATGGGCGAAGGGTCGGTGCCCCGCCAGCCACGAGACAGGGAGACCGTCAGGCCCTCTTACCTAAATTCACGGCCCGTCGTGGATCTAGATAGTTAAATGAAGTACGTGCTTTTTCGTCACGTAGATATGTGAATTGTGCGATATTTAACTCGTGCGAGAGTGCGGAATAGTGTACGCGCGTCGAGTAGATATACGGTCTAGGATTCGAGCCGCGCATTCCTAGTTTGAGAGTTTCTCCTGGTTAATTGGCAGGATATTGTTATAATTGGGTCGTCGCGGTAGTGCCTTTTTGTGTTTTAGTTGCCTAGTTAAATTAATTTGCGTGTCAACGAGGCGTATTTTGAATCTTGTGCGACGTGTTATTCTGTGTCGAATTTACAATTTGTGATAAATGAATCCGGGACATTGAATATTGAACTTTGAACTACTGTCCGTTGCCGTGTCGGGTATTACGTGTTCAACTCTGCGATGAGTGTGGAATTAGGCCAATTGAAGTTAGTTAAATGTACAATGAAGCTAATAGACTGAATAGTGACAGTGAAGAAAGAAGTGGCCCGGCGTTGAAGCAGTCTGGAGCGATGCAGTATTTTGGGGCAGCCTGGAACTTGGCCGCTGCTAGTCGCCTTCGCTTGCCAAGGCCCCACACATTCACACATCACTGTACACCACTCGCTATCTACCATTATACACACTCACGGCCTGTCCAAGCCTTGGCGCGAAGTTAGCTCCTGATACAGGTAAGTACCTTTGCTTTCTAGTTTGCTCCCATATAGTTTATTGTGATAGAAAATTCCACACAGCCATATTGAGGCCCGACCTGCGTCTGCTCGTGAAGTCTTTTGCTGAATAGGCCCCGGAGGATTTGACTCTTGTAGGGGCAGCCGTAGGCCGTAACAGTAACTATTAGCAATAAACTTCCGTAGTATTCATTTAAAATATAAATTAGGAGCCTAGGAATAATATTATCAAAATTTCATTAGCTTTGAGAGTTAATTAAAAAATAAAAGTCTATCTTGCATATCAGTCAGTCTTCTTAAAGATATTCCAAGAAATTTTAAAACGATGATAGCAAGGCATCGCAGGCGCAAGGAAAATAAATTACAAAGGAGTTCACAGAAAATATTTCCTTGCATAAGCAGGCTTTTTAAGGTCGTCTCCCATAAATAAATATTTTACCCTATCGTTTTGACACTAAGTTTCACAGTAAATACGATTTAAGGTAATTAGTAGAATCATGGGCTACTTTGCGGAAATCCATTATAATGAGGTTATTATAACTGTCTTCCGCCAAATTTGTACCTCCCACGCTCCCTCGATGCAACCATTAACTACATAATACTGCTTTATAAAGACAAATTTGCAGAAGATAAATTTCATAATTTAGTGCATGAACACCTCAATAACCTTCCTCCGCGCAACGAAACGTGCCAGTCATGTTATTTGCTCTCACGTGAATATTAAACAGGTGACATTTATTTTATATTCAGTATAAATTATCTACATGTTATGCGACAAAAAAAGCTTTATTCTTCAGAAATTTTGAGAACTAAGGACACTTTAGTCTTTAGCATGTGCCAAGTGGTTTCCTTATTGTTGCATTTTGTTATTACTCATTCAAGATTAGAGTAATTTTTTAAAGATTTTTTTGTAATTTTGAAATCTAAATTGGAGTAAACTTTACGATCGATATATGTAGATGCCAATACAATTGTTTTTTGGAAACTTTCTGTCTGTCTGTCTGAACACGCATCAAGGAAAAACCTGAGAACCAATTTGGATGGGACTTTGACTATCGTATTACATAGAGATCGAACCATATAGAATAAATATAATTCATCACGCTTTCTATCAAAGAAGCTAGACAGTAGGCATATACATCTCCCTTTTGCAAAATGGTTTAAAATTTACATTGTCGTGAGACTGAAAAATTACATTATCCAATTTTGAGTTGTTTTTATACTATTCCTTTTTTTAATTTTTATGTGTATAGGAAAAATACCCAAACAGATAGATATTCAAACAGTGATTCGCACCACCTTCCTTCACAGTTAGCTGTCGTGGGTAAATCTTTGTTTCAGAGCGCACGAGGGATCTGTGACAGTAAACACCTGGCCGCCGAGCTCCAACAGTTCAAGCAAGTTTTGCACGACAAGAAACTTCGGGTCCCGTGCCTACGTCATAGCGAACGAGTGAAGCCGGCCACGGTCGAGCGAGTGCCATATGTCAGAGATGTCACTGACAAGATTGGCCATATCTTGTAGCGTGTTCCATTAAAGCATACTTCAAGACGCTGAAGAAGATTAGTCAGTTTTTACTATCAGTCAAGTGTAATGTCCCTCTGCAAGATGCAGGAGTTTACAAGTTTGATTGTGAAGTGGTCTCTCTTATAAAGAACAAACTAAAAGATCAATAAAAACCTGTGTTGAAGAATACATAGCTGATGTAAAGAATCGACGTTTGGTATCCTATAATTAATAAAATTAATTCACAACCCAAACGACTGCAAGACTTCAAGATAGATCGAAACAAAAATTAATAATTTTATTCTGGAGGTAGCCGTGGTTAACTCTGACATTGAAATGTCAAGAATCTCAGTACGCCATGGCTATGGGTGCTGGTATGTGCTCTAAACGTCGGGAATATAAAATAAGTTAATATACATGATAAAATTCGTAAAAACTAGTTTTATTTAAATTTGTAGTGTTTGTGTAAATGTAAGAAATCATTAGTAACTCTGTGTTATTATGATTTTGCCACAATAGCTCACTATGCTACGACTTGAAGAGAATGCCAACAGGCATAAAGTTCACCCATTGTTACCTTAGTTATATGATGTAACAATAAAGAATAAATAAATAATACATCTTCTATACGTAATAGTAATTTAAAACACTTTGCTGTGCCGTGTAGTTGCGGAGTAAAAGAATCACGATATCATTTCATGGATGTCGTTAGTGACGACAGAGGGAAACTGAAACAGGAATTGGGCAGCAGCATCGTCCTGATAACAAATCAACATAATAAATCCTGCGGCTACATACAGGCTAAATCCTCCTTAAAGACAACTTATGCAGTAGATGCTATGACTTCTGCAGCTATGTTTAAATAGCTATATAGCAGCAGACAGATAGCAGACAGACAGCTAATAGGCCGTAATGCATTGAATACAATATTGGACATAGGAATTTCCAAAAAATGCATTAATTGGTAGATTTATCGATATTTATCAAGCAAGCAAGAGAGGTTTGATATTTATTTAGGTATGTTTTATTCATGTGCACATCAATATTTTCTCCTTACTGAACATCAAGAATTGACTATGAAGAATTTTATGACTCTGGATCCCTAGTTGGATTCGGCAACCTTTACATGGATTCCAATCTTTTCAATCGATGAATTGGTAGAGAACTATTTTCCTTGCAGGAATGTAATGTGACGAGATTGATTACTTTAAATCACACAATAAAAATAAAAAAAATATAGGAATAACTGACAATAGATCGCTAAGTTATTGAACACCTCAATAACCTTCAGCTCCGCAGCGACACGTAGCGGACATGTTATCTACGCTCATGTGAATATTGAACGTGTGTGGTGACATTTCCTTTATGATAAATATAAATTAGCTTCATAAACTCCAATCAAAAGCATTTTCAAATGTAATCTCATGGGGAAATTGTTTATTAGAACACTTGAAAATAAAGTGCTCTGGTTTATTCGGTTTGGTATTCTGTGGAATACCCCGTAGCGTGTAATTATATTGGCTTCATATTCTTCCAACAGGATAACAAAAGTGTTTTCACTGCTGGTTGGCGACAAATATAAATTAAAAAGAACTACCTACTAGGTGAACTCTTTAACCCAAAAAATGTAACCACCTATTCATCCAATTGACCATCGGTTTATTAGAAAATTCGTTATTAAATTTTTCTTTTTCAAAATACATATTATAATAAATTTTAGTGCACACATACGAATTACTATGAGAAGTTTTAAATTTTATACAATATTTACGTTGTCATCTATTTATTAGCAAAATTCAAAGTTCTCAATAAAGTTCACGATTCATCATTAAAATGGTTTACTCCTTCCGCTAATACTCCACAGAAATGGCTTCAAGGACAATTATTTCTAATATAAATCTTATTAATTACTTCTGCGGAATAAATGTTGTGAAAGGTAGTGAAAGTTTAGGTTTGTAGTAAATTGTCAAAAAATAATGTTTACTCCAGTTTTTAAAAATTCTAGTTTATTAATTCATTACAAGCCTATCAAAAGTACACTGCTGAACATAGGCTTTTTCATAGTTTGTATCGTAAGGGAGATATTAGCTATAGATACTAATCGTAACAAACCGCAGTTTCTTATTGTTTTAAGTCTTTATGAGGAAGATGCTGCTGCCCAACTTCTACAGCCTAATAAAATGGGATTTGGATATATCTTATATATAAGTTCTTATTTTGAAATTATTTTCATTTAATTTTAATTACCGAAACTCTACGTTTAGAAGTTCTTAATGCCCGAATATACAGTTTTTAAATGGATGTATGTTGTAAGCACAGTCTATAAATCCATACAGTCGTCCGACGAAGACGTCTAGACGGGGCAATCGTGCGGGGTGTGAGGGGTGAGACGCGGGAAGGACGGGCCCGAGTAGCTCATGCCAATCGTATTAGGAGCTCGGGACACAACTTCCAGGGTTAACACGCGCTTGCTTTGATTATTTTTAGTGTTGATAATTATAATTAAAATGGTTCATACGACGTGTGCAGTGAGAGATTGCAAGTCGTCATCTCGCATAAATAAAGACCTGCGATTTCACCGAATTCCGCACACGGAAGAAAGGTAAATCAATATTGTTATTATTTTTTACATTATGTATATTTTGTCATGTCAACGTAAAAGAAATGGCGGGTAAAAAAATAGGTAATAGTCGCTGGGCATTACTGATTGATTGATTTTTTTTTCTTCATCTAAATCGTGTGGTTGGGCCGGCTAAGGTTTTATACCATACTATAGTGCCTCGTCTTCGGTCTTTCGAAGTTTTTTTTTATAAAATATTAAGATTTACGGGTCAATTTTTAGGTTTGTCGGTGTGCTAATTACGAAAATAGCTTTTATTTTTAAATCCAAGATGGCGGTAATTTTTTAATATATGTATGATATGAATGTCAATTTCATGGTTTATTGGGGTGATGATTACGAAAATGCCATCCATTTTTATATCCAAGATGGCGGACATTTTTTTAATAATATGATATGGGTATCAATTTCGAGGTTTCTTGGGGTGCTTATTACGAAACCGGCATCCATTTTCATATCCAAGATGGCGGACATTTTTTTAATAATATGATATGGGTATCAATTTCGAGGTTTCTTGGGGTGCTTATTACGAAACCGGCACCTATTTTCATATCCAAGATGGCGGACATTTTTTTTAATAATATATGGGTATCAATTTCGGGGTTTCTTGGGGTGCTTATTACGAAACCAGCATCCATTTTCATATCCAAGATGGCGGACTTTTTTTTTTTAATAATATGATATGGGTATCAATTTCGAGGTTTCTTGGGATGCTGATTACAAAAATGGAATTTATTTTTAAATCCAAGATGGTAGACATCATTTTTTTAATGTTAGGGATGTCAATTTTGAGGCTAGTGGGTGATAATTATGAAAATGTATTAATAAGTATTGTATTTAAAAATTTCAGATGCAAATCATGGCTGAAAGTTATTGGAAGACCTAATTTAGTTGGAAGAACTTTCAAAAGCATAAAGAATACGTACATTTGCAGTTTGCATTTCGAAAAGAGTATGTACGGGAAGAAATTACTTAAGAAAACAGCTATACCAACGTTATTTTTACCAACCAACGACTCGATCCATACACAGACTGATCCTAAAGTCAAAATTTTAAGTGATGTAATATTGGAACTCTCCGATAAACGCCATGTTTTAATACCAAAAATAGCTCGAAGAGACCATGAATTAGTAGGTTCTTCATCACAAAATTCAGAACACACAAACACTAAGAAATATATAGGTATAGATTTTAGTTCTCAGACACCAGCACGATTGACTGACTTTACTCCCCGAAAAAGTAAACTTAGAAAACAATTGTTTAAAATAAGTAAAAAGTTAAAATGCACTACTAAAAATATGAAGATGTTACCGCGGAACAGTTTTTGAACGGTTGTGATAAATTTTTATCCCCCAAGTTAAGCGCGATTGTAAAGGCGCAAATTTATTTAAAACCCCATTGTAAAAACAATAGATATAGCAGAGAATTCAAATTGTTTTGCTTAAATATGTATTACACAAGCCCTCTCGCTTATCGATTTTTATCGAAGACTATTTGTTTACCGTCTAAATCAACTTTAGCTAAGATGTACCTACCTATGCAAACTAAAGTTAACCAGCAAATGTGGGATATTTTATCAGCTATAATCAAGCATATGTCGTCATCTGAAAAAGAATGTGTGCTTTGTATGGATGAGATGAGTCTGAAATTAAACTTATCCTATAACAGCAAGGAAGATAAAATATTGGGCCTCCATGAAGTAGATGGGCAACAGCAACCTGTTGCCGCAGGGTATGCTTTTACCTTAATGCTTCGAGGTATAACATCAAAATGGAAACAACCTATTGGCTTTTCTTTCATCTCCAGCAGTAAAATTGATGATCAATTAAAAACATGGATAATTGCTACTGTGAAACGTCTTTTAGAGCTTGGCTTTAATATACGAGCTTTCGTGTCAGATCTAGGATCAGATTTCTTGGCATTTTCAAAAACATTAGGGAACTCTAAAGAAAGCTCATGTTTTGAGATTGGTGGTCACAACATTTACTACATATTTGATGTTCCACACTTAATGAAGTGTGTGAGAAATAATTTAATAAACTATAATTTTGAGTTTGATGGCAAAACTACTCGGTGGGAGGACATAACAAACATGTATGAACTAGATAAAATGAAAGATATGCGATCAGCTCCTCGTTTAACTGATTCACATTTACAGCCAAATAGTTTCCAAAAACAAAAAGTTCGTTTTGCCGTTCAAGTATTTAGCAATTCTGTAGTAGCAGCTTTTAAAAATTACCAATCATCGGGTACTCTACAAGTTGATGATGGTACGATATTTTTTATTGAAATGATGAACAGCCTCTTTGATTTACTGAATTCAAGCAACATCGACTCACCAAAAGCCTACAGTAAACCGTATAGGAGTACTACTCTCCAAGAGGAATTGCTAGATAAATCTCAGCGTCTGTTTAATAGCATGAGAGTTAAAAATAAAAAGAATGGCCGTGACGTTACCAATATCATAAAATTTATAAATGCTTTCAACATAACAATAAACTCATTTCGGCAATTATATCAAGATATGAAGTCTGAGGGATATGATTACTTACTCACACGAAGAATTAACAATGATTGCTTAGAAAATTTTTTTGGGCTTGTGAGGCAAGCTGGCGGAAATTGTCGGGAACCCTCTTGTATACAATACACCAGGGCATTCCGAAAAATGTTTCTATGCCAAATTCTAAATTTATCAGACGCTACAAACTGTACCGAAGATTTTGATAGCATACTAGCCCAATTTATAGAATTCGCCAAAAATACACCTCAAACTCAAGTTTCTATCCAGGATCCACCTCAAACACAACCTAAAGAGAATCTTACAAATATGTACGACATTCCAGAAAAAAATGCATTCCACTATATCTGCGGTTATTTGTTGCGAAGGTGTGTTGAAAGTCACAAGCGTGACTGCCTATCGATAATTAGTTACGCATCATCATATGACGATGAATCAAATGAGAAAAATTTATACATTCGTCTGAGAGCTTATGGTACTAGCCGTGATCGCTTCGGAGGACTACAAGTCCCTCCAGATGATTTTGTGGATTACATACATAGCTTGGAAACAGAATTGATGTCGATCTTTACTTTTACTGGAAACATTGGGTTCAAATTGTTTGAGCATTTGAGACTAATAGAATTCAACACCAAACCATGTGCATGCTTCCCAATAAATTATTTGTTAAATTTATTTATTAGGATGAGAATTTTTTATATAATTAAGTTCAATAATAGAAATTTCAAATCCAGTATATCTAAAAACCGAAAATATTTGTCAGTTGCCCATTTATAATTCCTGATTTGGAAATTAATTAGTTATAATATCCTTTTTTTTTTCTTATCGATTATTTAGTAACAAACCAGGTGTCCATATAGTATAGTAGTAGTAAATATTTGAAAAATCAAAAATGCACGCCTCATGAGCGTTTCTTTTAATTTTAATGAAAAAATAAATAACTTTTAAAAAGTGTTCAGTTAAATAGCAAAAATCAATAAGCACCCTCCTTAGAATGTATGGAATCTTATTTAATACTATATATCTCAATCTATTGCTCACATTTCTATTAAGCGAGAAGACGCACAGACAAACGGGCGTCAGTCCATATATTTTTTCAATTCCAGTTTTTGTTATGTAATCTAAAGTGAATCAATTATAAAATAAACCAATAATTCAATGTCTGTAGTCATTGTAACGTTAATAATAATATGCATTTAATGTCTAGCTAAGAGTATGAACGATTTTATGTAACGAAACTGAGGTATGGCCAGATATCGAGAGTAGAGCACTCCCTCACGTTGTGAGGCGTGCATTTAGCGTTTTGAGTACTTTCAGGAAAAATATTAGAACAAATTATTACTTATTCTTTATTTTAGTAATCATATTGTTGATCACGATGTAGATCTAAAATAAATAACTAAATTAGCAAAAGTTGTTAATTTGTAACAACCCTGACCTCATTACGCTGTCTAGACGTTGTCGGCATTTACCACGAGATCAAAGGCGTCGTTTACTTTCATACGATTTTAAGTTCTTACTATAGTGAACTTATTTGTCAAGCTTAACTCGGAAGGAGATATTGATGATGTTTCGGAAATATAATGAAGTCCGCCTTAACTCACTCGAGCGTGGCGGAATAGATGCCTCATTAATCTCACAAGTATGATAGGAGCCTTGTGCCTGTGTTATGCTAGTCTGCGTTACTACGTACGTACTTTTCAACGTATTTTAACATCGAATTACGAGCGTTTTCAGCCTCCGTAGAATTATTCTCAAAACAAAGCCTCAAGCATCCCTGTAGTAATAATGAACCCTCTTCGGCTTAAAATCTTAATAAACTACTCTCTATATAGGAGAGCTATGTTCTTTAAATGTAATAAATTCCGTACGGTCTAGAAACTCGAGAAACACCGTTCCTCTAACATAATTAACGAGGTTTAAGCCACGGCTTTGTTATGATCGATTTTCTATTTAAAAGCGTCAAAGCTTCTTGCGTTTAAGTAGTATCAATTAGTTGCTTCTCCTTTCGTCGTGTTTATTTAAAGATAACGTAAACATCAATATGTTTAATTATATGTGATTTATTATTGCAATTAAAATATTAATACAAAATGTTACAATGGAGGAGTGGTCTCGTACCCCTAAGCTAAGTACCGTTCAACCTGTGTACCGTCCTACGAATAACATCTATGTTGTGAATTCGCAAAGTTAAAATTAATGTTTTGGTGTAAAAAGTGGACTATAACATTTTGATCGGTTATCAATGTGTAAAATAAACATCGAGTGAACTAAATTTGCAATAGACTAATCTGTAAACATTAATTATGGTCCAAAAATCAAAGTTGTAAAGTGCAGCGTAATATGAATTTACCCACATTACGTTAGTTTTTACAAAGTGCAATCATCTTATCCGAACGCGTAAGCGTGTTCTAAACACGCATCACTTAAGACCTTCTTCTCGCGAACTCAACTAAACGCGCAAAACAAAGCAGCGTTCGGGGATTTTATTGCTGTGCGAATTAAACTGTGAATACTAACTATAACTCATTCCTTGTGGCCGTTACGGATCATTTGTTGCCGTGCACTTTTTAAGTTATATTTTTTAGCATTAAAATAAAATAAAATGACTTCGTTAAACCTGGAATGGGGGTGTTGTACTGCAGGCAATGAAGATGACAATTATGTAAAATGCTCAAAATGCAAAGCAGCTTATCACTATCTATGTCTCTCTGCGGGACAGAAAAAGCTTACGCCCACTAGCGTCCCTAAGGATTGGTTGTGCCCTAAATGCAGATAATCAACACACAAGGGGTCCAAAAATGACAACACACCAATTCGTCAGCTGCAGAATGTCACCGTGCGCCCTTCAAAAAGGCCAGCTATGTCGTCTCCACCGTGTAAACAAGACTCCCTTGTAACGCGTGAAGGAATCCGCGAAATTATGGAAGAAGTTCTATTAAAGCATATGGAGGATTTTAAGATGCATTTTTGTTCTGAATTAGCTAGAGTGAAAGAAGAAGTATCTAGCATAAATAAAGCTATGAATTATATGAGCGACCAAGTAGAGGATATTTTGTTAAAATATAATGAGAGTCATGGTCTAATCAAAACGCTGCAAAAACGCGAAGGTGAAATGCAATCGAGTATTAAAAATCTCACTGCTCGCATAAACCAGCTAGAACAAAATACTCGTAGCAAGAATATGGAAATACAATGCGTTCCGGAGAAAAAATCAGAGAACTTAATAGGCATCGTAAAGCAACTTAGCAACGTAGTGGGGCTTGACCTTCAAGACGAAAACATTATCCATGTTACAAGGACAGTCAAGGTCAATCCTGAGAGTAAACGGCCACGTTCCATAATAGTAGAACTAAGTAATACAAGGGTCCGGGACTCTTTTCTGGCTGCGGTCATAAAATTCAACAGGCTGAAGAGTAACAAGAGTGACAAGCTGAATAGTACTCACCTTGGCTATTCGGGCCCCACTTCAGCAATTTTCGTCATGGAACACTTATCCCCTGTTAACAAATCACTACATGCTGCATCCAGGCAGATTGCTAAAGAAAAGGATTATAAATACGTGTGGGTGCGAGGCGGACGTATATTCATGCATAAAAGTGACGTTTCAAGGTACATATACATTAAAGATGATAGTGTTCTTTCTAATTTTAAAATAAAGCTTCATAAGCATGTTTCATTGGACTTAGTACACTTAATGGATAGTTTATCTGTCTACTATAAAAAATACCAGAGGTCTAAGGACCAAAACTCATATGTTTTGTAATAAATTATTATTAACAAATTATGATATCATTGTCTTAAGCGAAACATGGCTGAATGAAAGTGTATTAAGCTCCGAACTATGTGATAACCGCTACGAAGTCTTTAGAAGGGATAGGCAATCATCTGGGTTCCATTTTCAAAAGGACGGAGGGGGAGTGCTCATTGCTGTTTCTAATAAATTTTCAGCAACTCGAATGATTAATTGGGAAAGTCAATGTGAAGATCTTTGGGTTTTGGTAAAGGTACCATAATTAGATTCTTCAAAACACATAGGAATTTGTGCTGTTTATCTCCCTCCTCCAGTACAACAATTTATGCTAGAACAGTACATAGAAAACTGTAACTCTATTCTTGATAAATTTGAAGGTAAAATTTGTTTGATTGATTGAAATTTGTTTGATGAAATTATGGATAAGTTCTACACCGTACTAAATAATATTATTAAGATTCATGTGCTGTGTACTGAGTTTAAGCAGAACAAATATCCTCCGTGGGTTAATAAATCACTCCTACGACTGCTTCCAGAAAAGAACAAATATAGCAGGTATAAAATATATAACAATCCTTTAGATGAGGTAGAATTTAAATTACTTAGCAAACGATGCGAAAAACTGGAACAAAACCTATATAATAATTATATTGAAATGACTGAAAAGACGCTCAACAAAAATCCCAAACACTTTTGGTCGTTTATAAAATCGCGAAAAGAGGGAAGTAATTCTTATCCGAATATTATGACAGATGGGGTTATTTATGAATCCGACGAAACAGCTATATGCAACTTATTTCTTGAATCATTTTCGAAATCATTCGCTATAACAGACTCAAGAACTCAGAATGTAGCCAGTCCAACTTCTACTTATCTCAACTATATAGCACAAAATAGCTTCAGCCTTGGGACTCGGGTCTCAATACTAAAAAAACTACAATCACTCGATACAAATAAAGGCGCAGGCCCAGATGAAATCCCACCTATTTTTATCAAAAACTGTGCTATAACACTGGCTGTACCTTTAAAATACATTTTTAATTACTCCTTATTGACAGATGCCTTTCCAAACGTTTGGAAGATAGCCAAATTAGTTCCAATACATAAATCTGGCGACAAGAACTTAGTATCGAATTATCGACCAATCTCAATTTTGTCAACAATGGCAAAAGTTTTTGAATCTGTTGTTTGCCCCTCAATACAAAGCCATTTTCAGCAATACGTCAGCGTACATCAGCATGGTTTTTCAAAATCGAAATCCACTTGCACAAACATAGTCACATTTGTCGAAGGAATTGCTGAAGCTCTAGATAAACAGGTGGAAGTGGACGTTGTGTACACAGACTTCAGCAAGGCCTTCGACAAAATACCCCACTTACCTCTTATAGACAAACTTGCTGCCTATGGCTTTACAGGAATTTTTTCCAACTGGATTAATTCATATCTAACGAATAGACGTTTCTTCGTTGTTGCTAAAGGCTATAAGTCTGAAGCTCACAAGATAACCTCAGGAATTTCTCAAGGATCCCATTTGGGGCCAATTCTTTTTAACGTATATATCAACGATATGCCCAATAGTTTCCTTTCATCAACGCCCTATCTATTCGCCGATGATTTGAAAATTGCCAGAACTATTAAGTCCCAAGCTGATGTTCTTATGTTACAACATGATTTAAATAGGTTATACAATTGGTGCTGTACAAATGGGATGGAATTAAATATAGATAAATGCTTTTTTATTAAATTTACACGCAAACATAGTAAAACTAAATCCAAATATTATATTGATGGTAAACCATTAAAAGAAGTTGATAGAATTAAGGACCTGGGAATAATTCTAGATAACAAATTAACTTTCGTACCACATATTGAAAGCATTGTTAGGCGCTCATCTAATATGCTGGGTTTTATTATTAGAAACAGTAAAGTGTTCAAAAACTTACAGACACGTATCACTTTGTACAAAGCACTAGTATGCAGTCTTCTTGAATACTGCCCTGTTGTATGGAGGCCACACTATGCCACGCACATATTAAGAATAGAACGGGTCCAAAAACGCTTTTTATGCCATTTATCTCACATCTCTAAAGTTTCAAAGAAAAAGTTATCCTACCATGAAAACCTCAAACACTTTAAAATGTCCTCGTTGAATAAAAGAAGGACCCTTTTGGACCTAATATTCACTTATAAAATTATTAATAATCAAATCGACTGCCCTCAGCTCCTAAACCTTTTTAATTTCAGGATCCCGCTCATGGCTCCAAGGAAACCCGTTTCTCTATTTTATCCGCCATTCCGCAGGACTGTTTTAGGAAAACATTCACCAGTTCCTCGTCTGTGTAACGCATTAAATACGTGGTTTATTAATGATCCCAAGAATGTTTTCTCTCTTAAACTTAACCAGTTTCGTGTACATTTGTTAAAAAAAATCCCAGATTAATTGTACCTATCTTTTATCTGTAATAACTAGTTTAAAATTCACCTTATATCAATGTAAAAGGTACTTACGTCACATGTTAAAATAGCACGCTGTGTTTACCTGTAACTCATAATAGTTTATTACAATGTAACTTTAAGTTTCTGTAATGTAATAGTCGTTGGTAGACCAAATAAATAAATATATAAATAAATAAGCACTTGCCGTAAACTTCACAGTACGCGAGCAGTTTAGGTTCGATCCCCGACGGCACCAATACAATTGTTGATTGAAAATTTAAGTGCTGATTTGATAGTGAGGAAACCGACATGTTTTTTCATAGGAGAGGGGGCAAACGCGCATGCGGCTCACTGATGGTAAGGGACTACTGCCAACCACTGCAACACCAGGGGAACCAGGGGAATTGCAGATGCGTTGCCAGCCTTTTAAAAAGGAGTAAGTTCTTTTCTTGAAGGTCCCTACGTCGTATTGGTCCAGAAAAATTGCTGGTGGTAATCGATACCACAGGGAAGTTGTGCGAGGAAGAATACATCTTCTAAATCGCACAGTGGCGGCTGAGATTAATCCAGCATCCAGCAGATAAATTAACTCCTCAGAGCACTCCTCGTGGTAAATGCGAAAAAAAATGCAAAGGGATACAACATCCCTACGCAGCATCAGTGTATCGAGCCAATCAGAAAGAACTCGGTCGTCGACGATACAAACCTCTCTGCTCAGGATCCGGTCAAGTGGAAGGAGCTGGCACTGGTGTGCCCCGGCCCAGAGATGAGGACAGTATTCCACGGGAGGCCAAACTTGCACTTTGTAAAGTTGCAAGCGATGTGCCGGCATGAAATACTGTCTTGCTCTGCTAAGCACGCCAAGGTTTTTAGATGCCAATTTGGCCTTCTCTTCCAAGTGACCACCAAACTGCACGTCACTCGATATGTCAACGCCAAGGATTCTGATACTGTCTGAGTCACCAAGGGTAGTGCCTTAAATCTGAGGAGATCCGACAAAGGGGTTCTTTTTAGCGGTAAATGCGCAAACTTGTGTCTTCAGAGGATTAAACTGGACGAGATTTAGTCGCCCCCAATCCGTGACTTTGTTCAGCAAAGACTCAGCTTCAGACAAATTTGTTTGGGTACTTGGCGACGTTTTCCCGAGAAATATTGGCACGGCCGGTGTATAGAGCATCACCAGTGCTATCTTCCGCATAGCAATGGATGTTACCGGTTTGCAACATATCATTGATATGCAGAAGAAACAGCGTTGGTGATATCATGCAGCCTTGTGGAGCATCAGTGTTAATACTAATATCTGAGAACTTAAAAAAACTATTTCAGAGACATTCGAAGTCTGCCAAAACGTATTAAGCACTGTGGCATATATTTTCTTAAGCTAACCTTCTAAAATGGGAGAAATTTAGCACTAGGACGTATATAGTCTGTAACTTTACTTTTAATGGTATAGTATTATATAATAGTAAAGATAAATATGTGTATAAAGATTAGAAGAATAATTGAGCGAGATTGCCATCTATAGTCACAAGATTTTTTTGTTATGTCTAATAGTCACCTCTTACGACACCTACGGGGTGAATATTTTAGCAGCTTAATGCTGCTCTGTTTCGTATGGTGAGTGTAAGAGCATTCTACCTTAGTCTTTCCGGGTGACAACGTATCTGCATTTTGATTCTTAAACTTTGTACTCGTTTGTCACCTATATTCTAAAAACAAACTTTTTTATAGGACAGGGTGACAAATGAGCACACAGTCCACCTGATGGTAATTGGTTGCTGTGGCCCATAGACATCTACTTCTATCATCGTTTGCGAATCAAAATGCAGATGCGTTGTCACCCCTGAAGACTAAGATGGAGTGTCTCGTTTACAGTAAAAAGGAACTACTGATCTCTACACTCAATATACGAAACGCAGTAGTGTTGTAGTAAGTTAATAAAGTATTAAAAGTAAATATGGCGGTAACGCTACTTTTCTGTCTAGGAGGGCCGCTGAGTTAGTACCATAGACTTAGAATATACTGGCGTAGTTATTGCCATAGGCTTACTTACTTATATATTATATGTATTTCATTTAGTCCTATTTAACCAGTAACTTGAAGGAACAGAGAGCATTATTATTCGAGTGCTGCGATGAACCTTTAAAAAGCTAAGGCTTGCATAACGTGAAGACTGCAGACAATAGCTGCTCGGGAGCACATTAATCGGGAGCACGCTCCGAGTGGTAGATAGTGGTTCGGTTCTATTTTTTATATTATACTGCTTTTACTTCAGAACTTTGATAGCGCGATTTAGGCTTCGATGTTTTTTGCTTGTGGCGCGATAACAGCGCCAAATTTGTATTTTTTAGTAATAGTTAAAAGTTATATAAATTATCTTTAAAGCACCGCACACAAAGGAGTCCAAGATAATAGGAAATACTAAACAGTATAAATATTGAAATAACTGTTCTCCGCGGTATTACCCGTGTATATCACGCTCTGAGCCGCGTTCTCGGTTATCATCGGGTGGCTAGGTGTCGTTTGCGCGCCGAGCTGAGTGTTGAATTATTTTAATTTTTCATTATCTCTTAAATTATGCGTCCAAATAACATGCCATAAGGAGAAAATTTTATCTTCATAAAATTGTCTTGATAATGAAGTAATTTTTGTTCGTAAGATTTTAATAAAGAGTTAATGAATATAAAATTCAAGCAGGCTCTTGTTAATTATTTTATTGATCATTGGGCTACTGACGTAAAAGGCGACAGAGGGAAATGAAATAGGAAATGGACAACAGCATCTTCCTGACAATAAACGAAAATAATTTTAAAAAGTGCGATTGCCAACCCGCCTGCCAAGCATGGCAACAATAGTAAAAATCTCTTCCATGAGGTAATACATGGGGAAGGCCTTTGTTCAGCAGTGAACATTAATAGACTGTAATAAATGAATGAAAAATATCGTTGAAAAGTGAATTGTGAACCACCATGTAAACATTTAATGTGTGTGTAAAACATTATTGAAAAGGGCTATATCCTAAATATCCAGTGGACTTTAAAAATGTTGTCGACGTAATGATTAAATGAGATAACTATCGACCAAAGAATCAAAGAAGATTAAATTTTGTCATATCGTTCATAACAGCAACAAAGTTAATCCTGACATTCTTGAAAGTGGATAGTTTAACGATCTTTCTGGAACGACATATAAAATTAAAGTACCCGTGCGACCGAGTTTTACTCGGCGTTAAAAAAATACTCTCATAGACAAGATCTATCTAGATAAATGTACAAGAATTGCTCGTTTAAGGACCATAAAGTAAGTATTAAGATGTTTGAAAATTAATCGCTAGAGGAATATTGCTTTTAAAATATTGAAGTATACTAGATATACCTCAACATTTACCAAGAATATTGTAAGTGAGGGTGATGTAGATGTTTGTCTGTAACTTCATCTCAGAGATAGGTATCTTATCTTATATTGTAGGGAAGATATGTCACAAATCACCACGCTCTATGGTCACGGTGGAATTGATCAGTCAGTAATAACTTTATTCTATAATGTCGTATTTATCTATTCCATTATGTCGTTTTTCTTGCACAAATCCTATAGAGTCCGCTTTTTTCGGCTAAAGTGTCTCTATTGACTTTTGTGTGCTATTGTGTTGTGTTAGCATTGTCGCAGAATTATTGCTATTTATGGAAATAACAGATGGGTGAATCTTCTAGAGTAAAGCTTAATGACAGTTAAGTCAATATGGATCGCGACACCCTATTTGTTTAATTATTAATTCGTAGTTTTTAGTTAATGTAATAAAAGTTAAACTAACTTTATTACGTGTGTTCGCGCAAAACACTTTCAAGGATTGACGCGAGAGGGCGCTCGGCGCGGTGCATTCATACCGGTTTGACTTTCGGTCGTGCGAAAAACGCCCAAGGGCAGTCAGTCGTCTGTCAGGTGTGCTAACAATTGGCACGCTGCCAATTAAGCGCGGGAACTCGGAATAATTAAGCGCGGACAGTAAAAATACGGTCTAGGAATTTTGTGGCGCGTATCCCTACTGGAGAGCTTCCCCAGGACTTATTGGGTCCGACTCAGAATCTGTATAGTGCATTCGACAATATTAGCTAGTGCGGCCTCTGTATTCTAGAATTAACTGTTGCTACGCGAAACGGTAGTGACCTTTGACCCTTTAAACTCCGTGTGCGTTTGTGCGGTAACCATTATACCCAGCGATAGTTAGTGGCTTCTGTAAGTTAGTAAATCGTACGACAGAGTTAATTGACTGTCATCGTGAAGAAAGAGGAAAGTGACTGTGGACGGACGCCTCGGAGGGCCCCCTCAAGTTGGAGCGGTGTAGACGCTCGGGCTGCTACCGACGGCCAAGGTCTAGGTTCAATCACCATCAGTCACACCCAGATACACATCACATCACTTATTTCCCTTTCACTACACAACCACATGTAACCTGACCGACTCCGGAGGGACCAGTCGCCTTGGATATAGGTAAGTAAGCTTCGCCTAATTCCTCTGCCGGTTGACTGGCCGTAGTATAGAACGCTCCCCCGTATATTTAGTGTAATTAGGGAGATTCCACGTGGCCTTAGGAGGCCCGACCTACGTCTGCTCGGGAAGTCTTCAGCTCATGGGCCCCTGAGGATTTGATCCTTTAAGGGAGCAGCCGTAGGCCGTAACAACGTGTATAAAGTACTAACAATTGTATAAAAAAATTGGTACCAGCCTACCGCTAGAATGAAGGTGGAGGCTCAGCGATTGTGTATGGTGTATATTTTTATATATGTATATATATTTTATATATCTTGCCACCACTACGGTGATAACAGCTTTTGCAGATAAACGATATCTAAAAATGTCGGTTAAGCTTTATAACCAAATTAATAAAACAATAAAAATATACTACTTAAACTATTATTACTGCAAAAAAACTCTCACACAATGGTTAAAATACCTCAGCTTCGCTGACACAGAAAAGTTACTAGAAAATATTACTTGACAGTGGACACTCAAATTGTAAAAACATATTTAAATTCAATAACTTAAAAAATTGGCTTGAAATAATTTCTGATTTGCTGCATAACAGTTTCGATATTACGTTCACACACACACACGCACACACCCACACACACAATAAAATAAATTAACTTATATATATATATATATATATATATATATATATATATATACATATATGCACACACGCACGCACGCACACACGCACGCACGCTTGCACGCTCTCACGCAAGCACGCGCGCACACGCCCATTCGCGCACGAAGATCATTGACTTCTGTAGCGCAGATTTTCCTAGCAGAGGAGTCGAAGATCACTGTTTGCACATTTCGTATTCTGTACCAAAAGTAATCAAATTGTAAAATTGTGATTTGTGTAAATTTTCTTTATTTGTGTGTGTCAATAAATTAATAATATTATTATTTAACGTTATATAATTGTTATGCAATTGTTCAATTGTTAAATCACTTAGGATATTTATATGAAATATAAATAGCCTAAGTGATTAAATTTTAAGTTAAAAAAACATAAACTTCACCAAACACAAATCAAACATTATGAAGCAGGCTTCACAGGCTAATCGAAAATAATAATAAAAATATTATACACGTGGTCCGAGGGAAATAAAGCCACTAGGCTATGTGTTTTGTTTTATACTGAATATTCCCGTCAATTAGTTTGTCTCAATGTTAACATACAAAGATTATAAAGATACATTTATAATGATTTAAAGATTTTTATTATAATATAGAGACGTCTAACATACATAATGTACAAACAATATGAATAAACATTCAGACCAGCTATTTGACAGAGTACCGTTATACTTAGTTGCCAAGTTTGGCGATCGCAGTCACAAAAGTCTCACAGCTTTGAACCTGCTCTTTGGTGATTGCGAGACGGCTAAATTGTCATAGTATTTTTCCCATCCTCTTATGATACCCATAAATACATTTACGGAGATGGAATCCCTTTAACCGTTTGTAGTAATTAATAATAATTAAAATAAAAGCTATTACTGAAGTATAACATTTGTTTTACTTTAGTAATAGCTCTATTATATTTTCTAAAAGTCTTTTAAAATGATAACCTATGACATTTAATAGAAAGTCTATAGTCCTTGACCTGAATAACACCGTGTAAAAATGGAAATGTGGCACTAGAATTAATTACATTTGTTACACGCGTCACATAATGAAATTCCAACTTTTGTCAGTCCATTTAAATGAAAAAAGCCTCATGATGGAGTTTTCATACTATACCTACATTCTATTTTATAGTATCTTCCATCAATTTATACATTACAGCTAATAGAGGGGATTTTACCTTAGTTGCCATGCTTGACAGTCGGGTTGGCTACCAAAGTTTTTATGGTGGGGTGCGTTTCAAAGGCATTTTATTAAATTATTATTAAAGTAACAATAAGCCAATAATGGAAGTGCGTATAGAAAAATACCAGGAGCATCGAACATGAACCAGCACTTTAAATCAGTACGTAGCTGTGAAGTTAAACCGATTGCGTGATAAGATAATGTACTAGGAGCACTGCCACGTACCTTCCACGCAGATGTAGCGTAAAGCGACCAATGCATGCACAGCTAATTCCCCGTGCGTTGCACCGCCCCCGTAATCAGTGATAATATAACATATAAACTATATCTATATAACTATAACTAAATATAACATATTGCAGTCTTTTTTTATTAATACATAATTAACTATTGCATAGGATATTATATTAAACGGAAACAAATCACGAGATGAGCAGCATTGCATTTCTAATCACAACTAAAACATAATGTTTTTTTTAGGTTGGCAAGTCACCTGAAAATCTTGGCAAATATGGCAACTATTTCTCCTAAGAGGCAATCTATGAGGAAGGCGTATGTTTAGCACTGGATTTTTGATTGAACGGTGACGGTAACGGTATTGCATTGAATGTCACTTACATGGGTATCGTAGAAGGCTACTATGGGATATCCTAGAAAGAACTTACGGCTTCCGAATCATGTCGATATTACTATCTCGTTGATGCCAGATGTATGCTTAAACCGTCAACGAAGAGTAAAATCAATCGTGGTAGGTGTCCAAACAAAACCAGTACCAGTACTGCGATCGTCTATCCGCCTGCCGAGCGTGTCGGCTTAGATCCCGTTCCCACTTGTCGGATGTCAGGCACGACAGAAAATTGGCTGCTTTAGTAGCAGAAGATTTTATGTGCAACTATTCACATTTACCCAATACCGTATTTTTATCGGCACCAAGAAGAAATGTCGGGTGTTATGCCAGCCCTCGGCATCCGTAAAAAAGTTGCATCGAATTTCGTTCACCTATGAGTAAGTATGGCGCTGTTCACATTATGTCTGATGTCGAGACCGAAAACCCTCTATATCTCGGCGCGGACGTAGAGTTGTTGCAAAATCTCCCTACGTAGGTCACTCAATAAGTTTTGAGATGCTCGAAATTTAAAAATGTAACGCACCCGTGTTATATGTTTCTAAAAAGCAAATTTATTTAAGAATGGAACTCCATAAGCCAATTGCTCAATATTAAAAAAAAAAAACAAAGTGCTATTAATTTTCCTGCAACGCTTCCCGCGCTTTTCATTTAAAACGATAGATCTTAACCGTGAACCTTTGCGCGCTATGATATATTATTATTTGAAATTTGGTTTAACTGAACAATTAAGTTTACAACGGTTACAATCAGCATTATGGGACTCAGCTCCATCACGCGCAATTTTTAGGTAATTTGCTGAACTCAAAAGGGATAAAATTAATCTTAAAGATGACCAAGGAACCGGGGCCACGCAAACAGCAGTAACGGCAGAAAATGTATGGACTACTGAAATGTTGGTGCGAGAAGACCCACGAATCACATATACGGATATTGAAAAGATTGTAGGCATTAGTTCAGGGAGCATTCATACCATCCTACATCAACATCTTGGAGTGAGGAAGCTTTGTTGTCGGTGGATCCTTCGTTTGCTTTCCGAAAGCGAAAAACAGACTCGTGTGGATTGGTGCCATGAAATGCGTCTACGTTTTGAAAACGGGGCATCTAGGCGTGTTTCAGAAATCGTTACCGGTGACGAGACATGGATCTATCAATATGATCCGGAAAATAAAAGGCAATCGTCGGTATGGGTCTACTCAGAAGGACAGTTACCGACAAAACTGCAAAGAATTCGCAACGTCAGCAAAAAAATGGTGGGTGGTTTTTTCGCGAAGCGGACATTTGTCGACATCAATGCTGGAAAATTGTAGGTCAGTCAACTCTGAATGCTTTACTACAGTTGCATTACCCAAAGCTTTTCAAGCTGTGCAGGAGAGAAGACCAAAGACCGGTCTTCGAGAAATCATGCTGCATCACGATAACGCCTCTTCACATACCTCCCTTAAAACAAAAGCGTTTATTGAGGAATCTGGTGTTAAACACCCACTCTACAGCCCTGACTTAGCTCCTTGTTATTTTTTTTTTGTTCCCAAAAGTAAAAGAAAAAATAAAAAGCAAGTTTTCTTCAAGCGCCGAAGAAGCTGTGGCTGCCTACGAAGAAGCGATTTCAGATGTTTCAAAAGACTGGTAAAAGTGTTTTCTGAGTTGGTTTACGCGAATGGAACTTTGTATAGAGCATGATGGAAAATATTTTGAAAAGATGTAAAATAAATATTTATAGTATCTAGAATACTTTTTGTACATCTCAAAACTTATTGGGTGACCTACGTACAATGGGAGAAGCTCGTGTTTTGTTTGGTTTTATTGGACTGAGGAATGAGAAGAGGATATAAATGCATCCTCCAAATATAGTCTTAGAGCAGATTTTAAGAATACCTTTATATTCTTTTATACTTTTGCACTACCGCCTAGCGATTATGTGATTTGTTAATTATTTTCCAATAGGAGTACTGCAAGGAGTCCATTTCGGGTTTGCTATCTACCGCCTTTTATGCTTGCTTGTAGTAACCTACACGGCCATTGAATTTTATTGTTATTGAATGATTGAAACTTTTTCCTTTAAGTGTCAACTAATAAAATGGAATGGATTTAAATGTTAAATAAGCTATTTTATATGTAAAATAATTGTCCTACATTACACTCTTTATTATTTATTTAAAAGAAATTGTGTTCGGCTTATGTACAAAAGATGAAATAGAGCGATCTAAATGTCAATTGTCATTCTCCTTTTAACAATTGTAAGCCAGTGCTTGACTGCTATACCACCATATGGTAAGCGAATAATGCAATTCATAATGCAACCAAAGATGGTAAAGCGCATTGACTTTGTTTAACAAAAGTCATTTACTCTCTTGTCTTGATGACACCCACATTATAATCGGATGGAGTTACAGATGTTGGCAAATTATTCCACACCTTTACTGTACGAATTATGAACGATGAAGCAAATATATTTAGTTCAAATGGGTGGTATGTCGACAACAAAGAGATGGAGACCAATCGAGTGCCTGGAGGTCCGATAACGGAATGGATAGGAAGGAATTAAGTTATGCAATTCCTGCGCACACTCTCCGAAATATATCATGTAAAATACTGAAAGGCTGGCTACTTTGCGCCAGCGTTCGAAACTGGTAAGAATGTTTCTAACAATATTAGTACCACCACTAGTCAACCCATGGTGTTGGGATATGCAGTAGCAGGTGTCATTAATCGCGGATGCCTACCCGATAGACAAGCGTGGCAATTATGGAAATTAGAGGATATGAGGCAATCTTTAAAGTTGCCACAGTGGATTTTTCATAGAGTGTAATGATGATGATGATCTATCATAACCACGAATGATTGTGATTCCTTTTATGGAAATGTATTTTTGGAGGTAAAAATTAAATAAAATCAATCAGAAAACTTCAGTTGCAATACAATGAACATTTACAAATAAAGCGAATCAGCGTAAAATAGCTGCAGCGAAAAACAAACAAAGTTATTTTAAGCTAATTTATTTAGGTCAGTTTCTGCAACGCATTGACATATTTTGCAAAAGACAATCTCAAAATTTAGAATGATGAAATAATGAGATGTTCCGTTGATTTTGTATATAGTGTAAAATAAGTTCAAATATCACAAAATATTTAAACGAAATGAAATGAAATAAAAGAACTTTATGTGGTAGAGCCATGCTGCAGTAATTTTCGGGGGTTGGCTCGACCGGGGAAGGACCACGCTCTCATAGAATACCATCGTAAAATAGCAGCTCAATACTGCTGTATATCGTATGGTGAGTGTAGAGAACCGGAGACCCTTTTTACTGGAAAAGAGGCATTCCATCTTAGTCATCACGGGTGACCACGTATCTGCATTTTGATTTCTTATTGAGGATAGATGTAGATGTCTATGGGTCACAGCAACCACTTACCCTCAGGTTGATTGTGTGTTCGTTTGTCATTTTATCCTATAAAAAAATTACATGATATGTATTAATTATTTATTTCTTCGAAGAAAATAAAATTTCTTTTTGTCAGAAGTACTTTTATTTTTAAAATTACTACCGTTACGAAATGAGGTTTTCTTGACCGCAAAAGGAACGGCTCTTCGTCGAAGGAGGTCTCTTTTTTCATTTTTTAAGTTAATATTACAATTGCATAAAACATACATTATTACGGAATGGAAGTCAATAATAGACCCATTGGTAACTGGAGCATATTCTTTAACGCAACCATTACATAGCGAACCCGAGCAAATCAGCCTGTTCACAAGTATGGTGCATGTGTCAGCTATTGCTTTCCTCGCCCATAAGGAAAGTGATCGACTCGACACACGATGCCGAATGCAAAGACCTTTAAGCGAGCATAACATACACAAGTTGGTTGAAGATTTTCTATATTATCTGGAGGGAGTTATTTTGCCTAGGTACCACCCTATTTCTGCCGCAAAACAGAAAAAAAGAAAGAAAGGAAAATTATTTATAACAACAAACACTAACTCATATGTTACAAAAGATATTATACACTAAAAAACTTATAACTACAGACCAAAAGAAAACTAAAACCTAAATAAAATGGAAAATATACAATCAAAGTGTTTATACCCAAATTGGGTCATGTTTTAACGCCACCCAATTGCGTTCGAGCTGGCGCCTCACCCGATGGTATGCAGGTGAGAAAAACGCCGAGGTGGGGAGTCAGTCGCTCGACGCGTGAGCAGTCTGTCGCTCGACGCATGGGCAGTCAGTCGCTCGACGCGTGGGCAAAACTTCGGTGCCCCGCTAGCCACGAGGCGGGGAGACCGTCAGGCTCAAAATTGACGGCCCGTCGTGGATCTATTCTTCGTCACGTAGATATGTAAATTGTGCGATATTTAACTCGGGCGAGAGTGCGGAATAGTGTACGCGCGTCTAGTATATATACGGTCTAGAATTCGAGCCACGCATTCCTGGTTTGAGAGCTTCTCCCGGTTAATTGTCAAGATATCAATATAATTGTGTCGTCGCGTTTAGTGCCCCTTTTGTGTTTTGGTTGGCTAGTTAGATTAATTCGCGTATTTTGAATCTTGCGCGACGTGTTGTGCTGGTGTTGAATGAAGGAACTTAGTTGTGTTTTACGCTGAATCTGTCGGGTATCACGTGTTCGATTCTAGGATGAATGTGGAATTAGGCGAATTTAAGTTAGTTAAATGTACAATGTAGCTAAGAGACTGAATTAGTGACAATGAAGAAAGAAATGGTCTAGCGATCGAGCCTGCTGGAGCGATGCAGCATTTTGGGGCAGCCTGGAACACGGCCGCTGCTGGTCGTCTAAGCTTGCTCAGGTCGCAGACATTTACACCTCACTGTACACTACTCGCCATCCACTATTACACACACTCACGGCCTGCCCAAGCCTTGGAGCGAAGTTGGCTCCTGATACACGTAAGTACCTTTGCTTTCTAGTTGACTCCCATATAGTTTATTGTGATAGAACATATTCCACGTGGCCATATTGAAGCCCGAACTACGTCTGCTCGTGAAGTCTCCGCTGATGATTGAACCCTTCCTGGAGCAGCCGTAGGCCGTAACACAAAGCTTTATTATGTGTACGCGTTTGGTATAAAAGGGCTACACCCAGCATAATTTCGTGGTATTATCCACGAAGCTTGTATTCAGTGCGCCCTCTAGTGAGTAACGTACGGACGTATATGCAAAAACCAGTACAACTACAACGACGCTACACTTGTTGCACCTACCACACATAAACATATAGTAAGTAAAAAAGAAAAATGAGATACAGATATTACCGATTTTATAATAATAACATCACAAATTATTTAATCACCAACAATATAATAATTAAAAAATCTGCTACTACTTCTACTACTAATACTATTACTTACTACAAAAATGTACTAGAACCTACATGTGACGTTTGCTAATTATAAGTATATTATGTCTGTTTGATGGCAGCTGTAAATAATATTTATGTACGTTTTTGTAAATTGAGAACATGAATTTTCTATATTTTTCTATAAACCAATAATGATGTCAAATTATGCAGTGGTGGTGGTAAATCGTTCCAGCATTTTGATGTTACATATTTAAAGCTACTCCGAAATATTTGAATACGACAGCTTGGGACTTTTAGAGACCACTTAAACCGCCTTGTTTGATATTTCTGAGTGTCACAGGAGTGGGAGAGTTTATTTGCGAGATATTTTAATAAATTAAATAATAAACAAGCTATATGCAAATTACGTCTACCTTTCATTTTTATTATATTTAATATTATTAAGAAAAGGTGTGACATGAGTACATGGTGGTATACTAAAGAATAACCGATCACATGCGTTTTGAACCCTCTGAACAATGTTTTCTGTACGAACGATAACCGTAAGCGATTACCGTAAAAACATCCATGTAGTCAAATTTTGACAGCATCAGAGAATTAACCAGCTGGATACTAATATTCGTACTTAGCTTAATTTAATAAATAATATTTAATCGGTAGAAACAATTTCTTGCAACCTCAGAAATAAGTTTTTCAAAGAGCAATGGCAGAAAAATAGTTGACAAAAATTATCGCGTCTAGAAATAAGTTATATATAAGATGAGTATTATTGTTTTTCTATGATTTTTCAAATAAAAATGTATTTTAATTAAAGCCACAGAAAAAAACCAACACTTTTGAGAATATCAAGTGACTTAAATCATTTTTCTATACAAGTGTTGTCATTTAGTATATTCATACTATTTTCGTATACACTTTGTAAGACTACCAACACAACACACAAAATATTTTTATATTAAGTTATTATTAGTAATAACTGTACTATCAGTAATAATAAAAATAAAAGTGATATAGCTGAGAATAAGTCTCTTACAAAGAATTTCCTACAATAATACATTATCTCTATCATAGTACTATATAACAATTCCATTTAATGTTATGCCAACACTAGCTAAAACAAAATGTCACTGTTTTTTTTACTTGTTTTACGGCTCTGGGTTCTAGCCCTTCTGAGAATGTCACTAAGATACAAAGGCACTGGAGCCATGCCAGAAATATACATTTATAGTATGCAAATATATAATAGAGATACAATAATCTAAAAACTCTCAATTATATATTATGTATTAAGCTAACATCAAACAACCACAGGAAGCATGACTTTTTCCAAGTGACATAGGACATAACCTAAAAAGGTTTAAATGTAAATATATTTTGGACGCCTTCTCAGGACAAAATTCTTTGACAGAGTTATTAAGGGACTGACGCTTAACATTTTAACATATTTTTGATATATAGACGCTACCATTTCTTCGCAACTAATTTTACGAGTATGTATGAAAGTCTGACATTGTTCTTTGAGCTCATCATCTACAATTAATTCAAGAATTATAGCTACCTAAGGGTGGCACTGAAAATATCGGGAATCAAGGAAGTGACACAACATTACTATTTAAAAACGTATTTATTGCTTTTCGAAGTATTCTCCGCGAAATTTTACACATTTTTCCATACGATGGAACCAATCATTGAACCAACCATTCCATTCGGAAGTTGGGGTCTCCAAAATAGCCGTTTTGTAGGCGTCCACAGCTTCTTCAGGTGATGAAAATCTCTGTCCACGCGATTTATTCTTTATTTTAGGGAAAGTATAGAAATCATTAGGGCTTAGGTCGGGGCTGTACGGCGGATGGTCTAATAATTCTATGTTTTCTTGCTCTAAAAACTCTTTTGTTCTGTGTGCGGTGTGAGAACTCGCATTGTCGTGATGGAGGATGATGCGGCGGTTACGTACATAGTTCTCTTTACGGAGTTCAGAAACGACCTGTAGCAAACAAATGCTAGCATACCATTCTGCATTAACCGTTCTTTGTCTTTCAAGAGGAATAGTCGTAACATGGCCGGTTTTGGAGATAAACGTGGCCACCATTTATTTTGCAACACTCCGTGAACGAACAATTTTTGTTGGCTTAAACTCATTTTCGAACACCCAAACTCGTGACTGGTTTTTTGTTTCGGGTTCTTACGCGTATATCCAGGATTCATCACCTCATACGATGTTGTATACAGCATTTGAGGATCCTGCGTGGAATCTTTCGAGTTCTGACGCACCAAGTAACGCGAGCCACTTTTTGCTCTTCACAGAGCGAATGCGGTATCCATCGGGAAAACAACTTTTTTACACCTAATTGTTCATGCAAGATTATTTGTATTTGACTCATGCCAATGTCTAAAGTTGCCTGAATTTCGCGGTATGTCACATGTCGATCTTCCTCAATCAGCTTACGCACAGTATCAACGTTTTCCTCGGTGACTGGAGTTTTTGGACGACCTTGACGGGGATCATCACTGAGCTTGACACGTCCACGTTGAAATTCAGCAAGCCAGCGATAAATTGTGGCTTTGGATGGGGCTTCATAACCAAATGCAGAAATAATCCGGTCAACACACTGTTTTTGTGTTAAACCACTTCGAAAGTCATAATAAATCATAGCTCTTGAATTTTCTCGAGTCAATTCCATTTTCTCAACGACTTTTTTTATAAAACTAAAATTATTTTTTATAAATTTGTTTGATTAAACCTTGGTGATAAGACCGAAAATCTTTTAAAAAAAATTGGTATTCGATTTTGTTCAGCAGTCGACTTGTGAAGGGCTGTAATGATTATGACGATGATGATGAAGTGTAATATCCCTCTACAAGATGCGGGAATGCACAAGCTTCATTGCAAATTTGGTCTCACTCATATAGGACAAAAAAAAGATCCTTTAAAACCGGCGTGAAAGAACATATAGTTTACGTGAGGCACCGACGCTCTGGGAAGTCTGCAGTCTGTGAACATGTTCAAATCGTCTCCGCCATTACATCAGATTTTATAGATCACAAATCCGCGTAAAAGAACAGCGATTCCTGCTAAGGATGTTAAGCGAGGCTATTTAAATTTAAAAAAAACATCCTAATTTCAATAGAGAAGATAGATGGGTTCTGCCATCTGCTAGAGATCCTATAATTAACAAAATCTAATCGAAACGCAAGCATATCACTGCAAGACTTCAAGATACTGTAAGCTCATTCTTCGTAAATCGAACCAAAAATTAATATTTAAAAATTGAAGGTGGCCGGGCTAACTGTGATATCGCGACGTCAAACATCTCAGTCCCCCGTGACCATGGGTTGCTGTAAGGAACCCGAAACGTCAGGAATTAAAATAAGTAAATTAAACGCGATAAAGTCCATAAAGATAGTTTTATTCACTGTTTAGTGTTCGCGTAAATATAAAAAATCATTTACCTAAAGAATACAACTTTATGTTATTTTTAATTCAACTATTGAAGAGCTAATTGCCGTTAGTACAACGACCGTAACGTCACTCCTACACCCCACATTAGAACGTGTACTGCTGTGTTGGGTCATTATACCTCACAGTAGCTTGTATGTCTGGTTACTTTAGTGTTTAAGTACCCAAAGAAATTAAACTTTTTTAAATATTTAATAAGCAATTTTTTAATATTTATTAGAAATGTATACTGCGGTTGAAAATTACGTAATGATTTTAAATGGAGGAAAATACGCCATGCCATCAGATGTTAATTGTGTTTATATCAACGTCAAGTTCACCCGAAAATCCCGAATCAATTTATCTTGTTTTATTAATTGTCTGGGGACGAACGTAATTGTCAGATTTGCATATTTATTTACCTTCTTTATTATAACATTAACATTTAGCCGACTTCAAAAAAGGAGGAAGGTTTCAACTCGACTGTATGTTTTTTGTATTTATGTTACGCGATATTTTGGCCAATTGTGTGACAACTTTGATGGTGTGGATGGTATCGGGAGTTCTGTCGTGATGTGCGTTCGTGAAATCTCCAGTCATGTCAGTCTGCCAGATGACTTTGAGATTGTGATATTCCTTAGTCAACCAAAAAAGGGTAAAAACGACATTTAATGAAAAGTTAGAGCCCACTCCAAAGAATTGTAAAGAATAAAATAATTTTACGTGCCGAAGTTGGTTCCGAAACATGTGTAGAAGAATTGAAACTCCGACTTTAGATTGTGAAATAATTTTATTCTTTAAACTAATTGATTTTCTATATCTATAGTTTATACGCCATGTCATGACGGACCATCTAGTGGACAACCCACTACCCCATATTTTTATCACGTAGATGTCGTAAGAGGCGACAGAAGTAAACTAAAACAGAAGATGGGAAGCAGTATCGTCTAACAACAGATTATAAATAATATAAATATGTGGTTGCCAACTCTGTCAGCCAAGCACAGCAACTATGTGTTTCGCTCTGAAGGGTAACACTATAATTACGAGGGTGACACTGAAAGTTTTTAGAAAATCAAAAACTGAACAAACTAGCAAGTTATTAGTTTTATTATATCTTTTAAAATATTGTCCATTTATAACAATACATCGCTGTATCCGATGGACCCACTGAGAAAAGTACTTTGCCCACTCGTCCTTAGGGGTCTCTTTGACGGCATTTTGAAAAGTAGCCACTGCTATCTCGGCGTCCATAAAACGTTTCCTTTGAAGTTTTTCTTTCATTTTCAGAAATAAATAAAAATCGCAAGGTACGAGGTTAGGGCTATAGGGCGGGTCACCCAGTGATTCCACGTCTGACCTCGCCAAGTAGTCGAATGCTTGCTTGGCAGTGTACGACAAGGCGTTGTCGTGGTGAAGGAGGGTCCTACTGCGAGGTCGTTTCCCGAATTTTTTCCAAGACAAGTAACAAACAATTGCTAGTGTACCACTCTGCACTAACTGTTTTTCGATTCTCTAAAACAATTGTTGCGTAATGACCTGTCCTTCCGAAGAACGAGGCCACCATCTTTTATCCCACGCTTCGACCTCTCTTCACTTTAGTTGTCAACTCCTCGGAAGGAAACAACCAGACAGCAGAATGCCTCTTAGTTTCGGGATCATAACAATAAATCCAGCTTTCGTCACCCGTAAGTATGTCGAAGACAGCATTTGAGTTACCTCCGTTACCTTATTAGTACAGTACCAGTACAGAACCAGGGTATGAAACCTATCCAACTGCAGAGAGGTGTAAGACACGGTGTCGTTATATCCCCGAAACTCTTCACCGCTGCATTGGAATACGTCTTCAAGCTATTGTACTGGAAAGGATACCATATTAACATCAACGGCGAGTACATCACTCACCTTCGATTTGCCGACGATATAGTCCTTATGGTAAAATCGCTGGAGGACTTAAGCTTTATGCTTAGTGTAGGGCTAACTAGATAGAATGACGACCTGGTAAGACATGGAGGAAGTTGATTTATACAGGTGGCTAAGGATCGTTCTTTGTGATATTCCTTGGGGGATGTCTATGTTCAGCAGTGGCCTTGAGAAGGGCTGTAATGATGATGATGATGTATAGTAAGTGTATTTATAATTTTTTCATTAGTCACTTTCAATTCATATTATCAAAAGTCCACTATTGATCCTCTTCCTAAGAATGCCTAATAGGGGGGGGGGGGTTGTAATTTTTTTACAGTTACCATGCTTATCAAGTGGGTTAGCACCTGCAATTTTTATTAAGTTCATGTAGTATTATCAGGAACATGCTGCTACTCATCTCCTGTTTCGTTTCCCTTTGTCGCTTTTTAAGACACCTTTGGGATGATAAGGGGCAGTGTATCCTTATCCCTATCTTTTGCCGCCCTATGGTGGCGACAAAGTATGGTAAGAGTATTAGTGGACAATTTCATTATAAGTGCCAACGAAATAGCAAATGAGGTGACACTAAATATTTCCTTAGAATAGAGTCCTTTAGTGATTCTATATAAAAAAAAAGAAAAAAATATTTTTATCTTCAGTTACGTTATATACCTACACAGAATCTTTTTCTCCTTCTTCCTACCCTTATCCCAAATTGTGTGGGTATATAATATGGGTTGGCATAGTATAACTTTCTCTTCCATCGCCGTAATCTCTACACTCACTCTTTCTTACACATATCATCCCTTATATAGTCCATTAATCTTTTCTTAGGACCCCCTATTGATTTACACCCCGCAAATCTCATAGCCAAAATACTTCTTGTTACATGGTTTACTTCCATTAAGCAAATATATATATATATATATATATATATATATATATATATATATATATATATATATATATATATATATATATATATAAATAAATATAAATATATTTATTGTTAATATAAATATATATGCCCATACCAAGCCTAACACTTCTCGAATTTTTCGTGACTAGGGCCACTTTCAAAGTTTCTAAACTATGAAATAGTATCTAACTAATATAATACTTCTAGTTTTATAGTACTGCGGAACTTAATTTATGGTAAAATGTTTATAGTATCACAGACAAAGTCTAAGCGTAATGTTGTCGTCAGCTCAAATTCGGGGATTCGTAAAAGAAAGACCTACTATTCCACATAATTACATCTTATATTTCCATAAAATAATACAATATCACAGGGTATACATAATATCATAGCAAATAAATTCTCACGTACTTACAGTTTTAGTTTTCCAATAATTAGATATTAACTATTATTACAACTACTTCGGCGCTTTATTGCTCACGACTTACTTCCTCTGAAGTCTGAACCTGGAACCAGAATGCCTTTCTCCTTTTGCGTGTTAGCTTTCCTCACTACAATCCCCTCCACGCGTTTACTATGCATTCGAATAAACGACCGAGTCTATGGTTGAATGATTTAATAATTTTGGGTTGCCATTGTACAAGTACCTATCATAAATGAGCAGTATACATACAGACTTATTTAGGGTTACCGGAAAGAAGATAACAGTTCGGCCATCCTGCTCCGAGTGCATCCTCGCACTTAAATAAATTTATAATTATGCACATTACATTCTTAATTCACTATAATATTGTGAATAAAAAGTGAATTACTCAACAAAAATAATTAACTATTTATATAATTCTAGTATTACATTATATTATATTTCATTATTAATTTAGTCATATTATATTGCGTACAAATTAAACATATTTTGTAAAAAAAAACATTATGCCTTAATATTTATATAATCATAACTTCTTTAAATTACATACACAATTAATTAAAAAATATTTAAATTAATGTCATTTTCATGGTTGTCGAGGGTGTTGAAGCCGATAGTGCTGTCGAAATGTAAATCCAAGGTGGCGGCTGCAAAAGGTATCAATTTTTTCATCATGGGTGTCATTTTCATGGGTTTTAGAGTGTGTTGAAGCCGATAGTGCTGTCGAAATATAAATCCAAGATGGTGGCTGAAGTAGGTACCAATTTTTTCATCATGGGTGTCATTTTCATAGTTTTCGAGGGTGTTGAAGCCGATAGTGCTGTCGAAATGTATTTAAACTACTTTAAAAAATCCCGTATAATCATTTTATACGTATTTTTTTTTAATGCGCTTAAGGCATGCCCAATTGGATTTACCAATTTTTGAAATAATTCGTAGGCGTAGTGCTGTAGAAATCTGTTCCAAATATTGTTTATTTGTAATTAGTGTCGCTTAATTTGGTAAATAGTTCTGGGTGGTTTTTTACAAATTTGCGTGTTTCCCAAATATAAATAGATGTCAAAGTCAATATTTTAAGTTTTTTAAAGTGGGCCTACAACATTCTTGAATTTTTATATTTGCCAAAATTCTTATAATTTTTTATGGGTTATAAATAATTTTACAGATGAAATATTGCCCTCCTGGCATTGCTCTTTATCTGATCGTAAAGTTTCATCACAATCGATTCAGCCACTACGAAGATTAGCCTAAACGGACAGAAAGACAAATATTAAAAATAATCTTTCCGTCTTAATAGCATGAAAATAACCCCTTGAGGTTAACAGGAGCCAGTTTATTCAATATTACAGACAGACACTTCAATTTTATTTAAATGTATAAGTAAAAATAAGTTAAATTAAACATGATAAAATTTGTTTTATTCAATAGAAAATTTAACATAAACACTTACGCTCATGATGCAAAAATCATCGTGTCACATCACTATCTGTGAAATATGGTTTCAAGTTCTTTTTTTAATATTACCGATAATAGCTAATAACTAGAAGCTGGATCTAAGGTCGTTTCATTCAATTTTTTGTTCTTCATTTTTTTTATTTGATATTAATATGCTAGCAATTAATAATGAGAATGTATTAAAAAAGAAATAAATTTTTCTTCAACCTGAATCGTGCATATAATTCCAAAGAATTTACTAACAAAAATATTTATTGATTACCAAGAACTTTTTTTCGTTTGGTAAACCTCTGGAGAATGCAACTGGCATTTGGGAACCTGATTCCCAAATACCGTAATGAAAATTTACAACGACTTGGTTCAGATTATGTTATTACTCCAAAATGTTAACAATGCGTTCATTTCCTGGATTTCTATTGGAACCATTATCTAAATTAATTACTCAATAAAAAAGACGCAAATGGAATTTAATAATTTCTTTTGATTACTTTGCAAGCCTCGAAAAATAGTTCAGGGACTTATTATTTAAATATTGTTACGAAGAACGGCCAGCTACTTGACAAAGGAACTCCAAATTTTAATTATCTTTTTGCGTGCAAGGCTTGTAATGAAAATTGGCTAGCAGTTTTCATTTTAATTTTGTAATGACCTTACACCGACGTTGGAAAGTTGTTTTTATTACTTTTCAACTCTATACCTACGTGGCATAGTTTCTGAATTACTAACAGCTGTTGCAAATGTCACCTTAGGTGATTTATTAAGTAACTTTTAGGCGCTTATTACGAATTGAGCTTTTATTATTTTATTTGTTCTACACTAGAAACAGAATAAGAAAAATTTTATACGTGGTAGTCACCTTGCAGTGTATTATGGCTACAGCATGAATGGGTAAGTTCCACTGGGGAAGGACCACGCTCATACAGAGCACCAGTGTATAGCAGCAAAACGTTACTTTACGCTGCCATATTTACTTATTACGAGGTATTATCTCTCAGGTATTAATACTTAACCGAGAATAAAACATATGTAGGTGATTTTAGTCCACAATATCCGCTCACTATCAGATAAAATCTTTTGCAAAGTATCTTTTTGTCAGTATGTATAAGGACATAAAATATTGTGACGGTTAATCGCTTTGATGGGACGCTGCCGGAATGAAAAGTGGTAATTATTATTTGTATGTTACAACTAATTGTTCCGGATACAATAGAATTCAAAAGAGGCTAAGGAATTATTATGGCATAAAGGAAATCTACCCTAGTGTCGGGTTGACGTTAAATATAAAAGGATAGAAAGAAATAATTCGCGTAAAATTGCTTTTGTGGTAATGCTTGTTGGATGAATGTCACAGATATGAAGTATAAAGCCACGCTGCAGCTATATTATGATTGTAGCACGAATGGGTAGCCTCGACTGGGAAGAACTATGCTTTCAAAGAATACCAGCATAAACACAGCATTGTCGTATGGTGAGTGTAGAGAACAGAAGGCCCTTTTTACTGGAAACTAGGCATTTCATCTTAGTGCTTTGTAAATTTTTGTAACTTTGTTTTTCTACGTATTTGTATTTTTATTCTTAATCAATGATAGATGTAGATGTCTATGGGCCACAGCATAAAATTACTACTTACCATCAGGTGGACTATGTATTCACTTGTCAAACTTAGGTATTTTATAAAATAACAATATATGATAGGAATTGGAATTTTATTTTGAAGCAGCATTTCCCCTTAGTATCGACTTTTTATATTTTTCTGTCTGAATAATAGCTGCTTGTTGTGAGAAATAGTTTTAAAAAGGTTTTATTTTATAGAGATAAACTCTACAAAATAAAGCCTTATACATCATAAGTCTTCTTTACTTTTATAAGTCTAGTCACTACTTCAGACTTATATAAGTATAGTAAAAGTAAAGTTACAGCCTGTGGCTAGCTGTGATCACCTGAAAAATCAGCACTTAAAATAATTGCATTATATAATTTCATTAGTGCTGGCAGGGATCGAAACAGGGTTGTGATCTAAAAACCACTGCTGAAGTTATGCCTCCCCGATAGATTGCCTCATAGGAGGGATTTTGCTATAGTGCTATAGGCGCTTGGCCGGCAGTTTGGCAAATGCGGTATTTTATTATTTTTAGTTGTTATCAGGAAGATAACAACTAAAGAAGGAAGATAGCAACTGCTATCTCCAATTTCAGTTTCCCTCTGCTGCCTCTTACGTCATCCACGAAGTGATATAGGTTAGTGGATCACTTACGCCGCCACGAAACTGTTTGATAAACTTTATTTTACCCACACATAAGTCACAAAACAATATTTTTACAGACGGAGAATAAAATTGTAAATGTATTGTAGATATTTATTAAAATAATATTCGAGATATATTACGTTTATATTAATAATAATTGGTATGGTTGAGATTATTTTGTAAGTTTTAAAACTAAAATTTAGAATCAATAGAATTAAATATTTTAATTTAGATACGTCACATTCTCAAGTCAGACATATTTTATTACTAAGCAGTAGGACTCCTTTCCTGCTTATGAGCCCCTCAGATACCAACATCTTACTTCTGCCACCAAATAGCAGCGCTTGCACTGCTTTGTTTCAGTCTGAAAAGCACTGCCTTACTTCAATAAAAAATATATAATCTACATAAATAAAATTGTAAGCTTTATTGTAATTTTGTTTAAATTCTTTTTATATCTTGGCAATGCTTTTAAAAGTTAAGGTAAAAATTACACTATTACTAAAGAATGCTTTGTTCAAGAGTAAAAACTTTGATGACATGTACATTCATATTTTAAAGATAAGTTACATTGCATATATATTAACTTTACGTTTAATCGTGCAAAGGCAAGATATAAATAATCTTATCATTAACAGAACATACAGAAACGAAATAAGAGACTTGATGATTAATTGTATTGTGTGATTTTTCACGTAAAACAGAAGGTAAATAATTTATAAAGAAGTTAAAATAGGGTCAATAATAATATAAATCAGTATTTAAGATTAATAAGATAGTATTATACCTAATTAACAACAAGCTTTCATTTCTATTTAATCGTATAAGTAGGTTGCGTAGATGATACATGTTTGCACGTATGAAATCGCAGGTACAACATTAATAATTAAAGCGCACGAAAAGTTTATACGTACAAACATTAAGCAGATAAGCTTTTAAAACCTTGTGTTATTGGCATGGTTATTATAACAAGGGACCAAGCCACCGCTTCAAAGCACGCTCACGGAAATGCTATTGACAATCGCTCTAGGAAGCTTCACGGTTAATGTAAAGTCTCTATGACGGGAGAGGCCTACGAAAAGGCTTTAGTACCAATTACAAAGTGGCAGTCTCGACCTATTAAGAATTTTACCAAGTGGCTTACCAAGTCTCGGTCTATTAAGTCTGATCTACCTAGCACAACCGTGCTAGGTAGATCAGACTTAATAGACCGAGTAACCACTAGGCGTCTTACCACTAGATTAGTGTTGTTGTAGGATTTTTATAAAGATGATGATGGTGGGGCATGTACTTATGCGACTCAGATGCGTGTTTTGTGGAAATCTATGGAGGGGGCCTTTATTCAGCAGTGGCCTTGTGATGGGCTGTAATAATGACGTTGATGAGAAATACGCATGCATTTTTACTCTTCATCTATATAGTTTAAATGTTAGGTGGGAAAGTAGATTAACTGACATTATAAACATAAGAAGCTTAGCGTAAAATGGGAATTCGATTTTCGCGCAGCAGTGGCTTGAAGCTCATTAATTTTGCTACGGACGCGATAAGTTTCAAGACCGAACAAAATTTATTGCAAGTACACTCACCTTTACAAAACAGGTGCATTTGTGAATTTGAACATAAAGACAGAAACGTATTTTTATGCATGCGAGACTAAGAGTAGAAAAATGTCGCCGTGGCCGCCTCATTGTCACCTATTTCATAGGTAAGATTTCGCCATAATGGCCATGCTTGGTAGGCGGCTTGGCAACTACAGTTTTCATAATTTTGGGTTGTTATTAGAAAAAATATTATTGGCCATTTCCTGTCTCAGTTTCCCCCTGTCACCTCTTAACACAACCTGGAGATAAAATGGGATAGTAAATATTCTTATACCGGTACTACACAGTTTCACTGTTAATGACCGTGTATGACTCGGTCGCTATAGACTTGTCAGAATGGGTCGGCCCGGTCGGGAAGGAACTACGCTCTCATAACAGTATGCACAATGAAGAATACCAGTGTAAATTAGCAGCTTAATGCTTTCGTATGGTAATGCAAGAAAACCGGGGAGACTTTTTACTGGTACCGAGGCATTTCATCTTAGTCCATAGGAGTGACAAAGCATCAGAATTTTGGCCACAGAGTACTGTTGATTCTTGATCGATGATAGGTATAGATATCTCAAACTAGTTTTGTAGCTGTGTTTTGAACCCAATTATTTATTGGTTTAAACCATGCAGTTAAAACACTGTGGCAATTTTTTTTTATGTTTATAAAATTATTTCATTCCTTGTTTCTTTTCGCGTTGAGACTACTTTAATTCGACAAAAAATTGCGCAACATCAGAACTTGATAACATTCATTAAATTAAACTAATTTTTACGGATTTTATCTCGTTTAATTTTTTTTTAATTAAATCTCGACGTGAATTCGACAATACCATCATCTGACAAACCACCAAGGTTATATGGGTTACCGAAAATACACAAACCAAACGCTCCACTACGTCCCATAGTAAGCCAGATCGATTTAACGGCTTATAAGTTGGCTCAAAACTTGGCAAAAATATTGTCACCACTGAGAGGACACACTAGAGTACACACAAAGGGTTCGTAACATTTTGTTAGTGAGATAAAAAACCTACATCTCGCTGACAATGAAACTATGGTCAGTTGTGATGTTTAGTCACTATTCACATGCCTACCTATTGAAGACTGCATCTCAATTGTAACTAGGAAGCTAGAAGATAAAAACATACCTACAGAATATGCAGTATTACTCAAACACTGCCTCACATCTGGCTATATATTGTGGAAGGAGGAATTGTAGAAGCTAGTAGATAGTGTGGCGATGGGCTCGCCTGTATCTCCCGTAGTCACCAAAATGGTTATGGAGGACTTCGAGGAGAAAGCCCTTCTTACTCCTCCTGTAAATCCAAGATTCTACAAGCGGTACGTAGTCTATACTTTCACAATTTTATCATCTGACAAAGTAACTGCATTTTTAGACCACCTTAATTCCATAAACTCTAAAGTTCTATTCACAATGGAGTTAGACGCAAACAATTCTTTAGCTTTCCTAGACGTTTTAGTCATCCGAAATCCTGATAACACTATTGGTCACACTGTATATAGGAAAGACCCATAGCAACCGGTATTTAAATGGTGAATCGCACCATCATCCATCACAGTTAGCTACCGTGGGAAAATCTTTCTTTCAGAGAGCACGATGTACAGGATCTGTGACAGAAAAAATCTGGCCGCCGTTCCCGCACAAGCTTCATGTCCCGCGCCTACATCACAGTGACCGAGTGAAGCCGGCCATAGTCGAGCGTGTGCCTGCTGTACTACCCTATGTCATAGGAGTCACATACAAAGTTGGCTACACCTTGAATCGAGCTTCCATTAAAATATACTTCAAACTGCCGAAGAAGATTAGTCAATTTTTACCATCCCTCAAGTGTCATATCTCTGTACAAGATGCAAGAGTGTACAAGCTGGATTGTGATTGTGGTTTTTCTTACAAAGTACAAGCAAAAATATCTATTAAAACCCGCGTGAAAGAACATATAGGTGACTTGAAGCATCGACGTTCCGGGAAGTCTGCAGTATGTGAAATGTTCTAGATCGTCCCCGCCATTACATTAGATTTAATAGATCACAAATGCTCGCAAAAGAACACCGATTCCTACCAAGGATTATTTGCGAGGCTATTGAAATTAAAAACATCCTAATTTCAATGGAGAAGATGGATGGGTGCTGACATATGCTTGGGATCCTATAATTAATAAAATTAAATCTAAACCCAAGCATACCACTGCTATACTTTAAGATACTGTAAGCTCATTCTGCTTAGATCAAACCAAAAATTAATATTCAAAAACTGAAGATAGCCGGGCGAACTATGACATCGGGACGTGAAACACCTCAGTGCCCCCCGTGACCATGGGTGTAACAAAGATAAATTAAACGCGATAAAACCCGTAAAAATTAGTTTCATTTAATATGTAGTCTTCGCGTAAATATAAGAAATCATTGGTAATATTCAGTTAGCGAAAATAATTAAAGTAATTTATGACAGACATGTATGTATACATTTAAAAACTTTTGTACCTATAATAAATTGAATTGAATTAAATTGATTACTCAGACTCAGTCCATAGAGATGTTAGTATAACAATAAAAAAAAAAAACTTAAGACTAGTGTTAGTAAATAAGTTCTCTTTCTTTATATTCTTAACTTATCAAATTAACCATCCCGCGTACATTACATATATCTCACTTATTTAGTTTTACATGTAGACTCAACCAATGCCTCATAATGGCCGAGTCCCACCTATCAGCAAGTGTGTTTAGAATGCTGTTGGTTGAGTTACGCAGACGACTCAGTAACGAAGCAGACCTTTTACGAATAATGGCATGAAAGCCATCCGTGTGTGCCTCAGCGAACATAGCAGAGGCACTACAATAACGCGGCAATCCCAACAGCACCCTGAATGCATTATTATATTGGACACGCAGGACGTTGTATGCCCGCTGCGTATATCTAACCCACAAGTTGCATGTGTAAAAGCACTGACAATACGCTTTAAAAAGCGTTACTTTTACTTCTTTAGTACATCGTGCAAACCTGCGGGCCAGCATATTACAGCGAACAGCCAACGCCCTGCGTTCCCTTTCTATATCTAAGTCATCATTTAAGTCCTCTGTTACCCAGTGGCCTAGGTACTTAAATTTGACGACTCTCTTTGAAGGACTATCACAAAGTTTAACAGTAGGCATGGTGAGCTGCCTTTTAGTGACTGAATTAAAAACCATAAGCTCGCTCTTTGTTACATTATATTTGAGCCCATGCGTCTTTGCATAGGATTCACAGATTCCTAGCAGCCTTCTGAGTGCACCTATCGTGGGACTCAGCAGCACCATGTCATCTGCATAGCTTATATTATTTATACAAATTCCGTCTATAGAACAACCGACTTTAGTGCTGCTGAGCTCCACAATCAACTGGTTTATGTATAGGTTGAAAAGCGTAGGCGAACTCAACCCTCCTTGTCTGACTCCACACTCCAGCCCATACCTCTCAGAAAAGCTACTACCCAATCGAACATAGTTTATTTGGTTACTATACCAATATTTAAATACGGAAATAATCTCCTGGGGCAAATTAGTCTCCTTCTGTAACTTTCGCCATAAGATATCATAAGAGACTAGATCGAAAGCTTTTGATAGATCTAAAAAACAGGCATACACCGGTGTTTTTCTATCTGTGTAGTACCTTACAGTCTGCTTAAGACATAAAATTGCGCTCTCTGTGGATAATCCAGGTTTGAAACCAAATTGTGCATCATGCAGATGAATATGCTTTCGCAATTGTCTGTCAAGGAGACTGTCCAGCACTTTAGCTATTATGGTGGCTAGTGAGATTGGCCTGTAATTATTTAAGTCTGATGTATCTCCCGTTCTGTTCTTAAGAATAGGCACCACAATGGTCTTCATGAGATCAGTCGGAAGATACTGATGTGCTATACATAAACTTAGAAACATAGCCAACACTCTTGGCAGGTGGGCACCAGCATGTACCAGATGTTCAATACTAAGCCCATCATGCCCTGGTGATTTGCCCCTAGTCATAGAATTTATTACTTCAGAGACTTCTTTGGGAGATATCCTTATACACGATCGTCCAAGACGTTCACTATCGATTACTCGCGAAGACGGACCGCGTGGTGACTCTACTTTGAAATGATCCTTAAATAGATTGGCTATGTCTCCAGGCTGGCTTTGACCCTGAATATTAGCGGGAAGGCTTGACTTGGGACTCAGCTTATTCGTAAGTTTCCAAAATTCTTTAAATTTCTTTAGGGAGTGACTTGATGCGATCTTGTCCATTTTTAGTTGTTCTGCGTTATTTTGACACCATTTTAACTTTGATTTAAAATCTCGTCTAGTTTCACACATTTTATTATAATAATAACCCGAAGATGGCTTACCGTATAAGACCCAAGTTTGAAAGGCAAGTCGAGCCTCCCCGTGGGCACTTCTAACATATTTGTTCCACCCCGCAACATATTTCCTATTCTTTTTGTTATTATAACTATTTTGCGCTGATTCTCTAAGAATAGTAACAATATTACCGTACATAGTATCTAAAATTAATTTATGATTATCATTTATACATATATCATTACAACAACTTTTAAATTCTTGTGGAAAATTTACGTCCTTTAATTTAGAGTGACACAATTTTTTATAAGTTTCTATTTGGTTATTATTTCTGTCACCCCAAATTATTTTATTATTACAGAAATAACTTATTACATTCTTTTCTCTCAATAAGTTTATATTGCACTCCACCAGTAATGGAACATGATCCGACCAGTAAGTATCATACAGTACTCTGCAATCTATGACTGAGCGCCTTGCGGCCTCAGTTACAACGCAATGATCCAACCAGCGCCGACAACCATGCGCATCACTAGTGTAAGTAAAGCTGTCCGCTGGGAGGACCTCCAAATCAACACAAATCAACTGCTGATCCGTGCAAAAATTTATCAGTTCATTATGAAATAATGTACCGGGATGGGAATTAAAGTCACCTAACGCAAATACAGTGCCGACATTTTCATTTTCAATAATAGCACTTATCTCGCTCATACACGATGTAAATTCTATTAAATTGTCTACTGAATCCGTTGGCATATAAACGGAAAATATTATGTAAGTTCGGTCACTATGGAACACTTTAATTGCCGTGAGACGCACACTACTACATTCGATCACACTGACACAATCAAACGCGTTATTTCTCCACAAGAGCGCCACGCCACCATAGGGTCTACCCGTGAGTATACCGGCCGATGTATCAACTGCTGACTTACCAGTGTAGCTGAAGTCTTGATGTATCCCACCTAAAAACGTTATGTCATCAGGTAGAAGCCATGTCTCCTGTAGCGCTAGCACGTCGGAAGTTTCACACAGGTGTCTTACGCATTCTAAAGAGCGTTTAACAGATTTACAGTTGAAGCTAGTAAATTTTGCTGTACTATGCATTAGCTATTTTTTTCTTTTTTAACACATTATCTGAGGCCTCTTGCTGTCTGTACTTAAAATGCACAAATCTTCTAAACGAGATTCCGTCCGGCCAAAGGTTATCATTTAAAAATACTGCAAGTTTTTGTTTGGACACGTAAAGCTTGTAGGCATTGTATCCTTTGTCTTTTTTCATTGTCACTTTTTCTAGTGTGACTAACTCATTGGTTCTATTTTTAATATAATCGACGATATCTTTTTCTAGCGTCTCTTTATGTACGTTAGATATAAATAGTGGAATTTTCAAGTCCGCTGATTTAAATTTCTACTCCGGTTTTACTTCTGCTTTTCCAGTCGTCCCTATAAAACGGTTACGCAATCTGCGCTTTTGAACTTTTATCCAGCCCTCTGGCGGTTCTTCATTTTTCCAGGCTTCACCTTTTCTCAAAATTTTGGCCATAGTTAGCGGAGTCTCAAAATTATCGTCTAAAGATGTGTTTTTTATTACTGACCTATTGTTAGTAGGCCTATTCACTACAATTGTTTTGCTTTTACTCGGTGAGTTGTGAGTTGGAATAGTAGTTGCACTCGCGCTTCCTGTGCCGGGCGGTTGTCGACCATCTGTACCGTTACAAACAGTCACGCCTCCATCTGTAAAGAGGTCCGCCTTATGCATATCTGACGCAGGTGTGAGTGCATCAACACTATCACGAACACGACTAGTTACATGTGCGATAGGTATATTTTCCATCTCCGTCTGTATATCCGTTGTTTGTAACGGTACCTCAGCTGTTGATAACTCGTGTGACAAGCCCATCGGTCCACTGTCTCGAAACGGAGTACCCACATCTAACAAGTAGGCGCTGCACATTCTACCTACATTTTGATGATGAGCTGGTGATGTGGATGCTTTTAAAAAATATTTATCTTTCCTTAGTTCTTCCAGGTACGTTTTGGTAACATAATTATCCTTGATGAGCTTTACCTCCTGTTGCAACAAAACTATATCCTTCAGCAAGCGAGTTACATCCACATGATCGAAGGTGATCGGCGGAAGTTTTTGTAGGTCACGAGCAACAAAAGTCGGTGTAATATCTGGGTCTGTTTCTTTGAATACACTTATGATGTCCTCTAATTCCCTTTGGGACTTCCCATCTGTACGCCGAGTTAATCTTCCATCTCTACGTCTTATATTTTTTCTTTTACCCGAGGGCAATGAATCGAATAACAAACTTTTTGCAATTGTGATATCTTCAGCTGTAAAAGCACTGCTACAAATTCGGACAATGCTCTCCTCGTCCATCACATCTGCCTTGTTTTGTATAAAGGCAAGCACTTCACTTATAACAATATTACAGTTTGTACATTTTACCACTTTAGATGCCATTGTCTTATCGTACAATGACCTTTCGCTTACGCTCAAAGCGAACACGTGTACGCGCTTTGCCGTTCCGAACGCGACTGATTATACTATACTATAAGCATAAGGAGAACAATTTAAATACTTATATAAAGATATAAATACATTTAACCTGATATTTCTTTAAGCATTTACTTGAAACTGCAGCCTCGAACACTTTACAACTTTTAAATCTTACAAAGTTTTACAATTTGAAAAGTATGCTCAGAAAATAGAAGCCTTGCTTCTTTCATCTCCGTTCCACTGCCAGTCGTAGTGATTTAAAATAGATTCCATTTTTGGATACAGTTCTGCTTCTGGTTTCGGTTATGATATACGTTTTGAGGTACTAGTTCTAAAGTACCTAAATTTTTAGATTCCAAGACAAAGGGTGCTTTTGAGTTGATATTAATCGATTGTAAATTGAGACAAAGAAATTTACAACTGCATGAACTTAGTTACCATCAGGTGGACTGTGTGCTCAATTGTCAGCTACATTCTATAAAATAAAAAATAAACAGTTTTTACTGAAAATTTGATCATTTCTTTCACAATTGTCAATGAAATTAAGTTTTTTTTAATTTATTTACCATATTACAAAGCATTACAAAAAAAAATATCCTAAAAAGTCGCATACAGAAAACCACTAAGGTTTGTGATGACGCGACCTGAGTCGACGTTACATTAAGTATAATTAATTTAGTTTGTAAAAAGAAAACATTACAGCCTAATTAGGACCTGAGCAAACGCATATACGCTGTTTTAAGTAATAACATTTTTTTATATAAATTATCCAAATAGTACATTTTAAGTTTTTTTTTAATGTTTTTTATATTTAAGTTATCGCGGAAATCTGGGGGTAGGTTCTTTATAAGTCGTGGAACAATGTAACTTGCCGTTCGTTCCCCGTACATATTGTTTGCATGGCTCGTCTGCAGCTTGCGGCTGCTTACCGCGCGCGTACACACGGGGTGCTTAATTTCTAATTTTAACTTTTCATTAAAGTAAGATCATATTTGTTCCGTTTTTTTTTTTTATTTTATAAAAAACATTACCCCCACACAAGGATATTCTCCTGTATCGTGGAGGCAGTTTACAAACACAAATTTCACAAGGACAAACATCCAGACCCGGAACAATCATTTATAGGCCATACAAATACTTGTTCCTTGCGGGATTCGAACCCGCGCCTCCCAGCGCAGCAACTCATTGCTAAGCCACTGCGCCACGGAGCCGTTAACCGTTGAAATAAAGATGTCTAAAGGTTATCATTTTTATTTAATTCAAGAATCAGATCTCCTAAATATCGATTCAAATATCGTTTGGCCGTTATTTTTGAAAACTTTCGGTCCCTACTTAGTGGTGAAATACCTTCCTACAACGTCATCGATCTTGGGTTCACGTACGTAAGTGACAGTGCTTAAATATGACTGGAACTTTTATACAATGATGTAAACTGTTTTTTTTTGTTGCCAGATTGAGTAGAAAAATTTCCGTGGGTAACACACTTCATCTTGACTTTCATCTCCGCCTTCCATCATAATATGCAATTGTGGCTAACAAATTATATAAATATTCATGTTACGGCCTACGGCTGCTCCCATAAAGGTTTTTTTTTATAGGAGAGGGGGCAAACGAGCATGCGGCTCACCTGATGGTAAGTGACTACCGCCGCCCATGAACAACTGCAACACCAGGGGAATCGCAGATGCGTTGCCGGCCTTTTAAAAAGGAGTACGCTCTTTTCTTGAAGGTCCCTAAGTCGTATCGGTCCGGAAAAATCGCTGATGGTAATCGATTCCACAACGAGGTCGTGCGAGGAAGAAAACATCTTCTAAATCGCACAGTGGTGGACTGCCAATCATCCAGATGGTGTGGATGGTATCGGGAGTTCTGCCGCGATGTGCGTGGTGGTGTGGTGTGGTCAAATCCTCTGGGGCCCATTCAGCAGAGTTTCAACGAACAGATGTAGGTCGGGCCTCCTAAGGCCAAAGTGGAAAATTTCTAGTTACACTAAACAATTAGGGGGAGCGTTCTATACTACGGCCATTCAACAGGGAGAATATTAGACGGAGCTTACTTACCTATATCCAAGGCGACTGCTCCCTCAGGATTCGGTCAGGTCGCATGTGGTTGTGTGGTGCAAGAGAAATAAGGTGCTGTGATGTGTATCTGGGTGTGACTGATAGTGATTGACCTTAGTAGACCTTTGCCGTCGGCAGCAGCCCGGGCGTCAGCACCGCTCCAAATTGAGGTAATCTTCCGCGCCGCCGTCCACAGTCACTTTCTTCGTTCGTCACGATGACAGTCCATTAACTCTATCGTACTATTAACTAACTTACAGAAGCCACTAACTCTCGTTTGTTATAAAGCTTAACACACAAAACTAACAGGGAGTGTCCGGATCAAAGGTCACTACCGCTTCGCGTAGCAACAGTTATTTCTAGAATATCAAAGACCGCTTTAGCTTATATTGTCGAATGCACTTACACAGATTCTGAGTCAGACACAATGAGTCCCTGGGAAGCTCTCCAGCAAGGAATGCGCGTCACAAATCCTAGACAGTATATTTACTAGCCGCGCCTAATTATTCCGAGTTCCCGAACAAAAATTGACAGCGTGCTGACGTTAGCACAGCTGGCAGACGATTGCTGCGCTTGCGCGTTCTACGCACGACCGAAAGTCCAACCGGTATGGCACCGAGCCGCGCGCCCTCTGACGTCGATTCCGAAATCAGCGTTTGGCGCGAACAAACCCCCGTCCAGGACATAAGGATTTAGGTCCGCGAGCAAACCGGTCAGCGGGACAAGGTCGCGACGGCAAGTTGTAAGACCGAATCTACAACCAAACTAGGCCACCTTAGGCACCCCATCAGATCATGCAACCCTAACCAACGCCTCAAATTTACAGCCCAAACGTGGGCAAGCCGGAGGGTTGAATTGGATGCCCTTCCTGGACATCGCAGCCCATAAATTAGTCCTATTCCTAGACAGAAGTCCGACGACCTCCTTCAAACAACTATCTGTGCTCCTATGATTAGTTCTGCAATCCGACCGGATCAGGTCTGCAAACAGCGACGCGACACGAAGCGGCCCAGAGTGACCTCCTAAGCTTCAGTGCAGAGAGCACCCCCAAATTCCCCATGAACGTCGTCTGTGGAGAGCCGAACGAACGCACAGATAGTCCCTAGTATGAATTTTGAAACAAGTAGGCATAGCCAGGCCATCCACCATATAATCATTTACCAAATGGTGCGACAGCTGATTTCCATCTGATAATCTACAACTAACCAGACTGTTAGGCAAGTAGTCGTATGCTCATGTTTCAACTAATTTTTCAAAGCATCAATGTTCAACTACAGAATCAATTCAACCAAATTAATCACCGATGCACATAGGTCAACTTGACAAATTAAACAAAACAATAAACGCAAGATACAGCCCTATTTCTCATTTAAATAACTTAGACAGTGCCAACAAAGTGTAAACCAAAGGAGAATTGACTTTTATTTACTTCGGCACAAATAGGGTTATCTAATTTCAGCCTTCCTTTTCACAAAGAAAAATGATTAAACACTATCACAAAACATATACATAATTTTCCAAATAGCGCGACATTCAATTTCAAATGAATTCAAACTTTCTTTTCACCAACCAGGCGCAACAATCAAATACAATTACAAAGCGTACGCACAAGCATTCAAAAGGGCACATAATTCAATTTCAATTTTCCGTGCAGCAACAAACACAGTGATTAAATATATTTACAAAACATATGCAGCAGCATTTAAAGGAGTAGATTAAATTCAATTCTTTTAATCACAACCGCTACAAATATGGAAATTTCGCGGAAAACCCAAAAGCATTTTTAATTTTAATTTAAGAATTTTTAACTAAGTGCTCGACCAAACCAAATCTAATACCCCTTGACAGCGTGATTCAACGCTCCAGGGGGGCCCTAATCTTCCCACCACCAAGTGGAGGCCACACGACGTGAACCCGAGACCAATAGAGCGAACCGCTAATAGTCGCCACTCGGGTTGTACGCCTTCACTGAGGCGGTCGGCAACAGAACATTTTGACAAGTGGACTGTTGACGGCTTAAGGCTCAGTGGAGGCGGCCGTGGTGGGAGCTAAGGCGGCAGCTAGCCAGGGCCGCCTCCATCAAATGGGGAACAGTGGTACACCAGTCGCGGCCACTCAGCTAACGGGAGTGAGAAGGGTCCAGCGGACCGAGGAGTGGCCGTGAAGTTCCTCTCCACACGCGGAGGGGGGTGGATGACACCCCCGCCCCTGGGGGAATTACCCACCGACGGGTCGGGGGAGGGACCCTTTTCGAACCTAGGACCTAGTGGCTGGCCGGCGGGTGCCGAGAGTCGCCCGTCAGAGGGCATGGCTGAGCGCCCCCGCCCGTGGGGGTCGAGGGCCTGGCAGAGCCCCGAGAGGAGACGTCGTTCGCAACCAGGCACAAAACTGCATGGTGCTTGCCCTGGCAATGCAGACAGGGCCGCCGATGCGGACAGTCTCGCTGGAGGTGCCCTCCCAAACATGAGCAGCACCAGCGGTGCTCCTTGGCAATAGTTCGTCTCGCCGGAACCGGCTTACCTAATAATTTCGGGCACGACGTTACCCAGTGATCAGATGCTCGACAATAGGAGCAGAATGGGGGGGGGGGGTTGACGACGACTTGCCTGGCGGATTCAGTCTCTCACTGGGCACGGCTCATAAGTCGTCAACGGTGCCCGTCGCGTTCTCCGTCTGCCGGCACTGCTCCTACAAAAACCGCAGCAGGTCATAGAAGGGCGGAATATTGGAGGCCTCGTCCCCGCCGTACCTCTCCTCAAAATGGATTCGAAGGTCGAGAGGTAGACGGGACAGCACGATGCGGAGCAACAAAAAGGCTCATTCGCCCACTGGTAAATCCAGCCGCCTCAACGTATTACAGGCCACCAAGACTGGATCCAATAGGTCCGGACGTAGTCTGGGCCGGTCATTAAGCAGCGGGAGGCTTAGAAGCTGCTTAACATGTTCGTCCGCAATTCGTCGAAAAGACCAACGAAAATCAGCCATTCGGAAAGGACCCCGGAGAACTTTGGCAGGTCCAGAGTTGGAAGTCGTCCCAACAGCTGCGGCTGAAGCTGCTTCCGAGAGGACTCGGGCAGGCCACTCATCCGAGCTTCACGCTCCTCCTCGGCATACCTGCCTTCAGCCTCATTAATCTCGTCCGTCGTAGTCCGCGAAGCTGGAGTCCAGGACTGCCTTCTCCACATCCGAATCCTCAAGCTCAGCGTAAGCCTCCTCCACTGCGGCCCTTCGAGCGTCCACCTGCTCGAACCGCTTCATCAAGTTATGGAGCCTATCCGGTCGACCTATCAAAGCATGGGCGCTTGTGGCCCAGCGTAACTCAGTCCGCAGGCAACGGATAAGTAGCTTGGGCGATGACATTGTAACGAACCCCCCCCCATCTTTTTTTTCTTTTCTACTATATATCCACTTATACTTGTATTTCTTTAGAATCTATATCTGTAAGATATATAAATATATCTAATTTACGTGACCAGTATAACTTGATCTTTCTAAAGGTTTAAATATAGGCCGTTTAATAAATTTATGGCGTGATCTTCTTAGTTAGGACCCTTTTTTATGTTGTGTTTGTATAGTAACTTAGTTCTTTTAGGTGTATCTTGGAGGAATGAATATTCACGAGAGCAATCAAAAGCTGTTGGTAGAGTCTTATAAGCTAAAGAACCCCGTTCACGAAGACAAAGCTCAAAAAGGTTAAGAACAATAAATTGTCCCTATTCCACTTGTATCTGGTTCACAACAGTCAATTCCTTATCAATTAATCCCTTCCCGCTTGGAAAAGGCTCACAATATTTATATCAAATACCAGTTACAAGGGCTTCGCTCTCCCACATTTTAAAAAAAATGTGGAGGAGGTACACGGCCCCACACACGCCTCGCACGGTGAGCGCCAACCATTTTAATGCGCTCCCCCCGAAGGGTACGCAAAGTTGGGAACTGGACCGTAGTCCACAGCAAAATAACTGGCGAATCAGTAAAAGAGGACTTGGCCCCTTGATAGTGCGTAAGCACAAACATCGACCGAAGTCGCGCATGTCAATGCGTGTAAACGCCATACAGAATACGATCAAATCCAGCCACAGTGAAATGTACGTCTCACGGGTTAGGCAACAATCGGCACACTGACCATAAAAAGCCCTCCGTGAGCGCCACCACCTGCCAGACCGCCGTTTCTGCAGACGTGATGTAAGTGTAAGGCATCACCACCAATTGCATGGTCAGCACGGCCAATTGGCCGCAAAGCGTGTCATGAGTCTACCGCTCACCTCAAGGGAATGGGGTCCCACGTTGCGCGGCTTTCGGCCGCAGCCTTGAGAGCCTCCTCAGATTCTCCCTCCAGCTACCACCCGCATGAGGTCAACACATATGCTCCACCAACCAATACAATGGCAGATATAGCCAATAGGCAGTTATAAGATAATATTAATAATTCGCCATCAGAAAGGGTTTGTGTCACTGACGTTGAGTATATGCATTTTTCGATCATGTTTGTCTCACCCAACAACAAGTTGCCTTCAATCTCTCAAAGGTGGGAACTTTATAGAGATATATTATTAAGTTGTTATATAAAACATCATGGAGGGCAGACAGTCTGCAGCCCCGCAATGAAGGGACCCGACTTGGGCAAAGCTACTTAGGTTGTGAGTCAAACCAAGACGCAGAGAGCGCCATTGCGAATAGCGACCCGCCAAACAACCATCGTAGAGACGCAATGCTACAGAATGTAACAAGCATCAATACGACTATCGTCGGGCTTACACCATCCCAAGGGGGACCATACAGTCCCAGCAGACATCACCACCCGCATACTTCCATCGACCAGAAACACAAGATGCATCGAATCAGGTGCAGCATACCCGCAGATCCATCACAAGACACAATACTGCAAGTAGCAGTAAGCATCAATGCAACTATCATACGGATGGCGCCCCCTCACAACACACCCACATGATCCCTATCGACTTTGGTAACAAAATTTGATAATGTTGTTAACTAAAAATACCACCAACGTATCATAGTAGTACGGTACTAAGACGTCAGTAGCCAAAACTCCACGTATCATAGCGCTATTGCACTAAGACATGAAGATGAGTATGCTTGCTGCACTACCACTACTACCAAACACACTCACCCTAATCCGAAAGATAGCCAACGTATCATAACGCTATGCGCTAAGACGCCGCCCACAACCGGTAGGGGTGTGCGATGTCCACGGGCAAGTCGTATTGCTACAACAAACCCGCTTACCACCGGCATTAAGATGATATTTCTAGGACACATCGGTTAGTGAGTCCAAGTTTACCTCGGTCTCAGAGGCTGCGAAGCAACCTATACGCCACTATAATAATCCTTTTCAAGTCCCATTTCTTTCAATATAATGCTTTTACATATTTGAGACCTTCCACATATTTGCTTTATTTCATAGACCATACTACTGTATGTCTTATTCATATGGGACTTCAAGTCATAACTCTGCTATCATAATGCTTATGCATCATAGAGACCTTCTATATTAATGCTTTGGTTCGTCAGACCTTACTATGTTAAGTCCCTAATATAGGACTAGTCATTGTGCAACCTTAGTACTAGCAGTCGGTCAGCCGACCACCCCATATATATGTTCAACCTTGGGTATGTGTCTCCGACAACGCCCCAATATAAGGGAACATTACAAGAACACGTTCATCAACTTAGATATTTTCCAATTATTACAAGAACACCTTCATCAACTTAGAAAAATTTTAATCCATTTTTTCTATTATATTACAAATGTTATTTATCTTTGTTATTGCAATATAATCGCCTTGTATTTATATGATTTGATACATTTTTAACATTTTAAGCAGGTTTTTAATAAATTTAGAGTTTTGTAGAGACATTTTATGCGTTTACTAATATATATAATATTCAATATTCCAAATGGATATTTTTGAACTCTATGCTTATTATTTGCATTTTATTGTTTAAATTATAATTTCTAAGACATTTTTAAATGTCTGTATAATGAATTTAATTATTATTTATTAATAATAATTATGAGGCGTCCTTGAGTGCTGAGTGGTCCTTCACTGCTGGCCGTATGAGGAAGCTCAAGGTCGCTCAGCGAGCTATGGAGAGGGCTATGCTCGGAGTTTCTCTGCGTGATAAACTTAGGAATGAGGATATCCGCAGTAGAACCAGAGTGACCGACATAGCCCAACGGATTAGTAAGCTGAAGTGGCAGTGGGCCGGCCATATAGCTCGAAGAACCGACAACCGATTGGGAAGAAAGGTTCTCGAGTGGCAGCCTCGTACCGGTAGGCGAAGTGTAGGGCGTCCCCCCACGAGATGGAGTGACGACCTGGTAAGACATGCAGGAAGTCGATGGATGCAGGTGGCTCAGGACCGTGTTTTGTGGCATTCTTTGGGGGAGGCCTATGTTCAGCAGTGGACTTGTGAAGGGCTGTAATGATGATGATGATGATGATGATGATGAGGCGTCACAATCGAGAATGGCCGCCACCAACACCCCTTCAACCACAATTATCACATTGTGATAACACCATAATTCAAGTTATTGTATATTGTGTTGTTAATAAAGTTTGCAGTCAATTGTCGATTTCTTATTTTATTAATTTATCTTTAAATCTTTGAAACATTATTTCGATAGTGTCACACTTTATGTGCATACAATCCAGTTGGATATTTGTTGAGGTCAGTTCGATACCACATAGGATAAATGTGTTTGAGCCATTCGCCCTGACCCAACTTCCATATTTATTTAATAAAAATGATTACAAAATTATCTTACGATCTATATTTACAACTCTTCATTATATATTAATAACGTTCTACTATCATATAACAAATCTCTTGCTCATAACTTTAATAATTTTAGACCTTTAACTTAAACAATTATTTCCATGGGTCACCCCCTTTTATGTTACAATATTTATTTAATTACTCTAATTTATACAAAAAGAAATTATTATTTAAAATATTTTTATAAGTGGATAGCATTGAAAATTTCTCTAATTTCGTTTGTCTCTGGATTTGCTAAGGTATATACATTGTCAAATGGTACGGCTGCTATTACATAAGGTCCTTCATATGCCAAATTGAACTTACTCATAACTTTATTATCAGCGTCTGATCTACTAGATCTTGAAATTTTTACTAAGTCACCAATATTATATTTTATTAATCTATTTCGCTTTTCAAATTTTGTGTTTCTTATTCGACTTGCCTCTGTTAAATTTTTACGCACTTGTTATCTAATATGTTCGACATTATGTTTGTCTTTACTTTTGGAAATTACTTTGTCAAAAGACATCTCATTACACTCACCATAAAGAATCTCACAAGGCGTGAAGCCTGTACTATTATGGTAAGAATTATTATACAATTCTTCTAATTTCGGCAATATTAACGCCCAATCTTTGTGGTTAGTATGACAAAGCGTCCTAAATAATCTGCTCAACTCTTTATTTACTCGCTCTGTTGTATTTGGTCTAGGATTTCTAACTGTGGTATATATTGGCTTTATATTTAATTCACTCATTGATGGTTACCAGTGATTACTTACGAACTGTTTTCCATTATCTGTCATTATTGCCTTGGGCTTTATAATCTCAACAAAATGCTTTACTTTTGTTACAACAGACTTTGCTGTTTTAAAGGATATAATTTGATAAATTTACTGAATGAATCTTGAATGACAAATATGAAAGTGTACCCAAAGGTACCTGATACAAGTGGTCCATATAAGTCTGCCATGACTATATCGCCAATGTTTTCTGTTATTATAGATTTGCAGGGACACACATATGTTATATTGCTTTTCTTAGATAACTGACATAAATGACAAGCCCTTAATTGGTTTTTAATATCTTTTATTAAACCTTTCCAAAAGAATCTGTCTCTCACATATTTAATTACCTTATAGGGTCCTTGATGACCCATTTCGACATGCACTTGATTTATAATATCTTGTCTCAATGCTTTAGGTAAATATATTACTTCTTGTAAATTCGTTTTGTAATGTAATACATCATTTTTCAAACTATACCTTTTAAATTTATTGTTTTGTTTTATTATGGAAGTATTTAATGTCTTTAACTTTTCAATAATAGCCAACGACTCTGAATCTTGTAATTGATATACCGATAAGGATTTTAATTTTTCTATCAACTCAATATTCGGTTCGCTCTCTGTGTAAGCAATTTCTAAACTATTATTTTTATCCTCCTGTATTAAATCGCCATCAGGAGGATAACGTGATAGCACACCTGCAACAATATTACGTCTATCCGATATATGCTGTACTTCATAATTAAATTGTTCTATATACAAAATCCATCGGGTTACTCTACCATTGAATAACTTCATATTATTAATAAACAATAATGCTTTATGATCAGTTAGTATTATTACTTTACTGCCCCTCAAATATGTTTCAAATTTCTTTAGGCAGTTTATTACAGCATAAAACTCTTGTTCAGTAACAGACCAATTTAATTCGGGGCCTTTTAAGGCTTTACTATGATAGCCTAAAATTCTCATTTCATTATTATCATCTATCTGATATAGTACTCCGGCCAGACCCACACCGTAACAATCTGTTTGTAAATAATACGGCTTATTAAAGTCTGGATGATGCAATTGTATTGTATTAATAAATTGTTGTTTTATAAAATCAAATGCCTTCTGTTCTTTACCGCTCCATTGGAACTTACGTCCCTTTTTAAGTAATTCACAGAGCGGTATTATGCTCTCGCTGTAATTTGGTATAAACCTTCTATAAAAATTGCATAGACCTAAAAAGGCCCTTAATTGTTTAATCTTTTTAGGTGCTGGAAACTCCTGGATCGCTCGAATCTTATCGGGATCTGTCTTTATGCCTTCTGTTGAAATTATAAAACCCAGCATTTTAATTTCTTTACAAATAAATTCACATTTCTACAACTTACACGTTAAGCCAGCTTTGTTCAATTTACTTAAAACAATATCAATGTGCTCCAAATGTTTATCTAACGTTCCTGTTGTAATAATGGCTAGATCATCTAAATAGTTCACACAAAATTCTTGGACTTCTGGTCCTAATATTAAATTCATGGCTCTGCTAAAGCTTCCTACTGATGTTTATAATCCTTGCGGCAAAACATTATATACATATGACTTTCCATTGAATGTGAATCCAGTATATTTTCTACCATCTTTATTTATCGGAATTTGAAAATATGCATTATTTAAGTCAATGGTAGTGATATAATTCGCTCCGTGAAATGAATTCAAAACATCTAATTGTATAGGTGGTTTCTCTGTTTCTGCAACCATTTTCTTATTTATGCTTCTGGCATCAAGCAGAACTCTAATTGAGCCGTCTTATTTAAGAGTGAATGTCAATGGACTACTGTAAGGCGTTGATGTCCTTGTGATGATACCAGCTTCTTCCATTTCATTTAACTTTTCTTCCATTTTCGCTCTATATGCATATGGAATGGGATAGGACCTAGTAACTATAGGTTCATCATCGATCATTTCTATTTTATGCTCATAGCAATTGGCTCTTCCCAATTTGCTCGAAAACATATTCTTATGCTTTTTTATTTATTTATTTAAAACTTCATATACACATGTGGTATATAGGCGGACTTAATGCCTAAGGCATTCTCTACCAGTCTACCTTGGGATGATGCAGAGATATAATGAAGTAGGAGTAATAAAAAGGTAATATGTTAATACTAAACTAAAATAACAAAAAAAATTGTAGTAGCATATCGAAATAAAATACATAAGATATAAATGGTAATAAAAAATATAATATATATATATACTTATAAAATAAATTATGATAAAAATAATAAGATAATAAAAATGTATATTACTTAAGTACATATTAAAACGTCAGATGTATGTAAACTCATGAAGATATACAATTATAGACATAATCAAATAAAATATATATATTTATATATAACATATATTTAAACTATTACTATGATGAATCTGCCAATTTATTAGTTAAGTATTCCCGAAACTTCATCTTGAACGCGTAACGATTGCTAGCCGTCCTGATTTCGAGAGGTAGTGCGTTCCAAAGGAGAATAGATTGAATGTGGAAATAAGAATGAACAAGTCCAGAGCTATGGGAGAGACATAGGAGAAGAAGGTTGTTCGTAGAGCGGAGGTTTCTCTCATGACTAGCGCTAAGCAACTAAAAGTATGGAGATAAGTAGGAACAGGAAGTTGGAGACATCAGGATAGAATAAAGGGTAGTGAGTGCACGCAAACTACGGCGTTGACGAATAGGTAACCATTTTAATTGAGATCGATACGTGGATACATGGTCATACTTTCGAAGATTGAAAATGAATCGAATGCAGTTATTCAGAAGACGGTCATATTTATTGAGAAGATCTGCATTCAGGTCGAAATAACACACATCACCATAGTCGATTAGGGGAAAAATTAAGCTTTGCACAAGCATTGCTTTGGTTGCAGATGGCAGAAAATTTTTTAGGCGATAGAGAGAACGCAGGGTACCGGTAACTTTCTGGCTAACGGTCGTTGCTTGGTCTTTCCAACTCAAAGTAGAATCAATTAATAAACCTAGATCCTTCACAGTAGAACACAGTTGGATCTCAGTACTATTAAAAAAGATAGGAGGTAAAGCTACTATTTTCAATCTATGAATCATCCGACGGCTACCACTTATTATGGCCTGACACTTCGAAGGGTTGACCATTAGGCCAAACCTGTCAGACCAGTTCTTAATATACTCAAGGTCCCTGTTAATTATGTCCACCGCTGTAGAAATATTGTCAATACTCGCTTGTGTGTACAGTTGCAAGTCATCGGCATACAGATGATACGCAGACTGAAGGTCTTGGGTAATGAGATTAATAAATATAGAAAACAACAAAGGAGATAATATGCCGCCTTGAGGAACACCAGCATGTAAGTCAAGCCAGCTAGATGATAGCTCATCGATGCGAACCTACTGCTGGCGACCTCGAAGATATGATGAAAACCAATCCAGTGCTTCGGGTGAGACCATTGAAAGGGAAAGGATGGAAATTAGAAGGTCATGACTGATGGTATTAAAGGCGTTCGAGAAGTCAACTAAAACCAACACAGTGACTTTAGTATCCTCTATGCCTGCCCTAATATCACCAGTTACTTTCAGGAGTGCGGAAACGGTGCTATGACCGGGCCTAAAGCCAGACTGCAAGGGACTTAGTAAGTTATGACAGGAGATAAACCTTGGATAAGAAGGGAAGGATGGATATAGGTCGGAAATGATTGGGTAGAGAGGGATTTGTGATCTTTTGTAATGGAATAACGTAAGCCTTACGCCACAAAGAAGGAAAGTCACCAGAATCCAAGGAGAAGTTAATGATGTGCGAGATAACAGGGAGGATATGGTCAAGTATAAAGATAATCATCCGTCGGCTGATGTTGTCGCAACCTACAGCATTAGATTTAATGGATAGGATTGTCTTCTTGATCTCATCCATAGCTACAGGAGAAAATTGAAAGAGATCAATATCGGGACGAGGTAAACCCATTAAGTGTTCAATAGTAAGACGCTTGGTCTGGTGATCAAGAGGACTGTTGGAGACAAAATGAAAATTAATATCATCCAGACCAATCGTCTTCTGAAACTCACAACGTTGTCGTTTACCGATACCTAAGGTTCCAAGGAACTTCCAGATATTAGCAGGGGAAGAAGATGAGATGTTACTAAGAATAAATTGGCGTTTGGCGTTGCGTATCATCTGATTGCACCGGTTCCTTGCAACTTTATAAAGAGTCCAGTTATCATCACATCGATCTTTTCTAAATTTGCCAAAAGCCCGATCCCTACGTCTCATCGCAATTCGAACCCCAATCGTCATCCATGGCGCAGGTGGACGCTTGAGCTTCACTTTTTTAATCGGAGCATGTACATCATATAGCGTAAGGATAGCTTCATTCAAAGCCTCTATCTTTTCGTCCACAGTGGATGCAGATACCACGCTGTTCCAGTTTATTTTGGATGCATCCATACAAAGTTTTTCAACGTCTAAGCGACCAAAACAACGCATGTGAAGAGTTTTACCTGGAGGTTTAGGAGGTTTTAGGACGTAAGAAATGAATATGAGGTCATGATAGGAGAAAGCAGGTGCAAAGTGCTGACCGTGGGAGAAGACAAGAGAAGGAGCAGAGGTAAGGATTAAGTCAAGCCAGGTATCCTCTACATCAATATTGTGGTGAGTGGCTTGTAAAGGTAAAATGTGGAGGCCAACCGACTTGACAATGTGAAGGAGCTTAGAGGAACGGTATGAGTGCGGAGTCAGGAGGTCTGTATTAAAATCGCCCATGATAATGTGATGTGAGTATTCGGACCCCAAGGATTCCAGAATCGTTTCAAGACTGGAGAAGTAATCGACAGAAGGAGGACAGTAAACAACACCAAGAATCAATTTAGCTCCTTTTACGCAAACTTCAAGGAATAGAAATTCTGCAGATGCAGTATAATAAGGGGAAGAAGAAGCTACAATTTTATAAGAGAAGTCGCAACGAAGATATATAGCGACCCCACCCCCTCTCCTATCAACTCGATCGTTTCGTATCAAACTGAAGCCAGAGAGAGGGTAAGAGGTAGAAGGAAGATGGGGCTTAAACCAAGTCTCCGAGATCAAGACGGCATGAACATCAGCGTCAGTGAAAGCCTCAGTCAGTTCACTGTAGTGACTAGGTACGCTTTGTGCATTAATGTGGCAAACATTAAACAAGGAGCGAGATTGTTCGAATTTACGTCGCACAAAATCCCCTAGCGTTTCAGTAAACGAGCAATGACTGTCATTTGATGAACAAAACTCGTTGGCAGAAAGAAAAGAATCATCATCAGAACTCATCTATATGTAATAGAATATACAAATAAATAAATAATATAGACTCATATGGTAAGAATAAATAATATAGTATAATTAAAATTATAAAACGTAAAAAATAGTAATAATTTCGACTACAAATTGCTATCCCTGCACCACCCGCCAGCTAACACACTCCAAAATTAAAAGACTATTATAATACACAAAACGAAAAAAATTGTTTTCAAGACAGCTACAACTAAACTAGTAAACTAAGGTACATTAAGAATACTGATAATAAATAACATTAACTTAGAACAATTAAAAAGTATCATAGAAAAGTGTCTCATAGACGACATATATACTGTGGCCAAAAGACTTTGTATCCATGGTCATGTATTAATAAAAAAAAAATCCTTCGCACGACAAAATTAACTTACACTATGCACTTGCTACAGATCTATTAATCTATGGACAAAATATAGCCTAAAGCAAAACAATTTAATATGTTCAAAAACAAATAGAACTTAGCTTAAAATATAATTTAAAGTTAAAGGTACTCTGTGTTTAAAGTGAATAATATGTACAAGTTATAGTAAATGATGTTAAAAGAATAACTATTAAAATTATAAATTAAGTAATATATTTAAAAAAAATATGTAAATAAATAAGAAAGTAAGGTTACATAAAAGAAAAGCAAGTTTTAATACGCTGGATAGAAAGTAATAATACTAAGTATTACTACATAGTACATACCACAATATTGAATAATTTAAAGTTGTAGTTACAGGAGAAAGGAGAATTAAGACAATAAAACGCTATTATGCGTAGTTATTTACGTGGCTTTGAATTGGATTTCGACGATAAAGCGCTTCCTACTATGCGCACGTCTCCAGTTGAGGATTCTGCAGCCGTCTTAGGGTGTTTTTGTGTAAGAGTAATCAGCTCATCTAAGGTGGTGACTTTATGCCGGGATCCATCTGCAACTTTTACCACGATTACTCCATCTTGGGTCCAGCATGCACGCATGCCGTAATGCTGACGGGCTTTGCCAAAAACAGTTTGCCGAGACTTTGTCAAGAACTCCTTTACTGAAACTGGACAACCTTTCAGCCTAGACTTCGCCCTCCATACTGATGACCTGGAGTCGACGCTAACGCTTTTCCAAAACCTTACTAAGTTTTGCCCTTTCAGAGACCTCCAATGTAGATCCTATTTTTATATTTATTAAGGGATCATCGGTACATTGTTTGATGCAGTTATTATGTAATACAGATTTATTATTATATTTGAAAGGTATAAAGTAGTCTTTGTTTTTCACTTTAAATTCTATTCCAACAGTAGTATTTCTTAAATCAATCAATATTTTATTTCTCTTGAGCCAGTCAAAGCCTAATATTAAAGGTCTTATTAAATTACCTACAATTAAAGTTTGTGTTTCAAAGACTACTTCATCTATCTTTATAGGCAATATGATCATCTGTTGTATTTTTGTGCTGCGCTGCCCGACAGCACCTTTTATTTGCATTGCTTTAACTGGCATTATTGATATTTTACGATTATTATCTTTAATTTGTAAATATAAACTTTCTGAAATGCATGTAACATCGCTCCCAGTGTCGAGGAGCGCGTCTATTTCTTTGTCAAATATTGAAACTTTAATTTCAGATCTCATATTCCCTATAAATTCCCTTTGATATTTATCTTCGTCTTCCTCGAAGACATTTTGCACGAATAACTCCGTTATGGGCAAGTCCGACCTGGCTTTTAAGGTGTTTAATATGCTATTTACATTGTCGTTATAACCAAGGCCTTCTCTGTTAAAATTTGCTTTTAAAGTAATAGGTTTTCGCTTTAATAACATGTTTAATGCTTTGTTCCCTTTTACATTGTAAGGGGTCGAATCGGGAACTAGTTCGACCTCTACAGCTCTAAATTTGGCTCAGGGGCCGTAACATCAGGTTGGTCATTAGTGAAATGTATTTCATGTACTTCATTAACCTTCTTTTTAAGTTAATTTTTTAATTTCTAAGGCGTTGCCGGCCTTATAAAAAGGAGTAGGCTCTTTTCTTGACGGTCCCTAAGTCGTATCGGTCCGGAAAAATCGCTGATGGTAATCAATCGAAGTATCTACACATATAACAAAAACCATCGATAATGGTCAACATCGATGTTTTGAGTAGCCTAAACATCGAACATCGATGTTGAGCTATCGATGCCAACATCGATGTTATTATCCCTATCTTAAAACTGAAGCCTGAGCCGTGGTAGCTCAGATGGTTATCGCTCGCTGTAAGCTTCACAGTACTCGAGCAACCCGGGTTCGATCCCCGCCGGCACCAATGAAATTGTTAATTGCAATTTTAAGTGCTGATTTACCACGTGCTCGGCGGTGAAGGAAAACATCGGAGGAAACCTGCATGTCTGAGAAATAAAAAAATATTTCGATGACATGTGAAGTTCGCCAATACGTATTGGGGCAGCGCGGTGGACATTTCCTTGCCCTAAAACCCTCTCAGAAATGAGAGGAGGCCTGTGCCCAGCAGTGGGACGTAAATAAGCTGCAACTTTACTTTACTTTATTTAAAACTGAAAGGAAAGTTATTTGGTATTAGAGGGATTCTGGGTATAAAACAATATCACTACTCGTATCACGACATTTATTGCAATTTTGCTACCTTTAGTCGAGTTTTGTTGAATAATTGAATATTTCAATATCTCCTTTTTCTGGTTTTTGTTTCTGATGATTTTTGTGATGTGTTGTTAGCCTACACGGCTCTTACAGGCAGACATAGATTACAACTTCGTCAGACTCATGGACATAAATTATTACAGTGAGTCTCAATACGATTCACCTGCGAAAAATGTTAAGGCCGCAATTCAGAAAAGGTTGTAATTTGTACAACGCCATCTATTACGTTCTTTGTGAGAAAACATCCTTTTTTAATTTAAGGAAAACATATTTTTTACTGTGTTTTAAGTACTATAATAGAACGATACGAAATATATTATAATAGAACGTTTTTTTTACACACGCATCTTTTTATTACTATTTCTGAGATTTTGTGGCAATTTCAAAACAAAGATTAAATGAACTTGATAATACGCTTTATGATTTTCTTAAGGATTTCATTGAAAAAAAGATATTTTATTTTTATGATTACTCAAAACGTCATGCGTCCATAAACAAACAGACAGACCGTCAGATAGTAAAAATTCTAAAAATTATAAAATGTACTTATTAAATGATTTACATTCCCCATAATGAGTTTAGTCACAAATTAATATACTATACAATATTCAGAAACAGACACAACATGTTATTACCATTTTTATTATATGTATAGATTTAAAGAGAGATGGCGCTGTTAACATCAATTCTAAAAATAAGAGATTAGTTGACACGATTGATATAATAAAAAACATAAAAGAACTTATAAATCATTGCCAGCATAGTAAGCAAAAAAGAAAGTTTGATCCTCGCCGAAAAGCGAAATTCTTAATAGCTCTTAAAATTTGATTTACCACATAGAGTACTCGGCGGTAAAAAAATAAAAAATAAATGAGATTGTCAACACGCAGTAGGGCAGCGTGTCGTCAGGAATAAATTTTAACCTGCTATTTTGTATCAAATTTGTGCCACACCACCATCTATCGATGAAATTGATTAACTATTGTACTTTAATTTAGTTTAGATAATAAGGTTAATATATTTTGTATATATTTATTACGTTCTTTATGTAATACTTTTGTTTACTGCGTTTTAGATATAATTATATCATTATAGAACATTATTTTATATCATTTAAATATGATTTATAATATGATATTAATTTTAAAATGTACTTGATGACTCATCCAACGCCACTATTGAACAAATTCGTACCTATACTTAGTGCCCATGCTTCAGAATATTTGTGATAACTTTTGATGGAATGAACCAATTTTAATGAAATAATGACTAAATGTAACCTGAATATACACTTAATAATTTCCTCAACTATTCTTATGATATAAATTAGTACTTTATACGTGATACGTTAACAAACAAACAGACAGACAGACAGACAGAAAAATCTAAAAATGGTAGAAATGTATTTAATTACTTATTTTTAGTACCTCTCAATCACTTTTATTACAAAAATATAAAATGTAATCTACTATTTACATTTTTATTATATGTATAGATAAAAGGCATTTCTATGAAGGTTTTATGTTTACTACACATATACAAAACAAATTCTTTACACCATTTTCAGCAGAAAAAAAGAGTTCTTAACAAAGAGATTTAAATATATAGCTTACTACTAGCGTAACTTTACGAGTATACAATGCTCGTCACGTATTACTACGTGATTATTATTTTGTTTAGCGTTGCTCTTTATACACAAAGATCTTTATCATTTCTTATTTGGAAAGGAAGTAAATAGTTACCGTCTGTCTCGTTGTTTTATATATTATCACATAACATTATATACGTCGAAAACTTAATAAATACTTCTTTCTTTATATCTGGAAAGGTAAAGACGAATAGGCTTTTTATTTATATAGCAGTAGGTATGGCAGTACTTTCCAACCAACGTGGAATCCGTCAGGGTAGGTACTTCCTTCTTTAAGCCGCTTTTTGTGGCGACGCTGTCGTCGCACCTGAGGCGAAAATACATCGAAGCTTAAATGGCGCTATCAAAGTTCCAAAGTAAAAGCAGCATATATAGAATAGCTCCGAACTATCACTCGGAACGTTGGCCGCTACCGAGGCAGGACATCTTGCCCGGCGGGAGATCTCGCCTTTTCCTTCCACGGACAAACTGGTGACCCCGACGAGATATGAACATGCAACCAACAACCTTCAGAAACTACAACTTCAAACCTTCGTCATCGTCCTCATATACCCCATTCATTCGCTCCCGAGCAGATATTGTTTTCTTCCCATTCTGCAAGTCATCTACTTTACAAAGGTTCATTGCAGCACTGGAATAATAATTATTCTTCTTCCTCAAGCTACTCTCTGCGCTACAGTGTTCGACACGGCTCTGGGCCTTACTGCTCGCCTCTGCTTCACGACCCTCTCTCAGATTACTTGCCGTCTTCTCGACTGACCGCAGCCTAAAAGGCATTTCCCTGGCACTTGCACATTTGGCGACATCTAGACTGTACTATTGACCTCCTGTCTGAGCAGAGGGGTGATGAGGCGGCACTGTCGTCGTGCCACAAGGGAAAATACACCGAAGACTAAATCGTAATATCGAAGTTCTGAAGTAAAAGCAGTACATGTAGAATAGCTCCGAACTACCAATCGGAGAGGGAGATTTTCCCTTTTTCTGGACGGACCCACGGACAAATAAATAAAAATAATAAAAAATATGAAAAAAAATCTAAATGGGATGATACTTGTCGAATTATATTAAAAATGGAGGTAATAGATCGAAGTAATATAAACAAAGAAGTTTTAAATGAATCTAATCTAAAATTAACTTTATTAATTTGTACGAATCGACAGATTTCTTTGCCAAATATGACATTATTTTTAATGTGTTAGAATACCAACTTCGTTCTTGTTTCGTATATCTATCAACTATCAGAATTATTTTGCGTTCGTCCTCATTATTGTCTACACAATAATATAAATCACAAAAATAACAAAGAAAATAATCATATTATACACGAGCAAAAATCTACGTCAAATAACATGTCTCGCGAGCTATGACGTGATTATACCGATACTATGACAGGCGAGTGGACATCCAATTCCAAAAGGTGAATCCCACTCTGTACGCGCGCGGTTAATACTTCCTACATTCATGAAGCAGCAGTCCACCCTCTATAGTGTTCCATAAATGTCAAAAGTAAAAGAGCCCATTATAATTGCCAAGCATGTATTGTTACATATCAGACTTTATGTTTATAACGCATCTATATCATTATTTCCTTAACACATCCATCGCCAGTCACGACGTCGCATCTCTATATATTATGACGTCACATGTCTGACGCAGCTATTCAATATGGCCCTTCGCGTGCCCGCGCTGCTAATCGATTTGGCCCATCGCGTGATGAGCTCATATTAATTTGTAGCATACTGTGCGCACCATAACGTAGTGGCATATTAATAATAATTTGTAAAGGACCTCTAGGGCAACGTTTGAACTATCGAAAAGGGTGTGTGACTATTTGAATCACGTAAAGTACCTGATATACTCGAGAGTTAAATCATCAAATGGGCCACCAACAGAAATCTCATATTTTCGTTTAATTAAAAACATGTTAAAGATATTATATACTACAATAGCCACTTATAACACTATTAATATCGCATTCTAATAAAAGTAGTTTCTGGTTTACGGGACTCGTTATCTGACTAGCAGTCTGTCTGGGTAAGTAACACCATCTTACCTATTTCTGTACCTGTTGTGTTCCGATTTCAAGGGTATAGAGAGACATTATAATTTCAGAATGTGAAGCATTTCATCTAAGCCCTCTGAGGTGACACCGCATCTATAGCAATTTTTCGTTTGAAGTTGGCTACAGGTTCATTTGCCACTGTAGTTCAATTAAAAAAAAAAACTTTATACGATATGTGTCTGTGTCTGGTAATGGCTGCTGTGGCTCTTGAAGTAATATGAACAAAAGAAGAAGGTCACGGATGTATTTTTCACCCCTTTGAATTAAAATATAATGCCTCACATTCTATAATTATACCTGCTATTTTGCCATTAAAACCGGAAAGCAGAATAGTACTACTTTACGGCAGAATTAGGTACGAGGCTGATATCATATAATTTAAATTTAAAGAAATAAATATATTAACTTTGGCCTCTCAGTATATTTACGTAAATTTAATGTATGTTCACAAAAACAAAGGTATTTTTAGTAAAAAAAGTGATGTACATTCTGTAAACACTAGGAACAAACACAAGCTAGTGATACCAGTTTCTCGACTCCACAGAGTCAGTAATTCATTTATGGGGCAATGTATACGCTATTACAACAGGGTCCCGGAAAGTGTACAGGCTCTCTCTATTACCAAGTTTAAATGTTTTGTTAAGTTGAAACTGTATAAAAAGGGTTATTATAGTATAAATGAATACATGGTTGATAATAACCCCTGGGAATGAGGTGGTCGCTTCCAAGCTGTTTCTAAAATAAATTTTGTATCCACCAATCATTAATGTTAAATATGCTTTTAAAAAAAAGTCCCGCTGGCTTTCTTGCTGGTTTTTCCCAGGACAGAGGTTTTTTTTCGAACCAGTGATAAAGTAAAAAATGACTTTCAATAAGAATTACACATGTGATCTATATTAAATAAAAAATTATTCTATTCTATTCTATCAATCTAGCAAAACACCCAGGCAGAAAAAGAGCGATGCCACCTATTATATACCTTCCTTCATTTCCCGTGTAGTGGCCGTGTAAGAATATCCACTACACCATAATTGAAACATAGTAGCATCTCCCTGATAATAACACAGAATAATAAAAAAACTGTGGTTGAGAACCGGACGCCAAGCGTATCAAGTATGGAAAAATCTCCTCTATGAGGCAATCAATTGCTATGTTCAGCAGTGGATTTGTATAGGCTGTAATGGATGGATGGATATACCTTCCAGCTTCCGATGCAGTGGTAGACAATCACAATAAATTTAAATATAGAAGCAGTTCGACAAATATTGGGTATACGAGTATCTATTGTTTAACCCGTCGTGTCAGCCTGTGGTGGTTATAAGATAATCCACTTCCTCATTTCTTTCCTTGGAATATCGTCAGAGGTAACTGAGGGAAACTGAAACAGAAGATGGGCTGCAATATATTCCCAACAGCTCAAAATAATAAGAAAACTTCAATTGCCAATGCTGCTGCCATGTAGCAACTGTGTAACTGAATGACGTAATTTATGGAAGATATCTGTGTTCAGCAGTGGACTTTGATAGGCTGTTATGGTAATAGTGATGATGATGGCTTGACCCGGGACTCGCGATATCACACATGCAGATTTATTGAAAAGAAATAAATGAAGTGTATCTTCTCTTTAAATGAAGTATTCCATTCGTTAAATTCAATACTTAATATATCCAGTAGATCTCATCGAGTCATATCATACTCACAATCATCCGTACTGAGTGTGAATAGTGAATGAATATTTACGAAATCATGTGTATTTCCATCACTCGTTCGCCTACGCCTACTCAGTCTCGTCTCTATAGTTGAGTACTTAAAAGTAATCACGGCCTCAATTAGAAAACTAAAATATAAAGCGAAAATGCCTACCATATGCCTTTTATATAGTAGAAAAATAAATTCAATTTCCGATAGCACCAAATATATTTCGACGCTTGCTACGCCTTCTCCATTAAGATAACTTAATCACTACGACGGCCGCTTTGTCTTTCATTATTAGATGTTTTTCTTGTTACAATACTGACGTTTATTCCTTTAATACCATATATTAACTTAGATTTAATTTTAGAGTTAGATCCAGGCGAAATAGGTATCTAGTAAGGCTATTATGCTCCAGGAAAAGTAATGAAATATTTTTGTTTTTATTGCACAATAGGTTTTAATGTCGGGTTTACAAACAACTTCAAATTAATCCATAGTTCAATAAGAGCTTCTCTCATTGCAGAATTTATCCATAATCAATACACTTTCCAGCCAAATGTCGTGAAAATCAGCAGATTCTCGCCAAGTAATGTTAATAGTAACTATATAAATTATACCAATGAAAAATAATAAAAGAGGCGATAGACGTAATCAAAGAAGATGCGCAGCAGCGACTTCCTGATAACAACCGAAAAAAATGCGGCAAATATCCCCTTATGAGACCATCTATGTGAAGGCTTATATTCAGAAATGGATTTCAACAGGCTGTAATGATGATGAATAAAAATTAATATTAAACTTACGAAGTGTCAAGCACTAAAAAATTATTGAATCTTTATTCATCACGTGGCTACAATCACCCCTATTAATGAAAAAGTTTTTATTATCATTATAAATCTACACTCATAATAAAAAGAGGTAAAGCTGTTTGTGTTTCATATGTATTATCTGAGATTACAAAGTAACTTTGATTTTTTATAAAATACATACAAATGAAATAGTCGAGTTGGGTGAGTTGGTTAAGCAAGTGGACAAGTTTGTGTATTTGGGAAGTGTATTTAGCAGGCATCGTAGATATAATAGGATATAGAACGATGAGCGAACGCAGGAAATAGAGTAAATGTGGCTCTAGACTATATTGTGCAAAGTCAGAACGTGTCAAAAAAGGTACGTATGCCAATTCACAATGCTGTGTTGTCATCATCATCATTCATCATCATTACAGCTCTTCACAAGTGCACTGCTCAACATATGCCTCCCCCAAGGAATGCCACAAATCACGGTCCTGAGCCACCTGCATCCATCGACTTCCTGTATGTCTTACCACCTCGTCACTCCATCTAGTGGAGTGTCGCCCTACAAGGAGGGTACCTACCGGTACGAGGCTGCCACTCGAAAACCCTTTTTTCGATTGGTTGTCGGTACTTCGAGCTATATGGCCGGCCCATTGCCACTTCAGCTTACTAATCCGTTGGGCTATGTCGGTCACTCTGGTTCTATTGCGGATATCCTCATTTCTTAGTTTATCACACAGAGAAACCCCGAGCATAGCCCTCTCCATATCTCTCTGAGCGCCCTTGAGCTTCCTCATACGGCCAACAGTGAAGGACTACGTCTCAGTTCCATAAGTCATTACTGGTAACACGCACTGGTTGTACAGTCTCCTTTTCAAGTTTTGAGGTATACCTGACAAGAAAAAGTGTTTTAATTTCTTGAACGCTGCCCAGCTGAGCTGTGTTAGTCAGTACTTTAATGCTTGGTAGTGAAAGTTGATAGAGAGTGTGATAGAGAAAGCACGAGAGTAGAATAAACACTGTAGAAAAGCGGTCATTAAGGAGTATGTTAAAGGCTAAATCTGAATGACAGAGTGAGAAATAGTGTGATAAGAGAAAAGTGTAGTTTGCAAGATAATATTGTGACCAGGATTAAGAAAGGAATACTCCGGTGGTTTGGTCATATAAAATTACGAACGTAGAAAGCGTGACAAAGTAAGTCTATGTTTCAGAAGTGAACGGCAAAGTCGGGAAGGCACGCCCTAGACGAAAGTTTATAGACCGAATTGACGATATATTCAAAATGGGACAGATTAAGAGTTCCTTTAACCGAAGACATATATACGTCGGTATAAGGACGTAAAGGAGGCGAGAGAGGTGAGTCAAGAGGTGAGTGTATCAAATGGACTTCCAATACATAGTAGCGACTACGGAATGGATCTACCCCTCTGGGTGACAGGCCTGAGTGTTTATGTATGTTATTTATTATGTAATTAAATAGTTGTTTAGTACATAACAGCTAAAATAGTGATTTTTACTAATATTTTATTATATGCCAACCATACGTACCTATTTGTTATATAAAATAGAAATAAAAAGAAAAATATTGAAATACCTGTGCTTTTATTCAAATATCACGCAAGTAGAACAGCTCAAACCAGCTAGTTGTTAAGAAATTCTATGTCATAATATTATACTGCAAGGTTAGGACATTAAATCAATGCACGTCTCCGTTAATTTGATCGAAATCACTTTGAATTTTAGCACTTATAGCCTAGAATTAACAAGCAGCATACTTCGGCAAATTAGACATGAGATAAAATATTAAGAATAATTTTAATAAAAGATATCAATGTGTAATTATATTTCTAAAACATATTTACATAATCATTATCATCATGACCAGCCTGTTAATTTGAAAGCTACGAGGGGCACACAGCAATGATCGGGAACAAGAAAAACCACATGCACGGTATAGCTAAATTGTATTTTATTGTTTTTCGAAGTATTCTCCGTTTAACTTGATATCACTTTTCCATTCGTGCAAACCAATCATTAAAACAGTAATTCCAGTCTGAAGTTGATGTTGACAAAATGGCTGATTTGTACTCTTCCACAGCTGCTTCGGAGTCTACAAACTGTTGACCGCGTAATAAATCTTTCATTCTAGGGAATGTAAGGAAATTGTTTGGGCTAAGGTCAGGACTGTACGGAGGCTCGTTCATCAGCTCAACGTTTACCTGCTTCAAAAAATCATTTGTCTTCCGAGCCGTATGGGAGCTCGCATTAAGATGCTCGTGATGTAAGATGATGCGACTTTTCGGGTTATTTTTTCGGAGTTCGGCTATCATTTCTGGCAAACAAACCGTGATGTACCACTCAGCGGTAACCATTCTGCGTTCTCGTAAAGGAATTGTAGCAACATGCCCTTTTTCGAGACAAACGTAGCGACCATTTTCTTTGACACGCTGCGGGAGCGAACTACTTTCGTTGGTTTGACCTCGTCTTCGAAGACCCAAACTGCTGATTGATGTTTTCTTTCAGGTTCGTATGAATAAATCCATGATTCTTCAACTGAGATGATTTATAAACGGCATTTGACTTCCCTCCGTTGAAGCGTTAGAGAGTATTCCGGCACCAATCTACACGAGGCGCCTTTTACTCTTCGGACAAATTGTGGGGAACCCAGCGGGAAACTAGCTTTCTTGCACATAGCTCATTATGTAATATCGACTGAATTGCAGTCATTCCAATACTGATAACAGCCCGAATCTGCTGGTATGTCACCTGACGGTCATCTAATATAATAGTTCGAACAGCTGCGATGTTTTCAGGCGTGACCGCTGTTCTTGGTCGACCTGTAGAAGAAACAGTTCTGAGCGACACACGACCGCGTCGGATCTCGGTATACCAGCGGTATATTGTCGTTTGACTCGGTGCTTCAACATCATAAGTTGTTACGTGGTAGAGCCATGCTGCAGCTATATCATGGTTGTAGCACGAATGGGTCGGCTCGACCGGGGAAGGACCACGCTCTCACAGAATACCAGCGTAAAATAGCAGCTTTACGCTGCTGTGTTTCGTGGTGAGTGTAGAGAATCGGAGACCCCTTTTAGTGGAAACGAGGCATTCCATCTTAGTCCTCACGGGTGACAACGCGTCTGCATTTTGATTCTTAATCGAAGATAAATGTAGATGTCTATGGGCCACAGCAACCACTTCCCATCAGGTGGACTGTGTGCTCGTTTGTCACCCTTATCCTATAAAAAAAATCGAAACAAGTTCGCTGAGACATTTATCTTGAGATAAGCCGCGACGAAAATTGGGATAAAATGAATCAAGATGGAACTAACGAAATGCGTAAAGCATAATATGGATAAGTCATATTTAATAGAAGACATACATAATTAAGCCTTTCCCTGTCCCATGAATCTTAAATGAACATTTCAATTGTTTAACTATTTTGCCTGTTTTGCGGACAGGGAAACTGTTAAAATATTGCTATAATAAATATAATCTTATGCTAAAAGTTATTCCATTAGTCGATGGTTTACAAGGTGATAGGACTACTCTTGTTCCAAGATGTTTGTCCGGGTAGGTTCTTCCTTAAACGCTTCCTTAAACCTTCTTAAACGCTGTCCACTACCATCTAGAGACGGCGAAGCCGGTCTTGCTCTTTTTAACCGAGACTCAGGTGTCCTCTCCGACTGGTACTTCATATTTTTCCTACCCGGGGTACAAATGAGAACACTGCTTGTGCCGCGGGCTGGAGTTTGCGTAAACGTCAGAGAGGACATCAATTTTCGACTCCTCGGAAGTCTTGAAGGTGTGCATCCTATGGCTGCGCGTAGACAGCAACGACCATCCCCACGTCTACGGGTGCCTCTTTAGGTCCCATAGCGGTAATTCTGAAACAGACCGACGTCCAAATGGCTACAGATTCCTTGTCGATCTCATCAAGGTCGTAGTAAACGGTGCATGCTCCGATTACAAGCCTATTAAATCTGGTGTTCCACATGGCTGCGTTCTATCACCAACGCTGTTTCTTTTGCATATAAGTTATATGTTGAAAGCTGGTAACATTCATGGCTATGCGGAAGACAGCACTGGTGATGCCTTATACACTGGCCGTGCCAATATTTCTCGGGAAAACGTCGCCGGGTACCGGGACAATCTTGTGTTTAAAGTCGAGTCTTTGCTGAACAAAGTCTCGGGTTGGGGGCGACTAAATCTAGTCCAGGTCAATCCCCAGAATACACAAGCTTGCGCGTTTACCGTTAAAAAGAACCTTTTTGTCGTATCTCCTCAGTTTCAAGGCTGCTGCCTCAGCTACCATCGGAAACCTCGGCGTCGACATATCGAATAGTGTACAGTTTCGTGGTCACTTGGAATGGAAGGCCAAATTGGCCTCTAAAACGCTTGGCGTGTTCAGATGAGCGAGACAGTATTTCATGCCAGCACAGAAGTTGGTCGCAGGTGTACATGGGCAAAAAGACGTCGCTGATGAAGCTAGATGGTAGCTACGGTAAGAGTAAAGCCACAGTTGAAGCTATGGTATATTTGGGAGAAGAAATTATTTAGATATTCATTTTTAAGTAGATCAACGCAAAAGCTAAGACCAATGGTTGATTCCCTTACTTGATTATGTTAATGATAAACACTATGAAATACGATGATTTTGGCTGAAAAGTGATTCAATTATTTCACTTCACGCTTTCGTTATAAATTTCTACTATATAATTCTACATGAATATACCGTTTGGTAAGTTCTAAACGTTTATTTAATGGAATGAGATAAACAATTTTCTCCCCAATGTAAATAGAGACGCGATACGATGTAAATTGATACTGAATTTAATCATGAATTCTCGCTTCTGAACGCAAAGTACCAACTGTTAAAATGATACCGATGTTTTTCACAATATTTTTAAAAACAATATAATTATACTCAAATCTATTATAATAATATTTTAAAACAATAGTATACTAAAATAAAATAATAATTTATGCCCTGTAGTGGTAACGTAGGAGAACCCACAACTACATATCACCACGTAAGTCTTGTAACAGGGACACAGTGAAACATAACAGGAAATGTGCGGCAGAATTTTCCTGATAACAACACAAAATATTGGTAAATCTAATTGTGCATGCCTTAATCGCATTAAAAAAATTACGTATAACATGATTATACGGATTTTTTAAATTTATTTCATGGCTTCAACACCTTCAAAGAGTGTCAAAAAAATGACACCCATGATGGTAAAATTGGTACGTACTTCAGCCGCCATCTTGGATTTACATTTCGGCAACTCTATCGGCTTCAACTCTTACGAAAACCGCGCGTGCAGCCGCGAAAACCATGAGAATGACACCCATCATGAAAAAATTGATATCTACTGCAGCCGCCATCTTGGGTTTACATTTCGACAACCCTATCGGCTTCAACTCTCACGAAAACCATGGAAATGACACCCATGATGAAAAAATTGATATCTATTGCAGTCGCCACATTAGATTTACATTTCGACAGCACTATCGGCTTCAACTCTCTCGAAAACCATGAAAATGACACCCATGATGAAAAAATTTATACCTATTGCAGCAGCCTCTTTGGATTTACATTTCGACAGCACTACCGGCTTCAAGACCCGCGAAAACCATGAGAATGACACCCATCTTGAAACAATTGATATCTATTGCAGCCGCCATCTTGGATTTTCATTTCGACAACCCTATCGGCTTCAACTCTCTCGAAAACCATGAAAAAGACACCCATGATGAAAAAATTGGTACCATATTCAGCCGCCATCCTGGATTTACATTTCGACAACACTATCGGCTTCAACACCCTCGAAACCCATGAAAGTGACACCCATGATGAAAAAATTGGTACCTAATTCAGCCGCCATCCTGGATTTACATTTCGACATCACTATCGGCTTCAACAACCTCGAAAACCATGAAAATGTCACCCATGACAAAAAAAAAATTGATACTACTTACTTTTAGTACGTACTACTATTATTTATTCTGTGCTTTTAAAATACTGTTATAAAAAAATCTCTTATTATTATTATAATCAATTATTTAAGAAATTTGGTTATTCGAATATTATGTATTTGTACAGCGATCTTTTTGAGCCGCTGCAAACAACCGAAATAATGTCCACTTACGACGGCGACTGAGGCCGAACTGAGTGAGTGAGTAAACTACTCTGTGGCTATAGCTCCCCATTTACAGAAATAATTTACATACAAGGCTACCAAATCAACGAAAATTTCACCATTTTGGAGCCGAAAAAAATTAATTATAGCTAAACAAAACAAAATTACACTGCCATTTACATTCAGTGGCTTCCAACATGATAGATGAAGAGATTAAAAATAAATTGAGTTAAACAATTGATATTTTCGAAAGTATCGTGTTTACAAGCCTTGAGGCCATGATACATCCACACCATAAGCCACTAAAATCCCTTTTTTATTTAAAAATAGCAATTAATTGATTTAAAAAAAATATTAATATATTCAACAATCATTTATCTTTCTAGCAATGTGCTTTTTATATCATTTATATGTATAAAATGATTGCTAGATACGATTTTATTCGATAAAACGTTGGAATCTTAATTTTTAGGCGAAAGTAGAACATACCTTGCGCTTTCGCTTAAGGCATGCAATAATAAAATGCTGCGGTAGCCAACCCTAAGCCAATACCTAAGGGGACAGATATTGTAAATATCTACAATCTACGGGGAGCCAAGCTCAGATAAGCCTTTCCAGTAATTTGGCTCCCAGTGGACTTAATACGCTTGAATAAATTAATGATTAAAATAAAATTATTTTTAAGGAGTTTATATATACGAGAGAATGATTATGTTAACACAATGAAATATTAAATAATTTATTATAAATAAATATGCACTTATAACACAATATATGTATTGTATTCAATTAATATTTGTACAGAGCACTCAATATTTACAGTTTTTGTAATCACGACACTTAATTACACTTTGACTAATTCGACGCGTGTTCTCAAAACAGAATGCCTAAGAATCATGATGCACCCTATTTTAAAACATTTCCCTTTACACTTCTCTTCTTTTGTGCACGAAGAGGGGCGGACGATGTTGCCATTAATAAAGTTGCCGACAATTATCAATTCGACTGTATTTTTCTCCGAGATTGTAGTTTCACTTTCACATTAATTAAAAAACATATCATTGTTTAAGAACGAACTGGTCGTTTTAAGTTATCCATTAATTAAAAAATATACATTTTTTTTTCAATATACCTAGTCAGGTCATAAATTCTGTCATATGTTTAATATAAAATAATTGAAACAAGTTTATTCATTATGTAACCATTTATATACCAAAATGAACTTAACAAAACATAGATTCTTATGACACTAAAGTTTATTAAAAATGACCTCCGTGATTTTGAATAAAGGCCTTCAATCTGCGCGGCCAGTCGTCTATCGCAGCATGAACGAGGTCCATGTCAATATCGGCGGCCGCCTTAATCAAGGATGTCTTGAGTGACTCCAAATTGGGATGAGGCTTTGAGCACGCCTTTTCCTTTAAGTGTTGCCATATCTTGTAATCAAACGGATTCAAATTTGGACTGGAGGAGGGCCAGTCTTCGTGCCGGATGAAGTCGATTTCACGCGCCGCCAGCCAGTCTTGTGTGCTCTTCGCTCTATGAGCTGGCGCCGAATCTTGTTGGAATACCCAGTGCCTGTTATTGAACATGGTATGAGAAACAGGTTCCACAAGGTTCGTCAGGACTGTAATTTGATACACAACTGCATTCGTTTCTACACCTTTCTCACAAAAATGTACCTCTGTTAAGCCCCAATAAGAAACTCCTAACCATACCATGAGCGAGGATGGAAAATGACCTCGTTGGACACGCGGAATACGGTTACTCGCTTCTTCACTACTGTGTGCGTACAACTTATCATTTTGTTTGTTGTAGCTCTCTTCTACGGTAAAAATTTTTTCATCCGAAAAAAGAATTTCCCGATATTTTTTTTCCGCGTACCGCTTCAACAAAGCGGGGCATCTCTTCAGTTTCAGGTCCATTAGACGAGCATTCAAACGATGTCCTGTTTTTCTTCGATATGCCCGAAGCCCTAAGTCTTCATTTAACACCCTTTTCACCGTGGTTCTGCTTAACCCCATCTGGAGAGCCAACAGTTTCTGCTTACGTTTGGGATTTCTTTGAATTCGCGCCTTCACAGCTTTTATCACTGCTGGAGTCCTAACAAACCGAGGGCGACCACTTCTTGACCTGTCATCTACACTAGAGTCTTCATTGTATCGTTTGATGGTACGATAAACGAATCTTTTAGTTATATTCAATGGGCATCTTAAACGTCCATTGTATATTGAATTGTATTGCAATAAGAACTGATTAGAATAAGTAAATCGATTTTTTTTTATATTTCATGTTATTTAAATAGAAAAGCGAGACATAAAATATATAAATATATAAATAAAGCATAGCCCATGCTCGGAGTTTCCATGCGTGATAGACTTCGAAATTAGGATATCCGCAGTAGAACTCCAGTAACCGACAAATATCGATGGATTAGTAAGCTAAAGTGGCAAAAGATCGGTCATATAGCTCGATGAACCGACAACCCATGGGAAAGAAAGGTTCTCGAATGGCCTTTTTTTTTATAGAATAGGGGACAAACGAGCATGCGGCTCACCTGATGGTAAGTGACTACCGCCGCCCATGAACAACCGTAACACCAGGAGAATTGCAAATGCGTTGCCGGCCTTTTAGAAAGGTGTAAGCCCTTTTCTTGAAGGTTCCTAAGTCGTATCGGTTCGGAAAATGCGCTGGTGGTAATTGATTCCACAAAGAAGTTGTGCAAGGGAGAAAACTTCTTCTAAACCGCACAGTGGTGGACCGCCAATCATCCAGATGGTATGGTAACGCGAGTTTTGTCGCGATGTACGATAGTGAAATTGAGCGGCTGGAATTAGTCCGAACAATTCCTCAGAGCACTCCCCGTGATAGATGCGATAAAATACGCAAAGAGATGCAACATCTCTACGCAGTGCCAGTGTATCGAGCCGATCGGAAAGAACTCGGTCGTCGACGATTCGAATCGCTCTGCGCTGGATGCGGTCAAGTGGAAGGAGCTGGCACTGGGGTGCCTCGGCCCAGAGATGAGAACAGTATTCCATGTGGGGCCAAACTTGCGCTTTGTAAAGTTGGAAGCGATGTGCCGGCATGAAATACTGTCTCGCTCTGCTGAGCACGCCAAGCTTTTTAGAGGCCAATTTGGCCTTCCCTTCCAAGTGACCACGAAACTGCACGCTATTCGATATGTCGACGGCAAGGATTCCGATACTGGCTGAGGCAGCAAGGGGAGTGCCTTGAAACTGAGAAGATACGACAAAGGGGTTCTTTTTAGCGGTAAACGCGCAAACTTGTGTCTTCTGGGGATTGAACTGAGAGATTTAGTCAGCCCCAATCCGAGACTTTGTTAAGCAAAGACTCGACTTCAGACACAAGTTTGTCCCGGTACTCGGCGACGTTTTCCCGAGAAATATTGGCACGGCCGGTATATAAGGCATCCCCAGTGCTATCGTCTGCATAGCAATGAATGCTACCAGTTAGCAACATATCATTGATATGCAGGAGAAACAGCGTTGGTGATAGCACGCAGCCTTGTAAAACACCAGCGTTGATAGGCTTGAAATCAGAGCATGCACCGTCCACTACGACCTTGATGCTCCGATCAGCAAGGAAACTGGTGATCCATTTGCACAATTTCTCGGGAAGCCCTCCCCCTTGTACTCTACTACCTCCGCCCATCTATGAGTTAAGTAAACTAAAAGATCACCTGCTGATCGACCCCGACGAAAACCGTACTGACGGTCACTGATCAGCTGGTGATCCTCAAGGTACCTCATTAGCTGGCAGTTTATAATGGACTCCATTATTTTGGAGAACAAGGAGGTGATGGCGATAGGCCTGTACTTGGACGGGTCTGAGTGGTCGCCTTTTTTAGGGATCGGGTGGACCAAAGCTGTCTTCCATGAATTCAGGACTACGCCTTGGGAGTAGGAGTACTGGAAAAGACGCGTTAAAACTGGTGCCAACTCCGGAGCACACGTCTTCAGCACAATGGGAGGGACTCCATCGGGCCCACTCGACTTGCTGACGTCCAGGGCGAATAGTGCTTTGCGAACCGAGCGCTGTGTAAATCGCACATCCGGCATGGAGCACTCACATCGCGGGATGATCGGCAGTGTGTTCCCCCCGTAATCTAGAGTCGAGTTAGACGCAAAAAGAGAGCACAACAGATCGGCTTTCTCTTTTGCGGCATGGGCAAGTGAGTCGTCCTCTCTGTGCAGAGATGGAAGGGATGGCTGACAGAAGTTCCCTTGGACAGCCTTGGCGAGAGACCAGAATGCACGAGTTCCCGAAGGAAGGCGAACTAGCTTCTCGCCAATTCTGCCGATGTGCTCAGACCTTGCCTTGGCAATGACGCTTTTGAAGGACCTGGAGGCGGAATTATACTTCTTTTTAAGTGCGCTGGTGTTTAAATCCCGAGACGTTGATGCGTCAGCCCAGGCCCGGTAGCACTCCTGCTTATAGCGTGATGCTATTTTACAGGAGCGACCAAACCATGGCTGGGATCTGCCTCCGATGGGCACCACAGAGGATGGAATAAAAAGTTCCATACCCTGAAGTACCACATCAGCAACACAATCGGCAACAACGCTGGGATCTTCCGGCGAGAAGCAAACCCAAAAGAAGCAAAAGGATAGGATGCAAAAAGACCGCATCCCGTCCCAATCAGCTGACCTATAGTGCCAAACACGGCGGCAAGCTGCAGATCGCAACTGCGATTGGAGCGTGAGTGGCACCGTGCTCCGGATAAGACAATGGTCCGAAGAGCCCAGAGGGGCATCGACGGAGACCTGATATCCGTCCTGATGAGAGGTCAGCAGAAGGTCCAACAGGGAAGGTACAGAGTCTTCCACATCTGGGATCCGCGTAGGCAAAGTAACCAGTTGTGTTAGACCATATGCCAAAGCAAAGTCGTAGACAGATCTACCCGCATGATCGGTTAAACGAGAACCAAGCCATTCAGCGTGGTGGGCGTTGAAATCACCGAGTATCACGATCTCTGCGGATGGGACCTGTTGTAGCACGGAGTCTGCAGCCATTTGGACGTGGTCGATGAGTCGGTCTGTGTCGGCATTACCGCTATGGAACCTATAGAGGCACCCCTAGACGCGGGGATGGTCGTCGCTGTCTACGCGCAGCCATAGGATGGACAGTTCCGTAAAGGCTTCAAGGCTGCCGAGGCGTCGAAAACAGATGTCCTCTCTGACGTATACACAAACTCCAGCCCTGGGCACAAAGGAGTGTTCCAATTTGTATCCCGGGTAGAAGAGATATAAAGTATCAGCCGGAGAGGACACCTGAGTCTCAGTTAAAAAGAGCAAGGCCGGCTTCGCCGTCTCTAGATGTTAATGGACAGCGTTAAGGTTGGAATGAAGTCCCCTGATGTTGCAATAATTCACGGATAGCGTGACAGGGGTCGCCTTGGTTGTATTGCTCCGCTTGCCCCTAGCAGCATTAGTCGCGAGCGGAATTTTGTCCCCCCCAGAATACGCGGGGCAGCCTGAGCACCCACGCTCAGGAGTGAAGTAGTTTGTTCGTGGATGCTCAGCGAGGGATTCTCCAGGGGTGCTGGTAACCTCCTGGGGTAGTCTCTTATTTAATTCCACTACCATGTTGATGGGGGGGGGGGGGGGGGAATTGGGCCTCCGGCCACCTGCACTCACCAAGCGCAACGCAGAGGTAAACCTCTACTTCACGCTGGTATTCTGTAAGGTCGTGGTACCACCCCGGTTCGAGCTGGCCCATCTGTGCGACAGCCAAAGCTACCGCTTGGCTCTACCACTGTTAAATGGCACCTTTGTACGAGTAAGCGAAGTTTAGGGTGGCCCCCCATTATATGGAGTGACGACCTTGTAAGCGATTCAGGAAGTGAGTATGTGGTAGGGCCATGCTGCAGCTATATTTCGGGTATAGTTGTAGCACGAATGGGTCGGCTCGACCGGGGAAGGACCACGCTCTCACAGAATACCAGCGTAAAATAGCAGCTTAATGCTGCTGTGTTTCGTATGGTGAGTGTAGAGAACCGGAGACCCTATTTACTGGAAAAGAGGCATTCCATCTTAGTCCTCACGGGTGATAACGCATCTGCATTTTGATTCGCAGGCGAGGATAGATGTAGATGTCTATAGGTCACAGCAAACACTTACCATCAGGTGGACTGTGTGCTCGTTTGTCACCCTATCCTATAAAAAAGAAGTTGATGGAGGCAGGTAGGTCAGAACCGCGCTTTGTGCGGTTTCCTCGGGGAGGCCTAAGTTCAACAGTTGTCTTTTGACGGGCTTGTAATGATGATGATCACCAAACGACCGAGTTTTGCTCGGGGTTAGAAAAAATGTAATTATCTCCGGGATAAACTTGGAAAGCAAAACATTATCTAAATATAATATTGGGCCGTTTCCGAGAATCCAATTACATAGCTATTACACAACAATTGCTTATAAAATTTGGATTTTTATATGTAGTTTTCAGTTTATCATTTTATGCCGGTTCGTAATATTTGCGGTTCTGTTGCCTACAGTAGCCTGTTGAACCTACATTTCGGCTATAATTGATATTGGCACTTTCCAAATTTCAATTTCCACTACAGATTTTGGCGCTCCCCAAGAGTTGTACAATAGAACTACAAAGCTTACCTACTGTTACGTTTAATTATTGTCAGTTATTGGATAATATAGAGTATAAGCAACAACATTAGGATTGACGGCACACAGTTTGATTTTCGTTCCGGACTTTCAACGGACTCTGCAATCTTCAGTCTTAAATCAACAGTTAACTACTATATAAATAGAGGTACACCTGTGTATGCTTGCTTTTTAGTCGTGCCTTTGATCTAGTTAACTGTTAGCGACTATGGCATAAACTAATAGCATCAAATGTACCCAGAAAGACTATGGATCTGTTGAGATACTGGTACGGGAACCAGACAAACTTTATGTAATGGGGCGACGCCATCTCTAACGATTATACATTAGAGTGTGGCGTACGTCAAGGTGGGCTGACCTCTCCGGATCTATTTAGCTTATACGTAAACGACCTGATTGAGGAACTTAGAAGTACAAAAATTGGTTGTCACATGGGTACAATTTGTCTGAATAATCTCAGCTACACTGACGACATAGTGCTACTGAGTCCCTCAATCAGGGGACTTAGAAAGTTATTAGCCATATGCGAGCATTATGCGGGGGATCATGGCCTGAAGTATAATGTTAATAAAACGCAAATGATGGTGTTTCACTCGGGCACAGGCCCGGAGAGGATTCCGTTAGCATTTCTGGACGGTGAAGCTGTTGCAAGAGTTAGTCTATTCAGATACCTGGGGCATATCCTGACTGAGGATTTGCGTGATAACCACGATATAGAACGTGAAAGGAGGGCTCTGGCTGTGCGGTGTAATATGCTCGCACGCCGGTTCGCGCGGTGCAGTCCCAAGGCAAGGCTGACCCTGTTTAGAGCATATTGTCAATGCTTCTATACTTGTCAGCTTTGGTTGGACAGTACAAAAAATGAACGTAGCAGCATTAGAGTGCAGTATAATAATGCATTCCGCATTCTTATGAAACTGCCTAAATACTGCAGTGCGTCGAGCATATTTGCCAACGCCAGGGTGCCCGATTACTTCGCCGTTATTAGATCTCGGGTTGCAGCTTTTTGGTCCCGCATCCGTGATTCCAAGAATGAGATACTCAGGGTGTGCTATCAGTGCCCAGAGAATCCCATACTACAATATTGGCGTGCCGTGCATCGCGACAATAACTGTAAATAGATAGAACGAACTCCCTTTTGGGGGCAATTTTAGTATTTTTAGTATTAACCTATGATTACAGTTGAATTGTCTTTTATTTATCTTATTTATTGTATCCTCATAATTATATTTTCATTTTGTTTTTAACATTTAACATTTATTGATATTTGTAATGGGTGTAAAAAGCCTGAAATAAATGACTATTATTATTTATTTTATTATTATTATTATTTCATTTTGATAACAAATATTAATTTTTAACAATAACATTAATTTGTTAGTCTGCAAGTAAAAAATATAAAATCAGTGTGGCGGGTGGAAGGAAAAGGGGAGATCTCCCGCCGGGCAAGGTGTTCTGCCCGGGGAGCGGCCAACGCTCCGAGTGGTAGTTCGGAGCTATTCTATATATACTGTTTTAATTTCGGAACTTTTTTAGCGCGATTTAGGCTTCGATTTGTTTTCGCTAGTGGCGCGACGACAGCGCCGCCACATCACCCCCCTGCTCCGACCCGAGGTCGATAGTGCAGTCCGATTGCTGGTGCGTCCTTAATGCCGGTGGGGATTGAATGCTGTGTGCGTAAGGGCCAGTGACGCCGGTGCGAATGATATGCCGGTGTGTAATGCATGCCGTACTACCCATTTGCAAGTGATGCCAGTGAGAATGATGAGCGGGAGCAAGTGCCATGGATTGCCTTGTAGTCTGCGGTGAGTCGAGAAGAAGGCATGTAATCTGCGAGAGTGACGTGAAGCAGTGCGAGCAGTAAGGCTTAGAGCCGTGCTGAACACTGTAGCGTAGAGAGTAGTTTGAAGGAACAGGAAGCATTATTATTCCAGTGCTGCGATGAACCTTTGTAAAGCTAGATGGCTTACAGAATGTGAAGACTGCAGACAATATCTGCTCGGTAGCGAATGAATGGGGTACTTGAGGACGATGACGAAGGTTTGAAGTTGTAGTTTCCGAAGGTTATTGGCGTGGCAGGTGGAAGGAAAAGGGGAGAACTCCCGCCGGGCAAGGTGTTCTGCTCGGGGAGCGGCCAACGCTCCGAGTGGTAGTTCGGAGCTATTATATATATACTGTTTTAATTTCGGAACTTTGTTAGCGCGATTTAGGCTTTGATGTGTTTTCGCTAGTGGTGTGACGACAGCGCCGCCACATCAGCATTATGGATATTTTACCGTTAAACAGTAATTATTTCCTAATTTTAGTACTGGACATAGTTTTACTCGCTTTCCGAGGGTTGAAACACCGTCAAATTCCTGACTTCGTGCTGCCACTTAGATTATATTGACAGAAAAACCAAATAACTGACTTTCGACTTGACCCAGTATTTGAAACCAGAACCCCATAATCAGCAGTCGCGCTTACAACTAGACCAACGAGACAATCCACATGTTTGTGTGTTCCTATAAATACTTACCCACAAAGTAGCACACAGCATAAGGATAGCAGCTGTTGCCCGTTGCCGTAGTGTTACAAGATTTTTTCCCATTGTAAGGCTACGCTGCAGCTGTATTCAGGTTGTATCATGAATGGATCAGCTCGACCGGGGAGGTATCATACCTCTTCGGAATACCAGCCCTTTACAGCAGTGTATATATGATGTAATTCTCATGTCGATTGATGAGAAACTCTTTACTGGCACTGAACCTTTCTACTGGTAACAAGGCATTCGATCTTAGTCCTCGACTAAATTTGGTAGCAATACGCTTGCTATTTGAGTCCTAATCGAGCATAGATGAAGATGTCTATGGGCCATAGCACCCGCTAATTCTCAGGTGACAGAGTTCTCGATGGTTGACCTTATAATATAAAAAAAATCCTTTACAAATAATCTGAAATACCTCATAAACACAATGTATATTAATAAAAGTAAAAAGCGCCTAGATGACAAAGATTTAATGCCTAAATACTCCCGAAACCAAATCTTTTTCTCTCTAATAAATCAACTATTCTTTTCTATATTAAACGTTATGCCGACTAGGATTTTTTTCTATATCGTAGAGGCATTATATAATGGAAAAACATGAAGATCTGTTAGAATTATTTATTGTAGGTATACGAAATGGCCGGTAAGTAATGGAGGTACTAGTGAGGGAATACTTTTTTTATAGTATGAAATTTGACGTATTCGTTCACATTATTGAGTACTACGGCTACAAATTTATTAAAAACCAATTGATTTTCTCTGGAAATAACCATGAATATTTGGCGTTGCCATCGCGCATTACAAAATATATCTAGCTGCAAATGTTTTGAAACAAGTTTACAAAAAAATTAAAAATTGTTTACTGTGGTATAAAAGCATATGGTGACCAGGGTGGTCAATAGCTTAAAAAACATGCCTACTTCATGCAGATTCTAAAACGGTAATAAACTATTTTTGTTACGCTTCCATGTGGGATCAAACCCGCAACCCACACCGTTCCAACTTATTGAGAAATTGTCCTTTAAAATCGATTTATAAAGTTTTTAAAATGATTCCTTATTTTTCTAATCAACTGTAGCAGCTAATGATAGTTCAGGTGCAAAGCGCTCGCCGTAAATTTCACAGTACGCGAGCAGCCCGGGTTCAATCTCCACCGGCACCGATGAAATTGTTTATTGCAAAAGTGCTGATTTAACACAACAAGCTGCCGTCAAAATCTCCCGAAAACTTCACAATGCCACGCATAAACATATTGTTAAGAAATCTTTAAAATGTTATAAAGAATAATTCCATAACATACTTGACATTGGCAAAATTACAACAATACGAGCTCATTACCAAAGAAAAAAAGTAAGGAGCTTTCTAATCATATACTGCAATCGCACATTAAAAGCGTAACAAATTGCCGTAATTTATTGTTTTTACTTCCAGTCGGGTTACGGCAATAAGCAAACCAAGGCTGTATCAACGTCGACCGGATAAACGAACACACGTTATTTATGATATAAGTTGTTTTACTCATTATTTCTATAAACATACTCTATTACCCGTCAGCCCCAGTTATTTTTTGTTATTTTAGTGATGCTATTAACCATACCTTTTTCATTATAGCCTATCAAAAGCTGAACATAGGGGGACATATGCCGTAGTTGACTCGCTTGGCAAGCGGGTTGGCAACCGCAGTTTTTTATTATTATGAGATTTTATCAGGAAGATGCTGCTGCCTTTTGTCGCCTCTTATGACACCCATTGGATATCTTACACTGCCAATACATAGCTGTTAACATTACCTAAAAGAGCATCTTTCGTTATTCGATTATTAATAGAATCAGGCGTTATACTTTGCGGAAATCCATTATATTAAAGTTAGTAAAAATTAATTTGCCTCTCATCCGCTCTATAAAATAAAATAATGTCTCTAACTTAGTTTGAAGAGCACCTCCCGCCCTCCCTCAATTGCCTACACTATCCCTGTCACCACTAATCCCAGCACCACTAGGAAAGACACCATCGTCGATAATAGGAGAGGTGTTTCGCCTCTACACATAGCATCCTCAGGTGAAGTAGACTCCGCGGTAACTGACCGCTAAGTGAACGGCGAGCCAAAACAGCTGCACTTAACGGTCAGCCTATGTGGACAGTCAATTTTTCGTAATTTGAACAGCAAAGGAGTGGAATAATTTGCCGGCGTCTGTTTTTCCGTCTGACTGCGATTTGGACGTCTTCAAGGTTAAGGCGATTAGGCTTTTGTTACGCTAATACGGTGCAAATTACCATCTAGAACTTTATCAGCACAGCTACAATAAGTAAAAAATTCCGTCAAACACCACACTAAGTGTGCTTTCTTGTGTTAAAAGTGGTTCAAGACAGGAGTCAAAGGAAAAAACAAAAATGAAAGGACAAACGACATTTTCTTTTGTTTTTATATATATTTTATTTTACAATATGTTTCTGTTCCTGTTTATGTTTGTTTGTTCAATGAACCTTCGTTCCTTAGGGGTTGAGTGCTCGCCGTAAATTTTACAGAATGCGAGCAACTTGGGTTCGATTGCCGCAGGCACCATTAAAATATAAATTGTAATAAGTACTAACGTACTACGAGCACGGTGGTGAAGGAACACTCGTCAAGAAACCTGTATGCCCAGAATATATAATATTTCTATAAACGTTTTAGAAATAAGAAGAGATCTGTACCCAACTATGGAACTTATTTCTGTTCTGATTTCTGATTTCAATTCACCAAGAACATAATAAGTTTAACAATAATACATATCTAGATTACTTACTAAAAACTTAGAGACTATAACCAGCTATAGATAACTCTATCATTATCCCAGATTTACAACACTGTTGCCTGTGTAGTCTCAACTAACCTTTGTCAGATAATAATAACATCCTCCGAACTGAATCGGTCAGTCTCAACGGAGACTAGTCATTTAACATTTGACAAAATTATAGTGCACAAGTCAGTCACTGTTCCCTAACTCTCATAGTGTGATAGGACAGCAAACCGACACGGTCGGTGTGATATCAGGCGCAGGACCGATGGCATTTTTGCTTTCCGAGTACGGGTGTGAAACACCGCAAATTTCCTAACTCCGGCCTGCTACTATGATTTCTTGACAGAGTAAAATAATAACTGATTTTAGCCCAACCAGTGATAGATATATAGATAAAACTTTATTGTACGCCAAAAAACGAAATTAAATATTAACAAAAAATGAGAAAAAGAAATGTGGTACAATGGGTGGTCTTATCGCTAAAAGCGATCTCTTCCAGACAGCTTTTGGATGGACAGGATTGCAAGAAAACAATAAAAACGTGTGTGGTTTGGAGACATTAATAACATTATTTTTAATAAAGCCTTAAAATAGAAATATAGAATGGTATATAAGTACATAGATAAGATAAAAACATACTCATTAATATATATGTATAAATATATATATTTTTTAAATAAATATATAAAAGTATAAATATATACTTTAAGACTATAACATATAACATCAATGTGCCATACATATTATAAAAAAATATTGTAACTAAATAAAGGCAGAATAATTATATACAAATTAACTAGATAGAATCGAAGTTGAAAAAAGTAATCATGTACTTGTTTTTAAAAACCGGTAGGGATTGAGCGCGTCTTGCTGATAACGGCAAGTCATTCCATAAATTTGGTAGTGTGAACTGGCATTTTTAATATAAAATTTTCTGATGATCTCAAATGTCTCAAATGTGAGTCATTGAGGAATTCAAACCGATTTTTTAGATAAGAAGGATAGAAAGGATTAAAATGAATATTATAAAGAAGTGAGAGAATACGGGCATTCCGGCGAAGGCGAATTGGCAACCACTTGAGCCTGTTAAGAAAATCTGACACGTGATCATATTTACGCAAACCAAATATGAATCTTATACAAAAATTATGACTTCGCTCAAGTTTATCAAGTTGCATATCAAGATAGCTGACATCTGCATAATCGAGGGGTGGAAGCAGAAGAGTTTGCGCAAACGCAATCTTAGTAGCAGTTAGTAAAAAGTTTCGTAATCTTCTCAACCAATGAGCAGCTGCAAAATTTTACGACTAACTTCCTGTAACTGAGGACCCAAAGATAAAGTTTTATCGATGTATACACCCAAGTTTTTAACAGTGCTGCAAAATGATCAGCACTGACAATTACGACTACTATACCAATGAGACAGTCAGTTTCAGTGCACCAAATGAGTATTATTCTGCAAATATTGATTGTTTATTATATTATTTGAGTTCGGCTAAAATTTCACTCTAAGATCTGTAACTCTGTTCAATTGGGTTACAATATTATATTGGTAACAAATAGAAGTTAAAAACGATGTTTTCTGAGTAAGACGTAAGCTTTTCTAAGTTAGACAGAAAGTTAGTGTAGGGTACCGAGACGGGGGATAAATTCCGTAGTCATAGATAATACGTAACTTCTTATAAAGTTAGGTACTTCCTAGTCAACGTTACTTAGAAAATCATTAGAAATCGATAGATGGGCAATGGGTATGTATTGAGTCCCTTTAGATCACATAATTATATTAAAATACGAATACGTTGGTGGTCGATACCCTGTCGAGTAGGCCAAGGAACTCGTCGAGCTTAAATCAGAAAGTAGAGTCTATCGTGAAAATTATACATGTCAAATAATATTATCAACAATATATATAAATTGCAGCTTTATTGATAAAGTAAATTATTAATAAAAATTATACTTTTCAACCTATCTGCCATGACCTTGAAACCGTCATAGGTGACTGTCAATGTTATTTTTCGGTAACTTTTATTAAATATTTCAATATGACAAAGCGCCGGACTTATTGATATCACGTTTTTTTTTGGTAATTTTTTTTACACCTTTAACATCTGAGTGTCTGTATATCGACTGCCGGTTAAACTAAAGAGTCCCCGTTTCATGTACCTCAGGTATATGGATTAACTGGAAAAAAAAAGAAACATATTGAAATATCGTGTTTGAAATACCGTAAGTCTGCCGTTCGCTGGCTCTTAAGCTACACTGACAGAAATAAAATTTGATGTCAGATTACATACGCCTTACAACGTATTTAACTTTCGTGAAAGTCTTCTCTGGCATTTTCAAATCCCGCACGCAAATAGACACAATGACAGACAGACAAACGAACGAAAACTACGATATTGTCTTCTGTGTCGCCCTAAATATCACTTTTTTCGTGCCAGAAACGCAGAGTAGCGCATCGCTACATCCCACACTCCACTCACCAAATAACCCTTACTCTCACTATAGAGAAGCCACGTGGGTTCCTTGTGTTCACCGTAATTGTCTAAGCTTTTTTGTTTCGATTAAATAAAATTAATTAACTAAAATTTTATCACTTTATTAATTTTATAACTTAACCCATACATTGTTTTTGGAGACATTAAGTTTCGTGACTTATAAAAAGCGTAAGTATTAGCATCTAAACTTTTTCAAGAAAAGAACTGATACAATAAACTAAGAAAACCAAATATCGGTTACCATTTTTCATGACGGGCCTGAACGTGACTAATATGAATGATCTGTAAGCGTTTCTGATGCAAATAAATTATGCATAAATCATACTAGACGAATAAATGTGGGATTATTTATTATTAGACCACACATCTTACGTTAAACGGCATACTATATAAAGTCGGCTCAGTAATGCAGTGACCGGTATTGGTACTCGTAGTCGAATAGCGGATTCGAACCCACGACGGTTTGACTTCGCGGTTCGCTATAAAACTACTGTCGGCACTACTATGGATTGACGATCGCAATGTCAGACGAGAGCACATTTGGTGCTGCTGCCCGTAGCCAATCTGGAGTGTATAATGAATGTTCTTTAAGAAATGCATGTCAGCGTTAAAATGGCTGATGATGTAAAGATATTCTTACTGAGAAAGAAACAACCAACACTTTGTTAAACATGGCTAGGGCGGTTATGATTAGTAGCGGAGCGTCAGTTATGTAAGTAGCGCCATTTCAGATTTAGGTAAATAAAAGTGTGCTGAAATGTGACCATGTGTGCAATCGCGTGCCCTTTTTACATGGGAAAATTCCTACGCATACCCGCCTGGCCGGGGAAAGGACGGGTTATGTCGGACTCGCACCGACTAAAACTTCATGGTGTTCCACCTCTGCCGCATATTGGCATCCGCGTCCCGCCTACCGCGGGGGACTATCGCGTGCCACATAGTTTAAACCAAAAATATGAAATGGCAGAGTTAGCACACATATATACCTACCGTCACGCCTATGATCGCCGAGATCTATGCCCTTGCGAGTAGCACGATTGGCCAAAAAATATGGGCTACTAGCTAAACCATCGCCTCTACAATCACAAGTCCATTCAATCACAATCACTAGCAATATTTTATTAGTCGCCTTTTACTTCATGTTAAACAAAATATAGTAAAAAACAATTTTTTACTATAATGCATTTGACACATTCTTATTTGTTAATAGTCCCATAAAAATGGACCTCTAAGTGCCAGATCATCATGGAAGATAACATAATATGGACATAATTGGCTAGGCTTTTCGCTACGAGGCCACAAAAATGTATTCCGTCTGTGTGTATAATATAATTCTGTTTATTTGAATGTGTAAATTATATACATATATATATATATATATATATATATATATATATATATATATATATATATATATATATATACATAAGTAAGTATAAAAATTAATTTCTTTAAGGTGAAAGGAATTTATTGTATGATTTTTTATAAGTCTTCAAATACAACGCACATATTATTTTAAATTTTAATATGTTTTGTAATTTTGGACGGCCCGTTAACGCAGAGGCAGTAAGTGTTTGGTTGCGGTGTTGCAGGACCGTGGGTACCTTAGAGTATTCAACTAACAATACTCTAAGGTGGGTACGAATACCACACAAATAAAGTTTGTGTTGGGTCTATAAATAATTGTTCTATATATCAATGTTACTCCAAGTGCAATTTATGTCTGTAAATCACCTCCATGATACTTTTTAAATCCTTATTTTTTTAAATGGTAAATTATTTTTTACTATAAAATGGTATTTTGAGTATCAACGGAAGTAAATTATTTCCTTTGTTTATTGAATAAAATAAATTTTTTCAAACATGCATACACGTGGCACGGCTGCTGGTCTGAAACAGATCAACCCTATTATTTCAATTAAATTGATAGAAAGCTTTTGTCAACAACGGAGATTGATTGGAAATGAATTGTTTATTGAATGCAAAATTTAATATTGATTTTTATTTAAACTGAAACTAGAGCTAGGTTCACGGCACTCAGACTTAAAAATTGATATATTGAAACAAATCTGTAAGAAAAATTATATATTAATACGAGACGAGAAACCTTTCTACCCTTAAATTATAAATAAACAAGCTATGCTTATGAATAAGCTAAGTTTAAAAGGGGTACCTTTTAAAGCATATTGCGCGCACGGAGGAGCGTGAGGTTTAGCATAGATGTGGTGCAGGAGTGTTAGAAACCTTAAATGTATTTAAATAATATGTAGGTATTACAAATATATTAAATAAAATTAAATTAAAAATTCACTACATACATTGTTTACATACTACCAAAGACAATTGTCAAACACATAATAGTCTGTGGTCAAACGTAAGGTTAAATCATTTGGTTAGTACGGAGGTACGTATATCTCGTAGAATATAACTTGAGTTTATTATTAGTGTTAAAAGAAGTACCTCCATGAAATTACTTCCGGACTATGTCATTATTAGCTCGATTGTTTCTATTAAGCTCTACACAAAATGCTAATAATATTATTTATTCAGAAAATACGGTTGAGCACCTAATATTGCCTAAACGTAAAATCAATTTTTATGATGCCTCACTAGACTGGCATTCGGTACGTTTTAAATACATTTTGTGCTTTTAATTTCATCCTTTGAGGCACTTACGTAAAACTCACAGATTGCATAATATTTATTAACATACACTAAAGAGAATTACTTATAATATTTTCCTATGTACATTTTCAATAATTATGATAACATATCTAGAAGTGATAAATCGGATCGATCAGGGTAATGGGCCGGCCATATAGCTCGAGGAACCAACAACCGAAGTGAATCTGATTTAAAAACCGATGGTGAATTAAAATTGTTTTATAACTGACTTCGAAGTTTGCCGATGTCAAAGAAAAATCAAATAGCGCGAAAACAAACGAATCACTAAATTCGAAACACAAATACATAAGCCTAGATTTGAATTTGGAATTCCTAACAAAACGCTAGATATTTGAGATCAAAGTGGCCAGTTTGACAAAACGCTAATTTCATATGTAACGACTTATAAATATTCTTGTATAATATAATTCAAAAAATTAAGGTGCGGACCAACCCGTATATCAATGGTATTTAGAAAGACTGCCAAAGCTTTTGGTTTTATTTTGTCTGTTATCTAAGATTCCAGTCAACGCGTAGCGTAGAAGCTCACTACGCTACGCGTGTACTGGAAGAGAATGCCGACAGGCATTAAGTACGCCTATTGTTACCTTAGTTGCATGACATGACTTATAGGCTGTAATGAAATGAATACAATTATTGACATAGGCCTTTCCAGAAATGCATTAATTGTTAGTTTTTACATATTTACCAAGCAAGCAAGAGACGGGTATTTATGTTTTATTCCTGTGCACATTAATATTTTTTATTTATTGAACATCTAAAATTGACAAAAAATTAAATTCAAAAATTAACATAATAATTTATGAAGATTAACCAACAATAGCATTCATAGATGACCAAGTTATTGAACATCCCGATAACATTCAGCTCCGCAGCGATACATAGCGGACACGTTATTTACGTTCTCGTGAATATTGAACGTGTGAGGTGACATTTCCTTTATAATTAATATAAATTAGCTTCATAAACTTCAATCAAAAGCATTTTCAAATGTAATCTCATGGGGGAAATTGTTAATTAGAACACTTCAAATTATTAGTGGTATATTCGGTTTGATTTATTCTGTGTAATACACACTTCAAACATAAAAAAAATAGTGTTATTACTGTTACTTGGCGGCAAATATAAGTAAAAAAGAACCACCTACTGGGAGAACTCCTTAACCAAAAAAGAGTAATAAATTTTGCATCCAATTGATCATCGAATTCCAAGTTGTTACCTGAGCCTATGCACGGTGTTTTAGTTAATAATTTTTTAAATCTTTCTTTTTTACTACAGATATTTTATATTTTTATTTAAAATAAAAGAAGTTACGTTGTCATCTATTTATCAGCAAAATTCAAAGTTCTCAATAAACGTCGCGATTCATCACTCGAATCGTTTACTCCTTCCGCTAATACTCCACGAAAATGGCTTCAAGGGCAATTAATTCTAACATAAATCATATTAATTATTCTGCGGAATAAATGTTGTGAAACGGGGTGAAAATTTAGGTTTATAATAAATAGTGAAATCAATGTTGCCTCTAGATTTTTTCTATTGTATAAATATTTCATAAAACAATGTATATTAAACAATTAAAAAAATCAAGTTCAATAATTCATAACAAGCGTATTATTAGTCCACTGCTGAACATAGGCCTCCTCATAGTTTGCCTTGTAGGGGGGATATTAGCTATAGATACTAAGTGTGACAAGCCGGTTATCAGACAAGTGTTTTATTATTTTGAGTTGTTATAAGGAAGATGGTGCTGCCCAACTTCTCTTTCAATTCTCTTTTTTTCTTATTTAGAAATTATTTTAACCTTATTTTATAACAAATCTATACGTTATTAGGTCTACAGTTTTAAAAGACGTATGTTTTTTTTATAGGGTGACAAACGAGTACACAGTCCACCTGATGGTAAGTGGTTGCTGTGGCCCATAGACATCTACATCTATCCTCGTTTGCGAATCAAAATGCAGATGCGTTGTCACCCGTGAGGACTAAGATGGAATGCCTCTTTTCCGGCAACCCCGGTAACAAGTTGTAAGATAATTGCTCCCAATTATTTTTAAAAATGAAATATTGTATATTAATAATACCCACCTCAATTTTGAGTAACAGTTGTTAAATATGACTTATTTGTATTTGTGAAATAAGTAAAAGTTTTAATTACATACACTGTGTTTAGTGTTCCAACCAAAAGTAACAGCTCTAACGAACATCGTTTAAACTTATTGTAAGTGTAATTCTTGTTATCCTTTAACATTTTAAGATTTACTTTTTAAATAAGTGTTGCTGTGGATTTCATTTTGAATTATTTACATGATAATTTAATTTGAGATCTGTAAATAAGCCCATACATCTCGACATTTGCTTACTCTGCTTCTTTGGTTTTCTTTCTTTGTTTTCTTTTGCTTAGTAAAATGAATACACGCAACGCCAAAACGCGCCAATTGGAGAACCAACTTCAAATGGCGCTACAAGAACTTCAAGGGAGCAGTGTGAGCTGTTAATTAAAGAAAGGGATAACAATGAAAAGGAAATAATAAATATAATAGCTAAAAATACTGAGCTAAAAAGTAACATGGTTAAGTTGCATAAAGAATATACATTTGTTTCAAAAGAAAGGGATCAACTTCAGAGAACAGTCGATGAGTTTGACCAATACAGCAAGGAATATGAGGAATCCCTCAAATTAATTGCTGCATTGCAGTTACAGTTAAGTGAGGCTAATGAGCAGATTGTGCAATTAAAACATTACATAGATGAAAGCGTCACAAGCTCAAAGTCTGTTTAATGAGCTCTTAGAATGTGAATGTTCTAAATCTAAAGCATTGCAACCCTCAACAACAATCGATTTGACTGGTGATGATTATGTCATATCAAGAACAGCAGCAAGAACTACCTGCGGTAGGAGAAAATTAAAGAAATATATAAAAATTAATAAATATTTTAGAAAACTGCAAAAATTAATTAAAACTAAAATAAATGTTAAAAATTATATAAATGTATGCAAAGAAAACCAAGAACTAATTAATAAACCTAAAATATATTCAATTGAGGTGGAAAATATGAATCACTGTTGAACAATTTTATCACTTAAAAGCTCTCTACAAATTGTATCAAATAAATATGCAACGACTCAAGATGAGATAAAAGAAAAAGGTAAAAGAATAAGAAGATAAAAGAGCAAGAATCGGCCATGAATGATCCTGTAAAATCATGTAAATATAATGAGGAGCGCTTTGACTTCTTAATAAAAATCAGAGTGAGTATCAGCGCTCCATATCAGGTTCATCGGGGACAATGTGTGTAAATAACAAAGTTAACAGTAAGACCTCACCTACATTATACTTTACTTACATTTACTTACATTATACATACTCTATGACAGTGCCATGATAAAGGATATAAACTTAAGAAGCAATGTAAATATTAAAAAAAATAAAGTTATTATGTATTGTGATGACATAGGCAAAAATTTGGGCATGATATTACATAACTGTATAAAAGGACATCTGATCAGTAATTATTGCAGGCCTCGAGCATCCTTTATTCATATAATGAATAAAGTTTTAGCTAGTAAATTTTGTCCTAATAGCACATTTATAATTTTTGTTGGGAGAAGAGGCAATGTAAACAAAAACCAATTATTAAAATATATTGATAATCTAAATACTTTAAATGTACATAAAATTATCTTGTTTACATTGCCTTACATACAGGGTTGGCCGCAGGAAAATAAAATAAGATATGGTTTAAATTTATTAATGAATAACTTCTCATATAATTATAATTTAAACTTGACATTTAATTGTTATAATTATAATAATAAATTTAATTTAATAGATATAAATAATTTAATTAAGAAATTTTTGACTAGAGTGTGGTATTACTTATCTAAATATAATTTAAGACAGATAGCAAATCTTATTGTTTATATATTAACTCAGCCAAGGACTTGGCTACACAGACATCTGCTTCTTATGAGCAGAATAATGACTTAATATGTAATTTGGAATCAGTTCCAAGTAATTTAAATTAGAAAATGAGACAATAGATGTAATCTCTAGCAGTTATAATAACTTAAATAATTTAGAATGTGGCTTACAAATCTTTAATTGTATGACTCCACAGAAAGATAATGAAAATTGTTTACACCTGGTGCATCAAAATATACAAGGCATGATAGGCAAAGAGCAAGAAATTGAGTTGTTCTTAAATAGCAACAATATTCATATTTTATGTATTACTGATCATTGGTTAAAAGCTTATAACTTAATGTTTAACTTCAGTAATCACCAGGTGGTCAGTTCTTTCAATAGAGGTTTTAAGAGGTGGCTCCTTAATATTAGCTAGTAAATTATTATCATGTAAAGAACGTAAAGATATTGTGAGCCTCTCTGTTGAGCGAACAGTAGAAATGACATGTGTTGAGTTTGAGCACCTCATTGTTGTGAGCGTCTACATGATGTTCTACATATGATACTTTAAAAAAAATATGGAGGAAGTTTTTGCTAAGCTTAATAAACAGAATAAATCTGTTGTAATATGTGGAGACTTTAATATTAATCTCCTAGAAGCTTCTTCCATCAATATTAAATTTAGATCATTGTTTAAATCACATGGTCTTTTTAATTTATTTATAGAGCCAACGCGTATTGCTTAATCTAGTGCAACGTGTATAGATAACATTTTTACAAATGTGAAGCCATTGCATAAATGTATAATTCAAAAATTAAGTTCTGATCACTGTGGACAAGTTTCGTTACGTTATGTTCATAAAAAGCAAGTAGATGATAAAGTTATGTTTGTTCCAGTAAATGCACGTCACTTGGAAAAAAATTAGAAGTAACATAGTGAAACACTTTCATCACATTCATACCAAAATGATCCTAATTTTTTGTATGGAACATTATTTAAGCTTATTTGTGAATTTAATAATACTTTTACTTCTAAAATATTCTCCTTGAACAGTCGGAAGTCATTCAATGAATGGGCGACAGTAGGAGTCCATAAGAGCAGGCATAGGTAATATGATCTTTACCATGAAAGGTAGAGCCAGTTAATAGTGGTAGAGCCACGCGGCAGCTTTTGCTGTCACACGGATGGGCCGGCTCGAACCGGGGTAGTACCACGACCTTACAGAAAACCAGCGTGAAGTAGAGGTAACTGTATCAGATCAGGACGTAGCAATGGTTTTTGAGAAATATTTTACTGATATTCCGATATAGACCACTAAGTCACTGAATTCTTCTCCTGCCGTCGCCGAATCATTACTTAAACAAAATGTAAATGTGTGTACAAAGAATTTTACATTTCATAAAGTATCATCAAAAGATATTGTAAAATATTTTAAAACTATTGATGTAAAGAAAACTGCGGATCTGTGGGCGATTTCCGTAAAGTTATTGCGTCTATAATAGATACAATCGCGCCTCATTTAGCTATTATTTTTAATTTTATTTTTCGAATCTGGTGTGTTTCCTGATTTAATTAAGCAAAGTAAAGTAATATCTTTATTTAAATCTGGTAGTACATGAGACCCCGCCAATTTTAGACCTATTTCTGTACTACCAACACTTAGTAAGGTTTTTGAAAAAGTTATTCTTGATCACATGTTAAATTTCCTTAATATAAATAATTTACTTCATAAAAATCAATTTGATTTCACAAGGGGTCACTCGACAACTGATGCCGGTGTTGAGCTGATTAAATATATCTTTAATGCATGGGAGAATTCAGAGGATGCTTTGGGTATATTTTGTGACCTATCCAAGGCTTTCGATTGTGTTCATCATGAAACATTAATCAGGAAACTTCAACACTACGGTGTAAGAAGTGATACTCTTAAATTAATTATTTCATATTTAAGTAAGAGAACGCAAAAAGTTGTCGTTAACAATATAAGCTCTTCCGGGTCGATAGTACAAATAGACGTGCCTCAAGGCTCAATTCTCGGCCCCTTTCTGTTTCTTGTATACATTAATGACTCACCTTACAAATTAGGGGATAACCGTGATATAGTATTATTTGCAGATGACACTTGTTTTATTTTAAAATTAAGTCGACAATTATTAAAATATGACGAAGTAAATAATGCTATATCTAAATTAGTAATTTGTTTCAATGTTAATAATTTGCATTTAAATGGCAATAAAACGAAGTGTATGAAATTCATGACTCCAAATGTCAAACAATTAAATACTAATGTAATTTTAAATGGGGAGAAACTGAGTCTTGTAGATACCACCATTTTTCTTGGAGTCACACTAGACGCGAAGCTTCAATGGAGCCCCCATATATCAAAACTAGCAAGCAGACTTAATTCTGCAGCATATGCTGTAAAAAAGGTTAGAACTCCTACCAGTGTTGAAACAGCTAGACTAGTTTACTTTAGCTATTTCCATAGCACAATGTCGTATGGTATTTTGCTACGGGGACACGCAGCTGACACTGAAATTATATTTGTATTACAGAAGAGGGCCATAAGAGCAATTTATGATTTAAAGCCTAAAGAGTCGCTGCAAGAAAAATTTAAGGAAATTAATATATTAACTTTAGCCTCTCAACACATTTATGAAAATGTAATGTACGTACACAAAAATAAAAGTAGTTTTACAAAAATAAGTTATATTCATTCTGTAAATACTAGGAACAGACACAAGCTAGTAGTACCAGTTACTCGACTCCATCGAGTCAGTAATTCATTCTTGGCGACGCACTTACAACAAAATTACAGAAAATATACAAAATTTGACCGGCTCAAAGTTCAAAAACTTTATTAAACTAAGTTTGTATAAAAAGGGTTATTATAATATTAAGGAATTTATGGATGATAATAACCCCTGGAAATGAGGTGATCGCTACCAAGCCTTTTCTATTTTGTTGTGTTGTTAATGTGTGTAACATACATGATTGTAAGCTGTTATTTAAAAAAAAGCTGGGTTTCTTGCTGGTTCTTCCCAGGACAGAGGTTTTTCAGTGGTAATTAAACAAAAAAGAGACTTTCAATAAGTATTATTTATAATCTATATTGAATAAAAAAGTTTCTGTTTCTGTTTCCAGTAAATAGGGTCTCCGGTTTTCTACACTCACCATACGAAATACAACAGTTTTAATTTGCTATTTTACGCTGGTATTATGTGAGAGGGTGGTCCTTCCCCGGTCGTGCCGACCCATTCGTGCTACAACTATACTACTAATATAGCTGCAGCATGGCTCTACCACGTATAAGGTTATAGATTGTGTGTTTGTTTAAATTCATACGTTCATAAGCTCTTACGATGAACATTTTTGTCTAGCATATCATGGACAAGCCGTGGTAGATCAGTGGCTAAGCGCTCGTGGTAAACTTAACAGTACTCACGCAACCTGGATTCGATCTCCACCGGCACTACTGAAAGTTGCAACTTTCAGCGACGGTGAAGGAAATATTGATGACGTTTCGAGAACATATTAAGTCCGCCTAAACTCACTCGAACGCGGCGGAATAAATGCGTCATAAGGATCATAAAAATGATAGGAGGCTTGTGCCTATCTGTGAAACATATGAGCTGTAACTATACGTTACAACATACTTTATAACGTATTTTAACGCCGAAGTACGAGAGTTTTCGGCTTTGGTAGAATTATCCTCAAAACAAAGTCACAAGCATCCGTGTGGTTATAATGAACCCTCTTCAGCTTAAAATCTTAATAAACCTCTTAACATTCCTTTATAGAGAGCTATGTTCTTTACATGTAATAAATTCCGTACGAGACACACCGTTTCTCTAACATAATTAACGAGGTTTCAGCCACTGCTTTGTTAGAATTCATTTTCTATTTGAAAGGAGCAAAGCTTCTTGCCTTTAAGCAATATAAATTAATCGCTACTCCGTTTGTCGTGCTTATTTACAGGTAACGTTAACATCAATATTTTAATTATAAGTCTCTTAAATTAATAATAAGAAACAAATAAAAAATGGTATTAGAACCACGGTAGCTCAGGGGTCAACCGTTGGATGTAAATTTCACAGTGTGCGAGCATCATCACTGCTAAACATAGCCTTGCCCTAAGAAACGCCACAAAGCACAGTCCTGATCCACCTGCATTCATCGACTTCCTTCATCTCTGAACGCGTCGTACTAAGCTCCATCGCTGTCATCGAATTCCCACCTGATTCCCGCAAAAAAAGCTTGTTCTTTAAATAAAAAGTTTTACAATATCGAATGTATCAGCCTCTTAACAATGATGTATAATCATATACCTAAAAGCAGTACAACGCACTCCGTCTGGAATATAATAATGCGTTCAGGGTGCTGTTGGGACTGCTTGGGCAGGTCAGGGATGTTCGCCGACGCCCGTGTCGACTGTTGCTATACAAGGATGTGAAAGCGGTGCACATCTCTGGGGCGCTGATTCCGGACCACTTCCAACACCATCTTGAGCCTATTTGTCAGTACATTAATCATTGTTATATGATTAGTGTAAGGACACACAAACAAATGACTCAGATGCAGTCATATTATTGATTTTTATATTTAATGATGTAAATTTGGTTTAATGGTTTTAAGTCTGATTAATAATTTTAATTTAATATAATTCAATTTTATTTTAATTTAATTCATATGTAAATAAAAATTTAAATTTCATTTCAAATGTAACTATGATCTGATGGATTGAAATAAATGATTATTATTACTATTATTATAAACTTGCCAGTGTAAAACTAATAAGTAAAGAGTGTATAAATTATTCTGCATTCATCCTTACATGTGGATCAACTCAATCCTTACATGTGGTAGAGCCATGGTGCAGCTATATTATGATTGCAGTACGAATGAGTCAGCTCGATCGGAATCGGATCGAAGGACCAGCTCTCACGGAACACAAGCGCAAAATCGCGGCTTAGTACTGCTGTGTTTTGTATGGTGAGTGTAAAAAACCGAATACCCTTTTTATTGGAAACAATGCAATCCCTCTTAGGCATCAGGGGTGAAAATGGACCAGTGTTTTGATTCTTAATTTAAGTAAGATGTACATAGATGTTTAATGGCAATAGCACTCACTCATACCTTCAGGTGAACTCTGTAGTTGTTCGTCAATGTTATGCAATAAAAAATATTTTCTTGTGCTTTTCTATCTACACTCGTAACATCTTTAAAAAAAAATAAGTCGTGCAATTTTAGTCCGTAACAATGGTTTTTAATTCCCTTTTATAACGATCACTCTAAATGAATTAATAATTTTATGACTTTTAATTGGAACACTTTGCGGCAATAAGCATCAATCACTTCATAATTTAATTAGCCAGATTGGCACTTGCGACGTCTGTTCGCGTATACTTCAGCGATGGCAGTTTGGACGTGGAATATTGGAACCGTTAAAAATAGCTTTCCACGTTAACGGAAACACTCGTTTTTATTAATAAAAAAATTGTTAATTCTCTTAAGTCTTTTGTTAAGTTCCATCTAATCTTAGTTAACTTTAATTTTCATAAATTAAAATTCATTAAAAGTAAGAAAAAATTCTGCCGCGTAGAGGAAGCTCATGTGTTCACTGTTGTATTTCGGTTTGAGAGGAAAGAAAGAAAGTATGAATACAGCTCGTGAGGTTTTGTAACTAAGTCCTAGTCCGGGTTTTCTTACGATGCTTTTCTTCATACCATTCGAACGCGTTGTAAGGACGAGGGAAATGAAACACTTGAGTGTTGACGTAAGACTGTCTGTAATTACGTTATTGTTAAGTTTATATATTATATTATACCCAAACATACGTATAGATACTACGTAGATACTACACCTTCCTTCCCAAAGAAAAAAAGAAATGAATACGTGCATTTCTTTTTTTTTTTAATATAAAACTAACATTTAAAATTACACAATAATTATATCCCTAAGTATTCTAATTTATAAAATGTAAACATGGGTAAAGCATAGTTAAAATAATATTTAGATTAAAATGATTACAATTGGTACTTAGTAATTAATATTAAGGTAAAGTAATATTAATTAATAAAGCTTAATACACTAATTTATTATAATTATAATCGATTAAGTAAACAATGTCTGAAATATATTACTTAATTACTATAATATTATTGCAGTATTATATATATATGTAAAATTATAATAAATTTATTACATTTATTTTAACGATAGTGCAATTTAGTTCGGTTTTTATTTATTTATTTATTAGGTTTACCAGTAATTGTAATAATAATACATCAATGAGTATTAAATAACAAAAACAATAACATGTGTTTTACAGCCAAATGCACAATTAATTTAGGTAAACACCACATGCACAAACTATTAAAGATAGTATCATCCAATTTTTATAAGTGACTTAATGTGTTCACAATAAATGTGAAAAGAATAATGTAATTTTTGCCATCTTTTAGTATTTCAACATTCGGTGAACAATCTCTAATTACTAAATATGGACCTGCACAAATGGCGCTGAGTTTGTTACCAGTTTCTTCTTTAACTAATATCAAATCATTAATTTTATAAGTTTAGTGTTCATTTTACAATCATACTTGGATTTCCTAAGAAATTTACTATTGATTAAATTTTCTCTTGCTTCATTTTGGGAGGTTTGTAGGCAATATTTGAACTCTAACGGATAATCTTCGTAATTATATAGGGGTTCTACAATTTTAGTTAAATTACTGGGTAAATTACATTTTTTGCAATAAACTAACTCGAATGGGGTATACTTAGTTGAACGGAAGTATTATATGAAAAATACCGACAAAAAAATATATAAAAATATTACATATTTTTTTATATAGTAAAAAGTTAATGTTAAATAAAGTCTTATATTATTATAATTATGTATATAATAATATTTGTCTTGGCTTGGGTAGGGTGGCTGGCCAAACCCCCATATACATAATAATTCCGTAGTCACATTATGTATGTTTAAGGCTTAATGCATTGTTGCATTGTTGATGCATTATATTTGACAAAATCAGGTGTACATTCGCGAACGTATATTATTTTGGTCAACACATCACTGTAACACACCTTGATACTGAGTTATTCAGTTACTTATTAAGTCATTTATGTAGACATTCACATTAAATAGTACCCTTCCTTTATACACTTATTCACATTTATACTTATAATTTTATAGTTATATATTTCATTTATTTATACCTTTATATCTAATGAAACATTTCTTTCATGATCCATACAAATTATTTAGATATTAATACTTTACCTTTTTTTTTTCAAAAAATAATGCCTTATAAAGATACAAACATATGATTTGAAGGTTCAATAAATATAAAACCGACAATATTACATTTCATTTTAAGATACACATAACAAAGGAGTCTATGTTAGGCAATGTAATCATTTTCATTATCATAACAACTACCAGATCAAAATACAAATTGCAATCCCAGTCGCGTCAGCGATTTGTGACACTTTTGTTTTCAATTCCAAAGTACGTTTATGGGAAGGTTTGCGATTACATCGTATGATGATACCTAATTTCAACATAATTTACAAAATGTTTTATTATAAATACACTTAAAAATATCTAAAATTTATAGTAGTTAAACACGTTTTCATTTACATAGTTAAGATTACATTGCATTGTTATAATACTTTTACATTATCAAGTAATATGTGTTATTTTTATCATTAATAGTCGGCAACGTATTACATATTACTTTTTTTAAAGATTTCATGACTTCTAAGGAACATGTTTATCTTATTTGAAACACAAATTTGTAAAAAAGATAAGCTATTACATATATAAGTCTGTATTATAAAATATATGTTGTATGTTAATAAAATGTTATTAACATTAGAAAAGAAAAGTTTTTTTTTTGAAGTATATAATCATATAATTTTTGGTTTCATTGTAGAAAATAAAAAAAACTTATAATAAATAGCAAATTAATACACTTTGGATTACCGAATTTTAGTTTAAAAGTGTACAAATTTTTACATAAATAAACATTTTTTTTTATGTAAAACTAATGGTTATTATAAATATAAATCAATTTAAATATGAAAAAACCTTGTAAATTCATATAAAATATGGTAAAATAATTAAGTATGTACGTGAAAATGTGTCTATAATTTTTAATTAATGGTTATGTGGATCGATAATGTAGTTACTGGGTACATGTGTAACTTGTGAGTAGGATTTTGGGTAGCATTAATAGATCTAATACAGAAATGCAAAATAACTACATATCTCACTTTTAGGTTTGGTCGGGGATCCCCTTATTACCTCATTTTAATTATTCTCATGTCCTTGCATGTTAGTTATTTTCATGCTAACACTAATCTAATTTCCTTTGTTTTCGGTTGTCAGGCCTTATTTATTTATTTCATAATTCTTGTACGTACTTTCTTTTCTTTTTTTTTTATATTTTTGACGTTTAGCTAGCTTTATTTCTTTGAGTAATCTCTTCCCTTATATATTTATTTATTAATTAGATACCGGGAATCGGAGTATTAATTCACTTCATTTATATTTTATTTCGTGATTTTCATCACGCGGGTACTTTATAAATATGGGCCCCCCATTTACTTGGGTATTATATTACCTTTTCATAACATTCATTTCATTTTATTGGTACATAAACTTTTTTTTTTATCATACTATATCTAGGTAAAACTGTACCTTGGGTTGTGCGCACAACCTCGAGGTCAACTTTTAAGTCATTTTAAAAGGACTCCAACAATTTTCACGGAGGAAAACTAAGTTCACACTATGATCCAATGAAGGATGTGACCTCTATGTACCATTATTAAGGGTAACAAATTTAAGACTTCTCTGGTCCCCAACAGTACTAATATGAGCAAACTTGTTCACATCTCACTTGTACTGAAGGTATTGTTCCCTAGTACCCGATACTTCCGATTTTTTCATCCAATCATGGAAACATACCCTGCTCGAGGACTATATGCTATACCAGTAATGGACGTTCCCGTATCTCTCCATTATTTCTTCGTCAAGGTCAACGTGTTTTATTTTTATTTATTTCTTTACATTTATAGTATTTTATTAATCATTATTTAATTGTACCATAATATACTTTCACGCACATGGCTCGCGTACATACATACATGATAAAGAATATGGACACTATTCCTATACAATACATAATATATTTTCATTGTGTCATTAAAACTCATTACGTCGTTAATCGTATACGAACAACCTTAAAAAAATTACTCGGTTATTAGGTTTTCCAAACTCTCAGCTGATCAGGCCGATTGTATGTGGATATGCTAATCTCCGATAATTTTCTTTACTTGCCTTTCTCTCACAATTATACTCTATTAATATTTTTCATTTATAATGCCGTATTTCTTAGTTATATTATATTAGCCTTTAATATAGTAGCCATAAATTAACTCACGTCTTTACAAATTTATTAAATGAGTCTCTTATATGGTATCTTGTAGTATTTAGGTACATCATTTTCAGTTAGGGAATGAGGCTCACAATGATCACAACAAAATTTAAATAAATGAATTGAAGAAATTATTTTTTCATGTATAAAAATAAGTTAAATAATTCAAACTTTATCATTTTCCCAGGATATAATGAATTATAAAAATTAAAAGTTTATGATTTAAAAGTTCAATAAATATAAAATCGAAGTTAAAAAATTATTGCATTTCATATTCAAATTAAACAAAGAAATAATAATGGGAACATAAGTCGTCATCACTATAACGGCTACCAAGTTTATATAAACAAAACATTAATTTATTTAAACATTGAGAAGAACAATTTTCATTTTTAAGTAGGTTATATTAAATTTAAGGTTATTTATTAAAGAATATATATTTATTTATTTATAACTTTAAAATTGTTTCAAGGTTTTCATACCTTTAGAAAAGAAGAAAAATAATTATGACCTTTATTAATAGCGATTTTTTTTTAATCTTTCAATACATTTAAATAAAAATTACTACAGAAATAAATTTGGGTTAAATTTAAAAATATATTTGCTTTAATCCGAACCTGGTCACCTAAAATGTAGCTTAATATACTGTTTTTTTTTTAAATAACGTACATTTAATATTAAATGCATTATGTGCTTTTTTATTTTATATAGTCTAAAACATAATAAAAAATATGGTGTTGAATGTGTAGAATTAGTTTGTTGAATGAACTGTATAATTTTATATTAAAAGACTACAGAAAAAAAACAACGAAATGTATCACATTGTTATTTTAACAATAAATTTGGTAAAATTAAGTACGTAAAAATTTTATCTTTCATATTATTTCATAACTTTTTTTGCAAATCAATTACTGAATAAAAGGGAATATAAAATCGTTTAGTGCCTTAATACATATGCCACTGAAGCACTTACGTAACTTAATTTATAATTATTGTAATATGATTTTTTAAAAAAAAAAATAAAATAAGAAATAAATCTTTAATATAAAATATCTAATAATTAATTTCAACTCAAACATATATGAAATACAGAATATTTTGTACATAACTTTTTTTTTTATAATAGTTAAAACTTTTTAAAGAAATCTTATAAAGAAATGACAAAAAATAGGCTGATGCGATGTTACCTCAAATTTTCTTCTTTGTTCTTTTTGGCTCATATTTCATATTCTTCTAGATGAAGCTTGCAAAAGTACAACTGTTACTTTCCTTTTAAAACTAATCTGCCGTTTCTTGATATTTGAACTTTGGTCATCATATTAAAAAAAAAATCGACATTTTATTTCTTCATTCTTGGATAGTTGTCTTCATAGTACTATATATTATATATTTTAAATTTTCAGTCAGCTTCTATAAAATTCTTATTGTGTTATTGTGGCTTCTTCTCGAATTTATATTTATTTATGTTTCGTCACGTCCGGTGTTGTATTCATTGCGTTGTAATATTACTTTATTGTCAATTATTTTACTCAAGTCTTCTTTATTTAATTTAGCAATATTTATTCCCATTTTTTTTTTAATTTTACATAGGCCCGGCGGTGCGCTTGCATTGCCGCAGCGCACCGCCTGGCAGGGTCGCCATGTAAGGACGAGGGAAATGAAACACTTGAGTGTTGACGTAAGACTGTCTGTAATTACGTTATTGTTAAGTTTATATATTATATTATACCCAAACATACGTATAGATACTACGTAGATACTACAGCGTGTTGTTTTTTATAAAACTGAAATGATAAATGAACTCTCAGTCTACTTCAGTCTATAGACTGCGGCCAAATTCAAACACACATCTCAGGCCTAAGATGGAATGATCCTTCAGACCACCATTTCAGCAGCACTTCAAAACGGTTCAGAGCTTTGTTTCAAACCTATGTTACACATTTTGATTTAGTTAGTGTTAGCGCCCAATAGTTAATGAAGTGACAAACGAACTTACAGTTCCCTTGTTGGCAAATGACCACTGCGGCTCATTACGTCTGCAAGCAAATTCAAACAATGTAGGCTACAGGTGTGATGCCACCTCTGACGACTAAGATAGGATGCCTCACAGTCTGTAATTGCATGATCCACTATAGATATAGAGAGATAGTAATCCACACTATATTTCAAACCGGCACACAGCAATACAAGCAATGCTATCTGGTGGCAGAAGTAGTTAATACGGTGGTACCTGCCCAGACAGATCCTAGGCTGTAAAGGAGTACTAAACTCAAAATCCAAAGAGAGCCGTTTCCGAGAATCCAATTTCATAGGTATTATACAAGAATAGCTTATATACAATTTGGATTTTTTTATGTAGTTTTTAGTTTATCATTTTATGTCGGTTCGAGATATTTGCGGTTCTGTCCTACAGCAGCCTGTTGATCCTATTTCGGCTATAATTGAGATTGGCACTTTGCCAAATTTCAATTTCCGCTTCAAATTTTGGCGCTCCCCAAGAATTGTACAATAGAACTGCAAAGCTTACTTATTCTTACTTTTAATTAATGTAATATACTATTTTGTTTTGATAACAAATATTAACAATGTTACAGTAACATTAATTTGTTAGTCTGCAAGTAAAAACTATAAAATTAGCATTATGGATATTTGACCGTTATCAACAGTAATTATTTCCTAATTTTAGGACTGGACATAGTTTTACTTGCTTTCCGAGGGTTGAAACACCGCCAAATTTCTGATTCCGGGCTGCCATTAAGATTTTCTTGACAGAATAATCCAATAACGGACTTTTGACTAGACCCAGTATTCGAAACCTGGACCACATAATCATCAGTCGCGCTTACAACCACTGACCAACGAGACTATCCACATTTTGGTGTTTTCCTTTTAATACTTACCCACAAAGAAACACACAGCATAAGGATAGCAACTGTTGCCCGTTGCCGTAGTGTTACAAGATTATTTCCCATTGTAGGGCTACGCTGCAGCTGTATTTGGGTTGTATCATGAATGGCGGAGCTCGACCGGGGATAAAACGTAACTCTTCGGAACACCAGCTCTTTGCAGCAGTGTATTTCTGATGAAATTCTCATGTCTAAAAACGAGAACCTCTTTACTGATTCGATCTTAGTCTTCACGGACTAGGAATACCCTTGCTATTTGAGTCTTAACCTAGCATAGATGAAGATGTCTATGGGCCATAGCAGCCGCTAATTCTCATGTGACACAGTTCTCGATGGTCAACCTTATAATAAAAAATTACAAATAATCTAAAATACCTCATAAACAAAATGTATAATAATAAATTATACAATAATAAAAGTAAAAAAGCGCTTAGATTGCATAAATTAAATGCCGAATATAATATACTACCGAAACCAAATCTTTTTCTTTATTACAATTCACCTTTTCTTTTCTATATTAAACGTTATGCCGACTAGGATTTTTTTTATATCGTAGAGGCATTTGATGATGAAAAAACAGGAGGATCTGTAAGAATAATTTATTGTACGCCATACACACAGGTATACAGGTGTCCGGTAAGTAATGAATAACCCCGCAGGTACTAGTGAGGGACACCTCGGCCACTTAGAAAATAAATATCGGCAGCATTTTGGAAAAATACTCTTTTTATAGTATGAAATATAATACATTCGTTCACATCATTGAGTACTACGGCTACCAATTTATTAATTACCAATTGATTTTCTTTAGAAATAACCGTGAATATTTGTAGTTGCCATCGCGTATTACATATTATTTTGAAATAATTTAAAAAAAAATATTAAAAATTGTTTACTGTGGTATAAAAAAACATATGGTGAAACGGTAATAAACTCAATTTTTTGTTACGATTCCGTGTGTGATCGAACCCGCAGCCCACACCGTTGCAACTTAATGAGAAATTGTCCTTTAAAATCGATTTATAAAGTTTTTAAAATTATTCCTTATTTTTTCTAATCAACTGTGGCAGCTAATGATAGCTCAGGTGCAAAGCGCTCGTCGAAAATTTCACAGTACACGAGCAGCCCGGGTTCAATCTCCACCGGTACCGATGAAATTGTTTATTGCTAAAGTGCTGATTTAACACAACAAGCTGCCGTCAAAATCTCCCGAAAACTTTACAATGCCACGCATCAACATATTGTTAGGAAATCTTTAAAATGTTATAAAGAATAATTTCATAATATACTTGACATTGCCAAAATTACAACAGTATGAATTCATTACCTAAGAAAAAGTAAGGAGCTTTCTAATCATATACTGCAATCGCATATTAAAAGCGTAACAAATTGCCGTAATTTATTGTTTTTACTTCCAGTCGGGTTACGGCGATAAGCAAACCCACACAAACATACACATTATTTATGATATAAGTTGTTTTACTCATGATTTCTATAAACATACTATATTACCCATGAGCCCCAGTAATTTTTTTTATTTTAGTGATGCTATTAACCATGCCTTCTCTATTACATCCTATCAAAAGCTGAACAAAAGGGATATAGCTATACCGTAGTTGACTCGCTTGGCAAACGGGCTGGCAACCGCAGTCTTTTTATTATTATCAGTTTTTATCAGGAAGATGCTGCTGCCTTTTGTTGCCTCTTAAGACACCCATTGGATATCTTACACTGCCAATTGCATATCTTACACCACCAATAAGCAGCTGTGAACATTATCCAAAAAATCGTCTTTCGTTATTCGACAATTAATAGGATCACGCGTTATATTTTGCGGAAATCCATTATGTTAAAATTAGTAAAAAATACTTTGCCTACATCCGCTCAATAGTGAGGTAAGTGAGGTATAATATTTGACAGAATTCATAGCGGAGAAGTTAATTTGTTCGGAAAATGTAAAAGTTGTCGTTTATTTTTGTACTATAAGCTATATTTTATATTAATAACTTTAAAAATAAATAAACCAAACTACCGATATTAATAAAAGTACAAAAATTAAACAAAAAGTTAAAAATTTGCAAAAAATTAAAGAGCAACACCGCTGACGCATTGTTTTGTGTATTAATCATATAAATAAGATATATTTAAAGAAAATAAAATTAAACGTTGATTAATTATTGATTCTCAAATAACCTAATACTTTAGAAACTGATAAACTTTTATTACAAAATAACTTCTCAATTAAATTACATTGTGTAACAAAATACTTTACCTCAGTGTCAACTAGCGACATCTGGTGAGTAGTAAATTATTAGCGCTCCTTGCGTGCACTATCCCTGTCACCATTAATCCCAGCACCACTACTTCCAACACCACTACACTAGGAAAGACACCACCTGTTTTGCCTCTACACAAGGCATCCTCAGGTGAAGTGGACTGCGGTAGCTGACCGCTAAGTGAACGGCGAGCCATAACAGCTGCACTTAACGGTCAGCCTATGTGGACAGTCAATTTTTCGTAGTTCGTTCAGCAAAGGAGTGGAATAATTTGCCGGCGTCTGTCTTTCCGTCTGAATGCGACTTGGACTTCTTCAAGGCTAAGGCGATTAGGCTTTTGTAACGCTAATACAGCGCGATTTACCATCTAGAACATTACAGCTACAATAAGTAAAAATATCCCGTCAAACACCACACTAAGTGTGCTTTCTTGTGTTAGGATGAACCACTCCTTGTTCGTTAAGTTTGTTATTACGTTCTGAAGCCTTGTTAAATATTATATGAAGTACAGAAAATGTCTGTACGCTTTTTTATTTGAAGTTGAGTTCAAATATCTATCGGCGGCAGTAGCCACTGCCCATAGGTTGACTGTGTTTGTCACTTCAATTATACAGGAATATTTTTTTCATAGAGTAGCCAAATTTTAAACATAAGTTCAAATATATAAATAATAATATACCGTTATTGCAGTCTTTGAAAATAAGAATAAATAAGGTATATGGATAATAAATAATTACGACACACTTTGAATCTAAAATGTCTCTGCAAATTTGATCAGTTATTGCAAAATAACCCTGTATAAGAAAATGTTGCCACGCTTGGCAGCCGGGTGGGCAACCGCAGTGTTTTATTTATATTGAGTTGTTATCAGGAAGACGCTGCTGCCCATCTTCCGTTTTACGTTCTCTCTATTGTCAATTACGACAACCACAGATGATATGGGGTAGTGAATTATCTTACGCTTAATGATTAAAACGAACCATGAATATTCTTGTTTCTCATTATCAGCCTGTACAACTCCACTGCTGAACACCGTCATCTCTTGTTGTAGGGAGTTCGTCACTTATACTAGCAATGCAATAAATATTACTAATATTCCCATTAATCACTGTAAGTAAGCTTAAAATGCTTGTGTTCGTAAGAATACGATTTAGGGGTAGTTCTTGTTTGACGAATGGCGGATTCGAACCCACGACAGTTTGACTTCGCGGTTCGCTATAAAACTACTGCCGGTACTTCTGTGGATTGACGATACCAATGTCAGACGAGAGCACATTTGGCGCTGCTGCCCGTCGCCAATCTTAAGTGAACAATGAATGTAATTCAAGAAATGCATGTCAGTGTTAAAATTACCGATGATGTAAAGATATTTTTACAGAGAAAGAAACAACCAACACTTTGTTAAACATGGCTAAGAAAAGAGCTTACTCCTTTTTAAAAGGCCGGCAACGCATCTGCAATTCCCCTGGTGTTGCGGTTGTTCATGGGCGGCGGTAGTCACTTACCATCAGGTGAGCCGCATGCTCGTTTGCCCCCTTTCCTATAAAAAAAAGGGTGGTTAGAATTAGGTAGTGGAGTGACAGTTATGTTAGTACCGCCATTTTGAACTTTAGTAAATAAAAGTGTGCCGAAATTTGGCCGTGTGTTCTATCGCGTGCTTTTTTTACACGATAAAATTCGCATATTGGCAGGGCCATGGGAACGCTTTTGCACACATCTGCGGCCTGACTAGTGAGGGGGACTATCACGTGAAAAATAATTTTAACTCAAAATACGAAATGGCAGAGTTAGCACACATATATACCGCCACGCATATGTTCCCCGAGTACCATGCTCGTGCGAGTAGCACGATTGGCCAAAAATATGGGCTACTAGCTAACCCATCGCCAACACAATCACAAGGCCATTTCATTACAATTACAAGCAATATTTTTTTAATATCAAGCACATTCTTATTTGTTAAAAGTCTCACATAAAATGGACCTATAAGTACCAGACCAACATGTAAGATAACATAATATGGACATAATTGGCTAGGCTTTTTGCTACGAGGCCACAAAAATGTATTTCGTCTGTGTGTATATAATATAACACTATTCTGTTTATTTGAATGCGTAAATAATATATATATGTATATATATATATATATATATATATATATGTAAAACGCCTCTGCATCAGTTTCAAATTGAAAATTAAAATTTGCATCATTTTTTTTTGCTATTTTTAACTCATTCATATAAGTAAGTATAAAAATAAATTTCTTTAAGTTGAATAAATTTATTATATTAATTTTTATAAGTCTTAAAATACAACGCAAATATTATTTTAAATTTTAATATGTTTTGTAATTTTGGACGGCTCGTTAACGCAGAGGCAGTAAGTGTTTGGTTGTGGTGTTGCAGGACCGTGGGTTTGAATACCACACTAATAAAGTTTGTGTTGGGAGTTGGGACTATTAATATTTGTTCTATATATCAATGTTACTCCAAGTACAACTTATGTCTGTAAATCGCCTCCATGATACTTATTAAAATCCTTATTTTTTACTACCAAATTGTATTTTGAGTATCAACGAGGGTACATTATTTCCATTGTTTATTGAATAAAATTATTTGTCCCGGACATAAGGACTTATGTCCGCGAGCAAACCGGCAAGCGGGACAGGGTCACGACGGCACGTTGCAAGACCGAATCTACAACCAAAACTAGGCCACCTTAGGCACCCCATCAGATCTTGCAACCTTAACCATCGCCTCAAAAATACAGCCCCAATGTGGGCAAGCCGGAGGGTCGAACCTCCACTGGATGCCCTTCTTGGACATCGCAGCACCTTAATAAGTCCTGTTACTGGACAGAAGTCTGACGACCTCTTTCAAACACCTATCTGTGCCCTTATGATTCGTTCCGCAATCCGACCGGATCAGGTCTGCAAACAGCGACGCGATACGAAGCGGCCCAGCGTGGCCACCTAAGCTTCAGTGCAGAGAGCACCCACAAGTTCCACATGAACGGCGTCTGTGGAGAGCCAAACGAAACGCACAGATAGTCCTTAGTATGAATTTTTCAAGCAAGCAGGCATAACCAAGCCATCCACCATATAATTATTTACTCAATTGTGCGGCAGCTGATTTCAATCTGATAATCTCACAACTAGCTAGCCCTTTCAGACATGCTCATATTTCAACCAAATTTCAAAAGCATCAATGGTCACCTACTTAATTAATTCAAACAAATTAATTTACCAATGCGCATAGATCAAACAGACAAATTAAACAAAACGATAAACGTAAGAGACAGCCCTATTTCTCTTTCCAAATAAACATCTTCTACAGTGCCAACAAAAATGTGAAAACGAAGAGAAAATGATTCTTATTCCCTTCGGCACAAATAGGGTTATTCAATTTCAATTTTCTTTTCAACAAGGCAAACACAATGATCAAATACAATTACAAAAACAAATGTACAAGTATTCAAAGAGCATAATAAATTCGCCTTCTTAATCACAACCACCACAAATATGAAACATTTCGCGGAAACCGAAAGCATTTTTATTTTTAATTTATAGCAACATTAATTAAGCTCGACCAAAACCAAATCTTATAGTCCCTGACAGCGCGATTCAACGCTCCCGGGGAGCCCTAGTCTTTCCAACAACCAAGCGGAGGCCACACCGTGTTGTGAACCCGAATCCAATAAAGTGCGAACCGTTAAACAATCGACACTCGGGTTTTACACCCGCACTGAGGCCGTCGGCAATAGAACAGTTCGACAAGGGAGCTGTTGACGGCTCAAATAATTAGTGGAGGCGGCCGTAGTGGGAGCTAGGGCGGCAGCTACCTAGCTGGGGCTACCTGTATCAAAGGGGGGACGGGGGTACCCCAGCCGCGGCCACTCAGCTGACGGGGGTGAGAAGGGTCTAGCTGACCGCTGAGTTGCTGTGAAGTCCCTCTCATCACACTGAGGGGGAGGGGGGGCGACGACCCCCCTCCCCCGCCCCCGCCCCTGGGGGAACAACCCTCCGACTGGTTCGGGGAGGGAACCCTTTCAAACCCAGGGGCACGGTGACTGACAGGCGAGCGCCGAGCGTCGCCCGACAGGGGGCGCGGCTGAGCGCCCCCGCCCGTGGGAGTCGAGGGCCTGGAAGAGCCCTGAAAGGAAATGCCGTTCGCACCCAGACACAAAACGGCATGGTGATTGCCCTGGCTGCGCGATGGCATCACTTCTAAATAAAAATTACTACGCGGCTCAAATACAAATCAATTAACAAATAACAAATACAGTTCCTATCAAATCAAGTTAAATACAAATTACACAAATACAAATTACTATTTATTAAATTAAATACAAATTACACTACAAATAAAGGTATACACCACAGTCGATCAACAAAAAATGCCTCGCTCGGACAACCGACCCTTCGACAATTAATCTACTATAATTATGCGACAACGATAATTATCCGATTACGTGATATCAACCATCTACCTACCCGACGCATACCTAGCCCTAACAAACTCCTGCTTGCGCAAACTAACGGACGTGGTTAATCTACCCACCTATCCGCTAACAAACAAAGGAAGCAAGCAACAAAGGAAAATATTTTTATTATTAAGTATTACGGCCGGGCGTGATTGTAGACACAAAATTAAACCAATCCAAACCACGCTCTGCTACCAAAAATGTTATGGCCCCCAGCTGCCTCTGCAAAGGTCGCCTTGGCTAGGGCCCATAGTAGCCTCCTCGACGGGCAGCCGAGGGTTCGGGCCCAAATGGCCATATGGACAGTTGACCTATCATACTACACAATAGGGAGAAGGCTAGGTAAATAAATAGTACGTACCTGGATCCGAAGCTAAGACCGCACTAAGGCTCGGTCAGGCCGTAGGTAGTTGTAGGTGCATGTAAAGTGGTGTATAGTGGTGTGTTTATTTATGTGACCTGGCCCAGCTGAGGTGACCGAGCAGCGGCCTGGTCCCATGCTGCCCCACAATGCTGCATCACTCCAGCAGGCGTCACCAAGTGACAACTTCTTTCTTCATTTTACTATTTCAGTCTATCAACTTTATTGTACATTTAACTAACTTCAACTCAACTAATTCAACGTTCATCGTAAAATCAAACACGTGATACCCGACACAAGTAACGAACAGTAGTTCAAAGTTCAATATTCAAGGTTCCGGATTCATTTATCACCAAATTACCAATAGGGAACTAACGCGATCTCTTCACGAGTCACAAAGTTCAGCGTTACAACCAACAACTTAATTCCTTCGTATTATATTAAATACTCCGCCGCAATAAGAATTCAAAATCAACCTAGCTGACACGCAAAGTAACTAAAGAGTCAACATATAAAAGGCTCTTAATGCGACGGTACAATTGCAACGAAATTACTCTAATCATTCAAATTCAAAATAAGCCTCTTGTCACGAACATACAACTTAGACAAACTAAACCGAGGCGGTCTTCACGAAACCACAATTCAGTAGCGAAGTAACGCGCACAAATACTAAAAATCTAAACCATAAACCCAAAAAACTGGTCGCGCGAAATATATGCAGCGGTAACCAAAATACGCTAATTGACCGCACCGCTGCTCTCAAGCTACTATCTTTGCCAACGAGCGCCAAACGCTGGGAAGCTGCATACCGATGCCCCCTCCCTGCGACGCGCGTGACACTTAACACCATCGGGCGATTCGCTAAGTCGAAGGCGATTGGATGCCGTCTCAAATGACCATATTTAGCCTAAACAGGCCATTAAAACCCCTTTTTTATGTAAAAATAGCAATTAATCGATTTTAAAAAAATATTAATAAGTTCAACAATCATTCATCTTTCTGAAAATGTGCTTTTTATATCACTTATATGTATAATATGATTGCTACATACGATTTCATGTGATAAAACTTTAGAATCATAATTTTTAGGCCCTAGTAGAACATACCGGCACGCCTAGCGCTTACGGCATGCAATACCTAATTTTCAAGTCTCTTGGTCCGCATATCGTCTTATTACAGAATGTTTTTCCTTAGTTATCGGAATCATCATCGTGTCGAATCGTCTTTAACGTCAAAAATGTTTTGAAATTTAATGTTTACCGATGCGTGATCGCCATGTGGTGGTTTATGTGAGTAATAAGTTATACTTAACGTTGAAGTAGGTTTATCTTGAGTCCGTAAAATTAACATGCGTGCGGTAGCTGGAGCACCTAATCACAGTCTAAATATGGACAGTACGTAAACTAAGCCTAGTTGAAGACATAATTACCCACGCTCCATTGAATCAATAGGGTTGTAACTTGAAATGTTTTTGATACTTATTGTTTTTTTTTTCACATTTTAGTTCTGTAGTGATCAATCAATCGAATTTAAATAACTAGCTCACAAATACAATTTAAATATGACGACAAAATTGATAACTATTGCAGCGCCATCTTGGATTTACATTTCGACAGCGCTATCGGCTTTAACACCCTCGAAATCCATGAAAATGACACTCATGATGAAAAATTGATACATATTGCAGCCGCCACATTGGATTTACATTTCGACAGCACTATCGGCTTCAACACCCTCGAAACCCATGAAAATGACACTCATGATAAAAAGTTGATACCTATTGCAGCTGCCACCTTGGATTTACATTTCGACAGCACTATCGGCTTCAACACCCTAGAAAACCATGAAAATGAACACCCATGATGAAAAAATTGATACTACTTACTTTTAGTACGTGTACAACTATTATTTATTTTGTGCTTTTAAAATATTGTAATAAAAAAATCTCTCATAATTATTATAATCAAGTATTTAAGAAATTTGGTTATTCGAATATTGCGTATTTGTACAGTGATATTTTTGCGCCGCTGCAAACAACCGAAACAATGTCCACTCATGACGGCGACTGACGCCGAACTGAGTGACGCAGACTCAATTTAGTAATAATTTATTCATACAAGGCTGCCGAATACACCGAAAATGCGTAATTTTTATACATTTCGCAGCCGAAAAAAAATTATAACTAAAGTAAATAAAATTAAACTGCCATTTACATTCAATGCTTCCCACATGATAGATGAAGAGTTTTAGAAATATATTGAGTTGATCAATAGATTTTTTCGAAAGTTATCGTGTTTATGATATCACGTGGACTTGATAAATCCACACCAAAAGCCATTAAAACCCCTTTTTTATGTAAAAATAACAGTTAATCGATTTAAGAAAAAGTAATAATAAGTTCCACAATAATTTATCTTTCTGACAATGTGCTTTTTATATCACTTATATGTACAATATGATTGCTAGATACGATTTCATGCGACAAAACGTTGGAATCTTAATTTTTAGGCCCTAGTAGAACATACCGGCGCGCTTAGTGCTTACGGAATGCAATATTGTTCTTATAATTGTGTTTTTAAGAGTTGCGATTACTTTTTTTTTAAATAAGCCGTTTAGAGAAAATAATTGAAACCTATCGGCGTACATTTGCACGGCTTACGTTTGTACGCCGATGATCAAGTCATATTTGCATCGTCGGCGGCCGAGTTGCAAATGATGGTTACTTTAATGAACTGGTCATTAAAATAAAGGGGTATGAAAGTGAATGCAAGTAAGATGAAAGTTACGGTTTTTGAAAGAGAAGAAAGTAAAACGTTATGTGAAATAAAAATAAAAGGGGAGTTGATTGAGCAAGTGGATGAGTTTGTATATTTGGGATGTTTATTTAGCAGGGATGGTAGATATGATAATGATATAGAACGACGAGTGAACGCAGGAAATAGAGTGAATGGGGCTCTACACGCTATTATGTAGTCAGAATGTGTCAAATAAGTCACGTATGGCAATTCATAATGCTGTGTTAGTCCCTACTTTATTGTATGGTAGTGAAAGTTGGGTCTGGCAAAAGAAGCATGAGAGTAGAATAAATACTGTAGAAATGCGGTCATTAAGGAGTATGCTAGGACTAAATCTGAATGACGGGGTGAGAAATAGTGTGATAAGAGAAATGTGCGGTTTGCAAGATGGAGTTGTGACCAGAATTAAGAAAGGAATGCTTCGGTGGTTTGGTCCTGCAGAATGAATGAATGAGGAAAGAGTGACAAAACAAATTTATATTGCAGAAGTGAACGGCAGAGTCAGGAAGTGACGTCCTAGACGAAGATTTATTGAAATTTTGAAAATGGACCAGATTTGGAGTACCCTTAACCGACGAGCGTGTATACGTAGATATATGGATGTAAAGGAGGCGAGAGAGGTGTGTCAGGATCGCGCCAAATTGAAGTCCGCAGTCTCTGCCTAACCCTCTGGGTGACAGGCGTGAGTGTTTTGTGTATAATTGAAACCTTAAAAGAGGTATTTCCCATAATCACTTTCCGTAAATGCGGCTTCCGTCCATTTTCTCAAGCATGAATCCAGTTTAATTAAATTTGCTGAGTTTAATTAAAGTTCCTTAGTTAAATGCCGCTCAGTTAGGCTGCATTTGAACTACGATATATTTTTATATATTGTATTTACTATCCAAAAAAAAAATTAAAATACAAAAAAGATCTATGACTATTCTTTCTAGAATAACTTTCTTTTATTATAATCGTGCCACAATAGTTCACTAAGCTACGCGTTGACTTGAAGAGAATGCCGACAGGCATAAAGTATATATATACACTAATACAATAATATAATATAATAATAATATAATAGGCTTTAATGCAATGAATACAATGGTTGACATAGACCTTTCCAGAAATGCATTAATTGGTAGTTTTAACCATATTTACTAAGCAAGTAAGAGAAGGGTAGGTGTTTATTTGATTTATTTGTGTGTACATTAACATTTCGTATTTATTGAACATCAAAAATTTACTAAAAAATTTAATTCAAAAAGAAATATAATTACTTATGAATAATGATTCATAGATCGCTAAGTTAATGAAAACCCCGGTAACCTTCAGCTCCGCAGCGACACGTAGCGGGCACGATATTTACGCTCACGTGAATATTGAACGTATGTGATGACATTTGCTATGTAATAAATATAAATTAGCATCTTAAACTCCAATGAAAAGCATTTTAAAATGTAATCTCATGAGGAAAATGTTAATTAGAATACTTCAAAATATTAATGCTCCGGTTTATTCGGTTTGGTTTATACTGTAACATACTCTATAGCGTGTTAATTATTGGGGTTAATAATACTGGCCTCATACCCTTCAAACAGTAAAACAATAGTGTTATCACTGCTGCTTCCTACTAGGAGAGCTCCTTCACCGAAAAAGAATAACAAATTATGCATCCAACTGATCATCGAAATTCAAGTTGTAACCTGAGCATATGCACGGCGTTTTAGTAAATAATTTTTGAATCTTTCTTTTCTACTATACATATTTTTTAAAATATATACGCAAATAACAAGTTGAAGTTTTGATTTTTATATAATATTTACGTTGTCATCTATTTATCAGCAAAATTCAAAGTTCTCAATAAACGTCGCGATTCATCACTCGAATTGTTTACTATTTCCGCTAATACGAGGGCACTGAAAATTTCGGGAATCAAGGAAGTGACAAAACATTACTATTTAAAAATGTATTTATTGCTTTTCGAAGTATTCTCCGCGAAATTTGACACATTTTTCCATTTCCAATCATTGAAGCAACCATTCCATTCGGAAGTTGGGGTCTCCAAAATGGCCGTTTTGTTGGCGGCCACAGCTTCTTCAGGTGAAAATCTCTGTCCACGCAATTTATTCTTTATTTTAGGCAAAGTATAGAAATAATTAGGGCTTAGGTCGGGGCTGTACGGCGGATGGTCTAATAATTCTTGTAAATGTTTTCTTGCTCTAAAAACTCTTTTGTTCTGTGTGCGGTGTGAGAACTCGCATTGTCGTGATGGAGGATGATGCGGCGGTTGCAGTTCTCTTTATGAAGTTCAGAAACGACCTGTGGCAAACATATGCTAGCATACCATTCTGCATTAATCGTACTTTGTCCTTCAAGAGGAATAGTGGTAACATGGCCGGTTTTGGAGACAAACGTGGCCACCATTTTTTTTTGCAACACTCCGTGAACGAACAATTTTTGTTGGCTTTAACCCATTTTTGAACATCCAAACTCGTGACTGGTTTTTTGTTTCGGGTTCGTACGCTTATATCCAGGATTCGTCACCTGATACGATGTTGTATACAGCATTTGAGAATCCTGCGTGGAATCTTTCGAGAGTTCTGACGCACCAAGTAACGCGAGCCGCTTTTTGCTCTTCACAGAGCGAATGCGGTATCCATCGGGAAAACAACTTTTTTACACCTAATTGTTCATGCAAGATCATTGAGTTATATGTAATACGTACTAGAGAAGCCATTCCGAACATTGACTATGTTCAACTGAACCGTAGTGCAATCCCTACAAACTAAATATTGCGTTAATTGAAGATTTGTGAATTCCATAAAATAATTATTATTACATTTTATTTAGAAAGATAACCTGTTTGCTTAGACGAAATTAAGAGATTTTATATTAAATTCTTATATTTATTTTATATTAATATCTTATTTTATATCAAATTAAAGTCTTCGCGCATGCGCGTCTACTATTCCCGCGCATGCGCGAAAACATAGAGTAGGACACAGTTTCTGTTTGAAATGGTTTCTCTAGTACGTAGTACATATAACTCAATGTGCAAGATTATTTGTATTTGACTCATGCCAATATTGCCAATGTCTAAAGTTGCCTGAATTTCGCGGTATGTCACATGTCGATATTCCTTAATGAGCTTACGCACAGCATCATCGTTTTCTTGGGTGACTGCAGTTTTTGGACGACCTTGACGGGGATCATCACTGAGCTTGACACGTCCACGTTGAAATTCAGCAAATCAGCGATAAATTGTGGTTTTGGATGGGGCTTCATCACCAAATGCAGAAATCATCCGGTCAACAAACTGTTTTTGTGTTAAACTACTTCGAAAGTTATAATAAATCATCGCTCTTGAATTTTCTCGAGTCAATTCCATTTTCTCAACGACTAAACAAGTTTTACAAAACCTTGTGACAAGACCGAGAATGTTTTTTTAAATAAATAAATAGTATTCGATTTTTAAAACCAAGGAGTTTTCAATTAAAAAGATTTTAATATGACAGGAATAGTGGAAATATTCCATTCCCGATACTTTAAGTGCAGCCTATATACTCCACGAAAATGGCTTCAATGGCAATTAATTAACTTAACTTAACTTATCTTCACGCACAATCCCTGACGGGGTAGCCAGAGAGAACAGATCGCCAAGTGTCACGATCCTTACAAACCTCTTTCGCTTCTTTCAGATTCATTGTCTTCTTCATGCATGCACGTCTAGGTATCCGAGTACTCTTGACCCTACCCTCTTCGAGCAATTTGCTCACATGGTCTTCGAAAGTTAGTCTCGGTCTACCTCGACACCTTTTAATATTAACTTTCGCGCTATATATTTTCTTCACCATTCGGTCTTCACTCATTCGCTCAACGTGCCCAACGCCCTTATCAATTTTTGTGATAAGGTCATCTTTCAAACCTGCCATATTGCGAATCTGTTCGTTTCGCTTTCGGTCGGCCAAGGTAACGCCGCACATTTTACGAAGAGATCGCATTTCCACTGCATTCAACTTACTTTTATGCTTCTTCTGGTATACCCAGGTTTCGCTGCCATATAACAAAGTCGGTACCAACACTGCGTTATGTATTGCAAGGCGTTCACTCTTCGCTACGCCTTGCCTTTTGACTAACGCAGTCAGGGCACCATTGACTTTGTTCCCGGCAGCGACACGCCTGTCCACATTTAAATCACATCTTCCATCCCGGCTAAAAGCACTCCCCAAGTATACAATTTCATTTACCTGTTCTAGACATTCCTGATTTACCCATATTTCACACTTCGTTCTCTCTTCGTCCCTTTCAAATACCAGAACCTTAGTTTTATTAGCATTCAAACGGAGACCTTTAATTTCACATTCCTCTTTCATACACGTGACTAATGCCTGCAGTTCTGCCTCTGATGGTGCAATAAGCACTGCATCATCAGCATACAGCAGACAATTTACTTTTATATCACCCAATTTCACACCCAAACAGCTATCTTTCAGCTTCTGTAAACAGCTGTCGAGATACAGTATGAACAGCCAGGAAGACATGACACAACCCTGCTTTACGCCCGTTTGGACGTTAAACATGGGTGACAGGTCATGCCCCGCACACAGGCTTTACAGTCACAGTAAAGAGACTGCACAGCCCTTAGCAATCGACCATCTACACCATACCCCGGCAACAGTTCCCACATTTTCTTCCTTACAGCCTTATCAAATGCTTTCTCAAGATCCACAAAAGCACAGAAAATCTTCTGGTTAGCAGCCAGAAGCTTTTCCGTGATCATGCGGAGAGAAAACATTTGATCCGTGCATCCTTTTCCAGGTCAATTAATTCTAACATAAATTATATAAATTATTCCTGCAGAATAAATGTTGTGAAAGGGGGTGAAAATTTAGGTTTGTAATAAATTGTCAAATCATTGTTGCCTCTAGATTTTTTTATAATATAAATTGTTTGTAAAACAATGTATATTAAACAATTAAAAAAATCAAGTTCAATAATTCATAACAAGCCTATCAAAAGTCGTAGGGGGGATATTAGCTATAGATACTAAGCGTGTCAAGCCGGTTATCTACCCCAGTGTTTTATTATTTTGACTATTTATTTTGTTATAAGTAACATGCTGCTGCCCAACTTCTCTTTCATTTCTCCTTTTTTATTTGGAAATTATTTTCATCAAATTTTTTTTTATTTCACCCTAAGAAGCGTACAAAGCACACTCCTGATCCACCTGCATTCATCGACTTCCTTCATCTCTGAACGGGTCGTACTAAGCTCCATCGCTGTCAACGAATTCCCAACTGATTCCCGCAAAAAAAATCTTATTCCAAATTAAAAAATTTAAATAAAAAGTTTTACAATATCGAATGTATCAGCCTCTTAACAATGATGTATAAACTTGTTTGTGTAAAACAAAGAAGTAAAGAGTGTATACATTATTCTGCATTCATCCTTGTGGATAAATTCAATCAATTCAATCCTCACACGTGGTAGATCCATGATGCAGCTATATTATTGGTCTAGTACGAACGAGTCAGCTTGATCGGAATCGGATGTAAGGAACACGCTCTCACGGAATACCAACGCAAAATCACAGCTTAATACTGCTGTGTTTTGTACGGTGAGTGTGAAAAACCGGAGACCCTTTTTATTAGAAACAATGCATTCCATCTTATCTATCAGGGGTGAAAACGTACCTGTGTTTTGATTCTTAATTTAAGTAAGATGTACATAGATGTTTAATGGCCATAGCACTCACTCATACCTTCAGGTAAACTGTGTGATCGTTAGTCACTCTTATGCAATAAAAATATTTTCTTGTGCTTTTGTATCAACACTCTTTACATCGTTTTGAAAAAAATCGTGCAATTTTAGTCCATAACAATGGTTTTTAATTCCCTTTTTCAACGACCACTCTAAATGAATTAACAATTTTATGACTTTAATTGGAACACTTTGAGGCTATAATAATCAATCACTTCAAAATTTAATCAGCCAGATTGGCACTTGCGACGTCTGTTTACGGACACTTCAGCGACGGCAGTTTGGACGTGGAATATTGGAACCGTTAAAAATAGCTTTCCACGTTAACGGAAACACTCATTTATATTAATAAAAAAATAATTGTTAATTCTCTTAAGTATTCTGTTAAGTTCCACCTAATCTTGGTTAACTTTAATTTTCATAAATTAAAATTCATTAAAAGTAAGACAAAATTCTGCCGCGTAGAGGAAGCTCATGTGTTCACTGTTGTATTTCGGTTTGAGAGGAAAGAAAGAAAGTATGAATACAGCTCGTGAGGTTTTGTAACTAAGTCCTAGTCCGGGTTTTCTTACGATGCTTTTCTTCATACCATTCGAACGCGTCTTGTGTTTTATAAAACTGAAATGATAAATGAACTCACAGTCTACTTCAGTCAGACCTGCGGCCAAATTCAAACACACATTTCAAGACAAAGATGGAATGATCCTTCAGATCACTATTTAAGCAGCACAACAGAGAACGGTTCAGAGCTTTGGTTCAGACCTATGTTACACATTTTATTGTTAGTGTTAGCGCCTAATAGTTAATGAAGTAACAGACGAACTTACAATCCAGTTGTTAGTAACCAAATTCAAACAAAGAAGGCTACAGGTGTGATGCCACCTATGAAGACTAAGATAGGATGCCTCACAGTCTGTAATTGCATGATCCACTATAGACAGAGAGAGATAGTAATTCACTCTATATTTCGGACCGGCACACAGATATGAAAGCAATGCTATCTGATGGCAGAAATAGTTAATACGATGGTACCTGCCCAGACAGATCGTAGGCAGAAAAGTAGTACTAAACTAAATTAACTAAGATAATTAATAGAATACAAAAAATATATCGTATGTATTATAGGGTATATTTTTTATAAAGTACTAAGCTTGTAAAGCTTTTCTTCTAAGTATTATTGCATGTTACTCCACAGCCTTACAACATGTTAACCTGTTGAGCTCTCAGGACTGGCATACAGCCAAATGACTGTATCCGGTGTAATAATTTTCATGCGTGGTAAACTTTATACTGAACTTAAAAAAAATGTTAGCTTAGAGTAATTACATACGTATGCGTAGAGAGAACCTTTAATTTTACATAAATTGAGTCAATATACTTGTTTCTCTATTTTTAATTTTATTTTCAATAAGGCGAAAAGGGACAAATCTTTTGAAAGATGTTACGTGTGATTCATGTGTGGAAATAGAAAAGTCAAGTGGTCATCTTCGGTACCTATATACCATGCCAAATATGGGAGTAAGTAGACTCGTATCTTCTGATTTACTATAAAAATGACATCCCTATGGTATATATATATATATATATATATATATATATATATATATATTTATATATATACATATATATATACCATAGGGATGTCATTTTAACGTCATATATATATATATATATATATATATATATATATGACGTTACTTTACAAACTTCTTTAATGTACAATGATTTCGTTACGTATCAACAATCGACATCCAAATACACGTTTTTCTTTAGTTATTTATTTTTATTGCTTTATTATAAGTCTAAAAATATGGATAAAATAGGACTATAATTATTACCATTCGAAATATCAAGTAAATTTTTTTCTAAATTAAGTGATGATGATTATTAAATTACATAGTTTATTATTAGATTATATAGTTAGGGAGGTATGAATACTAAGTCGTGAAAGACACACGGTACCTAAGCGAGTTGTATCCCATTTGTAATCACAATTTTATATGCTGACTAACAATTAGCCCTGGCTTCGCACGACTGTTTTCTAGATCTCGACAACAGTGCTACTTACCGGGTCCAATTGTGAGTGTGAGTGTTTATCAAAACCGGTCCAGCCGTTCTCAAGCGATGATCCTTCATACATGTGGCGATTGATTTTAATTTATATAGATTTACTACTTGCTAAGCGGAAAACCACCGACTGTATTAAACAAAGCTTTATCTGCTTGGATGAAAGTATTTCGAAATCTTGATGTTAAGGCAGGATCGGCCTAAAATAAACTACTACCTCCTACCAAATCATATAATATATTATTTTTACTTGAAGCTCTAAGACCCCATACCATCTCATAAAGTATCGTAAAAGACAACATAGGAAAATGAAACAGGAGATAGACAATAGTATCTTAGTGAAAACAAGTCAAAATAATAAAAAATTGCGGTTGCCATACCACTTGCTAAGAGAGGGAACTATGGAAAATATTCCCACTAAGTGCAGCAGTGGACTTTTGATAAGCTGGAATTAATGATGGATAATAGATTGATGGAGCAGACAAGATAACGGATAATACGTTCGCAATCGATTTATTGGTAGTTGTGATCTAGCGACAAAAGACAGACCGTGGTCGTGCCGCTATTACTGTACTATCATAGCAGTGCCCTCTGTGTACGTTCCGTGAACCAAACCAAGTGTCGATTAAACAAACACAGTTATTATTGCTTGTGAAACCTATAATAATTTTAAGGATATTTTGGCGGAAATATATCTGCTGAATTTAAGTAAATTTCATAGTAAACTTTTCACGATATATTTCGGACTATTAAAAGACTTAGTTAATAGTTACTTTTACTACACCTATAATTCTTCCCTAGGTAGTAGAGAAGACAGAAATATGCAAGACATCTTATATAGTGGTCACAAGTTTGTCTTATTTTTCTTCTTCTTCATCTTCAGCTCGTAAAAGTCCAATGCTGAGCATGGGTCTCAGCCGCTGAAAGGAGGATTTGCCTTAATAGTTATAATTGAACTCGGATGAACGATTGCAGTATCAGGCGTTTCGCATCTTTGCCGCTATTTTCCGTTACCGATCTAGGTACGGAATTCTCATTCCGCCAGGCGTTAAATTCTGGCGGAAATGAGATGGTTACATCGCCATCTATCAGAAGCCATAATGCCTCTTAACACACCCACTGTTAAAAGTGAAACACGGCGAACTAGTTCACCTTTCAAATATGGTGAATTATAGTAATTCCTTCGTTATATTGAAAAAGGCCCGTGTCTAACGGTGTACTATAAACGACTGAACATTATTACATTACAAATATTATAAACTATTCAAAAATAGTACAGCTTTTCACTTGAATACAATGTGACAAGAAATGGAACCGATTCTTTCTTTTCTTTTTGTTCTGAGCAGTGACAGCTGTTTCGAGGCCGGTTGGATTACAATGCCAATAAGATACTCCATATCGAAATAAACTTCTATCGAAAATATTCGTTTCTTCAGCGTTCCTTCAGAAATTGCCTTTTTACGATTTTATAAGACATTTTCGATGATCAACATTTACATTTAATATAAGAACACTGATAAATAAAATTCTCAATGCGAGAAAAATAAGAACAGGTATAATCTATGAAATTCGATAAGAAGCTGACCAATCAATTAGCAGATCATTCTTACCGTTAATGATTCAGATAGAGATAGAGAAATAAATGGCACAGACTTATAAATTGGAAATTGAAAAAAAAAAACCTTGTATGTATATAGATGACCACAATAAAATTCAATTAAGGCAATAAATGAACACATTTAAAATAGACTGTGACAATCGCGAGGATTTTATAAATACTTAACTTTTTATAGAAAAGGGGTAAAAGCAAGCATGCGGCTCACCTGACGGCAAGTGATTAGCGGCGCCCGTGAACAACTGAAATACCTGAATAATTGTAGGTGCGTTGCCGTTTTTAAAAGAGTAGGCTTCTTGAAGTTTTCTAAATATTCTATTGTAATATTTTTATTTTATTCCTATTAAAGAAAGACATTATCTACATCCTGTAGAATATTTATGAGATGATGATGATGATAATGATGGTGGAATGAATTCTTTAATTTATATACAAATATTATAAAGTTGGTTTTGAGATTCATAGTACGTTCACCTCTTACCAGGCGTCCGGAAAAAGTACCTTGTGAGTAGCTCGTCAAAAATTCTAACTAGGGGGCAAAATGATGGCGCTATAAGTGACTTGATCGGCCTAATACTGATGCCGTCGGGGAACGGCTTTTGGCCACAGCACTAACCCGAGTAATAGAATAAATCTTTAATTTATAAAAGGAATGATATGAAATAAGGATTACAATAATTTTTAAAACAATGTTCGTTACCTGTCACTTTTTGTTCCAACACCAAATTGTTGTTATAATATTTATGTACCAACTTTCTTAAACATTAAATACAAAGCGGCAGTAATTATTAACTATAACATAAAATTGAGGTGGATATGGTGAATTTACAATATTTAAATTATTAAAATTTATCGGGACCAATTACTTTTACAACTTATAACCAGGGTTGCCACAGCAAAAAAAAAAAGGTCCGAAGAGCCCAGAGGGGCATCGACGGAGACCTGATATCCGTCCGGATGAGAGGTCAGCAGAAGGTCCAACAGGGAAGGACATGGTCTTCCACATCTGGGATCCGCGTAGGCGAAGTAACCAGTTGTGTTAGACCATATGCCAAAGCAGTCATAGACAGATGTACCCGCATGATCGGTTAAACGAGAACCAAGCCATTCAGCGTGGTGGGCATTGAAATCACCGAGTAGCACGGAGTCTGCAGCCATTTGGACGTGGTCGATGAGTCGGTCTGTGTTGGCATTACCGCTATGGGACCTATAGAGGCACCCGTAGACGCGGGGATGGTCGTCGCTGTCTACGCGTAGCCATAGGATGGACAGGTCCGTACCTTCAAGACTGCCGAGGCGTCGAAAACAGATGTCCTCTCTGACGTATACGCTAACTCCAGCCCGGGGCACAAAGGAGTGTTCCAATTTGTACCCCGGGTAGGAGAGATATGAAGTATCAGCCGGAGAGGACACCTAATGGACAGCGTTAAGGTTGGAATGAAGTCCCCTGATGTTGCAAAAATTCAGCCCCGAGCAGCATTAGTCGCGAGCGGAATTTTGCTCCCCCCTCCCCCCCAGAATACGCGGGGCAGCCTGAGCACCCACGCTCAGGAGTCAAGTAGTTTGGTCGTGGATGCTCAGCGAGGGATTCTCCAGGGGTGCTGGTACCCTCCTGGGGTAGTCTTTTGTTTAATTCCACTACCATGTTGATGGGGGGGGGGGATTGGGCCTCCGGCCACCTGCACTCACCAAGCGCAACGCAGAGGTAAACCTCTACTTCACGCTGGTATTCTGTGAGGTCGTGGTACCACCCCGGTTCGAGCTGGCCCATTCGTACGACAGCAAAAGCTACCGCTTGGCTCTACCACTGTTAATGGGTCTATGCCTCATATATCAATACTAAAGACAATGTTGAGGCAGACTCAGAGTCAAGGAAAATAAACATAGAATGGGAATTATCCCAACAGGCTTTTAATAGGATTGTTGAAAAATTTGGTTACCCTGAAATTGACTTATTTGCATCTAGAATTAATAATAAATGCAAAAATTTTGTGTCGTGGAAGAGAGATCCAAAAGTCATAGCGGTAGATGCATTTACCTAAAATTAAAAAAGATAAAGCAACAGGAATTGTAGTATTCCCTTATTGGCCTTCTCAACCGTGGTTCCCATTGTTAAAAGGCCTTTTGGTGAATGAATTGTTGTTATTTAATCCAAATAGTATGTTATTGTCATCTCCTTTCAGGAAGTCTCATCCTCTCCATCGGCAGCTTACCCTGGCAGCAGGGCTGTAGTCAGCGAAACATACATAAGACGTGGGACCCCAACTTCAGCTCTTCAGATCATGTTAAATTCACTCTCGGGAAATACAATGAAACAATACGACTCAACCCTAAGATTATGGTGGGAATATTGCAGGACCCTTGATATAGATCCATACCAAGCTTCAGTCCCCTTTATCCTTAAATTTTTAAGTGAACGTTTTGATGCGGGAGCATCGTATGGTACATTAAACACAGCAAGATCGGCCTTATCCCTTTTAATTGGTCCAAAAGTGGGGTATGATGATAGGTTAAAGCGATTCTTTAAGGGAGTGTTCAGGTTGAAACCTCCGAAACCAAAATATAATGTTACATGGGATCCGGGCTTAGTTCTAGATTATTTAGCACTACAGTACCCAAATGAGTACATTGATATTGAATTATTAACCATGAAGTTAGTCACTATATTAGCACTTACAACAGGCCACAGGGTACAAACCTTATCACATATTAAGTTACAAAATATTAAAATTAATTCCTCTTGGGTACAGATTAAAATACCGGATTTAATAAAAACTTTAAATAAAAATATACTTCAACCGATTTTACATCTTAAAAGTTATACATGTAAATTAGAAATATGCCCAGTGAATACATTAAAATCATATATTAGGAGAACAGAACAATTCAGACACAATACTGAACAATTACTCTTAACAATTAAGAAACCATATCGAGCGGCTTCATCACAGACCTTAAGCCGATGGATTAAATCTACTCTGAGTAAGGCAGGAATAGATATGTCTATTTTTACAGCACACAGTACTAGACATGCTGCGACCTCCGCCGCGAACCGGGCAGGTTTAAATATGGACCTCATAAGGAAGACAGCGGGTTGGTCAAAAAATTCGGAAACCTTTGCAAGGTTTTACAATAGACTTCTCTCAGAAGATCCATTATTATTCAGTAGTACCGTTTGTAACACATCACATGTTAATTGATTTAATTAATTAAGAATAAAACAGATTAGTGATTAAAGATTGTTAGCAGAATTACTTTAATTGTTTTAAATACACATTGTTCAAAATTGCATAATAGTACTTTCATTCACAACCCAGTCTTTAAACGTCTACATTGTAATAATATCTCGGACAAGGAGGGAGTATAATTAGGTGATTAAACGAACTTACCTTAAGTGAAGTTCAATCACAATTATACGAAGCTCCTTGTCCGAGACTATACTCCCACCCGTCCCTTAAAACCCATAAGCAAGGGTTGTTCATGAAAGGGCTTTAAACTAATGAAGTTGACTTGGTATGTTGACAGAGACTATATCCATAAACAACACATTTCTTTTTTTTTGTGGTTGGAGCTTGGAACCTTGTGATGGCTACGACGACGAAAAGCGTAGACTACATTGTAATAATATCTCGGACAAGGAGCTTCGTATAATTGTGATTGAACTTCACTTAAGGTAAGTTCGTTTAATCACCTAATTATATTTAAGTATTTTAATTAAAATAATTAAAATAATTTATATAGGTAATTAATAAGTGTTTTGTATAAGCAAAAATGCCTAATAGTTGTACAGTATGCACGAATAATTCTAGAGAAAATAAGGATATTTCCTTTTTTTTGTACCCGAGATATCAAGTGAAGTAAGTACCTTTTTACGTATTATATAAGTACAATAAAACTAGGTAATAACATTGATAGGTAAGTGAGAATGTGTTAGACTGGTACGTCGCCGAGTGATGAAGTCGATCTCACCAACTTGAAACGTTAGTCTAACCTTGACAGTGCCGTAGATTGCAGGTTACCTACGTAAAAGGCTAAATGTGTGACTTTATCCACCCACTTTAGTATGGAGGTACTTTTTACGAGTCGCGACCACAGGGGTAAATACCACTGCATTATGGTTGGAATACAATCGCCAGACATTGGTGGGGGTGGTGGGATTGGTGTTGGTGAAAGTGGTCCTGGTGTTGGTGGATAGTGTTGCTGATGGTGTCAGTAGTGGTGGAGGTGGTAGTATCCTAGGTATTGGTAGTAGGCAGTGGACCAACAGTGGCTCCATCAACATCACCACGTTTTTTCCTTAAATTTTTCACATGCATCATGATGTGACAACCCTATCAGAATAGGTATACATTTTCGACGTTGTTAAGAAGCTTCCCCTCTGGTCCTTACTCTTTACTCTGTGGTAAGATTGAAAACCGTTCGAGTATGCACTGCTCAGATTCGTTCATCTAAAACAGACGGTCAGCGAGAAGTAAGACTGAACGCGGCAGGAGTATGCTTTGCTCAAACCCGAAGGAGATATTCAGCGGGAGGTAAGACTAGAAACAGCTCGAGTACACATTGCTCGATCTAGACGCTTAATACACATTGATTTAAATCTTGGAGCGTTGAATTACAATCCTAATTATGATTAAAATCTTCATCTAAGTGTCGGTATTGGAAAAATTAATAAACTATGCATGTATTGCAGTGCCTTTAAATTTAAGAATGGATTACTGGAAATGTGCTGCGCGAGCGGTAATTTGCCAGAATTTCATTCATCAATCGAACTATTATTAACGTTGATATAAGCGCATGGAAACATTTTTTTGCAAACATACGCAAGTACTATTCATGCTTTTATTATTTGCGTAACAAATATATTGTGCGTAAAAATTACATGACAGTGACATTCCAAATATAAGTACAAATTACCACTGCCAAACGAAGATATTAAATATCTTTAAATTTATTTTATGGGAAACACAGATAAACAAATCGATTAACGTTGTCAATTTAATACGAGCACTAGACGAGAAATTGTTACAAAATTTATTCAATTAACATAACGAATTCATTCGATTGTTCAAAGTTGCCCTTGAAAGAATGTCTACTGATAACTATAAAGTTATAATTAGAATAAGACAACACGAATGACAATACAATGCCGCACCAACTATTGATGAAGTAAGGATCGTGATAATTGGCTAAGAATTCAACTCACGTGATATTATTCTTCATCGCAGAAATTATAATATTTAAAGAATTTCAGAAACGATTCGCTCATACGACGCATTGCAATATCCGATTTTGTTTTGGGAAGAAGATGGATATTATTTCGACGCCATTGCTCCGAGGGAGCAACTTTTGAGTTAAGCGTCCACAGACCGGTATCGTACGCATCGGACGCATCTCATTTAATGGATCGTAGTATTATTTGTATAGAAAGTCACACAAGTGCGTCCACTGATCCGCATTGTACGGATCGCACATCGGCAATGCCGACACCGATGCTCCGAGAGGCAACTTGTGCGATGCGTGCCGATGACGTCATACGGAATGCCTATCAGTGGACCATTCACGTTGTGTTTGCTTTTTGCAGCATGGAGGCGGCACAACTTATTGCAATTGTGCAAGAATATGAAAAGTTATATAATCTAAAACACCCTAATTATTCAAACCAACAAAGAAGGGATAATATCTGGGAGGAAATTGGAAACAGATTAAATCAAAATGGTAAGTTTGTATATTTTTATTTTGTTACACTCGCGTTCCAGGTCGAACTCTCCTCAGTTACCATTATATCGATCCTGCTGCTGAGTTAAAGTAAGTTTTGAAGCTATCTGGGACTGCTAAAGCATTTGTGCGAGAGTATACCACCTATACCAACCACCTATATTCCTTAGATTTTGCAGCCCTGCCATTTCCGCAATAGAAGTTTTCAAATCATTTTCTGTCCAGTGGCATGTGTCATTTCTTAAAAAGTACATACAACATCACAACGTGATGAACGAACAGACGGATTAACAGAAATACCGATATTATTCACTAAGCCGACGTCAAAATTTGTCCATGATCTAGTGAAGCCCTTATACAGTCGACGGCACACTTTGCCCTTGCTCGCCCGGTATTTTAAATCGCAGAAAACTGACTGCTTCGGAACACTCCGGGTCAACCGACCGTCTTTACCCAGACGTCAGTCAAAGACAGAATCCAAAAGTCCAAGTAGCATTGGCTTATTTATCCGATATATTTGATTTGTTAACTCTTTAAGCTTGAAACTTCAAGGTGGAGATTCAAATATAATTTATTATCAAGAAGTCACAAAAAGTTTTATTGAAAAGTACTTTGAAATTACAAGATATTAGCAGAGTCTTCGAATTACTCCTGTTTTCCTAAATTATGCACTATTACAGAAGAAATAAGTTTTATGAAGATTTTTGAGGATTATAAAACCAAAAGAAAAATATCAAACCATTTGCAGTGTCTTACTGCTAAGTTTAACCGTTACTTCCTTAACTCGTGTTATCGTTTAGCGACGAATCCATTCCATAAGGTGGTGGTTATTCATGGCTCCTGTAAAGAAAAATTTATTGGGAAAACTCTCCTGATAGGTACAAAGAATGAGTTCATCAGCTCTGCTATAACTAGGGATAGATTTGACTGTATTGAACATGCTGATAGTCGAAAATAACAAATCAATTACCTGATTATTGCTTAGAGCAAACATGCTGCCGTCAATGTTTGACTAGCTGCAAAAACGTGATGTTGGCGTGTGTGTCACAAGTGTTTTGAAACATATCATTTATAAATAATGTTCCTAATCTATACCTAATTACCTAATAAACAACATTTCTTAACCTTTTGTACCCATTTCTTGATTTTTTTTATGATTGAATAATATTTTGTCATATGATCTTTTATTTCCCCTTATTATCCTACTGTTTCCCTGAAAGCCTCACAGTCGATATTTTTTCAGTTTTTTTTTATATTACATACGGTATATAAACCCAAATAATGTTAATTTTTTCAAAGTTTTCAAAAAGGCTTAACTGGGTTAAATTTTTTGACAGATTCCAGGTCACCGTCTATCTGCAGCATTGCAAAACGACACAATAAAAAAAAATTGTCAAAACCAGGACAATCTGTTTCTACGCATGATTTCAGATTGTGTGCACATAATTTATCGGACAATAAGCCACCGAATAATTTATGTGACGATAAACGAAGACCAAAGACTTATATACAAATATCAATTCCACTATTTGACTTGGAATTAGGTTTTGCTTAGATAACAACTTACATATTTCAAAAGATCGCTTTCTGTTCCGTAAGTCAGATGTTAATAAAATGAATACAGTTTCTCGAAGAAAACAAAAAAAAAATATTGTCCGCCACGAAATATTTTAGAATTTTTTAAAGGCTCTTTAGGCGAAGGACATATCGGTAATAACCCGTAGTTGGTCGTCGTGGTGAATTAAAATTTAATATAAATATTAATTCGCCACGACGTACACTAAACAAGGAAAATCTCAATACACCTATAAAGAAAAGGTGGCCATTTACCAAGACTCTGTTCCTTCAATGTCAACCATATAGAAGTGGTCAAGTGAATTCAAAAGAGGCAGGGAAAGCATCGAAGATGACACGTATGACGGCACGTAGAGAATCCGAATTAAAGAGACAAGACAGATCTCAATATCGTTTTAAAATAAACATGGGGACTGGAATTTTAAACGGAAGAGTCATAGGACCTTTTGAGTTGCCAGAGGTCTTGAATGCTGAAATTTGTTTAGATTTTTTACAAAACCATTTACTTAATTTACTTGAAGACGTGCCACTAAGTATTTACAGAGAGATATGGCATCAGCAAGATGGCTGCCCAGCTCACTATGCCCGCGCCGTGACACACTATCTCAATGAAGAATATCCGGGCAGATGGATAGGGCGGTCTCGTACGATCTCGTGGCCAACCAGTTCCCCAGATCTAAATCCGTTAGATTTTTTTTTTACTGGGGAGCAGTGAAAGAGAAAGTTTGTCTTTTTTAAGAAGATGTCGAACTTGTATTGCAGCTGAAGGAAAGCAATTTGAACACCTTTTTTAAAAAAAATCTCAGCATCCAAATAATTGTTGTTTAATTTTAAACTTGAGGAAAATTTATCCTAAATTTAAGATGAAGTATGACTCGAATGCGTCACTATCTGTCTCACTCACACTTCATGGAATGATACTTCCTCTCACTAAAACTGGAATCTTAGTTACGCTCAAGGCAAGCTTTGGTTACACTAAAATCATTTTTAGTAGATAAAAATATTTTTTTTTAAATTGGGATTCTTGAAGAAAAAGTTTTCCCCTGTAATCTAAGAAATAATGTAGCAAGTGCTATACCATTTTAGAATCCTTATTAAATGCCTCAACTTTTAAGGTTACTTGCTAAACTGGCGTAGTACATTTTTCTTTTCAGTACAGTCAGTTAAAGTTGGGCGAAGTATTAATTTTTCATTCTTGGTTCGGATAAATGTGACATTTTCAAGTTGAAACAGTTAGCTAAGAATTAAAAACAACAGGTTACACAAGCACTAACAAGATTACACAAAAAAAATCGAAAAAAAAAAGTAAAGATTTGTAGCTAAAGGAGCTAAAAAACCATCACAGGCTGTACATTTTTCAAAAAAAAAAAAGAAATTACTGTAATTTAAAAAATACATGACTAAGATTTTTTTTTATATTTTTCTGGTAACCCGATTCCGGCTTGACGTAGACTTTTGGGACAACCTGTATATCAAGGATTGTACAAATTGTGCATTTAATAGTAAAATTGTAAAATAAATTGCGGTCACCAATTTAATTTGTAATTATATATACAAGTACGCTGGACTGGCTATGCCATACAAAATGCTTATGCCGATTTAAAGCGCCATCATTGTCCGTACCGGGAACTAAAATTGACATAATATGCCAGTCTGTTGTATTATTTAACTATGTATTATGAATTTTTAAACTAAAAAATGAAATTATTTTATGTGGTTTGATTATGTTTGATTTCAGTTACATAATAAGAATTATTTTTAGTAATAATGAGTGTGCGTAATATGTAAAACTCGTTACCAAAAGGAAAGTGGGATAACATTCCACAAGTAAGTGAATTTGCAGCTAATATTCATCAAATTAAAACTATTTGATAATATAGATAGGTACTTAAAAATTTGTTACTAATCTTAATATTGTAATTACCAACATGTCTTTATATTACTGAGTTTTGATAAACAATAAAATTCAGTAGGGTTGTTGAGTTCCTTGTCTATAATACTTATCGATGTTATTTTCTACCAATATCTGTTCACATCCAACCTCCCTATAACTAGAACCTAGACAAAATTATGGCTAAAAAGCACAAAACTTGTGAATTGGCGTCTGAAACCAATTGATTATCTTTGTTCTAAACACTTCACAGACGACTGTTTTATTGGACATGAGAAACGCACCACTTTGAAAAAGTGCAGTATACCCACAATATTTTCAGGTAGTACCAGTACCATTAAGTATAAAAGTATTAGATTATTATTTCGAATATTTTTATTTCTTCTCTCCTTATTTCCCCCCACACTCAAGGACCGTAGACATACCAAGTGTAGTGAGGACGCCTAAGCCACCTACATCCATCGACTTCCTGCATGTCTTACCAGGTCGTCACTCCACCTAGAGGGGGGGGGGGTCGCCCTACACTTCGCCTACCGATACGACGCTGCCACTCGAGAATCTTTTTTCCCCATCGGTTGTCGGTTTTTCGAGCTGTATGGCAGGCCCATTGTCACTTCAGCTTACTTATCCTCCCATGAATAAAGTTACATACATAGCTTGCTAAAATCATAACCCTCCATTTTAGCAAGTTATGTATATCTGTTCCCTTGGGCCATCTAAACTACTCGTCGTATTTTGACAAATGAGGCATTGTTTTAGACGTATGCTACAAAAATGAAATAAAGATATAAATATCGATTTTGGTACCAAACGAAAGGTCTTATTGAGTACATTCCAAAATACATGTATTACCTATAAGTATTTATACATAAACTGCAAAAAAAATGTCCCCAATTTATGTCATAGTCGGGTTTTAATAATTAGCTTTCTTTTATGTTTGATCAAATACATCAGTGGCCAGCATTGAAGTAACAACAATATCAATTTGTAAAATGATTAACCTTCTTTTTCATTTTTATTTCAGAAATGAGAAAACTTCCAAAGAAAACATGTGATGATTTAGTGAATGGAAATTATAGTAAACCCAGAAAAGGAAAACTGTTGAGAATTGCTGTAAACCCAACGATCACCCCATTTAAAATTTTGGAATAGCAGCTTACCTGTTTTAAGATCTATGAAATTTATAACAAAGAGAGGAAAAAGGAACAGTGCCTTCTATACCCAGTTTAAAAAAATTAATTAAAAAAATTATAAAAATTTTACAAAATCAGGGTGTAAACTCTCTATTGCTGAGAAATTTCAACCAAGACCCCCTGGAAAACTTTTTTGGTGTAATTAGAGCTCATGGTGTACGAAATGTAATGCCCAATACTATTAATTTTATAAACTCTTATAAAACTTTATTAATTAACAATTTAACTTCTCCTCATTCTATCGGAGAAAATTGTATGGATGATAAAACGAAACGCCTTCAGTCGTAAAAACGTTTTCAAAAAAAAGATTTTAAATGATAAATGAAAAAGATATTAACTTAGTTCACACTAGTAGTCCGTTAGCAATTTTTCGACAGATAAATAGAGGTGTGCAGCAAGAGGCCACTGCAGTGGTTGGGTAACACAGTCATTAAAGAAAATTTACAAAAATTGCAATATATGCAAAAACAATTTAGAAACAGATATCATTGGGAAATTTCATTCATTTATAAAAAACAAAGGAATACACAAAAGACAAAGCTGTGTTATCCAACCAAAAATTTATTTGAGTATTTTTGCCAGTTAGAAAATTTATGTAATGAGATTTTAAAAACGAGTGGGCAGAGAAGAAAAGTTTCAAATTACAGTAAAAGCTCCTTATTTACGCTTCCTTCATTCGCGTTTTTACTATTCGCGGATTAAAAAAATGCGACCCAATTCCTATATTCGCGGCTAAAGATTTCCTTATTCGCTTACTAATCGGTACATACATATTAATAAAAATGATTCCAATAGGTATCCAACCCAATATCTTTTGTAAATGCGTCGTCAAATGGACTAATAAAAAAGTAAATTATGTAGATCTTATTAGAACTATGCCTAAAGTATGTTGTTAAACGATATGGCGGCTTATGTCAAAGGCCGAACCAATACAGGTTCGGACATTTTTACTTCCCAACACGACGGGCTTTGCTTCAACCTATGGATCAAGGAATAATCCAGACCTTTAAGCTCTATTACATTAGATGAAACTTCAAAATCATATTGGATAATATGGAATGTGATCCTGATATGAATATTGTGGAATGCTGGAAGAAATTTGACATAGCAAAATGTATCGTAAACATAAAAGAGTTATTGGAAGAACTGAAGCCATACACATTGAAATCACGCTGGAAAAACTGTGACCTTCTCTGACTGCGGAAAATGACGACGAATCTGTACAAATTCAAAATTTGACTGCAGCAAACACAGCCGTAATTGCGAATGGAATAGGACGATATGGGTTTGAACAAATAGAATCACAGGCATTCCGGAGTTGCTTGAATCGCAACATGAAGATTTGACTGAAAACGACTTGAAGGAAATGTTAAACTCACAGCCCATTGAAGAAGAGGCTTCAACAATATATTTGTTATTTACTTTATCACCTAGGAACGTATCCCCTATAATTCCATATAAATTACCATTCCATATTCACGGTTTCTGTATTCGCGGCATATTTACGGAACATATACCCCGCGAATAAAGAGCTTGTACTGTATATTAAAATTATTGCCACAGTAAATTTACAGTTAGATTTTCTCACTTGCTCTCAGCATAAAGATAAATTAGCAAGTTTGTTAAACAAAAGTATAGATTTTTTTTTAGTAATAATTGTTGCAAATAAATAAATAGTATCATGTGTGGAAAGGCCACATTTGAGGACAAAGATGACGAATTTCAAAAACTTGGCTTATGATTACTTTGTTAAGCATAAGAAGAAACCACAAAATCAGTCTTAAAATGTAGTTTCTTAAAATTAAGCTCTGCGTCTAGTGAAAATAGCGCCAGTTTAAAAATACTATGTTGATTTTAAACAGTTTTAGACAGTTTTCGTCGTTTTTAGACAGTTTTATGATTCCTCGATACGAGATGAACCAAAACAGCAACAATAGTGGTGCACCACGCGGCAGAAGCCATCCCGGCGTTAACCGCCGAGCAGTCCGGGACGCGCAGCGCGCCTACAACCATTTTAATGAGCGCATGGAGCGCCAAAACTGGGCGTACGAGCCCGAACCTTATGACCCTGGTCGAGAGGTAAACCATCGACCAACGTAGCGGTCACAAGGCTTTAAGAACCGGAGTAAGCGGGAGGAAAACCCCCGCACTGGCTAGGAAGTCCGGCAAAGCACAAGTGAAGAACCTTTGCGGAATAAACCCCTTTATGATATTGGGACCCATTTCTTCTTTAATTCCTGAACAGGATTTATATTCTCAAAATTTTGAATTCGCCGGCTTCGTTCCATTGGTCAGCCAGACCTTTGAGAAACTGCATCCGCGTTTGCAAGATAGACTTCCACCATCCATGTTTATGTACGCGATGGCCACTCATTTGAATTTAGAAATAGTGGAGACGGCCCGGAAATCTGGCCAGAACGTCCTCAATATAAGGACGGATGTCAGAGAAATATTGCCTGACAACCAGGGCATTCCTCAGCCTATTGCTGACTACATACCTCACATCACTAATGTCATTACACCAGATGGCCGAGAAATAAAATGTAATCTTCCAGAGGTTGCCATTCCACAGGGACCTACAACTTAAAACAAGTAGCCCCAAGCGGCACTTTTGGCCAATTGAATGTTGAATCACATAATGTATATGAATGTTACATTTTACCGTATATTATTTCAGCAAGAGTAGCAGCTTCGGCGGCGAGAGATGACGAATACGATCCACTTCCACTGGACCTAATCGCTGGCAATCTAGGGCCAAATCGTAATCTGCTTGGTTACGAGCCAACAGACCCGTAAAATAACGGGGCGATGGCCCGTTTGGCTGGGATAGAATTCCCTAATGATGATACTCTTCAGGGGAGATTTAGATACTCCGCAAACCTTCAGATTAGAATTTATACCATGTTAGCGGAGATGAAAGATCGTTTCAAGATGCTCGAGTTGAGGCGCGAGCACAATGACCAGGCCCTTAACGTGGTACCAATAATTAAGAAGCGGGTAACTTCTGCAAACCTTACCTTTGTAGAAGCTGTAGGGCCAGTAAATGATTCCCAGACACCTTTGTATTCTCGGGCAGTTAATGTATTAAGCTACGGAGCACAGAGTAGCGCGGTTGCAAATCAAGCGAATATCGAAGGAGAATAGCCCTTTTTTTTACGGGGGGAAATCCCCATGGACTACCTCCACCTGGAGAAAGGCAGAGAGGCGTGCCGGACTCTTACCGGCTAAAACCAACCCGGTGTCTCCTCGCACGTGCGCGCGAGGCCGCGGGAATCCAAATTCTTCCGCAGCCCCACACTAGTGCTGGCCTGGTCTGTCCGGGCTTCGTCTCGTGCACGGGGTAGTGAGGTGTACAACTACCCCGTGCATCGCCTCAGAGGCGCGCGCGGACATCCACGCGCGCCTCCACCTCGGATCCATCGAATAGGCGGGGACTTTCCCAAGTCCCTCGCCCCTGAACCCATTCATGGGGTTTTCCGGCCAAAGGGCGTTGTCGTTGTTGAGTTCAACTCTCAGTACCCAGTCGTAGCCGATGTTCCACAAGAGCGGTCCCATGACCGATCCCTGCGGAACATCGCACGACATGACGCGCCGACCAGCGCCGTCACGTCCCCGATACGTAACGCATCTCTCCTCAAGGTAAGCCCCTATTGTGCGGCGGAGGTAGGGAGGTACGCGATGGTAATTCAGCGCCTCCCGAATACAATTCCAGGGTAGGGTGTTGAAGACGTTGGAGATGTCTAAAGACACCGCCAGCACCACTCCATCCCGGGACACTGTATTCTCCGTCAGGGTCCTCACGCGCGTAATAACGTCTATGGTGGAGCGAAAACCAAACTAGTTCTCGTCCAGGTCCGGCCTCTTTCTGCACAAGTGGCTGACGAGGCGATCTGCGATGATACGCTCAAGAAGTTTGCCCGCCTCGTCGAGCAGCACTATGGGCCGGTAAGAGGACGGTGAGTCCGTGGGGCGCCCTTCCTTCCTGAGCAGGACCAGCCTCCTCTCCTTCCACACACTGGGAAACTGACCCTGCTCGAGACATGCCGTGAAGAGCCCCCTGAGCTGGGGCTCTAGCTCCTTCAGAGCCAGGACGAGAGCTCGACCAAGAACTCCGTCCGGTCCGGGCACTGCGTTCTTAGCCCGGAGTCGCGACACGGCCACTCTCGTCTCTGCTTGCGTCACCTCAGGGACATCGGTGCTCTCCTCTTCTGGAGAGTCTGTGGCTGAAGGCGAAGCCATCGCCGGGGGAACGTGTCCCACTCGCTCAGTGAAAAGAGCCGATACCACCGCCTCTAGCAACTGGGGTTGCATGCTTTGCGTTAGTTGAGGCGCCCAGAGACGCAACTTGCCCCGTACCCAACGGTAGGGGCGCCCCCGCGAATCCCGATCTAGGGACCCCAGCAGTTCCTCCCAGGCACGCGACTTTGAGTTGCCGATGGCTAGCCACAGAGTCTCCTTAGACGCGCGGTACACCTCATACAGCGCGTCCTCCTCGGCGCAATCCCGTCAACGCCGTCTCCGGTATCGTGTGTACCGGCGACGAGCCGCAACGCACGCTGTGCGCAATTGCGCGATCTCGGCAGTCCACCAGTACACCTGGCTCCTTGCGGACCGTTGGCGGACACGGGGCATGGACGCGTCGCAGATTTGCGTCATCGCCCCGCGAAACTACAGCGCCACCGCTTCGACGTCGGCAGGGCCGTCCGTCGTAGACTCCCAGATCCAGGACTAGACTAAGGCAGCTTCCTCGAGTAGTTCCTTGTCGATGCGCTTAAGCGACAAAACATTATCTTTAAAAAGTATGACTCATATTAATGTACTTCTTATTAAAATAAAGATTTTAAAGGAAACTTTACGATTTCCTTTATTACGATTTTTTAATATGAAAATTACCGCCAGACACCCAGTAGTTAAAAGAAATTAATTCTAAATTTACCGCCAAATGGAATTGTAGTGACTCAATCCGAAAAGGCACCACGAGTGCATTCCTTAAATGTGAAATGCAAAACTGCCTACAAGCGCAATTTATTGTTTTTTCTTTATTTAATCGTAATTTGTATTTAATCGACTGCCATCTAAATAGAATATATATGGAATTTGGTGAAACAAACGGCGGACAAAAACATCAACAAGTCAGAGAAGCAAATTGAAAAACTGACAAGAGATGCTATAGATTTGATAACGCCTTCAGATTGTAAAAAAGAAGTTAATCACGTAGAAAGGCTCGAGCAACAATACTAGGATAGCGACCATCTCGAATACCTGAATCAACGGAAACTAATAATATCCCTTGGACGAGAAGATAGTTCGGATTCGGATAAATATACAGGTTGTGGCGTAATGAATGTATATCTTTTACTAAACATAAAACATATTTTTCTGAACCGCCACAACGTCCACTACTCGCAGGTACCAAATTATCCATTCATTACGCCACATCCTGTATGAGCAAGAGTGAAAGCAAAACCAAGTTCGGCACCGTACCAATAAATCATAATGATGATGATGATGATTATGAATGCCTATAATTGATTGTCATCACTACGATCATTGTACGATTTATATGTATATTACGTTATAGGTATGATTTATATGTAAGTACTATTGTTTTAAATTAAAATAAGTACTTAAGAAATAGTGTATTTTATTTTCAATCTCATCTTGGAATTATTTGTACAGTTGCAGTTTCAACATATACTTATTACAAACAAACATTATGGTGTTTAAGGTTCCTGAATATTTTCCATTGATCTTTTTTTGCATACTATACCCAAGTATACGAGTGCCGTCATCCGTGCCAAGTGCAAACTTAACTCAACCGTGTTATACTCATAAACATTTTATGTTGATAGTTTAAGAAATAACTCTTAACTGTAAATCGGTATAGTATATTACGCCACTAAGGAGGAATGTATCACATTGCAACCCGCGTGGTATTGTTGCGTGATAACAACGCGGGTTGCGATGTCATACTTTCCTCCCGTTGTGCGTGTACTATTTTTTGTCAGACCAGGATCGAAAGATTGATTTAAATTCAATATAATATTATTCTCAAACTCAGGTTAGGAATATTAGTACGCATGCTTTAGTTTTTGTATTTAGAAATGTATATGTATATATTTTGTTCTTTAAATATCTATAAAAATATTTTTTAATAATTTATTTTTCTTTATCAAAAAAGAAAAAATATATTTATAAAATTAATTAAATAAAAAAATTAAGCATTTTATTTTTTGTTTCTTTTCTGTGCACTTTTTTCACTTTAGTATAATATATTGTCTGCATTACGTAACTAAGCAACAAGTCGTTCATTCATTTGTTATAAACAATAAAATTCATATGTTATAAACAAATGAATGAACAAATAACAATCAACTCATTTGTAATCGAAGGTAATTACCTTAAATTTTTAAATTATATTCGTTAACGCCTCGTCTGTGTATACTATGTAGTCGCGTCTTGACGTGGCCAATTCACGAGTGTTTAAAGCTCATAAAACAAAAAAGTTTCTTGAGCCTACCATAGCTGGCAGCACTATCTCCAGTGTGACCATATGTGGCAGGTTCCTGCCATTTTGGCAGGATTAGCCTCTTATTTCACCCTCTGACATGAGTGGTTGACGTTTTATAAAACCTGGCAGTATTTGGCAGTATTGGGGTATTAAAAAAAGGTTTCATTATGGCAACTTAAAATGACGAAAATGGCAACCCGGGATACTACTAGATTGTTTGTATCACATGCAATAAACAACTTTAAAAAAGGTTGTGTATAAAGTTGATAATCTTAAGACGAATTAACACGAGTTAGTACTTTAGTTTGGTATCGCATTAGATATCATAGCAATAACATCTTGTTAATAATATTTCGTGGAAGATAGTAATTATAGGTTGCGGCGATGAAGCGAAAATATGAAAATGCGTATTGAGCGAAGAGGGAGCAAGATCTTTTACTTTCATCGTGGATCTCCAAAGCTTAAAACGATCCAGACTGCAACTGCAAATTGGCACCCCGGCTGTTCGTTTCAAAGGAGCATGCCGCTACTAGTAAACATCAAAAAAATATGAGTGGATTCCACATCCGAAAAAATATTCTCTCAAGTAAATTTAATTAAGACAAAAACACGAAACAAATTTATTTAACCAGATGGAAGTTAGCGTAGAACATTCTTTTTTTTTAACTAAACTGTATGCCAATTAATTGCTCCATAAATGCTCCAGTAGAATCCGAAATTGCTCCACCTCTATTGTTGTTAGTTAATTTATAATTAATTTTTAAAAAATTTAGGTATCGAAAATTTAATTTTGCTATAAAATATAAAATATCTACTTTTTAAAATTAAAGTGTGTGCCAATTAATTGCTCCATAAATGCTCCAGCATAATCTGAAATTGCTCCACCTCTATTGTTATTAGTTAATTTCTAATTATTATTTTTTTTAATTTAGGTATCGAAAATTTAATTTTGCTATAAAATATCTACTTTTAAAAATTAAACTGTATAACAATTCATTGCTCCTTAAATGCTTCAGCAGAATCTGAAATTGCTCCACCTCTATTGTTATTACTTAATTTATAATTATTTAAAAAAAAATATGTATCGAAAATTTAATTTTGCTATAAAACATAAAATATGTTTTTTATAAAATTAAACTGCATGACAATTAATTGCTCCTTAAATTCTCCAGTAGAATCCGAAAATTTTCCGACTACTGCTATTAGTTAATTTATAATTAATTTTGACATAGAGTGATCCTATTTGAGTAATAGCGCCATCATCAATAGAATATAGTAACATTCTATAGTTAAAGTCATGTTATCGAACGAAAATTGATTGACTCTCAAGGTGGTACGTAGAATAGATGCCTAATCGCATAAAACAAAAAAAGTACTGATGGGTGAGTTTTGAAATTATGGATTCTTATGAATGGATTAGACAACCATGTTAATAATATTTTTGTGTTTATGCCATCTAGAGTCTTTTCTACGTACCACCTTGAGAGTCAATCAATTTTTGTTCGATAAAATGACTTTAACTATAGAATGTTACTATATTCTATTGATGATGGCGCTATTACTCAAATAGGATCACTCTATGTCAAAATTAATCATAAATTAACTAATAGCAAAAGACAAAAATTACGAATTCTGCTGGAGCATTAAGGAGCAATCAATTGGCATAAAGTTTAATTAAAAAAAATTATATTTTGTGTTTAATAGCAAAATTAAATTTTCAACACTTAAATGTTTTAAAAATTATTTATGAATTAATTAATAGCAATAGAGGTAAAGCAATTTCGGATTCTGCTGAAGCATTTAAGGAGCAATCAATTGGCATAAAGTTTAATTAAAAAAAAAAGATATTTTATGTTTTATAGCAAAATTAAATTTTCGATACATAATTTGTTTTAAAGTGTATTATAAATTAACTAATAATAATATAGGTGGAACAATTTCGGATTCTGCTGGAGCATTTAAGGAGCAATCAATTGGCATACGGTTTTATTTTAAAAAGTAGATATTTTATATTTTATTTTATATCAAGATAAAATTTTTGATACTTAAATGTTTTAAAAATTATTTATAAATCAACTAATGGCAATAGAGATAAAGCAATTTCGGATTCTGCTGAAGCATTTAAGGAGCAATCAATTGGCATACAGTTTAATTAAAAAAAAATGATATTTTATGGTTTATAGCAAAATTAAATTTTGCGATACTTAATTTATTTTAAAATTAATTATAAATTAACTAATGACAATATAGGCGGAACAATTACAGATTCTGCTGGAGCATTTAAGGAGCAATCAATTGGCATACTGTTTAATTTTAAAAGGTAGATATTTTATATTTTATAGCAAAATTAAATTTGCGATACTCAAATTTTTAAAAATTAATTTTAAATTAAATAATAACAACAGAGGTGGAGCAGTTTCAGATTCTGCTGGAGCATTTAAGGAGCAATTAATTGGCATAAAGTTTAATTAAAAAAAATTATATTTTATGTTTAATAGCAAAATTAAATTTTCAACACTTAAATGTTTTAAAAATTATTTATGAATTAATTAATAGCAATAGAGGTAAAGCAATTTCGTATTCTGATGAAGCATTTAAGGAGCAATCAATTGGCATAAAGTTTAATTTAAAAAAAAGATATTTTATGTTTTATAGCAAAATTAAATTTTCGATACTTAAATTCCTTAAAAATTAATTTTAAATTAACTAATAACAACAGAGGTGGAGCAATTTCAGATTCTGCTGGAGCATTTAAGGAGGAATTAATTGGCATACGGTTTGATTTTAAAAAGTAGATAATTTATATTTTATAATAAAATTAAATTTTCGATACCTAAATTTAAAAAAATAATTATATATTAACTAATAACAATAGAGGTGAAGCAATTTCGGATTCTGCTGGAGCATTTATGGAGCAATTAATTTGCGTACACTTTAATTTTAAAAAGTAGATATTTTATATTTTATAGCAAAATTAAATTTTCGATACTCAAATTTTTTAAAAATTAATTATTAATTAACTAATAACAATAGAGGTGGAGCAATTTCGGTTTCTGCTGGAGCATTTATGGAGCAATTAATTGGCATAGAGTTTAATTAAAAAAAATAATGTTCTACGCTAACTTCCATCTGGTATTTATTTATAAATAAATATTTACTGTCTATCTTGTACGTTAAACATGGCATTGGTGAGCATGGCGATTGCATTGCATTCAAACCAACGAAATATGTTTAATTTTAATTTAAAAAAATATAGCATTTATATGTGTATTTTAACTTTTCTTAGTTTCATACAATGGTATATAAAGTTGGCAGTATTTAGGCATTTTTCACTACAGACTTTGGCAGTATTTGGCAGGTTTTTAACCAAAGTGAGGCAGGATCTGTACTTTAAAGATGGTCACCCTGACTATCTCTAGTTCTTTAGTATAGTACGCGTCACGTAAAAAGAACGCTGGCGGTCAAGCTGCGCATAAGCGATTTATCGGTCTACTTGGTGGTATGAGGTAGGGCGCGGGGCGGGTGAGCCACGCGCCGCATGTTTACCGATGCGCTATTGGTTCATCAGTTGAGCTTTGCTTCCCGCGTATATCCACGTTACGTTCCTTTTAAAAATACCATCGCGCACAAAAGTTTTAAATTACGAAATGGTTTTACATAGAGAAGTGAGAAAAATGATTTATGACGTATACTGTTTTATGAAGAGGGAAGCTGATAATAATGTAGTTAATAATTTAAAACAATGTATGAAACGGACCACAGAGGCAACAAAATGTTCCGAGTCGACAGTGAGACGAATAGTAAAGGGTTCAAAAGATTCGGAATTTCTTACTGTTTTCCGAACTCCCGGCAAAAATAAAAGAAAAAAAACAAAACCAATAACAGACATTGACAGCTTTGACCAGGGTGTTATAAAAAGAATGATCCATAATTTTCACGTTACTGAAAAAGAATTGCCTACCATAGGCAAGTTGCAAAGGAAGTTACAGGATGACATACATTTCCAAGGATCTGCAGCAAGTCTCAGGCGAGTATTGAAAAACTTGGGTTTTAAATGGAAAAAAACGGAAACCAATAGAAAAATCTTAATTGAGCAGTCACAAATTCGATTTCAAAGAATTGAATATCTGAGAAAGATTAAAAAAATATAGAGAGGAAGTAAGACCTATCATTTACACTGACGAATCATACGTCGATAATTCCCATGCGTCTCACCATGCTTGGACAGACGGTTCCACCAAGGGCATTAAAAAACCTGTATCTAAAGGTAGCCGCTTAGTCATAGTGCATGCGGGTGGCGATGCAGGTTTTGTGCCGAATGCTTTACTGACGTTTAAAGCCGGTACAAAAAGCGGCGACTACCATGACAATATGAATTCTGAAAATTACGAGCGGTGGCTCCGTACTCAACTGATACCAAATTTACCGCCTAATTCAGTCGTGGTAGTCGATAATGCATCGTACCACAATAAACAACTCGATGCTGCACCAACGTCCAATTCAAAGAAAGCAGACATGCAAACCTGGCTTCGTCAAAAAGGTATTGAATTTGAAGAGACCATGCTAAAGCCGGAGTTGTACAACTTAATAAAATAATGCAAAGATAAATTTAAGAAATTTAATATCGATGCTATTTTGAACGAAGCAGGACATTCTGTACTTCGTTTGCCCCCATATCACCCGGACCTGAATCCTATTGAAATGGCCTGGTCCCAAATAAAAAGTTATGTTGCCTGTAAAAATGTAACTTGGAACCTGACACGTATAACTGAGTTGATTCATGAAAAAGTAAATTTAATTGGAGCAACAGAATGGGGGAAGCTATGCACGAAGGTAAAAGAAATAGAGGCTGATTACTGTAAAAGCGATCATGTGGTGGACATGATGACAGAAACATTTGCTATCCACATAGGGGATCATGATTCCGACTCAGATGAGGATGGAAGCTCGAGTGACGACAGCGACGACGATGAAATGGCCACTTCTAGCACCAACACCGCGTCCTCATCTGGTTTTCACGTCACGCATGATGACTTAATGGAAGGAGTTTCAACATTACTTTAATTTTATTTCGATTAAACATTCTATAATACATAATTCAAACATGTTTTTAATTCATTTTATTGATATTTTATCTAATATATTTTTCAATGTTATAACTAATAAGAAGAACAAATATATAGGTACGAAGCCACGACCCGCGAGCGAAAGCCTAGTTAAAAAATAAATTAATAGGCACATAACTTTCGTGCGAGACTGTACCCATGCGCAAACACACTCCCACCACTTTCTTCCAGCGTTCTTTTTACGTGACGCGTGTTATAATTGTGTTTTTTCGTGCCACAACGACGAGTAGTATTCCGCCATTTTGTGTTAACTAAAAATAGTTAAAAATTCTGTTATACACAATGGCAAAGAAAAGAATATTGTTAGAAAAGCTCATTAATCTTTTGGGAGATTCGGACGATTTTATTTACATTTCTTATTTTTCCAGATTGTTTTGTTTTTACCGTTTTCACTAAAAGGCTAAAAGCGTCATCAAAAGTTTTATGACTATCGGAAAATAAATAAATCTCGATGAAACTTGCGGTACCACGAGCGGGTACACGAGTTATTTAATTGTTGTCATATTTACCAGTGTTTGGCGATAGAACGAGCGTCTATACATAAACATGGTACCAACAATGTCGACAATTTATGAGATCACATAATATAACCCCTGTTTTGTGTTTTGCGATAGAACGAGCGTCTATACATAAACACAGTAAAAAAACTAATTTTCTTGCGGTGCCACGAGCGGGTACACGAGAATATTCCTAAAATATAAGGGGCCTTTCTTTTGCAGAAAAACATTAAAATTTGTACTTAATTTTGGTTAAGGAAAAGATGTTTTTTAATATAGCCTGTCATAAGTCCTTTTCTCACAACATCACAACTTTTCAGTTGACAAACCACGGAAAAGACGGGTGATCGACAGTGACTCTGACACTGAAAACGAAAGCCAAACGAAGAGAAAAAGAATAATTGTTCCAAGTGATAGTGAGGAAGAAAATAATGAAAGAATGTCCTCAAATGTTCTGCAACTCTTAGGGGAAGAACCAAAATATGAAAATATCTTGGAAATCCATATAGATGTCGCAAACATTTGGAATAACATTGTCACTAATGGCTTAGATAAAGAAAGTAAAGACAAAATTAATAAAAAGATACCTACCCTAAAAAACTGTGATGTAACTGCACCAAATCTTAACTCGGAAATCTTGGCAACGTTATCAGCCTGTGCAAAAACTAGAGATGAGAGACTTAGGGAAAAACAGAATCAAATTAGTTACATTATAGCAAATTTGAACTGTGTCTTAAAATCATTGCTTGTCAAAAATGATTCTAATAAAGAAGAAATAGAAAAAATTAGTGATAGCCTCCGTCTCCTTTGTGACCTTCAATTCATGGAGTCAGAAACCCGAAGGGCCGTGATATTACCAGGGCTCAGTAAAAGTATTAAAAACAGCTTGGAAAAATGTAAAGCATCAGATGGTTTGCTCTTTGGTAAAAATCTTTCTGAAACTATAAAAGAAAGTAAAAGTATTGAACGCTCTTCAAGAGGATTGAAGAAAGCTTCAGAAAAGCCTAATGCCCCTATTAACAATCCTTTAAACTCCTGGGGCCCGTCCACATCATCGAAGAGGAAACCACATCAGGGCGGGCAATACCAGCTTTACCATCCTCACCATTCTTCTCAGAGAGTTCATCACTCTGCAATGACACAAGCTCGAAACCGGCCAATGCGAGGCAAACCAAGGCAGTGGAACAGGAAAAAAGATTAGAGGTATGCAGTGCAGCAAAGTTACCATTGTTTTTTAATAATTGGCTAAGTATTTGCAAAAGCTATACCATTTTAGGGTGGGTTAAAGATGGTTATAAAATACCTCTATTACATCATGTAAATCAATCTAACCCCCCCTTAAATAACTCCTTTAATAGGTCAGAAATTACTATTATTAAAAAATGTATAAAACATTTGATGAATATAGGTGCTGTAAAAATATGCACTCCTATTAAAGAACAATATCTTTCAAAAATCTTTGTAGTTTCTAAACCAGATGGATCTTATCGTTTTATTTTAAATCTGAAATCTTTTAATAAACATGTTCAATACAATTCTTATATGGCAAATATTGATTTGAAAGATGCATATTTTTGTTTACCAATACACAGCACTTCTCGTAAGTTCTTGAGGTTTTATTTTAACAACAAATTATATGAATTTCAAGTGCTTCCTTTTGGACTGTCGTCAGCTCCTTATGTTTTTACCAAATTAATAAAACCCATTGTTACATACCTAAGAAAACAAGGTTTTTCATCGGTTAATTATTTAGATGATTTTTTATGTATTGAAAATTCATTTGAGAAGTGTGAACAAAACGTCAAAGCCACCTGTAAATTACTGGAATCTTTAGGTTTTATTATTAAATATAATAAAAGTAAACTCATACCAGAGAAAAATTGCAAATTCCTTGGCTTTATACTAGATTCAGAAAACTATGTGTTGGGTATACCAGAAGACATGATGAAGAAATGATCTTTATAAAAAACTAAATACATTTTGTAAAGCTAAGACATGTACTATACGTTGTTTTGCTTCTTTGATAGGTAGCTTAATTGCAGTGTGTCCTGCCATTCCTTATGCCATGTTGTACACAAAAAGACTAGAACGTTTTAAATTTTTGGCCCTTCAGGCAAATAAGGGAAATTATGATAGCAAATTGGTTTTACAAAGTGACATCATAGAAGATTTTACTTGGTGGAAAAATCATATACACATATCCACAAATCCCATTAGAGAGGCTAAGTATAAAAAGGAAATATTTACCGATGCCTCCTTAACAGGATGGGAGGTGGTCTGCAATAATGAAAAGCTTCATGGTTATTGGAATAACAAGGATAAAAAGCATCATATAAACTATTTAGAGCTTAAAGCTATATATTTTGCCTTACATTGTTTGTGTAAAGACCTAAGAAATTGTCAAATTTTGTTACGCTGTGATAACACCACAGCAATTTCTTATATAAATCGAATGGGTGGGATACAATACCCACATTTAAATAACTTAGCTAGAAAAATTTGGCAGTTTTGTGAAGATAAAAATATATTCATTTTTGCATCATATATCACTTCCACAGAAAATTATCTTGCAGATAGAGAATCTAGGAAAATAAATGAAAGCACCGAATGGGAACTTCATGCCCATGCATATAAAGAAATTATTGCTAGACTAGGTTCTCCGTGTATAGATCTTTTTGCATCAAGAATAAATACAAAATGTAAATTGTTTGTGTCATGGCATATGGAACCAAAATGTTGGGCTGTTGATGCATTTACCATTTCATGGAAAAATCTATATTTTTATGCATTTCAACCTTTTTCTCTCATATTAAAATGCTTAAGAAAAATAGAAGATGACAATGCAATAGGAATCATAGTGGTTCCGAACTGGCCATCGCAACCTTGGTTTCCATTGTTTAAATCCATGGTTAAATCAGAAATGATCTTTTTTCATCCTTACAAATAATTATTTATTATCTCCTTTCAGGAGCTGTCATCCACTTCACCAGAACCTTACATTAGTTGCAGCCATTGTATCAAAAACATGTATTTAAAGAAAGGCTATTCTGAAAAGACTATTTCTATTATAATAAATTCCTTATCTAAAAACACTTTAAAACAATATGATTCCTCTCTAAGACAGTGGTGGAATTTTTGCCAAAATAATATTAAAGATCCATATCAAAAGGATATACCAAGTATTTTATCGTTTCTTACTGAAAGATTTGAAAGTGGAAGTGCTTATGGTACCATTAATTCTGTTAGATCCGCATTATCACTGTTATTTAATTGTGATTTGGGTAATCATAAAGACATAAAGAGGTTTTTTGCTGGATTATACAAAATAAGACCAAACAAACCAAAATATGAAGAAACGTGGGATCCAGCCCAAGTCTTAGAATATTTAGCCAATTTTTATCCCAATATTAATTTATCTTTAGAAGTATTAACAAAAAAGTTGGTCATGTTATTAATGTTAGTTACTGCTCAGAGACTGCAAACTATGGTTTTAATTAAAATAGAAAATATCAAAATTGAATCATCCGCTGTAAAAATTAGAATCCCAGATTTGACTAAAACGTCAAGAAAAAATAAATTTCAACCATTACTCCATATACCTTTTTTCAAAGATAATGTATGTATATGTCCAGCACAAACTTTAATAGACTATTTACAAAGAACGATTGAACTTCGTCAGTCTGTTCAAAACTTGTTTATAAATTTTAAAAAACCTCACAATTCAGCATCAACACATACTTTAGCTAGATGGATCAACGATATTTTGTCAAAATCTGGCATAGATACCTCATTATTTACCGCTCATAGTACTAGACATGCCTCAACATCTTTAGCAAATCGCAGTGGTATTAATATTGACCATATCAGAAAAACTGCCGGTTGGACTAATAGATCTAGCACATTTGCAAAATTTTATAATAAGCCTATAATTGATCAAAATAATTTTAGTAATTGTATACTAGCTAGTATAAATAAGTAAAATGTTACTTTAAACCTTAGTTTTATCAACACTGATTTTTTGTTTTGTCTGTTATATTTCATTAAATAATTAAACAAATTACCGCAATCTCATTCTTTAAACATCTACATAGTAAACAGACGAGGCGTTAACGAATATAATTAAGTGATCAAAGTAACTTACCTGTAAGTGAACTTCGATCATAATTATATGAAGTTAACGCCTCGTCTGTAGGGTAGCGGTGTGCGACTCGAGTTATTTGACTCGAGTAACTCGAATCAAACCTTAAACGAGTCTACTCGAGTTCAGTTTTAAGCAACTCGAATCAACTCGGTCGTCCGAACGCAAACCGGACGTTAAGCTGAGAACAAATTATCGGACGCGTCCGTCAGCCGCGGCTGACAGTCGCGGCTTAGCGGTGTGCACGGTAGTTAAGACGGCGTCTTCGGACGCCTCACTTCAGTCATTCTATAAAGGTGTTTCAATCGAAAAACACGACAAGCAGCGACAGCGAGGACGAATTTATAGAGCTAGCGGCAGCTGCCTTATGTTGTCCTCAAAAAAAAGTGAAAAGGAGTGTTTGGGTCCACAATATTAATGTAAAACGACTCGAGTATGATGAATTTCATACATTGTATCCAGACTTACAAAAATATAATAAACGTTACAAAATGTACTTAAGAATTAATGAAAACCAATTTAATTTTCTGCTTAGTCTGATTGAAAATTATGTTTAATTCAGCAGCAATTTGCTCCCACACTTCCTGTTTTAAAGTAGCATTTATGTGGCCACGAACACATTCAATTAAATTTTCTTCGTCTGACATGTCGCGAGCGCGGTCGGTTCGTTTGTGACGCTCGAAACGTCCGCGGACGCGTCCCGTGGCCTGTGCACACCGTCCGAGGACGCACAAATATCCAGCCGGCTAGATTCTGTTCGGACGTCTGAACGCTCAAGGACGACCCAAGGGCACGTCCGCGGCTTACGACCGATAGTTTGCACAGTGTAGAATTAAATGTACTGGCTAGATTCAAATAAGCTGCGTCTGTCAGTCGCGGCTGACGGACGCGTCCGATAATTTGTTCTCAGCTTTATACGCGGTGTTCCGAGTTACACACGCGAGTTGTTCCGAGTTACACACGCGGCTCGCGCGCGCGTTTCGTTAGGCGTTGCAACTCGCATCAACTCGAGTTGAGTGAATTATTATTTATTATGTTACGATACACACGCGCGCGCGCCGTTCGTAAGGTGTTGCATCGTACTCGTATCGACTCGAATAGATTATAGAACTCGGGTTGAGTCGGGCTCGCTCGGCCAGGATCGGAACGGAAACGGAATTGCGCGAATGAAAAACTGCGTTGAATGTTTATTTTGATTGACATTTTTTTTTCTTTTATATTTATTTCGTTTATTTTATTTATAACTACTACTATTTATAACTATTTATAACTATAACTTGCTATAATATAAATTAAGCAATTATTTAAAAACTAAACCATTGACATTTTGTTGTTTAATTTTATTAGTTGATTGACCGTTAGCGATCCGCTCGTGACCGGACTTTTTTGTTTTGTTTTGTGTTTTGTTCGTAATGGCGCCGAATAAAAGAAGTGTCGTTTGCAGTGTTGCCGATTTGTGGGGAATTCCCCAAACTGCGGGGAATGTCAAGTTGAACGGGGATTTTTTGGGGACTGGCATTATTCGGGGAAAATGTGGGGATTTTAACATCTTACTACTTAACTACTTTTGCGAGAATTCCAAACATTTTAAATATTTTTTTAGTTTAGATACTTATGGATAACGGACGAGTCAATACTCTTCATTGCGCCATATTTAAATTTCGGCATCTTTATTCTTTTGCCAATCGTAAAATTGTTTTGTGTCTTTTAATGTTTTTAGGTTTTATACATTTCCTTCTACAGATTTGGTGTTTATTCCGGATACATTAAAAATACTCTGACGACATCTAGTGGCTATTGTGAATATTAATATAGAATTTTCATGGACTTATATAGTTTATGGTTCAGTTTCTTTTTTTATCTGTAGCAGTATATTCCATTAAAAGGCTACTTAACAGAAGCAGTCTTCTCAGATTCGTCGAAGACTACCGAAGAAATGCTGATTACAATGAACAACCAATTCACTGTGGTATATTTGGAATTTATGTCTTACGTACTTGGACTGGTAACAAAATATAATGTCTTATTTCAATCAGAAAAACCCCTTCTTCACAAATTGAAACCAGAAGTCGAAAACCTTTTGAAAACATTGTCTTCAAATTTCATGAAAATTAGCTATATCAAGTCCTGTGCTAATATTTTAAACGCAGACTTAAAAAATCCAACTATTTACTAAGTTTAAATGTAATATATATTGGATCAAAGGCTGGAGAAAGTATGGAAAATTTAAAAAATGATGAAAATTTACCTCGTGCTGCTATTTCAGATTTCTATAGAACCTGCCAGGAGTTTTATATTAAATTGACATCAGACATTACCCAGCGATTTGATTTCGGGGATGTTTTATTTTCTATTATATCTGCTGTAAATCCATCAGAAGCTAAACAGTTTTTGTGTTTTATAAATTTGTGACCGCAAAAAAATTGGATGACGAGTGACGAACTCACGCATTGTTAAATTTTGATCAACATGGGCTTGAAATATCATGGAGATAACATCGAAGCCGAAAGTTACTGGGGTAAAATGTCGTCTTAAAAATGATGCGGGAGAATACATGTTTCCAAACATAAAAATTGTTACGTCTTTGTTGCTCATACTGCCATTGAACATTGTCATACTCAAACGCATCGGTTGAAAGAAAATTTAGTGCGCTTTGAAAACATAAAACTGCAATCGGCTAAATACAGATACTGTAGTATCTTTAATGGCAACAAGAGAGGGGATAAAAAATTAGGCAGCAGTGTCAAGCTTAACAATCCTTCGATCAAAATACTTACATCAAACGTATGAAAAAAGTTTAAAAATAAATATTATTTAAATAGTTAAAACTTGTTTCATTGTTTAAAATAATATTGTGGGGAATTTGTGGGGAATCAGCAGATTTTTGTCCCCAAATTTGGGGAATTTAATTCGGATTTTTGGGGAATTACATACATTGGCATTGGCAACCTTGGTCGTTTGGCAATTCTTTGATAAAAATAAAGATAATAACAAAGTTAAATGCAAATTGTATTCATCTGTATATAAAGACGTAGGAAATACTACAACATTGGTGAAACATATAAGGAAAAGACATTTAGTTCAGTACAGTGAAGCGATTGGACAAAATTTACCCAGGGAACTAAATGAAAATGTACCTGAACAGATTTGTACTAATTCTTTAATTAGCGGAGCAGAAGCCGGTCAAATTCAAAACGATATCATTTTGCCGCCATCACAGATACGAAATGTCACAGAGCCCAACGAACCCCTCCGAAGCGCCCAAAACAAATGCGTTTAATTGCTCCTACTAAAATCAACCAAAAAGTAGGAGATGATGCGCTATTAGATTTGATTGTTTTAGATATGCAGCCACTACAAATAGTTGAAAACGAAGGTTTTAAAAAGTATTCGCTAAGATTAAATCCGGATTATGTGTTGCCATCACGAAAAAAGTTGACCCAAATGCTGGAAGATAAATACAAAATATGCCGTTCAGAAGTTATTGGCAAATTACAAAGTGTGGAACATATAGCTCTGACAACTGATATATGGAGTTCAGACAGTCAAAAGAGCTTCATATGTGTAACTGCACATTTTATAAATAATTCAAAACTGCACTCTATGGTAGTGTCGACGACTGAGCTCTCCCAACATCACACTGCATTAAATATTGCAAATGCATTGCGGACTACATTAACAGAGTGGGAGATATACGATAAAGTAGTTACGATTGTAACTGATAATGCTTCGAGCATGAAAAAAGCAGTCAAGGATTATTTACAAAAAAGGAACCATTTCTGTGTCGCACACACACTAAATCTTGCCGTTAAAGACTGCATTAGCAAAGATAGTGAGAGTGAGACGGACCATAATAGACATTTAAAAAATGCTGCAGTGCTGGATATTGTTTCAAAAAGTCGTGCAATAGTAACCCACTTTAAACAGAGTATTAAATCATCTAATACACTTAGAGACATGCAGAGCCAAATGAACTTAGAGATAATTAAACTAAAACAAGACGTACAAACAAGGTGAAACTCTACTTTCTATATGTTTGAAAGATTGTTAAAAGTCAAACCTCCTCTATCCGCTACTTTATCACTTATTGACTCACCTCCGCCAAACTTAAATTCAACTGAATGGCAGATTCTCGAAGATTGTGTGGCTCTTTTACAACCAGTGGAAAAAATCAGCACCGTATTATCTGGGGAGTCTTACCCGACGCAGTCTATCATTATTCCCCTAGTAAGAGGATTACAGAGTGCTATAATAAAGAAGAGACCAAGCACTGAACCTGGAAATCACTTACAGAGGTCATTATTGGAAATTATAGACAAAAGACTAGGTGTTTATGAATCGAATCGGACTGCAGCAAAGGCGACCATTCTAGACCCTCGATTTAAAAAAAATGCATTTGGGACCATTAGTACTGCAGAAAATGCAGTTAAATATGTATTAGAGGAACTGGTTCAATGTCAGCCAGTTCAGGGGCAAACATCAGAACGAGCCATTGCTTCGACCTCTGAAGTTTCCATTTCAAATAAGGCCGATGACTCGGATATATGGGAAGACTTTGACAGGAAAATAAGTGAAACTGTCATGCATCAGACTCCAATCTCTTCTGCTTCCATTGTTTTAAGACAATATCTAGATCTGCCATATCTAGACAGAAAGCAAAACCCAATACATTTTTGGAAGCAAAGGGAAAATGTATATCCAACCCTATGCCGGATGGCATATAAATATTTATGCATTCCCGCTACCTCAGTGCCGTCGGAACGACTTTTTTCAAAGGCTGGTTTACTTACGAATCAAAGAAGGAACAGACTCATGCCAAAAAAAGTTGACCAAATATTATTTTTAAATTCTTTCTGTACCGAAAAGAGGACGTATTGAAGTGATATTATGTTATTTTTTTTTATCTTCCTACTTATATTAATATACATCTTATTTCAATGTTATTGAAATATATTTTTCCTATGTTATGTGATGATTTTATAAATAGGTATTAGAGGAAAACAGAGTTATTTTGTTCTAAGGAAAGACTTTTTTTGAAATTTTAATTTTGTTTTGTTGTTGTAATTGAGATTTTTAAACATTGCTAGTCTTAGTTTTTACTATATGCATAAAAGTATTATATAACAACATTATGTTCCTAGTTTAATAACTGTGTTAAAATACTGTAATATTTATTAGTTTAAGGATTTTTTAAACACTGAAAAGTAAATGCCATTAATATCTCTAAGTGTACTTTAATAAATAAATATTTTTGATTGCAAATACCTGCTATACTTCTTTCGTACATATATGATAATATATGCAGTCGATTGCTAATCGACTTAATCGAGTACAAACAGTTTCGTGTTGCGAATCGACTCGAGCAGCCATATCATAATATCACAATTGATGTCTCCGTGGCGCAGTTGCCAAGGTATCGGCTATCGGCTTCGGCGTCGGGGGTCATGGGTTCGATTCCGACACGGGACAACTATTTGTGTAACCCACAGATAGCTGTTCGGTATTTGGGTGTTTGTCCGCGTGAAATTTATGTTTATAAAACGTCATTACAACACAGGATAATGTTATTCTAAAGTAAGGCAATGTTTTAAAAAAAATAACATCATTATTATAACTATCAGTCTCGAACTCGAGCCTACTCGTGGTCCCCGAGTCGGCCAAGTCGCCTCTCTTTCCCTACAGCAGACATCGATTCGAGTCAACTCGAGTTACGATTCGAGTCAGTAGCCATATGAACTCGAGCAACTCGAGTCAAAAAAAATCCAACTCTTCACATCAGTACTGTAGGGATGGCGATCTGAAATCGATTAATCGAAGAATCGATTTTTGGAACCTACAAGATCGATTTTTTAAATCGATATGTAGTACTGAATCGATTCGGTGAATCGATATTTCACCCTTGAAAATCGACATTCGATTTTTTTGGTATAAACCATAAAACTATTTACAATTAATTGAAGATATCCGTATTATAAGAGTGCTGCCGGTTAAAGAATTAATTATTCAAAAACTCGCGAGATGGCTGTATGTTTATATTCCTTCGCATCTCTTGAATAAAAAAAGTTACATTTGTAGTCTTTGACTCTTTGACTTTTTGCGTCATGCCAGCCATAATTTCTTTTTGGTATTTATTTCATTTGTTTATTGTTGATTGATTGAGTGATTCTCGTAAAGCGATATAAATACTAATTTTTATGTAGTGTTTGTTGCGGAATAATAACTAATTGAGACTAAGTAGGTAAGTAAAGCGCTTTATTTTGTTTTTTACTTTCGTTCTATTATTTTTAGTTTAATCTATTAGTTGTGATCATTAAATCTAACCATGTATGTAATTCATTTACGTTTAGATACGAATAATCAATATTGGGCATTGAAATAACTAATAAGTAAGTCATATGTGGAATTCCTTAAGGAAGTATGCATGTATTTTCTTAACTCTGTAAAATTTCTAAATGTAGAAAATAAATGTCTTATTTTATACTTTATCTGTTAGTTTGACATAGTAATGAAAATATTTTTTATTATCGAATTACCTGATTTTACTGATAAGAGATCGTTAAATTATAATATGTACCTTGTTTTTAATAAAATATTACATTATAAACGAAAACTTGAAAAAAAGATCGATTTTTCGGAAATCGATCTTATAGACCTCGATTTTTTTGTGAATCTATTCATTAGGTCACGATTCGAATCGATTTAAAAATCGATCTTTTTCGAAAAGAATCGCCATCCCTACTCGTCTGTGTACAACCCTTCCCTATATAATGTGAATATATAGCCCCACCCATTAATTGCTATGTTTAATTATTTTGTTTTTATTCTTTGAACTCAATGACTAGAGATAGTGCTGCCAGCTATGGTATGCTCAAGAAACTTTTTTGTTTTATGAGCTTTAAACACTCGTGAATTGGCCACGTCAAGACGCGACTACATAGTAAACACAGATGAGACGTTAACTTCATATAATTATGATCGAAGTTCACTTACAGGTAAGTTACTTTGATCACTTAATTATTAAAAGTTATTGAATTATAAAAATAAAAATGAGTTCTGAAGATTCTCACAGTAAATTAGGAGATGAGAAGATGAGATTTCTCAGAGATTAGAAAACGCAGCAAGACAAATTATTAATCATTTACTGCCTACAATGTCTAAAGCTCGTTACAACTTATGTTATAACGAGTATTTTATTTATTTATTTATTTATTTAACTTTTTTGAACCTTATAAAATATATAAGTACAAAAGGCGGACATAATGCTTAAAGCATTCTCTGCCTGTCAACCTTGAGGAGTGGAAAAACATCGAAGGCGGTTATTATAATACATAACAGTACAGAATAAGAAATATAATGAATTTAGGAATTATAGCATATAAACATAAAAATAAAAAATACAAATACCATACATACATATACATATATATATATATATATATATATATATATATATATATATATACAAACCACATACACACATATATATATACACAAATTCACATATAAATACATATATACACACAAATATACATATATACGTAAAAAACATATTATGATGAAATTAACTACTAACACAGATTAACTCAGATGATGACGCCAACTTAGGAGTTCTTTACGACTTTCAGAAAATGTTCTTTAACATACTTTTTAAATGTTACTTTGTTGGAGCGTTTTCTCAAAGTTTCAGGCAGTGCATTCCAAAGTCGCGCAGCTCGTACAGCAAACGAGGAAGAAGAGAAACCGGAACGGTGAAGTGGAATGGAGAGCGTAAGAGTCTCCGAAGAACGTAGAGGTCTATTATGCGTATCAGATAGAAATTGAAACTTACGTTTCAAATAGTCGGGACAACGATTGTCGAATAAAATAGAAAAAAGTGTGAGAAGTGTCCTGACTTGCCTCCGTTGGCGAATGGGAAGCCAATTTAGCTGAAATCTAAAGGAGGAAACATGGTCAAACTTGCGAAGACAGAAGATGAATCGGACACAGTTGTTTACGAGACGATCCAGCTTGTCTAGAAGGTTCTCATTAAGATCAGTACAACACACATCAGCATAATCAATAATGGGCAAAATAAGAGACTGCACCAGAGTTATCTTTACCTTGACCGGAAGGAAGTTTCTAAGGCGATTTAGGGCACCCAACTTAGCAGTAACTGTAGCACTTATTGTTTGAATGTGAGTGGACCAATTGAGAGTTGAGTCCATACAGAGGCCTAGGTTTTTCACAGTGCTGGAATAAGGGATGCATGATCCATCAAACATGACAGGAGCGACAGAACAAATATCAAGTTTAGATAACTGACGAGCACTTCCTATTAAAATTGCTTGGCATTTGTTAGGATTCACTAGAATGCCAAATTTGCTAGCCCAATTGCTTAAATTTAATAAATCTGTATTAATATTGATAACAGCATTATCAATGTGATCCACATCAGTCTGAGTATAAATTTGCAAGTCGTCGGCGTAGAAATGGTAAGAACAGCAAAGTTGAGAGGAAAGGAAGTTAATAAAAATAGAGAACAATAAAGGAGATAATATTCCACCCTGTGGCACGCCAGATACAAGCTGACACCAGTCAGACAAATGATTACCAACTCGAACAGCTTGTTGGCGACCACAAAGGTAGGAAGAGAACCAATTTAAAGCAATGGAGGAGAAGTTTAGATTACCGAGCATAGCGAGGAGAATATCATGGTCAACCATGTTGAAGGCATTAGAAAAGTCCACGAGAACAAGCACAGTGACCTTTCTATTCTCCAAGCCATCCCGAATGTCCTCTGTAACTTTAAGAAGTGCAGTGGTGGTGCTATGTCCGGGACGAAAGCCCGACTGAAATTGAGTGAGCAAGTTATTATTATATATAAAACCTGATACTTGCCGGTGAACTATAGATTCCAGGATCTTTGATAAGAATGGAAGAATAGAAATAGGTCTATAATTATTGAGTTGCAAGGGGTTTGAAATTTTAGGAAGCGGAATTATATAGGCTTTACACCACAAAGAAGGAAATACCCCTGACAACAGAGAAAAATTAATGATGTGAGTAATGACTGGAAGAAAGAGTTCGAGAACTAAAGAGATCATAGTACGACTCACATTATCACAACCCACTGCTTTTGATTTAATAGAAGCAAATGTTTTACGAACATCGTTAACAGAGACAAGCGAGAATAAGAAGGGTATTTGTAAAGGTTTGGCCTTGGAATTAATTTCTAAGATTGACTGGGACTTAATAACTGGAGAGAGTGAGGAACCTGTAGAAAAATAGGAATTTATGTCATTTAGAGGGAATGGGATATTATGTTTCATAGTGGAGGATTTACATAGACCAAGAGAATTAAGAAATTTCCAAGTATCCGCCGAAGAAGCACTAGATATATTATCAAAGAAGTAACGACGCTTTGCCGCCCTTACCATTTGGTTGCAACGATTGCGAGCAATTTTGTACAAGTCCCAATTCTCATTGCTCCTGTCACGCTTAAACCTTCTGAAAGCTCGGTTGCGTCGAGTCATCGCCATGCGCACACCCTTCGTTATCCACGGAGCTGGAGGCCGCTTAGCCCTAATAGATTTCACCGGTGCATGCGCATCAAACAGTTTCAGTGTTAATTTAGTGAAAATAGATACTTTATCATCAACTGATGACGCACAATACACAGGCGAGAAGTCGATGGCCTTTGCATCAATCAGAAGCTTCGTTGGGTTAACTTTATTGTAACAGCGAACCAAAAGTACCTCGGGTTCAACTTTTGCAAACTTCAACCTATATGCAAGGTAAAGTAAATCATGACGCGAAAAGCCGGAAGCTGACAACTGACCATATTTATTGACTAGATTAGGACAGGACGTGATTATTAGATCTAGCCAGGTATCCGGGGAGTCAAGGTTATGGTGAGTAGGAGAGCAGGGAAGGATGGATAAATTTACTGAAGACAAGATATTTATGAGCTTACTTGATTGCAAAGAAGTTTTGAGGAGGTCAGTATTGAAGTCGCCCATGATAATGTGATGTGTATAGTCTGCACATATAGAATCTAAGACCATTTCTAGGCTGGAGAAGTAATCGACAGAAGGAGGACAGTAAACAACCCCAAGTGCTAATTTGGAACGCCCCACCTGAATTTCCAAGAATAAATATTCAGCCGAAGCAGAGTATTGTGAAGGTGAGGATGCAATTACAGAATAACGTAAGTCGGACCGTAGATAAATTGCAACACCTCCCCCACCCTTACCTAATCTATCATTTCTAATCAAGACAAAGCCTGGTAAGCTGTAAGAAACATTTGAAAGAGAGGGCTTCAGCCAGCTTTCAGAAATTAGAATGGCCTGCACATTTGAAGAGGCAGAAGTGAAAGTATCTAAAAGATCGGAGTAATGAGAGGGTATGCTCTGTGCATTCAAATGGCAGACTTTAAAAGAAGAGGGGAGATGTTCCAAAGATTTATCAAGCACGTTGCGGAGAGTTTCCGGCTCATCGAAAGAGTCAAGGCTTGTTGAAGAATCGTTAGCAGAATAGAATGAATCATCATCGGACATTATAAACAAATATACATAAATAAGTAAAATATAAAATATAAGTAAATATCAAAATAACACGTATATATTATAATAAAAAAAAATAATAAAAAATAAAAAAAAGCAAAATTTTAGCATGGCAACGCAGGCAGAATACCACTTATTTTAGTGAAAGTGTAATTTTGGTGTATGTACTTTCATGAACTGTCAAGAATCCACAAGCCAATGACGTTGTGCTATACTAAGAACGACCATAACAAACATTTTTTTTGGACTTCAATTAGGTGATATGTCTGATCATTCAGCACACAACTTATCATCAACAAATCCATCTAAGGGTAAAACACCGTAAAAATTAAATCCAAGTCAACGACAGAAATTTTAAAATGTTAAAAATTGTATCGAGCGTGCAAAGAACATGGAAAGTCGGAGATGAAGAAAAATAGTCCCAATTCAAGCCAGCTCGAGGATGACGAAGCTGATCATTTAGTAGTGAATTCTTCATTCGTAACGTTGAAGAGGTGCAAAATTGGGCACATTACTTTAACAAGGGCCAATCCAACTCCAACCGAGAGCATAAATATATATATTAATTAATATTTATTTCAAGTTAATTGCTCGAATCACCTGAAAATGTTCCTTCATTCATAGTTAATTTATGTTATTCATTTAATTTGTTAATAATAATTATATTTTCATTAATAAAAATAAAAATATTATTTATGAAATATTATATAATAATATTCATTGTTAACAAAACATTGTGAGATTTAAAATGTATTATGGCATATACTTTTGACATTTAAAAACAATAGAGCTAGAAATTTGATGCGCAAGAGTACTAAATTAATAAGTCATGAAGTCAATCGCGAGGGAATGTGGCACTTTCGTCCCTGAAAGTAGGGTCCGAAATAAAATCTATTTAGATTTTATAAATATAACTGTTAACTTTTAAGTGAAAATATCTTGTTTTATTATGGGGACGAAAAAGGATAGCCCCTTTGGAATCACCTTCAACAAGTTGTTTCCAGCAAAACGTCGAAATGTGACTACTGCTCCCGAATATTGGCAATTTCTTCTGGGTGAATAGTAAGCCTGAGTTGACATATGAAAACCATCCATCCTACGATTCAAATAAACAGTTAATATTCGTTCCCAGTAGAAATGTGGATAATGAGATGTCAGTTCCATCATGCAGTGAAAATTTAGCACAAGTTCAGACGACAACTAATGAACTGTCAATACAATTGAGAGTTCCAAATAGACTGCTTTAGCAGGCAGGTTGTCCCATGACAGACTACGCTGTATCAAAAAAACATTGCCAATAAAACGAATGCACGTGGATAGTGAAATGTCGGTAGAGTCAGTTCCATCATGCAGTGAAAATTTAGCACAAGTACAGACGACAACTAATGAACTGTCAATACAATTGAGAGTTCCAAATAGACTGATTTAGCAGGCAGGTCACCCCATGACAGAATTTTAGTTTACTTTAGGTTTCTTTTCCATTAATAGCCTACGAGCTGAACAGCGTGCCAGCTTAATACAAATGTGTATAATTAAGTGTTACGACGTTGGTGTCAATATAGTTGCACTAACGTTTGATGGTTGTTCAGCAAACGTAGCAGCAGCTGAAATTCTATGTTGCAATTTTCAAAACATTGATAACTTAAAAACCACTTTTTCTCATCCGGCATGCAGAAACAAAAGAGTTGCTGTTTTTTTTTTCTCGATGCGTGTCATATGCTTAAGCTAGTGAGGAATAAAAGACAAAAAAAGTTTTGTTTAGTAACGGCAAACAAACTGATAGTACGTCATATTTCTTTCAGGAATCAAATAATGAAAGTTAACCTTGCAACCCAATTATTAAGGCGAAGTGTAGTAAAAGCGCTGATATTATGCTCAGAAATGCTAACTGGAAACTTTAAGAACGTTGAAGCTACTGTACAATTTATCGTAACGTTTAACAATTTGTTTATAATCTATAATTCGTCCACTTATAAACAAGGATTCAAACGACCACTTAGTGTAGAAAATAAAAATGAGATATTTAATTTTCTGTATAAAGCAGAAGCTTACATAAAGTTACTAAAAATTTACAATAAAGTTAAAATTATCAGAGGAAAGGGAATAAAATAAATATTAGTAAAACAATAGTCACGAAAGCTAAATGCAAATTGGGATTTCTTAGTCTTTTGATAGACATTTAGAGTTTGAAATACTTGTACACAGAATTGATTCAACAAAATAAAGTAATGAATTTCTTGTCTACGTAAAGGTTGAGTCAAGACCATATCGAACTTTTTTTTGGACTTATCAGGCAACACAGCGGGCACAATAACAATCCTACTACTGAGCAATTTCGTGGTATATATAAAAAACACTTTGCCACTTAGAACTACGGAGCAGTTTTACGGGAAATTGCTTGCTTATAGACAATTATTCAATATTGAGTTGTATATCAGCTCTTGAAACAATTAATGTGACCACACCAGGATTCCGCGACCAGCATCAGTTTGCTGAATCAACGATAAGTGAATCGCAATCAGCTGAGGACGAACGATGTCAAATTAATAGTGACATTCTGTCAACTTTATTAGATGAAGAAAAAAAATATAAGTGAGATCTCACAGCAAATTGTCGGGTATATATCAGGGTGGGTCGTTAAGAAAATGGTTAAAAAAATTAAATGTCAAATATGTTGCAGCGCTTTGATGAGTAATCAAAAACTAAGTTTAGTAAGGCTTTAAGAATGATTTCTTATATTTACGCGAACACTACACATTGAATAAAACTACCCTTACGAATTTTATCGCGTTTAATTAAGTTATTTTATATTCCCGACGTTTCGGTTGCTTTCCAGCAACCGTGGTCACGGCGGAATGAAATAACTTATAACGAAAACGAAATAACGGGAATATAAAATAACTTAATTAAACGCGATAAAATCCGTAAGGGTAGTTTTATTCAAGGCTTTAAGAAACTTAGGCGGCTTGTTTTTATCTTCGCGCGATGTATTTGACATTTGTATTAAAACAGAAGCGTTTCTAAAGCTTAATAAAAATTACAAGGCAATAATTATTTTCACAATTAACCCGGCGGTACTCGCTGCTGGGTAAAAAATACCACAGAGTACCTAAATCACGTGATATTTTTATTACTAAACATGGTGGCAACTCACGACTTTAAGTACCTTCTGGCCAATAGTTAACACGCGCGTGCGTCACCGGGCGGCCAGTTCGCGCGCGGCGCTTGGCGACAACGGACGTTTAAAGTGAGTATGGGTGAAAAATACCCGGTAGCGACGGTTCTTGTTACATTTTTTTTTATGTTATTGGTGGTTTTTTTTGTTATTATTTTGTTTTAGAGCTGGTTCATGATGAGTTCCCTACTGACGGATCGAATTATAGAAGAATGTCTAGAACAAGAAGATAGTGAAGAAGAAAATGTGTCAGAAATAGAAGATTTTGAGGAGCATAGTGATCATGAAAGCGGAACAGAGCAAGAAGCAAGTGATTCAGATGGGTCTTCAGTGTCGGAAGAGAGTTTTCCTTCGAATTTACAAATTGAGAATACTGAAGATGAAGAATATTTAGAGGATGTACCGCTTAAGTACTTGAGGCGAGGTCGTTTTACTGGAAAAGACAAAAGAACTCGCTGGCAAGTTCGTGAGCCGCCGCGACGTGTACGAACAAGATCCCATAACATTATATATCATTTGCCGGGACCGATTGGCGAAGGCAGATCTTGTTCATCTATGTTAGAAGCCTGGAATCTTGTTTTTCCGGAAACGTGTTTACTAAAGATAGTCCAGTATACTAACATTTATATAGAAGAGCTAAAGTCTAAATTCTCAAGAGAACGCGATTGTAAAAGTACAGATATCGTTGAACTTAGAGCTCTTTTTGGATTACTTTATTTCTGCGGAAGATTGCGAAGTGGTCATCTGAACACAAAAGATCTCTGGGAAAAAGATGGAAGTGGTTCCGACGTCTGTATAGCCACAATGTCACGAGAAAGGTTCCATTTCTTACTGCGGAGTTTACGGTTTGACAATATTCGTAGACGAGGTGAAAGAAGGCAAACAGATAAGCTAGCACCCATTCGCGAGATTTTCGAAGAGTTCAATAATAATATAAAAAAATATTATGCTGTCGGCGAAAATGTAACAATCGATGAAAAGTTGGAGAAGACTCGCGGCCGTTGTCCATTTCGGCAATACATACCCAGCAAACCCGGTAAATACGGTATAAAGATATTTGTGTTGGCTGACGCACGAACCTTCTATACAAATAATATGGAAATTTATGTTGGCAAAAATGATGGGCCTTATGATCACAGTAATTCACCAAGTGAAGTCGTCAAACGCTTAGTAGAACCTATAAAGAATAGTCATCGTAACATAGTGATGGACAATTGGTTCACTAGTTTTCCGCTATTACGTGATTTGCTCAATGATTATGGTTTGACAGCATTGGGTACTTTGAGAAAGAATAAAGCTGAAATTCCACTTGTATTTACCTCAACCAAAGACCGGGAAGTACACAGTTCCCTTTTTGGATTTCAAGATAATTGTACTGTTGTGTCTTATGTTCCAAAGAAAAATAAAGTCGTGCTCTTGGCGTCAACTATGCACCATGATGGCAAAAAAGATTCTGGAGAAGAAAAAAAGCCCGAGATGATCATGGACGTGGTCGTCGATGAGTGGTCGTGGTGGATCGTGGATGAGATGTGTGCTACCTACTCAGTAGCACGAGCTACCAAAAGATGGCCATTGGTTTTGTTTTATGGTCTTTTGAACGTCGGCGGCATCAATGCGTAGGTGATAGTGAAGGCAAATAAAGTAAATAGTGGAGCTGTGATGGCTCAGAGAAGGATCGCTTTGAAAGAACTGGCTTTGGCCCTTGTGATGCCACAGATAAAAAAGAGGTCAACAGTAGCTAATTTGCCAAAAATTATCAAAACAAAAATTGATTGTATGCTCAATGCTGACTCGAATGACGAAGCCACGCACACAAGCACACCCTCAGCTTTGCGACCGTCCACATCTGCTTCCCGTTGTGCAGTATGTGAATGGAAGAAGGACCGAAAAACTAAGACGTCTTGTAAATTGTGTTCCAAAAGAATATGCCGTGAGCATACGACCCCAATTTGTGGCGATTGTTATGTCAAAGCAAAATAGTTAGATTAGGTACAAGTTTTTTGAAACATAATGTTTGACGATTATTTTCTCGATGTTCATTTAATATAAACAGTATTTTATTTTTTGTTGTTTTGGTAGTGTATAAGGTCGTTTTATAATTTTTGATCTCAATTTTACGTGATACCTAAGAAAAAAATTGTTTTGTTGATTTTTCTAAGACTATGAAGAATTTTTGTTAGAATTTGTATTTTTTTTAGGATAAGCTATAATTTGAAATAAATAATAATTCAAACTTTTAATTTTCTTTTATTTATTAGACATTAGTATTAATAAACTAAATACACCATTAAAGTTTGTAATGCAAACTTATTTTTCCAAGATAATGTCATTTAAATTATGTGGTATTTTTTACCCGGTAGCGAGTATTCGTGCATGTAAACACCTAGCGAGTACCGCCGGGTTAAAATTATTACAATGCCTTGCAAATAAAAGTTCTGAGTTTGTTCATTAAATCAAATGTTTTCAAAGATTTAACCTCTCATTACCTCGAAAAACCAGCAACTTGGAACTATAAAATTTTACTAATCAAATCTGTAATCAAATCCTACGCTGATGTACGCCTTCATTATATTCATAAAAATGTTAAAAAACAAACTGGCAAACATACAATAAACTAATTTTATTTCATGGACAATAAACGATAACTAATATTAATAATGTGTTATATTTTTAAACCTGCATTTATTTTTCACATTACTACTGTATTTATTTTTATTTACACGTCGTGCGCGCGTCAGCGTCTTGCAAACGCACACATTCAAAAACTATCTAAACTATTTAAATCTTTGCCCAACATTACTTTGAACAATAAACATGAATGTCAATTATTGTAACATTTTAGGAATAAAGCAATATCTAAAGAAGGATGCCCATTTTTTACCTGACTATGTATAGAAATGAAATAAATCTTAAAATTCAGCCAATTGAATTCTAAATTAAATACGCGTATCACAATGTTAAAAGAGACGCAGGAGAAAAATATTTTTAATATTTATTTATGCTAATTCTACGTCAAGGGTCGAACTTATTACCACTATATTTTGAACGCACCTTAACTACCCTTTGTCTAGGACGTTTCATTTCACATACTGCTAGGTACTTGACTTAATTGAACTCTGTTTCTGAGTTTTAAACATTAAATATATATATATAATATTTCTTTATTACTCTTTGTATAGTACAGGCGATTTAAAAATAATATAATAATTAAATAAATTAATCATGCCGTATGTCATTGAGTGCACACGAGCGAAACGGATTTTTTTACATTTGACAGTTCTACAATTGGCATCGGTGCAGTCCTTCGTTGTTGCCAAAGAGAATATAATCACTTGTTGTGTTTGCGTTTCGTTGTGTATTGTGCCATTTTGAGTGTTTTTCCTGGATCATATAAAATAGACATATGTAGGGATACACAAGATTTTTCTCAGTATAATCTCAGAAGAAGTGGTGATAGAACATTAATAAGAGATAGAAAAATTAAGTATTCGGTTACGGCAAATCCTAGACTAAAGAGTAACATTAATATTTTTGGGCTTCGTAGCGTTTAAATCGTAAAAATGACTACATGACATTATTTTCTAAACTTACAGGAAGTTTTTCTACTGTACCTTATAACTATACATAAACTTTTACTCTCAGGTTTTTAAATGAATGAAAAGTGGGCATGGTTCTTTAATTATAAGTTATTTCAGCTGAACTCATCGATCTCTCATTTCGTTTTTTAAGATAAAATTTTATCTTTATTTGATACAAACCTTAATTTAAAAATGTATACAAGGTGTCCAGTAAATAGTACGACATAGTGCAGGTGGCGATAGCTTGGGTCAATAACTACCGAAACAACACAATATATGTTCCGTAAAATGTTACGGATTCAAAGTTATACTAAATTTTCCAAAATATCTAAAATTTCTACCTTGAACCAGATTTTTATTTTTCGTCTCGTAACGAAAAATTCCTTTTCTACTATTTTTTTACATCAATTTATTTGTGAATAATCATTCTACTCAACGATAAGTCTTTTTTTTTATCAAAAACAAAAATGTGTTCAAGAAATTTTTAACAGTGGTAGAGCCACGCGGCAGCTTTTGCTGTCGCACGGATGGGCCGGCTCGAACCGGGGTGGTACCACGACCTCACAGAATACCAGCGTGAAGTAGAGGCTTACCTCTGCATTTCGCTTGGTGAGTGCAGGTGGCCGGAGGCCCTTTTTACTGGAAATGAGGCATTCCATCTTAGTCCTCACGGGTGACAACGCATCTGCATTTTGATTCGCAAACGAGGATAGATGTAGATGTCTATGGGCCGCAGCAACCACTTAACATCAGGTGGACTGTGTGCTCGTTTGTCACCCTTATCCTATTAAAAAAAAAATTAAATATTTTTCACTGAACGATTTTCTTATCGCTTCACTTTAACCTACAGTGGTGAAAAAAATATGTATGTAACAGTTTTGTACAATAACCTTAAAAAATGGCTTGTTTGATGGTGGTTTCGGAAAGATACAACACTAGCGCATTTTCTTTAACCCTTAACACCACACGTGGGGGAGTAAGCTCCCCCACCGCTCACAATTTAGAAAATATTTTAAATGTTTGAAACGTAACGCGGTTGAGTGTTCGTGTATTCCCAGTGCCGCCCGAGGTCTCGCGGGGAGTGGACGCGCGCCTGGCTATTGTGCTTAGTTCAAGAGGTACGAGTCGATGGGGGAGCCTAGTCCCCCACGAGTGTAATAACGTTAGTTTTTTTGTTGTTTCATTTACTTATTTATTTGTTTTTTTTTTAAGTTTGTGGCGCAATATGGATAAAAATTTGAATCCCCAGCAGATACAAGATCTGTTGAATGACTTAGACTGTGATGAAAACGTGAATGAGGACATTTTTCCTGATGCATCATCGGATTTGAGTGACGCGGAGTCTGAAATCAGTGATCACAATACTGAAAGTGAAGAAGAAGCGGAAAATATCTCTGAAAACGAAGACTCAAGTGACATCGATGAACAAAGCCGAAACAGCAATTCTTTTTATGGCAGAAACAGGTACAAATGGTCGAAAGTACCACCATCGCGATCACGAGTGCCAGCACATAACATTATTATTCATTTACCTGGTCTAAGAGGTCCTGCACAAGTCAAAAATGAAATATCTCCATTGGAAGCATGGTCTTGTATATTTACTGAAGATATGATTGAATTGATTTTACAACATACTAATGAAAAAATCACAAATTATTCAGAAAACTATACATCTGACTCAGTCTATACTTACCATGTCACAAGAGAGGAAATTTTGGCATTTATTGGGTTGATGTTTTTGACAGGCATATTCAAATCTGCGAGAGAAGATGCTCGGGGCATATGGTCAACTAAAACAAGGGGTAGACCTATTTTCAGAACAGTTATGAGTCTAAATAGATTTTTGTTTATCTTATCATGCCTACGATTTGACGAACAACTTACACGAGAAGAACGAAAAAAGACAGACAGACTTGCTCTAATATCAGAATTGTTTAACAAGTTTATAAAAAATTGTATCACTAACTACAGATGCTATGAGTACGTTACTGTTGATGAAATGCTCGTTCCTTTCAGAGGTCGATGTATTTTCCGTACGTACATGAAATCAAAACCAGCGAAGTATGGGCTGAAAATAATGTGTTTATGTGATGCAAAAACACATTACTTGTACAATGCCTTTATTTATTCAGGAAAAGAGCAAACTTCTCGAGCTAATACATTGTTGATACCAACAAGGAACGTTTTGACACTGACTGAACCAATTTACCAAACTAACAGAAATGTAACTGGTGATAATTGGTTCTCATCGATTGAGTTGGTTGATGCTTTGAAACAGAAAGGTCTAACTTATGTAGGCACTATTCGTAAGAATAAAAGAGAAATTCCTTTGCAGTTTCTTCCTCATAGGAGCAGGCCAGCTCTCTCGTCAATCTATGGCTTTCAAAAAGATAAAACACTTGTGTCTTTTGTACCGAAAAAGAACAATAGTATTGCGCTCATATCCTCCATGCATCATGAAACTGTAACGAATCCTGAAACTAAGAAACCAGAGATCATTGAATTTTACAATTCTACAAAAGGTGGCGTGGATGCTCTTGACCAGAAGTGTGCTGCTTACAGTGTCAACAGGAGAAGTCAAAGATGGCCAACTACAATATTCTGTGCGATGTTGAATATATCAGGAGTAAACAGTCATGTTCTATATTGCGCCTCAAACCCTCAAAAGCGTATGAGCCGTTACAAGTTTTTAGAAGAACTTGCATACGCTTTAGTAACTCCACATGTTATGAATAGAAGATCTATGACAAATCTTTCAAAAGAGCTGAAAGATATGATTGACAAGTTTCTCCGTGAGGTTGGTGTTGAGCTACCTGAAGATCAACCTGCACAAGGACAGAGCCAAAATAAGAGACCAAAGAAATCGCGCTGTCATTTGTGCCCACGGCTCAAAGACAGTAACACCCCAAGAGTGTGCTCAAAATGTATGAAGAATGTGTGCCGTAATCATTCTGTAGACGTAATAGTATGTGCTAAATGTCAGGAAAAGTATTAATTGGGCTAAAATACATTATTTTGATAGAAAATATTGAGACTGAAATGAGGTTCCTAAACTTGAATGATTTTTGATATTTTCTAAGTACTATGTGCATTCCTCTTGTGATTTTAGACGTTTAAGTATTTTTGTAGATTTTTATGTATTATTTGTAATTCATAACATATGAGTAACTACAAAAAAGACTCGATTTAGTTCTTGTTTCTACTTTTAAGTCATAATCGCTTTTCAAAGTAAACTCTTAAAATTTAACGTGTTTTTTGTGACTTGTTTTGTTTGACGCTAGAAATGTATATTTTTAAGTTTAAAGTTATAAATAAATACTCTAATAACATTCAAAAAATGTATTTTATTTATTTCGTAGAAAAAAAACTGGTCTAGTAATGCAAATTGGTACTGATATATGATTTTTCTTTTTGGAGGACCACGCTCCCCCACGTGTGTAGATGCGTGGCCAGAAATAGCGTGTGGTGCTAAGGGTTAAAAATAATGAAAATTATGCTATTATTGTTCCAGATAAGCTGATTTTTTTTAAAATGCAATTAACGTAATTTTGACACAAACTAATACGAGAGTACTCGTAATATTATTGCTGCTCATTTACGGAATCATTATAAAACAAGTTGTAACACCTTAAATGCGATATGCACGCATAATGGATAAAGGACTTTACCAGCTCGCCGACCCGACCCGACCGGTTAAGGGCCTTTTAGACGGTCGGTACCAACCACCAACCGTCATGACCTTAGTCGAGTTGATGTAAAAATGGACAGTGTAGACATCGGTTGTCTGACCAATATTTTGGTTGATGTCCGACGGCCTTGGTCGGGAGCGCATCACTCACGACACGTCGGGACCACTAATAAATATTCTTTTCTCCTTAGTGATGTTCCTATCGGGGAATGGTTTCATGATATTTGTTTAAAGTGCAAATGAACTATCTCCTAAAAAACATACGGTACTGTTAAGTTTGTACCTAGCAGTATAAATGATTCTGGCAACTCAAGGTCATCGTTGATAAGTTTTTCATAGAACCTGGTGGCTTTGAGTATTCCTCCATCTGACATACTTCCATTTAAACCCGTATGAACATAAATGAATTCGTAGTTTGCATTGACAATATACACTAAATATACCCTTATAGTTGTAGAACAATGATCCCGTTCCGGATGGTTTTTCGATTATAACATGCTTGCCATCCATGCAACCTACACAGTTGTGAAATTGCTATTGTTTTTGAAAAGATTTCGTATTTCCCATTCATATTTCGATGAAGGTAACTGAAACAATTTTTTTTTCAGATATCCAGATCATCAGAACATGAGAAGGGCAGAAAAAAGCTTAATATATTGGAGATAAAAAAAAATACTGCACAAGAATTATTGCAAAGCGATGATAGAAAAGAAAATCAGAAGGAAATAAACTCATTTGGTTTGTACGTAGGAGAACAACTAGATCGGCTTGAAACATTTCAACGCCAAGTGGCTGAGAAACTAATTTCTGATGTTCTTTTTCTTGCAAAAACAAGAAAGCTTAATCTTTATTCAAGAATTGAAACGAAAAGATCTCGAAATTTCCCTATTTTTCAGATGTCATCGTCACCACAAAATACCCAACTATCACCATCCCCAAATTACATTCAGTCATCATCATCTCCATATCACATTCAGACATTAACATCACCACATCCCATCCAACCATCACGATCACACCCTACCATACCATCACCTAGTCACCACTCTACATCTAATGATACGAATATAATAATATACGAAGGACCCGCTAGTGCAATAAGTGAATTTGTAATTTTTAAAAAGGATAAATAAATGTCATTGTAATACACTACCTTGATTGTTTTCTTTAAAACCTTGTATATCGCCCAACAAGTTTCAGGTGTAATTTTTGAAAGCAATTGAAATGATGTAACATGATTAGCGGCGGCGGTGGATACTACGCGGAAATTTCCCGTCATAGACTAAAAACCACTTCTTAGTATTAACCACCCAAATTGTGTCAACCGTGTTTTTATTTTGTTTTCAAGCCTATTGGGACTAACTTAAATTAGTATGATTGTAAATTGGTTTCGTATGCAATGCATTACGTTTTTATTTGACTCTTTCAAGTCTTTCTGTGAAACTGGTGCAAGTGGTTATTTTGTTTAAGGACTTGAGAATTTAAAATGCCTAATTCATCTGATGATAGTGATCAAAGCGGACCATCAACTCCAAAAAAAGCAACAAAAGATACATTATAAACAAAAATTCAGAGACGAGTGGTTAAAAGACAATAGTTTCAAAACTTGGCTGAAACGTGACCCAAAAGACCCGTATCGTACAGTTTGTGTTATGTGTGATGCAAAATTGATAGCTGACAGAGTAGTGATAAAAAGACATGGTGAAGGTGCTAAGCATGTAAAAAGAACTACAGCAGCGCCAGCTCAATCTTCGATTGCTACTGCATTTGAAAAGGTTAAGCAGTCCGATGATGATAAATGCAAAGCATCTGAGATAAAGTTGGCCGCTTTTATGGCAGAGCATAAAAGATCCATGAGGGTGATGGACTACTTAGTTGATTTATTGCCCACTATGTTTCCTGACTCTCAGATTGCAAAAAATATGAAAATGAAGAGAACAAAATGTCAAGCAATAATAAACAATATTCTAGGAGAATCAGAAAAACAAGATTTGTGTGCAGATCTAAAGGAGCAAAAATTCTCTGTCATGATTGATGAAAGCCATGATATCGGAGCAGTAAAAACTATGTGTGTTGTGGTCAGATATTACTGTGCACTAAATGGTCAAATTGTTAGCAGATTTTAGGACCTAATTCAAATACATGGCGAGGAAAACACTGCTCCGGTAGCTACCGCCACAGCACAACATCTTTTCGAAGCAGTAATAAAATCTTTCGAGGAAAATTCTATTCGTATTGAAAATATTATAGGATTTGGATCAGACGGGTGTAATACTATGATGGGGTGTCACAACTCTGTTTCGAGTCGATTTAGAGCAAAATGTCCCGAAATTATCGTTCTTAAATGTGTTTGTCATTCCCTGCATCTTTGTGCGAGTGACGCATGCAAACAGTTACCAGCTGAATGTGAAAAGCTAACATGTGATATTTACAATTATTTTGCGACCAGTAGCAAAAGACAATCGCTATTAAATGAGTTTGAAGTATTCACAGAAACAGATATAGACAAAATTTTGAAACCGGCTCAAACGAGATGGTGTGTAAGTGCTGTAGTGCAAAGAATTTTAGAACAGTGGAATGCACTAACACTGTTTTTTGATGGAAGATGGCTTGAAGACAACGAATTTTCCGAAATCCATATGCAGTTGAATGATCCCATAACAAAATCATACCTTTTCTATTTAAACTGGATGTTACCTAAATTTACTGAAACTAATACGCTATTTCAGAGTGAGACTCCAATGATCACAAAACTTAACACTAAAATGAACGATCTTTTTCACGAACTTTTATCGACATATATGACAACGGCACATTTTGCAAACACTGTTTGCCACTCGCGACGCCCGCGTCGCGAGTGGCGAGGCGAGCTGCGAGACGAACCACGAGCTAGCGTTTACACTCGCACCTCGTGGCTCGCCTCGCGACTCGCTTCGCCGCTCGCGCGAGAGTTTAAACGGGGGGTACCAAAAGAAGCAGATGTGCTATCTCGCTCTTTTTTATATTGTGGTTTTGTATCTCACTCGTTCAACCTCATCTACGATGCTTGTCAGTACGCTACCTTAAGCCGTGCAAAGCGCATCTCAGTGTTTACAAATTATTGTTTCGTACTGACGACTGTTTTGCGCCTTGGGCCCGAACTTTGTTTAACCATATGACATGGACAATGCTGTATGACATGGCCAGCCGCCGCGTTTTTTTTTTTTTGAGTTACACACAGCGACAGTATGCTGAGATGCATCTTATTTACGGAGAAGCTGGCCAAAGTTCCAAAGCTGCTGCTACCCTCTACGCGGAAATATTTCCTGATAGGAAACATCCACACCACGAAATGTTTACCAGAGTTCATAACTCCTACATGGGTGCAAGTGCACGGTCTCAAGTTGTTGACGAAGACATAGTGCTACAAAACGAGAACAAGACCCAACAACTTCGGTTAGGGCTACACAACGGCGCACAGGGATACCGAAGTCTACCGTTCATTCAGTGCTCAAGAGGCATGGATACCAACCATGTCACGTATGACGCGTGCAAACTCTGTTAACGGGAGACTACGCGCCGAAAGTTCAATTCTGCCGCCGCATGTTTGAAATGCATCGGGAGGACTCCAATTTTTTTTAATAAGGTGCTATGGAGTGATGAGTCAGCCTGCAGAAAGGACGGCTACATGAACTTACATAATTTACATAATTAGCAATTAGAAAATCCGTATGAGTCAAGAGAAGACAGGTCTCAATACCAATTTCAAATAAATTTATGGTGTGGGATTTTTAATGGCCACATTGTGGCGTTCGAGCTTCCACCTACATTAAATACAAGCAAATACTTGGAGTTTTTACGAGAAACCCTACCCACGCTCCTTGAAAATGTTCCCAGTGAGCTAAGAGACACAATGTGACTTCAGAATGATGGGTGCCTTGCTCATTATGGTCGGCAAGTAAGAGACTACTTGCACGAAGCTTACCTAGGCAGGTGGATTGAGCGACTGGGACTTATATTGTGGCCACCTAGGTCTCTGGACCTTAATATAATACCTTTTTATTGGGGCTGCATGAAAGACAAAATCTACGAAAAACCGATCCAAAATGACTAGAGAATTGAGAGCAAGGGTTAACATTGCAGCAAGACAAATGGCACAAATGAGCCTGAGAAAACTTATAAACTCATTCTTAAGAAGATTCCGAGCATGTATTATGACACAAAGAAAGCAATTCGAGCATTTATTGTGGTTTCTTTAAATATATTTTTTAATTTAAGTGAAAGTCTACTGTTTTTACTATCGTATTACCTTATCCTTCGAGATGTCAATTACAGACCGACCATATGGTTGGCCGTAGCTTATTATCTAATATGTAGCTCAAATCGTAGTACGGCCGTACTACGTTTCGAATTCAAAGTCACATTACTTGCATTTAATACAAAAGCCCCTTTTGAACTAAAATAGCATATTTCGAATTATTATTAAAGAAAATTCGCTAGTATTGTATCTGTCCGAAACCACCTGATGGTGAAAAAAACAACACAAAAAATAGCGAGATAGCACATCCGCTTTTTTTGTTAGACAATAACTAGTCGGGTCGGATCGATTCGGGTCGGGTCAGCGAGCAGGTAAAGTCCTTTATCCATTATGCGTGCATATCGCATTGAAGGTGTCACAACTTGTTTTATAATGAATTTGCGTAAGTGAGCAGCAATAATATTACTCTCGTATTAGTTTGTGTCAAACTTACGTTACTTGCATTTTAAACAAAATCAGCTCATCTGGAACAAGAATAGCATAATTTTCATTATTTTTAAAGAATATGCGCTAGCGTTGTATCTTTCCGAAACCACCATCAAACAAGCCATTTTTTAAGGTTATTGTACAAAACTGTCACATACATTTTTTTCCACCACTGTAGGTTAAAGTGAAGCGATAAGAAAATCGTTTGCCACCATCCAGCGTTGTCGTTATGGACAACGCACCATATCACAGTGTTCAGGAAAATAAAGTTTAAAGTCTACAAAATCAAGCACTAAGACGGTTATATGAGACTGGCTTACTAGAAACAATGTACAAGCTTCACTAAGCATGAAAAAAGGCGAGGTCTTTGATTTGATAAAACTGCATACGCCCCAAGAGAAAACTTTTAAAATGGATCAGCTCATCCGTAGTCACGGACATGATGTTTTAAGATTGCCACCGTACATGTGCGACTTAAACCCAATTGTAACTCAATTGTGCATGGGCAAGAATCAAGAGGGTTGTGAGTGAGTACAACGTTAACTCAGATTTATCCCTAACAAGATTGAAATAAGGAACGGAGATGGCTATAAACCAGGTGACAGAAAAAGATTGGTGTGGATTCGATGATCACGTTATAATTTTGGAAGAGCATTACTGGTAAAAAGACGGACTAATGGAAAATACGATCGACAAATTCGTAATTGAAGTCAGCGACGGGGAAGATACTGATTACGACTCTGCTCCGTCGATTGTCTTTGCATCTGATAGTGATTAAATTGCCTTTTAAAAATATTTTTCTCTATTAGCAATAAACAAGCAAGTACTTATCACATTTATTTTATTTCAAAATTTGCTAAATTACCTTAAGTTACAACAAACCATATGGACAGCTGTTGATTAAATCGGTAGTAATTATCGGAATTACCATAAATGATTAGGTCACAGCACTACCGCATGGATGATACCTCAGGATAGACATGAACTCGCGCGCCTACTGTAGAAGGGGACGCGAACAAAAATGGCGTATTCTTCGTCCCAAATAAAAATACTCCAGGCCAATCTAAACATCACTGAGACCGCCACGGCACAAAGGCGAAAGTGATTGAAGGTGCAATATACGGCCATTGTTCTGATACAAGAGCCGTGGATTAGTGCCGGCCGTATACGGAGCCTCTACAATTTGAGAGATAAGTTTATATTACAGAACCACTAACAGATTTCTGTTCTAGAGAACTGCAAGCTGTTTTACTGCAGGACTTACGGAAGTCAAGAACGATCTCGTTCGGCTCTTAGATTATTACTGCGAGAAAGCCGGAATGAAGGTTGAAATCGATTCGACTTCAAGGCTTATCGGATGGACTCGTGTAACGACAAATGTAAAACATTAGTTGAATATCTTTTTAAAACTAACCGTCTTTTCAGAAGTATATTTAGAAGTCCTGGTATCAATTTTACATTTTTAGGAACTGAATATCTTTTCACAACAAATCTAAATCATATAAACATAGGTTTCGAACCTATAAGCAGGTGCTTATGCAACTCTAAATGTAACCGAACTATTATCGATCTCACCTTAGTAAGTGCCATTTACGAATGGCATGTGTCCAATGAAGCGTCCTGCTCGGATCATAGATGGATACTCTTTAATATGCATTTAATATGCAGGTGAAATGCGGAGGTGGATTCTCTTTAATATGCAGGTTACATGAAAATAAACTTAGTCTAGCGCAGGCAACAAGCGACTAAACTAAACTACTGGACCGATTTTCATGAAATTTTGTTTGTGATTAAAATTTTGTGTGTGTGATTAAGGTGATTCTAGAATGGTTTAGATTCACAATTCGGACCCGGTACGTGACGTTGTTGTCCAGATCCATAAATCACCCGCGCAAAGGCGGGGCGGATTTCTAGTATTCTATAATATATGGCGCCGATAAGATAATAGCTATATTGTAGAAGTTAGTGAAGGAGGAGTGAAGAGAAGCTTAGAAGAAATAGAAAATTTTTAAAATTATGATACGAAAATTCTAATTGTAAGAATACAGTCCATAGGTCTTCTTCTCTAAGGTTTGATTGTAATTATCCTTTCAATTGTAAAAGATTTCCTGATGTTATTGATCTTAATATTTCTCATAATAATGTTAGTGTACCCAATGCCAAGTGTCATAAGAGCCTCGTTAATAATTGTGCCAACGGTCACGTGGCACAATTATTAACGAGGCAATTTATTTTATAAAAAAAAATTTTAAGTGGAAAGGTGTAATGTCAGGGCACAACCCTAGTGGATAGCCCAACTCTAGTAATATACTCTTGGTGTGGAATAAAGTTAATATGGCGGTTAGCCGAGTCTACTTCAGTCAATTATTCAATTACTAATGTGTTTTATTGAACCTTTCCTACAAATCACACTCCAATAACATTGTGTACACTGCAGATTAGAATGGATATTACACATTATTACAAATTTAAAAAAAAAAAAGAAAAATATTCTCCTTTCTTTAAAGTAATTGTTGACATAAAAAAATAGGTATCATATATCACCTGATACAATGCAAGAATTGGTGAGTGGCAAACTTTATTAGTAAGTTTTATATTATCGAGTATTAACACCGACATCAGCTAACCCCAAGTATATACACAATTGCAATTTCACGCCTTTCATGTTGACTCGATATAAATATCATTCTTATTATTTTATATTACTCAATTTCTATTACATAATATATACAAAAATTAATATTCAAAATATTTTTTCTTTCTAGAGACCAATGCCGTCTTTTTGGAAGTACATTAACAAATCTACTGGTATCTATTTTACATAAGTAAAGGTAATACACATTTTTTTTTATTATTACTACACGTACTTTACAAAATCGGTTTCGCCTTTGTCTCGCAAAGTTCACGATTTTATTGACTACCAACTCAAGTAACCAATAATGGGGTAAATTCTCCTTGTGCATGTTGGCAACCCAGGCACGAGTGTTACAAGCCCGCTATTTCGCGCGGTCTACAAATACCTGTGCTACGTCGGCGATGTGCTGTAGAACCTTTTCATCGTCGAGTCAATGTCAACAATCGCGTTTCTAACTTCGTGAGTGGAGGCTCCGATCGCTTCGAACGAAGTCACCAATCTTTCAACAGCACGTGCCTGGTGGAATAGAACTTCCTGTTATCAAAGCCTTTCCAACTCTTAGGACTTAAATCAATTTGAATTGACATGAACCCCCCTCAAAAAAAAAATGACAAAAATAATATGTTTGAACTGAATAATCGTCCCAATGTGACGGAATACGTAATAATAATTATTTGATAACCTTCTGAGATATAAAAAACTAAATCTAGATCTTTGTAAGTCTTATTTCTACATAAAATCTAATCTTATAAAAGAGAAATATGTTTTCATGTGATTTTTTATATAATCCTTTTTATCTATTATATATTTTATCAATCGAAAAATCCAAGTTAGAAAGCTTTGCACTGAATGACCAGAAAAATAAAAACCCTGCATCGCGAGCACTTCGTCTGGACCACTGTTGTACATGGGCCTCTCCCATTATAAGAAAATTTTACCTTAATCGTCACACCATGACAACCGGATTGACGATTGAGTTTTTTTTTTTCATAGAAGAGGTGGCAAATGATCGTGCGGTTCACCTGATGGTAAGTGTCGACCGCCGCCCATGAACAACTGCAACACTATGAGAATTACAGGTGCGTATATGGCGTAAAAGATAGGTCCAATATCGGGCTAAAGTTAACTGACACAAATAAACGCAAATAAGAAATTAAATATGCTAGCATAGAAAAAATGTCATTTCCTCCTTATTACCTGGATGTGTGACGCTTCAGCCAGCCTTTCCATTGCTTGTGAGTTAAGGTGCGAAGCGTGGGCTAGTTGAGACATTGCATTGGCTTGATCCCCCATTACTTTAACCTGTAAGAAATTTAAATATTAGTAAAGTTACTAAAACATAAGAAGAAATATTCATACACATATACATAAGAGAAAATTTCAGAATTTTAGAAAGAATATTAAAAGAGAATCTATTTATTATTTATTTAACTTCATACATCTCGTTTATCGATGTTTTTAATTTCGTAATTATTACTAATCATATTTTATTTTAATTATTACTATAATAATACATTTGCATTTCCATACAAATAAATAAAATTTAAGTGTGTTTGTAATGTCAAAATAACAACTTTTTACTAAATGCATATGAAATTGTATACGGTACGTATAACCAAAGCACATTTTTTAAAATGTTTGTCTGTCTGTCTGTTTGTTCCGGCTAATCTCCGAAACGGCTGCACCAATTTTGATGGGACTTTCACTGGCAGATAGCTGATATTATAACATTATTACACGCGGGTGAAGTCGCGGGGAACAATTATAATAAATTATATTCTTCGAAATCCGAATCATTTGGTATTATCTCCATTACCATAACCATTACAGACTGTAAAAGTCCACTGCTGAACATAAGCCTCCCTCATACACTACCTCATAGAGGGATATGGCCATAGTTGTCATACTTAGCAGACGGTTAGGCAACCACAGATTTTTTTATATTATTAACAAGACACCGCTGTCATCTCCTGGTTTGTTTTGCGCCTTTTATAGTTGCCAGCGTCTAACGTGGCAAGATTCGTTATATGCGCAGAAGTAGTTTTTTAGATCTCTTTAGTTATCAAGCGGGGCGCGGGAACGAAGTAGCATCGTTCCGAGCGCCCGATTGGTTGGCCAGTCGACTTCCGAGCGCGCGATTATTTGGCCAGTCGACTTCAGAGCACGCGATTGATTGGCCAGTCGACTCCCGAGCGCACGATTGGTACGTACCGTTGTTACCACACGAAGATATGAGGTAGTGGGTATTCTTACACCGCCACTAAAGGGTTAGCTCTATTTAGAAACTATTTTATTTTATTCCCAACTTCTAAAGCAAAACACTAAAAATAACCACCTATTAATAAGCAACTAACAATCAGGCAACAACGACCAGTTGAGAGGTGCAGGAACTCAATGGATGGAGATGGCTCAGGACCGTGCTTTGTGGCATTACTTAGGTGAGGCCTATGTTCAGCTGTGGACTTATTGAAAGGCTGTAATGAGTGAATGAATGATTTTATTAAGATTTTTGGCTTGGATGCTTGGCATTTAAGCCATGTTTTTAGTAATTTCAGTATCAATTGTTAATAATCCTTTAAAGTAGTCTGCTTTACAATCTGTGGATGTGTCACATTGCGCAGGCCTTGGGAGATTTTGACGGCAACTTGAGCCAGCAGACAGTTGGCGATAGTATCTCAAGGCGCCTAAGCAGACAGAACCTTATCTTGAGATTCACATCACCATCGGAGCACTTGTTTCACCGTTTCCACTAATAGTTCACATGCTCAGACATTTAATACACAAAATCGCACCACTTTTACATATCAAAAGCCACTTCAAACCATTTATGTACACACAACAAGATACAGAAACAGTCTTGTAGTGAGTTTGTGAGTTTGAGTGTTTTTTCCAGTAGACCCACAAAGGAAAATATATTTAAAAAGCCTAACTTCGTGCATACAATACTAATACTACTGTAAATAATTTACAAAAAAACATACGTTAATTATATTAAATGATACTATAAATAAAAATAAAATAATACCATATATAAAAATAATACATACAATAGCTACATATAATATATATAACTTAATAATAATAAAATAATATATATTAATATTAATTAACAGGATGCAAAGAAATTATCTCTAACACGTTTTTTAAATACCAATAATGTTTCAGAATTTCTTATATTAGGCGATAGTGAGTTCCACAACCTTACCGCGTGGACAGAAAAGGAGTAGGAGTAAAAACCGGAATTATGGGCGGGAAAGTTAAGAAGAGTTTATCCGGGGAATGGGTGAAGGAAAATCGGCTTCTGAGATATGAGGGAGAAGATGGATTGTGAAGGATGTTATAGAGGAGACATAACAATCGAGTGTTCCTACGAAGTCGAATTGGGAGCCACTTGAGTTGCTTGCGGAACTGAGATATTCGGTCAAATTTTTTGAGCCCAAATATAAAACGAATACACTGGTTTTGCAAGTGCTCCAGTTTGTTAAGGATCTCCTCTGTAGCATCCAAATAACAAGCGTCAGCATAATCAAGCAGTGGTAAGATAAGAGTGAGCACGAGTGATATTTTAGCTTTAACGGGTAAGACATTTTGAAGACATTTAAATGAATGCAAGGTAAACTAGACCTAACGACTAACCAATGTGCGCGGACCATGATAAATGGTGATCAAATATGACGCCTAAGTTTTTCACAGTACCGGCAAAGGCTATAGGAACGCCGTTAAAGCAAACGTGAGGTAATGATGTAAATTCTAATTTATTACGCAAATGCCTGCTGCCTATTATGATGGCCTGCGATTTCGTGGGATTAACTAAAAGTCCAAAGGATGCAGACCATTTACAGATGCGGCTCAGATCCGCATTCATGGCTTCAATTGCATTATTTGTATCACACATCGGAAAATGACGATATATCTGTAAGTCATCCGCGTAAAGATGGAAATTAGATGTAATAACTGTCGTAATAGAGTTAGTAAATATAGAAAATAAAAGTGGAGAAAGAACGCCACCCTGAGGTACGCCCATAGGGATACCATACCAATCGGAAAGAGTGTCATTAAGACGGACACAGTGCGAGCGACCTCGAAGATACGAATCAAACCACGTAATGGCAGATGGAGAAATGTTTATAGATTCCAAGATCCCGAGAAGAATATCGAAGTCTACTGAGGTAAAAACACTGCTAAAGTCGAACAAAACTAGAAGTGTAAGAGATTTGTTGTCCATGGCCCAACGGATATCATCGCTTACTTTAAGTAAAGCAGTGACGGTGCTGTGACCAGGACGAAAGCCCGACTGATATGTAGAAAGCAAAGAGTTAGACGATAAGAAGAAAGAAAGTTGCCTATGGATAATGTGTTTAAAAACTTTAATAAACCATTAATTTTTTTTTCTTTTTTTTAATAAACGTTTCCCCCACACTAGGATTTTCTCCCGTATCGTGAAGGCAGTTTACAAACACAAATTGCACAAGGACAAACATCCAGACCCGGAACAATTATTTGTAGGCCATACAAATACTTGTTCCGTGCGGGATTCGAACCCGCGGCTCCCAGCGCAGCAACATATTGCTAAGCCAATGCGCCACGGAGCCGTCAAATAATTATAACAATAATACCTGAATTAATGAACGATCAGGTTACAGCTTATCCTCCTCTCGTTTCCAAAGGGGTTATAGAGCAATTTTCTCTCCAAATATTTTATTATTCAGAAATACAGGTTTCCTCACGATGTTTTCCATCACCGCAGAGTACTTGATAAATCAGATCATAAAATGCAATTAACAGAATCGGGATCGATCGAATCGTTCTGTTAAATAGACTTAGCCCCAGAGGTACCTATTTAACATAATATAATAATTGAATAAAACTATTTTTACGGATTTTATCGCGTTTAATTTACTTATTTAATCCCCATTTCGGGTGCTTTACAGCAACCCATGGTCACAGGGGAGGGAGGGACTCACCCCCGTGAACATGGGTCAATAATTAAATTAAACGCGATAAAATCAGTAAAAACAGTTTTATTCAATGTGTAGTGTTCGCGTAAATATAAGAAATCATAATATAATTAATTTATGTAAGTATAACACAAACATTATTTATTAAAATTTTAGACAAAAAATATTACCAATTTCTCCATTACAAGCATTTGCCTCTCTTCCAAATCTATGGCGGGTTCTTCGAACGCGAGCACAGGTTCAGACTCCACGTGGTTTCCATCAACGTTGTCTTCATTGTAAAATGATTCATCCGTGTAGTGTGACTCAAGCTTCACTGAACTACGATCCCCTGGAAGTAGTCATCTTCTTTTATTAAAAATTATTTAATGGTTATGGTGATTTATGTTTTTATTGTTACTAGTGGTTGTCTAGTGATCGACTGTAATTCATTAAATTTTAAAGTTTGTATATTAAGCAAGCTATATTACACTTTAAACTCTCAGTATTTAAAATCTATGCATTCAACTGCATTAATATACAAAACACATATCTAATATAAATACAAAAAATAAACGCTTTTTCGTCTTGGGTAAGACAAACTCCACAGACTATAGAAAAAGGAAAATTTGAATATCACACAAAATTCACAGCTCATTCAGTCAATCTGTCAGTAATGATTTTGATATTGATATGGGGTAGGCGGAAATCATAGATGTGAGCTTTGTAAATGGAAGTAGACGATGTGACCCATAGAAATCTACATTGATCCTGGATTATGTATACAATGCTATGCTAAAATATATACAATGCTTCACAGCCTGTAATTACAATATAATAAGTATACAGGCTCTCTTAGTCTTAAAACGTAAGGAAAACAGTAAATGCACTGCAGCTTGGCGACAGGTAAATAAGTCGAAAAATAAAATGAACTTAATTCCAAGCAAATTTAAAATAAGTAACTATGAAGTAAAACAGATTACCTTGTAGCACTTTTTATTCACCTTATAAACGAATCACAATAATTATATTATACTTTACTTAATGTAGATGATAACAACTACTAGCAGAGCGACTCGCTTGCACACGACTGAAGTGAACTGAACCGAACTAAGATACCTATGGCAATTTAATTTATAGTGTACGGCGCTGTTACAACTACCCACTAATCTTATTATTTTTACCTATATTACTCTATGGTTTTATAATTTATTAAATCTGAAACATATGTATATTTAATAATCATTTATGTATAATAATTTATTATATAGATGTCGATGATTTCAAATCCACTCGTAAAACAAAGGTTGTCTTCGATAGGTGGTGGAATGACAATCGTGGTTACGCTATTAATATCAAGACAGCGTAGTACGGGATCTAATTCCGCAGCATCCAGTATTAGTTGGAATACTGTAACTCTGGGTAATATTATTCCAACAGGTGAAAACTCACTTTGCCTCATTACTATATTAATTTGTATAGAAGGTTCAAAAACAAATACATTGACACCCTCAAGATTTAGTTCTGCATTAATTATTAATTCAAGTAAAAAAAAAAGTATATATCATAAATACTAACTTGATGTGTCATCCGCTAAGAACAAGTCCCATATTTTCTTTTCTATATTGGAACTTAAACTATTCGGATCGCCACCGCTGGCTTGTACTTTTGAGCGTACGGTTGACTTCTTATCTGCCCAATACTGCAATTTTAGAATTTATGTCATAGGTATTGTGGTACGACTTTCCATTGACGTCCGTCGAGTTTGGTGTTGATACGTATTTTTACAGAAAGATTACATTTTTATAAGCACACACACAAAGTTTCAATATGCGGAAATATGTACTTTTTAAGAAAAAAATATCGAAAATCAAATATTTTTGCAATATTTATGTCAATTCCTACCGTGAAACTGACCCCATTTTTTATTATTATTGTCAGTAGGGATGTAGATTCTTTCCGAAAAAGATCGATTTTTTAAATAGATTCGAATTGTAAGCTGATGTATCGATTCCAAAAAAATCGATTTCTAAAATATCTATATTTTTTCATGTTTGCATTTATAATGTAAATATAAATCCATTTTATGAGAAAAAAATTCTCTTCATCATAAAAAAAATCTGACTGACTGGTTCAGAAGGATTTCTGTATCTATTTTGAGACTGCTACGTCTCCGGCGCTGCGGGAAGAGCAGCCTCTACGCCTTAGCGTAACAAATCGCAGGCATCCCTCCTCGCCTCCGCAGCTACGCGCCTCCGGCTCTATAAAACCACTCTAGGGGTAGGACAGACTCGTACCAGGTGGAGTCGGGGTCAATCAATTCTTTTCTTTGACATAAGTTGAACCTAACCTATTTTATTTGTTATCTGCCCTAATAGGTACTGTTAAAATAAAACAAATTTCAATAAGAGATCATTTATCATGGTATCTTTCTTGTTTTTCATAAAATGGGTTTATACTTACATTATAAATGCAAACATTAAAAAATAGAGATATTTTAGAAATCGATTTTTTGTGAACCGATACATCAACTTACGATCTGAATCAATCGTAAGTTGATGTATATTAAATCGACCTTTTTTGGAAAGAATCGACATCCCTATTGACGTCGACAATAACTTATGACATTACAAAATGTCGCCAGTTTTACGGTAGGATTAGACATAAACATAGCAAAAATAATTGATTTTCAATAATTTTTTGTGTGTGTGCTTATATTAGTGTAACTTTTCTGTATAAATACGTATCAACACCGAACTCGACGGACGTCAATGGAAAGCTAAGCCGGGATTGTTTTTACTACATTATCATGAAGAGGTATAAGAATAGATGTCGTAAGAGATGACAGAGGGAAACAAACCATGAGATAGGCAGCAGCATCTTCCTAAACCCTAGAAACATAAAAAGAAAATACAAAAAAGTTGTAGTTACCAAAATGATTGGCAACTATGGAAAATAACCTTACGAGGCAATTTATAGGAAGGCCTATATTCAACAGTAGACTTAGGCTGTGTGTAAATACCCTGTGTACTATATGGTTCATGCCTGTATCATTGTTAAAGAAAATTACCCACTTGTGTTGTTGTGATTATTGTGTGATCTCAATTGATAGATCTGTAACTCATATTGACATCAAAACAAAAACAATTAGGAAAAAGAAAACAAATATTTTCAGTGTCTCAATGAGTCTTATTGCTAGAAGCATTTACTTCCTGACAAATTTTGATCTAATCTGATCAGTTTGCTTATTGTCAAATTTATTACATATTTAAACCACATTGTACCTACTTTCACCCAAGACTTCATGGGACGATTCGGTCCCTCGAGATTGTTCACAATCCTCGTAAGCTTGAACCAAAGCTTTTTACTCTCGTCACGCTTTTCAAGTCCTCTCATCTGACCCAAAGCGAGTGAGCGATGTTTCTCCATAAAATCGACAATCGCAATCACTTGCTCAAGGCTGGGCCGTGACTGAAAATGATGACATTTAAATTAATTAATAATTAAACTTTTAAAAAAGTAAAAATACACTTCAGAGAACTTAAAAGAATATGATAATCAAAATCGGTTGAGGTGGTAAAGAATTATTCACCCATATGTTGTGCAGATGTCTTTGCAAATTGAAGAACTGATGATTTTCTCATGGATCCCACCGTTAGATATTGATTATATTTTATTGGTGGTACCTCCTGATGTACTCTTAGTAAAAAAAATAATTGAAATCTATACAAATAAATAAAACTGAAGTGTCTGTTTGTAATGTCAAAATTACAGCATTTTACTAAACGCATATGAAAGTATATCCGGTACTAATAACAAAAATACAATTTTTAAAGTTTTTATCTGTCTGTCCGTCTGTCTGTATGTTTGTTTTGGCAAATCTCCGAAATGGCTGGACCAATTTTCACAGGCAAATAGCTGATGTCACAAGGAGTAACTTAGGCTACTTTTATTTTAGAAAAAGAATTAGGGTTCCGCGCAAAATAATTAAAACCCCAAATAACACGCGGGCGAATTCGCGAGGAACAGCAAGTACAAAAAAAAATATTCGGCCAAATTCCTCCTGTTTTTGAAGTTCATTGAAAATCAGTGAAATAAAATCTGTATTTCAAGTGTTATAAAGGGAAATCCTATATTTAAATTTAACAAAGCATAGAATGTAAATTAAACTAGGAGTTTAGTGGTGGTGTAAAAAAATCCATCACGTCATTTTGTGCCATAAGTGCCATAGAAATCATATGGCCAATCATATGGCTGATAACTGATCAACCTGATAATAATGAAACATCTCATTTACACCCGACATATAATAACCACCTAGACTGGTGACAACCAGCAGTGTCAAATGTGCAAAATGTCTGCTACTGCAACTGTCAATCAGCCTGCCAAGATTTACAAGTGTACAAACCCTTCATGCAATATGAGAGGCCCATGTCCAGCAGTAGACTTTTACTGGCTAACAAAGAAGAAAAAGACACCCAGCAAACATACATTTAAGGCATCTCATTATTACACTGCCAATAACCTGTCACCATACTACTACTTTTAACTTACATGTACCTATCAAATTAAAACTAAGTGTAGTAGAATGTATCTAATGATGGTACAGCCATAGAGATGTAGAGCCATGTTGCAGCTGAAAGCCATCCCTGTACTACAAATGGAAAGACTTTATTGGGGAAGAAAAACACACTCACATAATAGCATAAATTAGCAGCATAATGTACGGTGTTTTATATGTTGTGTGGGTGAAGAAGAAAAACAAAGTATCTGCATTTTTATTCATAGTTGTTAACATATATATGGCCCTGATCTATGGGTGAAGCCCGTGTTCAGTATTTTACTTCTGATATTAGTCTATTAGTCACTTCAAAAACTAACATTAGGTGGACATTAATTTGGAAAAATTTGCCAATTTTAACCACACTCGCAACTTTACTTTTAAAAGCAACGTTTTGAAGAAAGTTGCCTTATTGGTGGCAGAGAATCAACTAACCCATATCATATCATCCGATGAGTGAGGTAAGAGATGACAGAGAGAAACTAAAACAGGAGAAGGGCAGCCTCTTTAATTTGATAACAGCTCAAAATAAAAAAAACTGCAGTTGCCAACCCACCGGCCAAACACCTATATTAAATATCCCCTCTGTGAGATAATCTACAGGGCAGGCCTATGTTCATCAGTGAACTGTTGGGGTAGGCTGTAATGAATAAATTAATGAAATAAAAGTGACAGTTAACTAACCGAAGTTAGTACTTTCAAATGACTAATGTTTGAAAGATAAAATTAAGAACACAGTTATGATTTTCTTCAAAAATCTTGCTTGTATGAGATAGGCGTGGTGTACATTTTACATTTTGTTTATTTTATATTTGGTTTTATAAAATTTAAATGTTCCATTTTTTGTATTTTACAATTAAAATTAAAAATAGCTAATAATGCACTTTTCATAAAATATTTAAAGTTACCTACAGTTGAAAATGACTGAATAAAGAAGACAGTCAAAAGTATTTTGACTAAGCAAGTAATTTAGAAGATGTTAAAGCAAAAGTAGTTTTGACTAAAAAAAATAATTAATTATGACAAGACTAGTTATTAGTTAAGGTAGCACCCCAAAGCCGGAAACATCTGATTTATCCTGCCAGGCTTAAGAAAAACTAATTTGTCCTAAAATCAGGTTTAGCCAGTAAAAATTTGGTCAAAACTAGTTTAGAAAGGAACTTCAATAAAAAATAAGCTTTTTGAGGAAGGATTCCAGCAGGGGGTAATGAAGGGTGGGGTCACAAAACTTCTTATTTCAAAAAAAACATACGTTTATATATATATATATATATATATATATATATATATATATATATATATATATATATATACGTAATATGTGTGTGTGTGTGTTATTTAGCAAAGTACTAAGTCAAAAAGTATCTAAACGTTACGGCTTTTATTTTATTCTTATTCAGTTTAGTGTATTAGCTTAATTCTTAGATTCAAGTAGTTGGTAGAGGTAGATTTGAATAGTACATTCTCAGAAGGAACAGAGAACAAAACTACTCAAACGTTATTCTTCGAGATGAGAAGTAATAGTTACACTCGAATGTTAAATTTTATAAACTTACTTATAAAGCATCACTCACCGCTATAGTACGGTCCGTCATTTTGTAAATGCAAACCGATTTCTAAGTAATACAGGACACACAGTTAGTTTACAACTATATCATTTTGTAATTAAATTATTAAGTATTTAATTTCATTTCGAAGCAAATTCACTTAGCTTTAAAACAGGACACCGCTCGATAACAATAAATTAAAATGACAACCATTGGTTGGGGTTTGGGTTTGGGCCAAAGCCAAAATTCATAGATAAGAAATGTCATAATGAATTATTATTATTTACCTATATCGTTACCAAACAAAATTGAAACGTTCATATAAACAGCCGTATTTTAAAATCGATTTGCAAAACACCAGTATCTGTATCAGGTATAATCTTGAGTATAATTTAACCATTAATCAACAACTATTATTTGTATTTTACCTGATACATTTCAAACATTGTTTACAATAGTGATGTTTAAACATTATTTTTTTAGTTTTAGTTATTTCGCCAATAGTACTTTTGCTTGACACAGGATCAAGATCTTGTCAAAAAAAGTTAAATGCTACTCGGAAATATACCGGTCAAACTATGAACTGTATTCTATTACGCTGCGTGATTGTACTGCTTGCTAAGGCTGCTTGGCACAACAAGAAACACATATTAAACGAAGTACGCAATAACACAATGACTAATTAGATTTGCATTCACTCATTCTGTTATCCATGTTTCTTCTAGGTATCCTTAAAACTAATTTGTCGATCTAAATTCTACCGAATTCGCTGAAATATATTATGTTATGAATTATCTATACATCTTCTATACAAATAAATAAAATTGAAGTGTCTGTTTGTAATGTCAAAAAAACAGCTTTTTACTAAATGCATATGAAAGTATATACGGTACTTGTAACAAAAACACAATTTTGTAAATTTTTGTCTGTCTGACTGTCTGTCTGTCTGTTTGTTCCGGCTAATCTCCGAAGCGACAGGACCTATTTCGACGGAACTTTTATTGGCAGATAGCTGATGTTATGAGGAGTAACTTAGGATACTTATATTTTAGAAAAACAGTTAGTGTTTCGCGCAACATAACTAAAACTCTAAATTACACGCAGGCGAAGTCGCGGCGTCTGTCTGACTGTCTGTCTATCTGTTTGTTCCGGCTAATCTCCGAAGCGACAGGACCGATTTCGACGGAACTTTTATTGGCAGATAGCTGATGTTATGAGGAGTAACTTAGGATACTTATATTTTAGAAAAACAGTGAGTGTTTCGCGCAACATAACTAAAACTCTAAATTACACGCAGGCGAAGTCGCGGCGTCTGTCTGACTGTCTGTCTGTCTGTTTGTTCCGGCTAATCTCCGAAGCGACAGGACCGATTTCGACGGAACTTTTATTGGCAGATAGCTGATGTTATGAGGAGTAACTTAGGATACTTATATTTTAGAAAAACAGTTAGTGTTTCGCGCAACATAACTAAAGCTCTAAATTACACGCAGGCGAAGTCGCGGCGAACAGCTAGTAGTAAATAAAAACATAAACATAGGCTTATATAAATTAGAAAATAATTAAATATCACTTTATCATTTCCTCGTAAAAATATATCATCAACCAATAATAAATGTTTTTTTTTTTATTTTCCGTCAACGAAGTTAAAACAAATATAGTGTTTCCTCTTCGGAATCAATTTCGCTACAGGCTCCTGTCTGTACTAAAGTTAAAACCGACGACTTCCGTTGATTTTACCACGAAGATAATGACGAAAATATTCGTAGACGAGTCTAAAGCTAGGGTCCCACGGCATGCCAGGCGACAGGCCGCGCCAGGCGTTGCCCCGCCTGAATGGGCCTGTCGCGGCCCGTACTGAGCATTCCCACGGCGTGTGCCGGCCTGGTGCGGCCTATCGACTGACATTCCAACATGTTAAGTGATACGGAGCCCAAGTCTGCGTATGCAGCCGCTATGTGTTTTATTTAGTGGTGAACGTTTGATAAACCAAGTAAAAAGAAAGCAGAAGTAACGACGCTGGTGGGTATCGTCATTCATCAAAAACCGTTTTGTTTTTATGTTGAGGCGACGAACTATTCCAAAGTGCTGGTTTATTTTCATAAAGAGTTAAAAACTCGAATATAAGCTCGTTCGTACACTCCATAATCAGTGTAAACGCGCAGGCGCCACCCCAATTGAAATGAACGATTGTAACCAACGCAGATGCGCCCTTACAGGCTGCGACAGACACCTTCGAGTCGCGCCGCGCCGCGCTGCGCCTTTGAACTTACCGACTCCCGATGGATCGGATAGGCGACAACAGGCCACCGCAGGCCTCATTGGATGCGATGGTTCCCACGGCCTGTTGGTCTGGCCTGGCGCGGTCTGACCTGTGACAAAGCATGCCGTGAGACTCTAGCTTACGGCAGCCCCTAGCGGACCAGCTTGTATAAGGCAGCTGCTAACAGCCGATATGCGTTAACGGCAGTAGCTACATGGTCGCTACCCTGTCGTCGACAAACTGCCTTTTGTCATTATACGCAGTTACCTAGCATTACATTATCCATAATCGATTATCTGTTTCGCTATGATGTAGTTAAAATCTTCGTTTAAAAATTATGATAATATGAGGCAGTATTATATTTTCGTGAATTAAATTATAATATGCCAGACTAGGCTGCACGAGCAGTAAACCTCTATCATTTAAAAAAAATGTCACTGATTGATTGTTATAAAGCAGTGTTGTCACTTTAGCGATTTTATCACCAGGTGTGGTAACTGCGGTTCCCTTTGATGACTTAATTCTACGGAATTCTATTTACTGGGTGAACCGATTTCGATGACTCTTTTTTTATTTGAAAGCCGATACTTTTCGTGTGGTCCCATATGATTTTGATCAAGGTCATACCAATAGTTATTAAGTTATTCTTAATGACTTATATTGAAGTCGGCTGTACAAAATTTGTAATTTTAAATTATATTATAAAAATATTCAACATTAATACATCATCCTAAGGTTTATCTGTTATTAAGTTTGATTAAATATTGCTGTGATATTATTGTGACTACGATGATATTAAAGTTATCGATAACATTTTATCTCGGCCCTGTTTATTCCATTACCGTTACAGCCTACCAAAGTCATCTGCTGGTCATAGGCCTCTCCCATTTGCATGATGCAGAGCCTGAGAAGACCCTGAAGACTTAGGCCAGCATAGGAGGCCAGCCGGATCTGATGCAGGACCAGAGAAGACACTAAAGGCTTGACCTGGAACTGAATAGCTGCAGGGAGTAAGAAACCGGGACTGCTGCTGGGATGGCCATTGAATCCAATCTGTGTCGCCACAAAGGGGGCGATAAGAAGCAGTAAGCTGTGGACATTCGTAGAAGCAAGAAGACTGTAGCCGGGCGAGAGTGCTTGTGTAAGGCACTGACTGCGGTCGGGCGAGAGTGCTTGTATAAGGTACTAACTGTGGTCGGGTGAGAGTGCTTGTGTAAGGCACTCGACTGCGCGGTGGCCGGGTGAATGCGCCTAGGCAAGGCGTCATTGGCGACTGGATAGCGGAGCGCGAACCTTATAGGGAGGGGGTGTTGAAGAAGTTATCGTTCATACTCAAGTAAATGGTGAGTAATATAAAGCCTTTCTCTTTTATTTTTTAAAAGCCAATCACGCGAATATTATTGAAATGGTGCACAATTGTTAGTACATATTTCTTTCTAGAGTATGTGTGATTTTGGCGACAGTGGTTCTGGTACAAATAATGCGTTTTGCTACTTCCTCTTGTTTTTCTACTGACTTCAAAAAGGAGACAGTACTCAATTAGACTCTATCTTCTTTTATGTGTGTTACCTCAACTTTTTTCTGGATGAACCGATTTCGATGATTCTTTTTTTATCTGAAAGCTGGTGCATATAAAATGATCAAGGTCTGACCAATTGTTTTAAGTTATACTTAATAATTTATGTTGAAGTTAGAAATTTTTTGATTTTTAAATATCATACTCCATATTAAATTCTGTCATTTTGCAAATTTTATTGTTCTAACGACTTCTAGCAGCATTTAGGTTGTGTGTCCACCAGAAATGTGCGAGGTAGCTGGGCGGTGCGAGGATACGTAGCGAGGCATGTAACGGTGTGAGCGTTTCCACCAGAGATATGCTAGACCACTGAGCGGTGCGAGGATGCGTAGCGACACTGTGAAACAGTGCGCAGATGAGTGGTGCGAGGATACGTAGCGGACTCGTTTCAGATGCGAGCAGGGTGAGGTGTGGTGTGGGCGGAGCCCTCGCATACATCCCTCATATACATTTCTCGTAAGACATCCCTCGCAACACATCCCTCGCACATATTCTTCTCTTATTTTGTAAGTACAAAAACCTCGCTCCGCTGAGCCGTTTCCGCTAGAGCTATGCTGGGCGAGGCTAGCCAAATGAAGTGATTTTATTGGTTCTTAAGAAACACATCCCTTGCTACACATCCTCACACATATCTGGTGGAAGCGCAGCTTAAACCTAGCTATCTTTAATGTAAAGTTTCCATGAAATATCAATTAAGTATTAGTTTTACATTTTTACTTGCTATTTATTTTATTGTAAAAAATAAAAGTAAAATTATTTTCACAAGAAACCAGCTGTGAAAACTAATAGCTTCAAATAATAATAATAATAAGTGTTTATTTCAGACGTAAGGAACATACATAGATTGTTAGTATGTTAGTAACAATTTTTCCTTAACTTGTAAGTTAGTATTGTTAGTTAATGTGAATTGTGTACAAATTATTTTTTTCGCCCAATAGCTACCGTTATTTTACAGTTAAGTTACAGTGGTGCAGTATGGGGCAGTCGGGCCTGGCAGCAATTACCCTTAGGATGCCGTTGTTGCTGGTATGTAAGCGCTGCAGGAGAGACGCTGCTTTTCTACGCATTATGGCGAAAAAGTCATTAGTGTGTGCGTCTGCGAACATTTTGGCGAAAAAGTCATTAGTGTGTGCGTCTGCGAACAAATGTAACTAGCCCGATGATGTGGTGATTAAAAGCGTGGTAGTGTGGTGGTATATATTATTTGTGTTAAACACAAATAAAATATAAATACATATTATATACAACTGCGTTTTTTTCATATGATGTATTGGTTTTACTAAACATGATTAGTGATTTCTGTTGACTTTTCGTTTAAACTTAGACGAATTTAGCTTAATATAAAATACTTTTGGGAATTGATCTAACGATTTTAATTTATGGCAGCACTGTCAAGCAGTGCTGCCATATTTACAGATTTATCTGTGTTCATACAGATTTTTGAACCTCATTACAGATAACAGATTTAATACTACTTTTATACAGATTTTTGAAATTTCACTTTTTGTACATAAATACATTCTAGGATCGCCTTTCTACTCATCAGTCTACTCGATAATATCGCGCCTGTGTGTAAGAGGTTTAACAATAATCAAAGCTAGCAATACTGACTGGCGTAAAAAATCTACTCTTGCTTGTTATCGGGGAGTCCCCCGTATTATAAATAAACTTATACCAGTTCGGCGCAATCGTGATTCGTGTGATAGTGGCGACGCTATACGGATCGCATATCCAACGAAACAGTTTAATAGTTTGTTTGGTTTGATACACATGAACGAAGGCGCGAATCAAGTGAAAATAAAGTGAAGTAGGTGTTTTTTAATATTTTTGTGGACAATGGCCAGTAAGAAACCCCGTAAAGCTCAAACGTTTAACCAAAGCTGGATGGAAGAGAGTTACTTTAAAGCTTGGCTAATGCCAAGTCAAAAAGGAGCGGAATATGCTTTCTGCAAATTTTGTTTACAAGATCTTGCTGTCTCCGGCGGAGGTAAAAATGATTTGGCACGTCATATTAAAACATTAAAGCACCAAAATTCTGTTCCATCCTGTTCGTCAAAGCAGAGACCCGTGAATGATTATTTTCAAAATATTAATATTTTAACTGATACTAAGAAAGGAGAAATCCGTTTAGCTTGTTTTATTGCAGAGCACAATCTGCCCATGACTATAATGGAACACCTTCCACAACTTATTAAGAGTGTCTGCCCAGATTCAAATATAGCTAAAGAAATATCTTGCAGCCGAACTAAAACTACGGCAATCCTCAAATCTGTTACAGGGATAACAGAAAAAGAAAACTTAATAATTACTTTACAAAATAATAAATTTTCTTTGTTGATCGACGAGAGCACAGATAGAAGTTGCACTAAGCATTTATGTATTGTCACTAGATTGTGTATTGGCAACAATATTAAAGATGCTTTTTTTGCCTTAGTTTTACACTAGCAGCACAGATTTCATACAGATTTTCTTTGATTCCTTTCTACAGATTTTATACAGATTTTTTAATTTAACAGTACAGATTTGTTAAACTGACATGTGGCAGCACTGCTGTCAAGTGTCAATCGATTGTCAAATAATTGTATGGATGCTGTTGCTGTGGTTGTTCGTCTTCGATTTCTATATTTTGTTTTTAGAGATTTTATTTGCATTAGAAAGAACAGAAATACTATGATAGGTTCTTTCATACTTTTGAAACCAAAGAAAATTTGTATGAGATATTCACTAGTGTATTAATCATAGACCGTACATAAATATGAACTGATTCGCCTAAATTTTATTACAAGATATAATGGCCAATTCTGTTAATATTTCTATCGAAGCTCCTATTGAAAATCAGATTCAAGAAATCACCTACGATGGTCAAGAAATATATCAAGCGTAAGTGCTCTTGAACACAATAAATAACATGCTTTCATTTAAAATCTAACTTTATATACCATATCTATAACAAACTTAAAATTGTTTTCAGACCACTATCTATGTCAGAAAACCTCGCTAGATTAGCACAAAAGATAGACTTTTCAAAGACTGAGGATGAATTCTGTAATATTAAAAAAGAGGGAGAGAGTACTTCAGAGACTAAATCTGAAGATGAGAGTAAAGAGCCAGGATATCAATCAAGCCTGTGGCCATGGGATTCTGTGAGAAATAAGTTAAAAAATGCACTTACTGAAGTGTGTGTACTGGCTGACGTCCTAAGCATTGCTAAAGAGAAGAGGTACATGGTAAGTTAGTGTATATTCAATTTTATAGGCTTTACACAGTTAATGTATACTATTAGTCTTAGGCCTGCTCAGTAATTTTAAAGATTGCTTCATACTACTTCATTACGGACAGTGAACTAATTTGTTCTATTAGTTCTATTCAGTCATTCAATTTAAACTGTATTTATCTATAAAATCTATATAGAATGGTTATCTCAGTCAGTGAGTCTCGGTCTCAGTCGTTAGATATCTTCTCGAATCATAATGTTGTTTTATCACTCGTACACACACACTTGATAATTTCTTGGTCAAAATAAAAGTCTAAAGCAAATTAGTGTTGAAAAAATAATTAATGTTAATGAAATAAAATCCCATATTCATAACATGTGAAAATAAAAAGCATCCAAGGATGAAATCAATATTAAAACAATAACAAAAAGTTGAAAAAAAAAAAAATTATCATCAAAAATTGTTATAATATTCATACATAGATACCTAGTCAGGTCATAAATTCTGTCACATGTTTAATATAAAATAACTGAAATAAGGTTATTCATTATGTAACCATTTATATACCAAAATGAACTTAACAAAACATAGATTCTTATGACACTAAAGTTTATTCAAAATGACCTCCGTGATTTTGAATACAGGCCTTCAATCTGCACGGCCAGTCGTCTATCGCAGCACGAACGAGGTCCATGTCAATATCGGCGGCTGCCTTAATCAAGGATGTCTTGAGTGACTCCAAATTGGGATGAGGCTTTGAACACGCCTTTTCCTCCAAGTGTTGCCATATCTTGTAATCTAACGGATTCAAATCTGGAAGGCCAGTCTTCGTGCCGGTTGAAGTCGATTTCATGCGCCGCCAGCCAGTCTTGTGTGCTCTATGAGCTGGCGCCGAATCTTGTTGGAATACCCAGTGCCTGTTATTGAACATGGTATGAGAAACAGGTTCCACAAAGTTCGTCAGGACTGTATTTTGATACACAACTGCATTCATTTTTACACCTTACTCACAAAAATGTACCTCTGTTAAGCCCCAATAAGAAACTCCAAACCATACCATGAGTGAGGATGGAAAATGACCTCGTTGGACACGCGGAATACGGTTGCTCGCTTCTTCACTACTGTGTGCGTACACCTTATCATTTTGTTTGTTATAGCTCTCTTCTACGGTAAAAATTTTTACATCCGAAAAAAGAATTTCCCAATATTTTTTTCCCGCATACCGCTTCAACAAAGCGCGGCATCTCTTCAGTCTCAGGTCCATTAGACGAGCATTCAAACGATGTCCTGTTTTTCTTCGATATGCCCAAAGCCCTAAGTCTTCATTTAACACCCTTTTCACCGTGGTTCTGCTTAACCCCATCTGAAGGGCCAACAGCTTCTGCTTACGTTTGTGATTTCTTTGAATTCGTGCCTTCACAGCTTTATCACTGCTGGAGTCCTAACAGACCGAAGGCAACGACTTCTTGACCTGTCATCTACACTAGAGTCTTCATTGTATCGTTTGATGGTACGATAAACGAATCTTTTGGTTATATTCAAATTTTTCAGTATGTCAAAAATTGGAATTGGCGCGTAACCGCAACGATGCAATGCAATAACTGCAACACGGTCTTCTTTAAGCGTCCACTCCATATTTAAAAATTAGTAAAATTCTAAAAAGTATACAGTTTTATTTTCATGAACAATTCAAAATTCGAATTCAATAAACTTTTTTGTGGCCAGCATTTTAAAAGAAAAGTTTTTACTATGTGACAATACTTATGACCTGACTAGGTATATTAAAGAATACATGACTGATAATCACCACTCGGAATGAGGTGATCGCTACTATACTGTTTCTAAATGTTGTCATAACAATTGTATAAAATATTATATTGTATATTGTGCTTTTTAAAATAAAGTCCCGCTGGGTTTCTGGGTTCTTCCCAGGACAGAGGTTTTTTTTTTTGCGAACCAGTGGTAAAAGTAAAAAATGAATTTTTCTTTCAATAAGTATTATGTATTCTATATTGAATATAAATGATTCTATTCTATAGCCAACCCTGATATATTTCTGAAATATTATAAAAGTTTTGGGTATCACAACTAAACTAACTTATTATATATATATTTAAATATGTTTTACACAATTATTAAATCAACCACAATAAAGATAATATTTTGTATTATAGCATTGAACAGTGAGATTCTTGCCTTTACAGATGTGTACAACTGTCTTATTATGCTGTATGATGAAATTGAAGATATGCTATAAATTGACTTTAAGCACTTTGGAAATATTACTTTTAAATTTTGTGGAGTCACTAATTGATTGCATGATGGCATTATTGCTTTTTACATCATTAACCTATAATTTCATTTCAAACAGGTGCTTGATCCAATTCAAGCTGAGCCAGTAGATAGCAGACCAATGGTACAAGTATATGGACGTAAAAAAGCATTAGGTGCTGCTGGAGCTGTTCTCTTGGCTGGCGTTGAACGACTGCGAGCTAGTGAGACCATGAGAATGACACGCAATATGCCAGACTTTCACATAGACCTATTGCGTCTTAGACAGAATTGGCGATTAAAAAAAGTCTCCAATACAATTGTTGGAGATTTAAGTTATAGAACTGCTGGTTCCAAATTCAGTCAGACAGGAGTCTTTGAGGTAATTTTTTATTGTTATGTAACTTTTGAACGTGGTAGAGCCATACTGCAGATACATTATGATTGACACAAATGGGTCGGCTCCACGCTCTCACAGAATACCAGCGTAAAATATCAGCTCAATGTTGCTGTGTTACATATGGTGAGTGTAGAGAACCAGACCCTTTTTACTGGAAATGAGGCATTCCATTTTAGTTCTCAGGGGTGGCAACGCATCTGTATTTGATTCTTTATCAAGGATAGATGTAGATATTTATGGGTCACAGCAACCACTTACCATCAGGTGGACTGTGTGCTCGTTTGTCACCCTATCCTATAAAAAAATTGTGTACCGTCTGTAAAATACGTACTTATTATTGCCATGTTTTGGAGAAAAAGATTCATCACCATATTTTGTCTCCCAGGTGTCATAAGAGGCCACTGTGGGACACGATAGAAATATCTTATGGCCACCAATGTATGACGGTATGACGATCATTTCGTTGATGCTAGATATTAAATAGTCTTAGGAAGTTAGAGAGTCGCACATGCAGTGGCGTCAGATATTCCACTACACCGTATCATACCGTGCGTATCGTATGAGGCGACGGAGAGAAATGAAACAGAAGGATGGGCAGTAAAATCTTCTCAATCAAGGATAAATATAGATTTTTATAGGCCACAGCATCCAGTTTCCATACATTACCAGTTGGAACTGTGTGCTCGTTTGTCACCCTTATTCTATAACAAAAGCTTAGTTAAGCTATTAACTGACTTGAATAAGCTAGACATTTTTTGTTTGGGATGTATTTCTTATTTTTAATAAGCTTACTTCTGCCACCAAATAGCAGTGCATGCACTGCTGTATCGTTCTGAATGGTATAAAGATTTGATATAATTACAGGCTCGAAGGTGGCAACACATCTGTAGTCTGCTTTATTTGAAGTTGTTTTCAGGTGTCTATGTACTGTAAGTTTGTCACTTCAATTTTATATAAAAACGCTTACGGTCCCGTGTGATAGCAAGGGGCTACTGCATTCCACAAATGCCTACCAAGAGATGAAATATCTTACAAGATGTAATTTTACTAACTTTCTTACACTGTTTATTGACTGCATTTTGTTTAACGGCGGTACTTCACTTCTCGTATAATTTTATTTGTATTTTTTTTTAGCTAAACTAAATTAAAAAACTAACAAATTAAAAATACCAACCCACTTACAAAGTCTGTCCCAGGATCCTTAGACTTAAAATGTTGTACATAATTTTTTTTTAATTAAAAAAAAAAACGTTACCTCCACACTAGGATTTTTTCTTGTATCGTGGGGGTCAGTTTTAGGGATGGGCAATCGATATTGTTAAACAGTATCGATATATATCGCGTGATAAATATCAATATTTCGGCATCATTTGAATGATGTAAGAATAAGGCCCAAAATTTTACATTACTGACGGTAGGACAACGAAAAAAAAGGCGACAACCACACATGGATGCTTTTGTAGTTTCTTTTGTTGTTTCATATTTTGCCCATTAATACAACATTTTGAAATATATCGAAATTGATACTAATTTGATACTCATAAAGTAAATATCGATATATCGCGATTAAAACTATCGACGATATATATCGATATTTTAATTTTTTAAATTGGATCAAAATTAAATAATTTTTTCTATTTAAACAAAGACATTAAAGCCTTGAATAAGTTCATAGGTTTGTGCTATTTATCAAATGTTATTTTAACATCATATTACAGGTTACCAAAGCACCAGAAGAACAGATAGCACAAGCTATGAGTATGAATGCATCTGGACCAGCTCCATCTGCATTGCGAGTTACAGTCCCTCCAGAGTTACAAGGAGTGGCTTTTATCTCAGTTCTCTGTCAGAAAGGTAAGTTATGCCACTCATTTCTATTTAACCTTTTTTTTTAATCGTCTTGAATATTGACATTTATTTCGACTTTTGCAAAATTATTTATTTAGAATAATTTTATACAAATTTTCAGATACACATTCTGTAATTTACTATTTTATGGTAGTTATGCACACCATAGTAAAATTCTTAGTTACACTTCATTATAGAGCAAGAAGATGTAGTGACAGCAACCCTGAGCTCCTCAGCACTAAACTGCCCTGGAACACTTCCTGGTGATGGAGCAGAACTACACTGGCAGCAGAAATTAGAAGCAGCCCAGAATGTTCTTTTCTGCAAGGAACTGTTTGCTCGCCTTGCAGCTGAAGCCGTCCAGTTAGATGCTACTATACCACATATGGTGGTAGGAAATCAGATAATGGCTACAGTAAGTTTCTGCATTACTCTATGCAAAATACAATATTCTATATCAGGGTTTCCCAACCTTTTTTTGACCAAGGACCACTTTGATTTCTTTATTGTTAGCAGGGACCACAAGGTGAAAGAAAAATCTTGTTAATCTAACAATACATTTTAATCACTATTTTTAACATAATTATACAATAAACTGAAAAGAAGCATAATTATTTCTTATATTTACGCGAACACTATACATTTAAATAAAACTAATTTTACGGATTTTATCGCGTATATTAATTTTATATTCCCGACGTTTCGAGCACTTTACAACACCCATGGTCACGGGGGGGACTGAGGTGTATGACATACCAATGTCATAGTTAACCACGGCTGCCTCAAGATTAAAAATTATTAATTCATATAGCGTATATCAGAACAAAAATTAATAATTTTTAAAATTACCACAGCGACCACTTACCATCAGGTGAACTGTGTGCACGCTTGTCATCCTTTTCCTATAAAAAAAATGTTTACTAACAAATTGCAATTTTGATTGCGACGCGACCCGTGCTTATTGCACTGCCCGCGTGACGAGAAAATAATAAATGTGTTATTTAAGAGGATTAGGTAGGTAAATTATTTAAGCTCTAGCGTACCACTGGTTGGGAATTACTGTTCTATATAATAGAAATATATTGACTAGCAGTAAAGTCAATTTAATGTAGAACATGATTTATTATACCTTTTCTATGTCGTTTACAATTTACTCAATGAAAATGAGATAGCCCAGTCATAGTACAGATAAATAATTTTTCTTTTCTTAGGTTCTACCTGGCATCCAGTTGCTAATTGGGCTGTGCCACAATAACGGTCAAAACACCAGTAATGCCAATCCTGAAGGAGTTAAGGTAATTTTTATATATTGGTTTACATTTGGCATACATATAAACCACGCATTCGAACCAAACGGTTTGCTTCATCGTCCTTAACGCGTACAGCAAAGGAGTGGAAGCGTCTGCCAGCATGTCTTTTCATCCTATTATAATGTGTGTGTCTTCAAGACAAGAGAGAATAGATTTTTGTTAAGTTAAGCCTGTGTGCTTTACCGTCTTCGGTTAAAACACCACTTACGTACAGTAGTCAAGCACTGGCTTATGGCTTATAATAATAATAAAAATTTGACATTATCATTATCACTTATATTGTACCATAATTAAAATACAATAAAAATAACATAAGTATAGTTTTGCACAGTGAATTTCTGTTTTGTTTTATTACTCGAGTATATTAAAATTAAAATATTTATAGGTAGACCGGCAAACGTTGTTTTGACATATAAGTACATTATTTCCAAGAAATATTTTTTAGTTTTAAAAATCGCGTTTAAAAAACAGGGGTTGATCGTAGAAGGGTGAAAATTTGAAGTTTTATATATTTTTTAATGCTAAATCATAATAAAATAAAAATAAAAAAAATTGTCGAAAAAATAAAAAAAATATTAGGGGTAGATCACCCTTATCATTTAAGAGTTTGAAAAATAGACGTTGGCCGATTCTCAAACCTACCCGATATGAACAAAAAATTTCATACAAATCGGTTCAGCCGTTTCGGAGGAGTTTGGTAACAAACACCGCGACACGAGAATTTTATATATATTTATATGTAGATGCAGGAGTTTAAGTTTTAACAATAAATTAGCTGTTATATCTTTACTCAAGTTTTCAAAGAAAGCTTATGTTTATTTGATAATTCACGATATTTAAAAAAAAACTTAGGTATTTTTATAATTCAGACATTAGTTTTTTAATTCACAATCTTTCCTTACATATAGCACTTAATATACATTGACATAAGCTATTCCATCAAGTTAATTAAACAAATAATTAGAATGCGGTCACTCCGCTCGCATTTCTCCATAGGTATCATCTCACCTTAGTACCGTGTAAAGGATCAATATGTTCTTGTTCTGTTTAAAATGACGACGATTTGAAACATTGTAATTAGATCTTTAATGGGTTGTGTGAAATGAAAATAACCTTGCTAATTTGGGAATTTACATAACAGCGAAAATTTTCTTTACATCTGTACAGACTGAGGGTTCGAGCGGCAAATCAGATCACGATCATGTGTTAGAACATTCGCTCCATCAACTGTTGCGCGCCGTCCACCACAACAACACGCACCACCCGTTCCCGCACCCCGCCACCGGCCCGCTAGGACCCTCAAAACGACGCTCGCTCGCAGGTGCGACAACATATACCACTGTGACACAACAACATGCACCACAATGACACAACAACATGCCCCACAATGACACAGCAACATATACCACTATGACACAACAACATTCACCATAATGATACAACATTATGCACCACAATGAGTCAACAACATGTACTACCGTGACACAACAACATGCTCCTAATAATACAGCAACATGCACCACAGTGATAAACATTATGCACCACAATGACACAATAATATGTACCACCGTGATACAACAATATGAACCACCGTGACCCAACAATATGCACCCAATAATACAGAAACATGCGAGTGTCGTGGAACACTCGGTTGAAACGAAGTTCCCTTCGTAGTCTGTATATTATTATTGATAAACGTATTATATTATTGATTAACATATACAAATAAATGAATTACTAGCGTCTATTAAAATGATGCGTCAGTTAAAATAATGCCATCAAAAACATAACTTGTAAAAAAAATCCCAAGTCTCGCAACTCAGTTCTTCTACCGTAAAAAGTTGTGAGATCCATGTAATACCAAGTCGGTTAATTTATTCAGTCCCTACTTAAGGACCCTTCTGTCTCAAGTTATTACGTAATTAGCTAACCTAACAACATCTTATAGTGACCATATCAATATTAAAAATCTTTTATGTTTTAAATAAGTACATAGATTGACTTGGCCATCGCATGAAAACACAATGTATCTCACAAGTAATACATATTATATTAAATTAGATGGTTTTGTGCGATTGCCAAGTCAATCTATGTACTTATTTAAAACATAAAAGATTTTTAATATTGATATGGTCACTATAAGATATTGGTAGGTTAGTTAATTACGTAATAACTTGAGACAGAACGACCCTTAAGTAGGGACTGAAAAATTAACCGACTTGGTATTACATGGATCTCACAACTTTTTACGGTAGAAGAACAGAGTTGCGAGACTTGGATTTTTTTTACAAGTTATGTTTTTGATGGTGTCTCATTTCTTTTTGTAGATAGTCCTACTTTTTTTCCTTTCCGGTACCATCTACTTCTAGAATACCAACTACGGATATTCGAGCAATTTAGTCTACTTAATATCTTGCGGGATTTTGGTACAACTTTATAAGCCATGTCCCATTCTTGCTTTTTCATTTCGTTGACCATTTTACAAGTTATCTTTGAACATAATTATATCTAGGTACCTATTTACATCTATTATTCCATTATATTATACATAATATACAGGTAACCTGATTCATTCACTGCAAATGTAACTTTGTAATCCTATATATTTATATAGGATTACAAAGTTATTTATGCAGTTGGTGTATATAGAAAACTGGAACGAAATTACAAAATATTTTAATTTTTCCTTAATTCATACACTAAACACTAATTGTATTCTAAATTTGAAGGTTCTACGTCTGCTAGAAGTACTTTGGAGTTTTGATGATCGGTCAGTCAGTGAGTGACAAAATTAAGAAATTTTGACTAGTTATAATTCTTAAATTACTGGTTAAAATTGAATGAAATTAGAAATATACCGTGTTTATACAATGCATGCTTGGTTACTAAGAATTCAGGTTTCTAGTTTTATCCTCAATGAAGTTATAGGGGGTCGAAAATGGCCTGAACTGCTTCGAGAAAAGGATGGTACGGCCGTGCCTTTTTTTTGCTCGACTTGGCGGGGGCACTGCCGTGCCTGCCGTTTCTGGGGAGAAACAGTATTTCTTTCATGGCAAGATAAGAAAAAGTGCGTGGGAGATGGTTATTATTCCATCTCGCTTCCTTATAACCGCCAAGGCCGTCTACACTACGCCAGAAGGGGTCGTGACGGAAAAATCTTATACTTTTCTCGCCTAGCCCCCATCCGCCAAATTCGTACAGTTCATAAGGAACTTCGTTCCAAAATTCTTTTATTTTCAAGAGCTATTACAAAGATTTCTCGAGTTTTCCCTTTAAGCTCTTAGTCATAGACATTTCTGTTGGGAATAACTCGCTACTTCCCTTACCCTATCCTTACTTTGTTCCAGTCTGAAGGGTACAGAGAGCCAGTAAAATTGCAGGCTGTGACGCGTTAATTGAAATGAAAACTCCTTTTTTTTGTATACATATGGAATTAAAATTTTGTTTGACAAACGTCAACATGTTTTATAATCTACTATCGTTGCAAAATGCCCAGTTTCTCTGTCCGAAAATGAAATGGTGGAAGTAACTCTGTAGGTATCCTCTTTTCTGTCATTCCATCTCAGTCGTCAGGTACGTGATAGAGCCATGCTGCAGCTATATTAATAGTATAGTTGTAGCACGAATGGGTCGGCTCGACCGGGGAAGGACCACGCTCTCACAGAATACCAGCGTAAAATAGCAGCTTAATGCTGCTGTGTTTCGTATGGTAAGTCTAGAGAACCGGAGACCCGTTTTACTGGAAAAGAGGCATTCTATCTTAGTCCTCACGGCTGACAACGCGTCTGCATTTTAATTCGCAAATGAAGATAAATGTAGATGTCTATGGGCCACAGCAACCACTTACCATCAGGTGGACTGTGTGCTCGTTTGTCACTCTTATTCTATAAAAAAAAGTCCTCAGTGACAACGCGTCAGTAGACTTCTTAGTTTGAAGTTGTCTGCAGCAGGTGTCCATGGTGCAATGGACACTAGTAGTGACTATTGCAGTCTGGTAGTAGTTCTTTTGTCACTTCAATTCAAAAAAAATGCAGTAACATAACACTATTTCATATATATATCATATATAAGCTCTCATTTCTAAGATATGGCAGTTTCTTTTTCTAATTTATTCCCTTTCTTCTTCATTATCCGGAACTGGAAATGGGTCCTTCTCTCAAAGGGGGATCTACCATATTCGCCACGCTTGTGAGACGGCTTCCGTCGCTGGTCATTTTTCATCTGGTATTAATACTCGTACCTGATGATCATTAACCCGTCATCTATTGGCGACTAAAAGTCTTTCTAGCACTTTCCATACTCGCATCTTGGATTTCCTAATATATGTAAAATATTTTACCAGGTCCCATGGCAGCAGACCGGTATGAGTTGCTAGAGATGAGCAAGGAGCAGTCGCTCCTCGAGCAGATAATCCAACAAGCACAACATTTCTTCATGCGTAGGCGCAGCGAATATGTGCTGGATACTATTGCAAAAGAGGTACACATGGTTTTTCAATATTATTTTCTCAAATGTATGTATTTATGTATGTGTATATTATGTATATCATATTTTGTACATTCCTTTGTGAGCTCCTGTAATTTAAAATGTCTAATAGGTTTTGAAGAATGTGGTGATATTAGATTCTATTTGGTCTCTAGGCTACTATTTTATACTTATAACATCAACACTAAAACGACGAATAAAACCATAGTATGATATTTGCTAGGAGTGCATTCTGATTCTGTAGTTAGTAGGAGTACATTTATTGTATGCTTTTTTACGTGGTAGAGCCATGCTGCAGCTATATTAGTAGTATAGTTGTAGCACGAATGGGTCGGATCGACCGGGGAAGGACCACGCACACATGGTGAGTGTAGAGAATCGGAGACCCTTTTTACTGGCAAAGAGGCATTCTGTCTTACTCCTCACGGGTGACAACGCATCTGCATCTTGAGTCTTTATTGACGATAGATGTAGATGTCTATGGGTCACAGTAACCTCTTACAATCAGGTGGAATGTGTGCTCGTTTGTCACCCTATCCTATAAAAAAAATTAATAAAAAATATTTTTTAGCGTGTAGTGACGACTTTCAATATTTATATATTTATTGTACATACGAATAAATATTGAAACTTGTTGATATCAGCTCCTCGTTACCAGTTAAAGACGTCTCCAGTTCTCGTCATGCCCTGTACGAAACAGCAGCATTATGCTGCTATTTATTCCGGTATTTTATGAGAGCGTAGATCTTATCTGTCCGGCCGACTCATTCCTGCTCGAGCGATAATTTGCAAGCGGCTTAGGGTAGAGTCTTTTTTTAGTTTTTGGGGGCAGACTTTTGTTTAATAGTGGGCTTGTTATGGGCTTGAATAATGATGATTGACGATTCTATTGTCATTGCTAACAAAGATAATTTATAAATAACAGGTGAAGGATCCGTTGATAGTGTCGCACTGGAACGCATTGAACAGTCCAACTCAGTCGTGCGTCAAAATCAACATAATGGCGTACGGGTAAGTGGATTTATTTTTAATTATTTAATACAATACAATACATATAATACAATTACTTTATTTGAGGCATCAAGGACTTAAAAATGAAGAACATTGGCTGAGATAGCAATATATTACTTAAATATATATAAACATAATACTATTTGAGGAACTTTCCTCTTTGGCGCGTCCCTGTATCGGCGAAACACTACCCCAGAGCCAGAAATCAGGAACGGGAAGTGTCTCTTTGTGTGTTTGCAGGTACTTGAAGTACGTAGGATTTGAATTTCGTTGACCTATTAGGCTCCAGGCGCTGCAAATGTAAAGAGATCGGATCCTCCACGCGGCATCGGTTTCGTTCTTCCACGAAACGCAGGACGTCTTCTCCCGACGTACTTTTGTCCAAACGGGTGATGTAGAGCTGTTAGGTGGGCTCCACACCACGCAGTTGTACTTGCGTTTATTTTGGCGGTCCCACGCTGTTTATAGACTGGTCTCGACCGACGTCTCTTCTGAACAAGAGTAAACACGTCATTATCAATCTTGTTTCGGGTCACCACTGGAACTGACGTTATATTCACATTCTTTCGTTTTCGACCAAAAGAGACCAGAAGTGTTAATGCATTGAAATAGTTATAATATTTCACTGCACCTTATGTCTCGTGTCTGCCTTTTATGAGACCTCATTATATTATTTGTCCTGCTATATTATATTATTCAACCTAATCTTGTATTGACGATGTTCTTAAAAACTCCTGAAAGCCTCTTAGGCCCGTAATAATAAACGTTACTCAGTTCAAGTACACGCACTTGAGTACAATATTGAGGTTATGATCTTATTAATAAACATATCCCAAGATGCGGTTTAGGTTTACGATATCAGCCGAGTGCCAAACTGATTAATTAACGAAACTCGGCTCTCAAGTGTGTATACTTGAGTGCAAGTCACAGAACAGTATTCCTAAGTACAGCGTTTTGAGATACTGTTTTTATATGTTTATTTATTAGCAACTGATATCGTAATGAGGGCGTATCAAATGATTACGCACTTGAGTTCGTCGTTGAGTAACGTTTATTAATACGGGCCTTAAATAAAGCATGTTTATAATGTTCCATGACTTATCTCATATCCATGGCCAATTTAACGACAGTTTAGTATTGTTAACAATTAAACTACAGAAATGTATATATATATATACATATATATTTATAACGCAAACTTTTTTTTTATGAATGAGAATTTCCGAACGCATTGCATCTACTTCCGGTGGAAGTAGATGCAATGCGTTCTGATAAATAAAAAATCTGATAAATCTGGATAAATACTCGTATATACAAATTACACAAATGTATGCAAATTAAATATTCTTAATTGAATAATAATTTTCTTATTGCATTCCGTTCAATTTAAAAATGTTTTCATTCAAAACTGGCCTCCTTTCCTTAGCACTTTTTTATAAGTAATCAAAAAATAAAGTTGATTATATGACAGAAACAGAAACTTTATATATAGATTATAAATAAAACTTATTCTTTCGTCTTTTGTATAATTTACCACTGGTTAGGAAAAAACCTCTAACCTGGGAATAACCAGTAAGAAATCCAGCTACTTTTTTTTTTGAAAAAAATCTGAAAAACTATTGACCCTGCCTAACAATACAAAACAAATTAGAAATAGCTTGGTAGGGACATACACGCCTTCGCTAAACTTTGCTAAAGTACAATGTACTTTAGCAAAGTTTAGCGAAGGCGTGTATGTAACATTCAAGATTATAAGTTCTTATTATGAGCTCTGCCCGTTACATATTAATAAACTGTTTGCTTGAACAGTATTCTTATGTAAATTGCGAAATTATGTTGAGAAAAAAGAACGAGTCACTCAAGAGTCCGCCCAGAGCTACTCAAACTAAAATTCTAAATTTGAAAGATTTTTTTGAGTTCACTGCAAGAAATAGAAAAATAAAATCATTGAATTGATATGTATGGAACACTAATAGATATAACGATCCATGAACAATTTAATTCATGTCAGGTATGACGCGGTCTGCCGAACTTCTCTAGTGGTACACGTGGGCGAGAAGACACTGAAATGCATCTGCCGCGATGGCAAAGTGCGCCATCTGTCCTATGAGTTGCAGGAGTTGAGGGATCTCATCTATTGTCAGGTTTGTTAAATGGATTACCTACTTACTGTTTGACACATTTACAAAGTCATGATAGTGGCATGATTCTAAAATGCGCTTGCGTTCGGCGTTGGGTACAAATCAAGTCGAAGGAACATAATAACCTAATAGTAATTATAACAAGTAATGAATGTCAAAATAATCGCAAATATATTATTTTTACTGCGTTTTTATTAACTTAATATCTTCCCGATGATATAGAGACTTGAGCTCACAACTGGAAACATGGTATAAAATAGTCATTTTTAAATTATAATTAATGTATTTATGACGACCATTGAAAATACAAAAAAGTATGTTACCGTAAGGTTCTGGTACGAGGACCAGTTCCGAAACCTAAATGAGAATCGTTAAGCATGTAGTTTATCGGTGTACGAGTGAAACTATACAAGTATTAACCTTTGATTATAATAATCAAAGTGAAACCTTTGATTAAATAATCAACTTGCTTGTCTTCATTGAGTAAGAGTTTTAAATTAAATTACGGCCGAAGTAATATTCTTCATTGAGTGAAAGTATTAAATTAAATTACGACCGAAGAAGTGGATGCAGTGGCCCATAGAGAGCTACTTTTATCCTCAATTAAGAATCAAGATGCAGATGCGTTGTCGCCCTTGAGGGCTAAGACGGAATGCCTCGTTTCCAGTCAAAAGGGCTTCACCATACCATCTGATCCATACGAAACACAGCAACGTGAAGCTGCTATTTTTCCCTGGTATTCTGTGAGAGCGCGGTTCTACCCCGTTCCAGCAGTCACATTCGGAAATTCTGATAAAAATGTTAAAGTAGGTGTATGGTCGGCAGATCTACCAGCACCAGATGACAGCGGTGCAGGCGGTGGGGCGCTGCATGGGCTGGCAGCTGCTGGCCAGCTCGGCGCACCTGGGCTCGGGGCCCGTCGAGCCGCTCGCCAACGCCTCCACCTGCCTGCTGGCCTCGCCCACCGGTACCGACTCACATTCTTAACTTATCATGCTTGCTCCCAAACTAAACAGACCCGCGAACCAACTAACATAACCTAAACTGAACAAACTAACAGATCTTAAACTGAACATTTAATCCCTTCCTTAAAACACTTGCTACCAAACTGAATACACTGCTCACATACTGAACACCTTCTCTCAGGGTGTTAAGTATGGGAGCAAATGCATTTTTAGGATAGTTTGTTTTTCAGGACCTTGTCAACACTTAACAAGATGGGGTCTGTGATAAATGTTATTCTATGATAATAAAGTAATAATGTCCTGTTCCTTGGCAAAAGCTTTGATGCATCACTAAGAAGACGCGCTACTTAATCTCATATAATGGATATTTTACATACTATACTTAAATAAGATAAACATATTGTAATCCCTTCCCTTCCTTTTTACAAGATTTTCGCTTTTAGCATACCATGGACGAAGACAATAGTCCATACAAACATACCCTTCTGTTTTCTCGCTGAATAGACAGGAGGTTTACGATTACTTTTTCAGTTTTAATTTTTCGTACATACATATAAAAATACTGTTACGAACTTGGGGTTCGAGACAATTAAAAACTGCCGATTGAATTACCAAAATTAACACTTTAATTACACAACACTAATTACAATCTAAAATCACACTAATAATAAAACACAGTTCGCCGTTATTTCGCTTCGAAGTATTCTCTTGTATCGCCAATTCAATACTGCCCCGGTCGTGGTCTATACCGGCCTTATATAGGGCCTCAGATAGTTTCCAGAACCTTCTACTGTAGCGACATCTAGAATGTTCGAGTACATATCGGTCCCGAAATTTCTGGAAGGATCTCGACTCTCCTAGTTCTGCTACTCGACACTAGAGGGCGCTAGTGTAACTAGTGTTGCCATGTACAAGACATTAATAGTGGCGCGCAACACTTTCATTTACTCGACACTAGGGGGCGCTAGTGTAACTAGTGTTGCCATGTACAAGACATTAATAGTGGCGCGCAACAATACATTACGCGATATCTTCGCTTATTGAGAATCGATTTCGGTTATTCTTTTTAATTAGATGGGTTATACTTCAGAGGTATGCAAAATAATGGATGAAGTTTTTAATGTAAGCGTTTAGGCGACATCAGACGACATTGAAATTTTAATATTCCTTAGTCCACTAAAAAGGGTAAAAAAATAAACTAAACTGTTAAACATAAGCGTAAAGAAAAATTAAAGCCTTATATATTCTTTTTAGTTCTTAGAAATCGGCTTTTACATTTTGTTAAAAGTTTCTTAGTATTATACGTGGTAGAGCCATGCTGCAGCTATATTTCTGGTATAGTTGTAACACGAATGGGTCGGCTCGACCGGGGAGGGACCACTCTCTCGCAGAATACCAGCGTAAAATAACAGCTTAATGCTGTTGTGTTTCGTATGATGAGTGTAGTGAACCGGAGACCCTTTTTACTGGAAACGAGGCATTCCACCTTAGTCCTCACGGGTGACAACGCATCTGTATTTTGATTCGTAATCGAGGATAAATGTAGATGTCTATAGGCCACAGCAACCACTTACCATCAGGTGGACTCTGTGCTCGTTTGTCACACTTATCCTATAAAAAAAAAGTTATTATTTACGATTCAATCTATATCTACCACTACCATGTTCACAATAATTTTAAAAACTATAGGAACATTTTCTATGTCATTCGGGTACATCGTGGCAGCAATAGATTGTTTAAAGCCTATCCTTCAAATTGCCCAGTGCCCGGATAATCGCTTATAAGCCCTTCCAGATGGTATTACATGGTATATACAACTCTTATTATCTTAAAACAATTGTACTCTATTGATCTGTACTACTATATACAGTGTTATTTTGCAATAACCAGAGGTTCAGAATAAGTAATACAGACAAATGGTGAAGGAGAAATAATTTAAAAAATCTGCCCTTTTTATCTTTTAAATTCAAAATGCATGGTTAATACACACATTCGTAAGGTTCGATCGGTAGGCAAAAACGTTGTTGCCCATAAATCGCATTCAATTTGGGATAATTACAAATAAAAATAGAAGCCTTATTTTTTCGTATTTGCAAAAACTGCATTAACAATATATCATTATTTATATATTTGAACTTAAGCTTAAAATTTGGCTACTCTGAAAAAAACCCTGTAGGCCTGTCTGTGGAATTACTATAATCTATAAAACAACTTTCGGCGTGATTTATAAAATCGATACTACGTGTTCACTTCATGAATGCCGTTACCTCCAGCCGCGCTCCCTCATACCGCGCCTCAAGCCCATATAGTACCGATAGCAACGCTGAAATGTATCTACGTCCGTTGTTTGTACTCCCGTGCGATCTCTTGTTTGTTACTGTTTTTGTTGTTTTTATCACTGTTAATTTTTTGTTTCGATTGACTTTTTACGTTCGTTAATTTGTGATAAACACAGAATGTAGTATGGTAGTGATACAGGGACGAACGATTTTGATAAAATAACTGGTATGGAAGTTATGGATTACAAATAACTACCTGCTAGTTTTTTTTCGCGCCTTCGTAAAATAATTTATTTAGAATATATAATAAAACTATAATAAAAATATTTTATTTTATCGGACACAGTGTTATTATTTTACTTTACTAACTAAATAAATTATTCAATAATATGCATTTTATCTACTTGCTTACCCTCCGTTTCTTTGTACAAGACAACAAACTAAAAATCGAACTTCGTACAATAATTTAAACAGTTACAATAATAGTTTTGTCTACGGTACCGTTAGCTGTGACGTCATAACGGTCGGCGACGGCAAACTCGAAATGAACGCGTAGTACTTTCATCTATTTTGACTGCCTCGTTGGTCTCGTGATCGTAAACAAAGATACCGAATTCAAAACCCAGATCGAGTCTAAAAAAATCAGTATTTTTTTGTCAATTCTCAGAAGCAGCCCAGTCAGAAGTTTGCGGTGTTTCGTCCTTTTGCATAGGAAAGCACGTAAAGCCGTTAGTCCTGCGCTTGATCTTTGGTCGTGTCGGTTTGCCGTTCTATCAGGATATGATTGAGGAAATAGAGTGAATTATGCTTACGCATATATTCGGACACTATAACCCTATCCTGCGTAGATGGCTAGTTACCGTTGAAACTCGAGGCCGTGACCGAAATCGGTTGTAGGTTTGAAGGACATTATGAAAGTTAAACATCATTAATAAATTTTGTCTTGTTGCAGGTGACAGAATGATAGCAATAAGGTGTGAACCATCAGTGGGTATTCAAGTCTTCATAGCTCAGTCTCCCAGGAAGGACTTCTTTGCAAGTGAATTAGTACAAGATAAGAAATGGGAGAACCTGGGTGGCGCCTTCAAAGAAATTAAATTAGAAAAAATGGAAGGCAAAAACTTTCTAAATAAGATGGAATTGCTGATGGCATGCCTAAGCAGCCCTTCATAACTTATTTAATAGTAATAACTTTTAATACCTATATAAGAATAAAATAAAACATTCAAGAAAGAATCATATCTTTCATTTATTATAATATGTAGAAGTCTTAATTTGTAGGTGCTTAGGTAAAATGTTTAATTATTCATTGAAGATTGTTCTTGCTTATCTATGTCTCAACGTCAGTGCAGACTCGAGATCAGAAAATCCAAGGAACTGAAAATAAAATCATATAATCAAACTACTTTAAAAACATTTTATCGCAATATGATGATGATGAACAATTTGTAAATTCACATGGTGATTAGTAATTATTGCAAAAGACCAACACAAAAAACTATTCTTATAGAAAAATTTTTTTAGTATCCTAACCTAAAACATTCTCTTTTAACTTATTATACTATGACAATAATATTATGGTCTTATTCATAAAAATAAATACAAGAACTTTTGTAAGGTCTAAATAGTATCTATATATAAAGAAATTAACAGTACTGTATTCATCAATACAGTTCGACAATAGTATATATATATATATATACAATGAATAAAATAGTCCTGCTCTGATCAATATAACCACACTGCATTGTTACATCAGTGAATAAAAATAGTGAGTTTAAAACACTTCTGTTTGTCTGTATAACGAAAGATTACACGCTTTTATCGTAGCGCAACACTTGTTACCAATATAAACTGCCAACTTCTGAAAAATTAAGGAAGTTAAATTTCTTTAAAAGAGGGTATTGAAATTTTCGAAAAAAAAAAAATACTAATGTAGACACAGACAATAGAGTTAGATGGTTCCAGCTTATTCCAAGGATAATGAATTTTCATCAATTCACACTTCTCCAGAATTTTAAGATGTTATGTGACATAAAACTCTTAATGCAAAATACTTTCTAATTCATATTAAAATAAATTTTGATGAAAAGCTATATATTTCTTTTATTTCTGTTCAATTATCGTTTAATGTCATGCCTTAAATTTTGTAACTAAAATTTAATGATTATTTAAAAATGGTACAAGTAAACTAATCAAGAATACTCTCTAGCAGATACACATCACTACTAAAGCAGACTGGCTGTGTATTATTATAAATATATTATTATTTATTTTACAATTTGTAGGTTTTGTATAGGTGAAGCAATTATGTGCATTACATATCTGGGGTCTCAATATGTAAACTATTTTTTATATGTGTATGGTCGGTCTTGTTGTTGAAATTTTGGGGTGAATGTATTGTTCTGCAGTTGTGTGAGTAAATGACAGGGTGTAACCTCATACAAACTGTGTCTCCATTTATCTTTCATTCAGTAAATTTTCTACCAATTTAGAATATTTGGTAATGGATATAGTATAAGAAAAATAAGTATTACCAATTAAGAACTTTAACCCTTTCCCCGTCCTGTGATTTATATATGAACATTTCAATTGTTTAACATAGATGTTTATACTTAAAACCTATGAGAAACTAAATCTATTAAAATATTATGAAATTACCCCCATTTATTAATTTCAATTGAATGAGCCATTAGTCAGCTAAACTAAAATAAAAGAGGAAATAACAAATTTTCTTCATTTGTATGGTATTGATAAATGTTTAATAAAGTTATATTTATATGCATAAAATTAATGTATTAACCCTAGAAGCCCAATCTACGTAAATTTGACGTATACCGCGGCGAAATATCTCTGTCTCTTTCACGTTTACCGTCGGATCGCCGCTAACTTCTGAACCAACTCAGTAGCCATTGAGACCTCGCAGGACACAGTTGCGTTATCTCGGTAAGTGCCGCCATTTTGTTGTAATAGAGAGGTTGCACGTCATTTTGACGTATATAATTGGGCTTTGTGTAACTTTTGAAATTGTTTCTAAATTTTTGTGATTTATTTGAGTTAATCGTATTGTTTCGTTACATTTTTCATATAATATTAATATTTTCAGGTTGAATACAAAATGGAGTCCCGTCAATGGCTAAACCAGGACGAAATGGCTACAATTTTAGAAAATGATGACGATTATTCTCCGCTGGATTCGGACTGCGAGGAAGAAGATCGTGTAGTTGAAGATGATGTCTGGAGTGATAACGAGGACGCCATGGTCGACTTCGTTGAAGATACAAGCAGGCAAGAGGACCTCGATAACAATAGTTTCTCGGGAATCGCCTAATCTTGAGGTAACTTCATTGACTTCACACAGAATAATTAGTTTGCCTCAGCGGTCAATACGTGGAAAAACAACCATGTATGGTCAACTACAAAGGGACGTACTACGGGAAGGACTTCTGCTATCAATATTATACGCACAAATAGGGGACCAACGCGAATGTGTCGCAATATTGTTGACCCATTGCTTTGTTTTCAACTTTTTATAACAGACGAGATAATTCATGAAATAGTAAAGTGGACAAACGTAGAGATCGACAAAATTTGAAAAACATTTCAAGCTACAGGGATACCAATACAATGGAGATCTGGGCGTTAGTCGGAATTCCCACTCTGACGGCTGCTATGAAAGATACCACCTCTCAAATGATGAGTTATTTGACGCTATATTCTCTGGCACCAGGTATGTATCAGTAATGAGCCAAGAGAGATTTGAATTCCTAATAAGATGTTTGAGAATGGACGATAAAACTCTGCGACCAACTCTTCGTAGCGATGATGCTCTTTTACCGGTGAGAAAAATATGAGAGATTTTTATCAATCAATGCAGACAAAACTACGTTCCTGGCAGTAACTTGACTGTAGATGAGGGACTGTTGGGTTTTCGCGGCCGTTGTCCAATCCGGATATATATTCCTAATAAACCTGATAAATATGGCATAAAATTCCCCATGATGTGTGACGCTGCCACAAAGTACATGATAGATGCCATACCTAAAAGTACGAAAACAAATGGTTTACCACTGGGTGAGTTTTATGTAAAAGAGCTGACTAAAACGGTACACAGCACAAATAGAAATGTTACCTGCAACAACTGGTTCACGTCTATCCCATTAGCCAAGAACATGCTCTAGGCTCCATACAACCTAATAACAGTAGGAACCATCAGGTCTAACAAAAGAGAAATACCTGAAGAGGTCAAGAATTCTCGCTCACGGCCGGTAGGATCCTCAATGTTTTGCTTTGATGGCCCTTTGACCTTGGTTTCCTATAAACCAAAGCCGTCGAAAATGGTATTTTTATTGTCTTCTTGTGATGAAAATGCCGTTATCAATGAAAGTAACGGAAAACCGGACATGATATTGTTTTACAATCAAACAAAAGGTGGCGTTGATTCCTTTGATCAGATGTGTAAGTCTATGTCTGCTAACAGGAAGACTAAATAGGTGGCCGATGGCAGTCTTTTAAGGGATGTTGAATATGGCGTTTGTGAACTCCAACATAATATACTGTCACAATAAGATAAATAAACAAGAAAAACCAATGAGCCCACACCAATAAGAACACAATATTGATGTTTGTCAAGACTGTATATAAAGACTGTTTTTTTCTAAGAGACTTATAAAGTATTATTACAAGTTGATTTAATTTTATGAAAAAATTTAAAACTAGTTGATTTTTTTTATAATTACATTAATTTAATAAAAAGTGTTAAGAGGTGTGATTTTTTTTGTTGATTTTTTTCTAAGATTTGATTAAAGTGCCATAATTGTATAATAGGAAAACTCTGAAGTTTTATTTTTACACATCATTTTTACGTATGATTGGGCTTTATAGCTAGTTAAATATGATTGGGCTTCTAGGGTTAAACTTATTTCTTAAGTATATAAAACTGTTAAAAATTAAAAAGAACAAGTATACACTTAATCTGAGAAATAATCTCAAATGATTTGCTTTAAGGGGAAAAATACTAATTGCAATGCTGTGAAAAAATAAACAACTACAATTGTTTGGTTTTGTTAAATGATAAGAAGACCATAATATTATATGTCATGAACAGACAACTCGAGCCTTACAATTCTTCACACAGCACACAGACGGTCTTAAAATCATCTACAAGTGAACAAGTTTTTGCATTTCAGACTATTCTTTAAAACTAATTTACTTTAATTTCTGTGGTAAAGCAGTCTAAACAAGATAATATTTATGCTTATTTCTACTTTTAGTATTTTGCAAGTGGCAGTATATAATAAAAAGCATACATTGCTTATTTACCTAAACTCCTTATAACTAATGTTTAATCATAATTATCATTAATTAATTCCTCTCATTTCATGTTAATTTAACAGTCCAAATAAAGCTTTTTTACATAAATCAAAGAAGAACTAAAATCCCATCCAATGGTAAGAATAAAGAAAACCTTTGGTTCAAATGCATGGTATGTTGACAATTAAGAGTTGAAAGTTTGTACTCTGTTGAAACTACTACAAAAGACTGAAAATTACATGTTAAATAGGTAGTAGGTAAAATTCATTAACAATTTAATTTGCAAAAAATTTACCTATAATGTTGCATGAAATTTTTTAAATCATAGCATAGGTCGTGGGTAAATGTTGAGTCATTGAATTGTAAGGACCTTATTTTAAAATGCTATGCAATTTCTAAGTCAGTTTCTTATTGGGTTTTGATTATTATTTTCATTGCAAGCGATTTATCAAAGTGAAACTGTTATGGGTCACAAAGTTTATCAATATTTATATTAAATAGCACAGTGATAAGCTTTCTCTAAGTTGTCAACTTCTTTTCTTTTGAATCTACATGGTATAACAAAGACACTTCCCGCCTTCTGTATGCTTAAATCTTTTAGACTACACAATGGATACTGATGAGGTTTTCATCAATAGACAGAATGATTCAAGAGGAAGGTTTATATATTATATAATTCTTCTGTCCGTGTGAACATGACTGAACTCCTAAACACTAGTGATTTTGATGAAATTTTGTGTGATTAGGTTGATTAGAGAATGGCTTAGAAGTTAGATTAACAATTGGACCCGGTAGGTAGCGTTATAGTCGAGGTCCAGAAATCAACCGTGCGAGGCCAGGGTGGATCGCTAGGATTGTCATATACCATGAAACCATTTGGTTAATACTTCTTTAATGTTAATATTATTTACCATTGACTAATATGTTAAATTTAAAGACATCCTTTATTTCTATAATTTTTTTTTAGTATACATGAAATGAGCAGGAAACTAGATAAGCGAGCGAGATACAAAACAAAACATACAATATTAAAATTTGTAAAGAATTTTAGGCATTAAAAATGGATATTTAACATTTGTCATGTGTCAAATGAGATGTATGATACCAATATTATGATATTGAAAGTACATACCATCATTAATACTGAAACTTCTTTACAAATACAAAAAGGAAAATAAGTGCATATTACCTCTAATTCCTTAGGTCAATGATGTCAATGGAATTCTTCCGAGCATTAAACCCCCCCCGTAAAGACAGACATTGATTAACACTTGGAAGGCTTCAGATAATATTAACACTAAACCTAACTATAAGCTAAAATTAAATTAGATGTGCTCTATAGGGGCGACCTAGACCTCATATTATTGCCACCAGAGGAATACTTGTTGTATGACTGGCCTCCGTTGCGGTTGAAAGGCCTGCCGCCGCCGCCACCACTGCCATTGAAAGAGTTGTAGGATCTGTTGTTACCTCCGGGTGGGCCGAATGAGCGTCCCCCCCTGAAATTACCACCTCGGCCTCCTCTGAAGTTTCCACCCCGACGCGGACCGTCACGTTTCCTCGATAATTCTACTTTAAGTGTCGCGCCTAACATTTCAAAACCATTCATCGCGCTACACGCATCTTCTGCTTCCTGCATGTTTTCAAATTCTATGAACGCAAATCCGGGGGGATTGAGTGCTACCCAAACGGAATTCAGTTTTCCGTATTTGTCAAATTCTCTTTCGAGATCTTCTTTCTTTATGCCCTCTACGAGCCCACCGACATACACACGTGTTCCACCTGAACTCATTTTGCTTATTTATATCTAAAAAAATATAAAGACAAAATGAGTGAAATAAATATTTAAATACAATGAACAAACAAAATGTCGACGCAGTGGCAATGCCACGCCAACTCAACACGCTCACTCAAAACAAAGAAATGAAGAACTTACGTGTGCTAAATTGACGACGAATACTTTATTATAGTTTTTGTAACTAAAATTTGTATTTTTTTAATAAATAAACTGTAAAATATAAGGAATTATTTATTTTAATATGAAACAAAACGAAAAACGGATTGATCGAATTGAAGAGTGAATGGTAAGAGGCGGAACAAACAAGAGACGCGTTGAATGAACAAATTTAGTATTTAGTTGCCATACCTAAAATTATGAAACAGAAAATATAAACACTTTTCAAATAAAAGGAATTAATTGATTGTATTTATAGATTTATTGAAATATTTTTATTTTATTAATAAATGAAAATTATAATTTCATGACGACGGTTTTTGAAATAATTTATATTTTTTTACAAATTTGAGAATGATTGAATGATAATTTAGTGAAAGAGCGGAACTTGGTCTTAGAACGGAAAAGTGAACGTACGAGTATTTTAATGGAGGGAGGAGGCTTTCGATTTGAAATGTGTGAACGTGAAGCAGGTGGGAGGGCAGGGAGGATGAAACTAAGTATAACTATATGTACAAAACCTACCAAACGACTTTGTTCAACGGTCGCGCCTTTACCTCAGTTTCAGCGCGGTTTATTTTCTGTTACAACCGACCCCACCTTTGTTTAGTTGTTTTGATATTAGTTTGAAGTATTTAAATGTATTCTATTATTTAAAAAAATAATTTACAAAATGTATTACAACACTACAGGACAATTCATCTATTTGGTGTTTAGATAAGTGTTCATGTAAGGAGCATTAAGAAAAGTGAAATGAAAATTTTTGTGTTCAGTTAGTGGATAATGGAATGCTCTAAAGATATGGGGTTACAAAAGAGGCATAGTCAGTTTAGCGATACTAAATATAAATGGAGGACAGTGTTAGTACTTGTGATGTGTTTCGTATATACTTGTGATGGACAAGCTCCAAGAGTTGCTGAAATAGACCCTTATTTACTAAATAAGTCGTTAGGACTGACTGAGTTACCTGGTGGTATAATAGCTGGAGGCCGGTCACTGTGGAAATTCAATGGAAGCCCATATCTTCTTAGAGATGATCTGCTGGTAGAAAGAGAAGCCGAATTAGTGATAGAACCAGGAGTAGAAGTTAAATTTGCCCCCATGGTTGGAATTACCGTTCGCGGGAAGTTAGTTGCTGTGGTAAGTTTTTACGACTTTACTTAAATTTATAGTAAGTAATAAGTACCTACCTATCTTATGTTTTCATTTATTACTCCTGTTGTTTGTCGTCGTAATAATGAAGGAAAAGTGTCAAGATAGTTAGCCAACCTTCCTGGGTTCTGTGGGACAGTCCCGCAGCAGTGTTTTGTAGTTCCGGTGTGTATCAATTAATACAATCGATCCACGACTGCCTCGTCGGTCTAGTGCCCGTAAAGGCGGTTGGTTGCTGATCATGAGGTTCCTTGTTCGAATCCCGGGTCTTTCCAGTTTTCCAGTCAAGAAATTCTCAGTAGCAGCCTTGATTCAGCCGTTGGTCCTGCGCCTGATCTCCTCCGGTCGTGTCGGATTACCATCCTATAGGACTATGAGAGTGAGGGAATACAGAGTGCATCTGAGTGCACTGTAATCCTGTCCTGCGCAGATGGCTAGTCTCCGTTTAGCCTGGCCGTGACATTATTATTATTATTAATCCAATAATATCTGATTTGTGGTCAAATCTATCATTTTAACACAGGAATTTACAAGTCTACTGCTGAACTGAGGTCTCTCCCAAGGAAAACTACAATGCTTAATCCTGAACCACCTTCATCTATCTACTTCCTGCACGTCTTATTAAGTTGTCACTTCATCCCATTTCTACCTCAACTTAGGTACTTATTTGAAAAAACACCAAGAAAAATATAACTACTTTTCGAACGTGTGTATTTTTCAAAACAAATTTTGATACATTTTATTAATTTATTCTGTATTGCTTTCCCTTGCTAAAACATGTTAAGCTTAAATATTCTGATATGAATGAATACGTTTAAATATTCTGATAAATATTTTCCATTAAGCTAATACCAAGAAATTCATAATCCTGTTCATCACCTTATTATTTTTAATACGAATATGAAAATCTTAAGGAAAATCAACTTTAAACTTAATAAAATGTATTTTTACATAACAATACATATCGCGGGATCAATTCCAATCAGCTAATAGGTATTATGGTCACTCCACTGTCAGAGCAAGTCTTACTAGAAATTTACCGTAGTATTAAAAAAAACCAAGTTGTAACATTGAAAGTTTTGTACAACCATCTTCAATATAAATTGATAAGGATAACTCAAACTACTTTTGACAACATGAGAAGCACCAGCTGTCAAATTAAAAAAGAATCGTCGCAATCGGTTCACCTAGAAAAAAGTTATGAGGTAACACACGTAAAACACAGTGAATTGAATACCTTCTCCTTTTTGAAGTAGGTTAAAAATTCAATAAAGTACCTAATTTTTAAGTCGTATTATAGTCTTTTTACGCGGTAGAGCCACGTTGCAGTTGGTGTATCATGGCTACATCACGAATAAGGTCTACTCGACCGTGGAAGCACCATGCTCACACAGAATACCAGGCGTGAAATATCGGTTGGATTTCAAATAACTCCTTTTAACATGAGCTATCTGCCAGTAAAAGAAATCGCTTTAGCCATTTCGGAGTCATTAGCCGTAACATAACAAAGAGACAGAAAAAAAATTTAAATAACAAAAAGTTAAAACCGACTTCAAACTGCTAAAATATAAGTTATTTATTTGCTACATTAAGGGTGGACATTTTTCTCCAAATATAGGGACCACCCTTGAAGTACAACGTAGGTATTTAATAAAAACAATCATTAAAATCGGTTCTAAATCTGCGAAGATATCATAATATGAAATTCCTTAAACAATAGTTCAATATGAAACTTTTTCCCCTATTTTGCACCCTTCAAAACTTAATGGGACCACCCTTGAGGTAAAGCCAATTTAAGTAATAAAAATAATCATTAAAATCGGTTCACAATTTGCAAAGATATCGCGTAACATGCATACAAAAAAAAACACGCGAATTAAGAACCTTCTCCTTTTTGACGTCGGTTAAAAATTAATTGTTGTCTTATATAAAATTATTTAAAAAATATAAGTACCGTAGGTATATACTTTCAGAAGTATTTAGTAAGAAAAAACTGTCAATCGTAGGACTGTACATCAGAAGTGAAAAGCTTCTTTCTTAGCTTCAGAAACTTGTAAAATTTATTTTTGACATATTTTTTAGGAAGTATTTTTTTTTTAGAAATTATTTTCTTCAACGTATTAATAAAGTAATAAAATGTTCATTTATTGCGCTGTTGTACATGAAAAATAATAATAATTATTATCTATATAATACAAACAAATTTATAAACACATCTGTATAATATAATATGTAGGTATAGTGAGGTCACGCGAGCTCAGTGTTTATTCCCCATCCCAAAGGTGCCAAATGTGTCTAAAGAAATTTTCGTTTTAAATAGCTATTATTTTGGCATTACAAGTACTTCAATTTTATTTATTTGTGTATATGGTCTAGCAGTTACCAGTGTTAAAGAATATTATAGTCACTATTTCAACAATTGTATTCCATTTTTAAACACGATCGATTTTCCTGATAATCTGACTTATCGAATATATCGATATGTAGGAAGTAGATACAGGTAGATACACTGAGTAATAGTCTGTACATTATGTGTAGGGAGCTAGTTTTAACAATCAATAAACGTCACGTTGGCCGTCTCATTACAAAACGTGGCATAAAGTCTAGTAGTTAGTAGTCTCGGGTTTAATAAAGAGTTTCTCACAAAAGAAGTAATTTAGTCGCGGAGACATCCACAGCCATCACGAAATTTTGACATTTACCGGCAAATTACATACTTTATACTTTAGCTATTCCACAGTTATTGCTTGTTGTTTTACCTATGTTCAGCAGTGCACTTATGAAGGCTGTAATGATGGTGATGGTGATGATGATGATGATGATGATTTTCCAGAGGACTTCTTTATTAAAACAGACTAGTTTTAACCTCAGACTACATACTTTTTTAAATAGCCCGCAGGTGTTTGCGGCTTGTAGAAATCGATTTTACTTCGTTTGTATTGCTTATTAAATAATTAAACCATTTTAACATAAGTAGTTACCATTTGTGCAACAATTGAGTGAGATAAAAAACTACTAAAATGTATTGTTTAAATTTCTCTCACTAAACAAAAATTAAACAGCCGCAAGTTAAATCCAATAATATTAACACTTAATTACGTAAAAGTTTGCGTAAGTAAGCGTAAGGTCTAAATAAGATCAGAATTTTCTAACTGCAGATACGGCAATTTATCATCGTATCACTCTACTTAATAACAAACTAGCAGCTAAAAGAAAAAAATATATAGGATAAGTGGGACAAACGAGCACACAGTCCGGCTGATGGTAAGTGGTTGCTGTGGCCAAGATAGAATGCCTCGTTTCCAGTAAAAAGGGTCTGTAGTCTCTACATTCACCATACTAAAAACAGCAGCGTTAAGCTGCTATTTTACGCTGGTATTCCTGTTCGCTGCAGCATGACACTACCACGTAAATGAAATTTAAAGAATAAAAAATCTATTGATAAAACTTGGTGGGTTATTAAAATTACAACACTGTTGACAAAAATCTTTGATCCATTAACATTTGCAATACGCATTGAACATTTCTTCTATAAAATACAATTTTAGTCGTACCTTTCATAGGAGCGCCCTCGTTATAGTAAAATTCCGCGATAAAGCTCTGATAGCGATATCGGGCACTTGCGATATTGATTTATTCACCTGTTATGTGTTACATTACATATATAGGCCATCATTTTTAGTCCACTACACATGTCTTTAAATTATATATAGGTACCTTTGCGGATAGATATTTTCTATAGAATACGGGTGATAAAATTCCACCTGATGGGAAGTGGAGCTGTGGCCCATATACATCTACATCTTAATACTTCTATATTATTTAATATCTAGCATATACGAGACAGTTATTTTTTTTCGCTATCTATAAATTTCATCTTAGTCCTCAGGGTTGTCAATGCATCTGCGACCTTCGTTGCTTATAGTTGGTTGCAAATGTTCATAAATCCATAGGCTGCAGTAGCCACATAACATCAGGTGGACTGTTATCTCATTTGACACAATACTTTAATTAAAAAGTGTAAAAACTTGACGCGACAAAACGTTCCAATCTTTATTTTAGGCGTTCGTAGAATTAAACTATTAAGTAATCTGTGGTAGAATAGAACATAGTACCTACGCGCTTCGCGCATAAGGCATGCTATACGATCTTTTTGTCCCAGTTTGACTTTTTCCCTACCACCCACCTACTCTATAAGACGGGATCACGGGATCATGGTTACTCTTATGCGGTTATTACACGATGTCCAATCATTTTAATTCATCATCATTATCACAGCCTATCCATCTCTGAACATCTACAGAGGTATTTCAGCCCTCTTAATTTCATAATGCGAGCAACCTGGCACGACTTCCACCGGCACCGCTAAAATTTAATTATTTGTATTTTAAAAGCTTAATACAAATGCTGCAATGTAAAGGAATGCTTCGTGAGCAATCTTACTGATTTTTTATAGGATAAGGGTGACAAGCGAGCACACAGTCCACCTATGTAAGTGGTTGCTGTGGCCCATAGACATTTACATCTATCCACGTTTACGAATCAAAATGCAGATGCATTATCAGCAATGAGAACTGGATAGAATGCCTCTTTTCCAGTAAAAAGCGTCTCCGATTCTCTACATTCACCATACGAAACAAAGCAGCATTAAGCTACTATTTTACGCTAGTATTCAGTGAGAGCGTGGTCCTTCCTCGGTCGAGCCCACCAATTCGTACTACAACTATACAATTAATATTGCCGCAGCATGGCTCTACCACGTTGAAAATGTTTGAGAAATAACAAATTATTAAAGAATTTGTTACATCTGCCAAGATCCCGAAAGTGGTGACTATGGGAATTGCTAAAGAGCTTTGGGTTTTTCAGTAACTATTCGTATTATCATGACGTATAATTAAACCAATGGTAAAATATCCAGACCGGCGACAAGAAGCAGTACCAATGGTTTGAGACGTGTGATAGTGATTCAGAGATAGCCAAACAGCCTACCAAATGAGGCTCGTCAGATCTTTCCCGTTCACGAGCTGACGAGAAAAAGGAGGAACGGAATCAAAACTTAACGCTTTCAACTTTATAAATATAACGAAATATTAAGTATTTGTACTAACTTGACATTAATAAATTGAGCAAGCTAGATGATTATATCACCTACGTTGTATGAATGGTAAAAGGTAAACTCGCTCCAATAAAACGTGTTATAAAATACGCGTTACGTCGTGTATTCATCATTTAAAATATTATATTAGAAAAACTTTGTATAATAAACTTGCTGTGCACCACGGTTTCACCCGCTTCATCACATGTCCGAGGCGTATAACTTATATTGAAGTCGGCTGTACAAAATTTTTTAATTTTAAATTATTAGATATAATGATTGAACTAACCTCGCTCATAGAAGCATTCAATACTAGCCAATTATTGAACTATTTTAATTTTTCATTATCTCTTAAACTATGCGTCCAAATAACATGGTATAAAGAGCAAAGTTTATCTTCATAAAATTCTTGATGATGAAGTAACTTTCGTTCATAAGGATAAATATGCCATGCCTAATAATAACATTAATCACTTTTTAAATTTTCATTATTTTTCGTCACAAAATACCTAATTTTGGCGTATATGTAAGAAATAGACATATGGTATCGCAGACTTTTTTAGACGGAGTAAAGATCTATAATTTTGTAGAACATTGTATTTACGTATCACTAACTATAACACCAGCGCATGCGCTAAATAATTTCGGGAGCGCTTTTTATTCTAACTTGCTTAACAAAAATCAATATTTAAGGCTAGATGAGAAATATAGCCTAATGCTAGATAGCCTATACTATTCCACATAAATCTGGCTATAATATACAAAAGAATTTTTCAAATCGGACTGCTCGGCTCTTAGTGGAAACAAAATCTAACAAGAACATCTTTGTATTAGGTGTAATATATAAATAATAAATTAATTTAAAAAAATCATGTATTTAAAACAAGACAACGAAAACCTTTAAAAGCATTTAATTTTATTTCGTATTGAATACTATTATGATGTACCAAAACACTGCTAAAGTCCGTTAAAATCTTACCGTCCTTTAACTTAACTGTAGTCGGGTATGCTCTTATAAGAAATGTTAATTGGCACTAGTTTTAAAGTTCATGCTTTTTATTACACCAAACGTTCCGTCTTGCATAGAACCTCGGTTTATCCCAATTAATTATAACAAAGCATATGCGCGGGTGCAGTGTGAAGACAGCTGCCGCTTGACCCACTTGATCTCGGCCCCAGCGACGTCCGTTGATTCAATCATGTCTCGTAAATCTCTGGTGACCCGTTGGGTCTTGGACTATTACGATTAGAGGAAGACCAGCGGTTCTAGTAAGACGTAACACGCTTATTTTAACGGGGCCGTGCTTTTGGCTTTTGGTATGTTGGGTTAAGATGTTGAAACAAAAATTATCATGTCTATATGAGACAACAATGTGTGTTTTTATTTGATTTCTGATTGGAATGAAAGAATATTGAAGTTGAAGTTGGATTATAATATCTCACTTTCATTATGTTTCTTCAAATTCTTCTGAGAATTCATCACGACCGCGTAGCTACAGTAGTCCGCCGGATCATTTAAAATAAATTTTGGGTTAAAAATACACCATCATTCCACTATTTGTATACATATACATCATTGGTTCTTCAGTCTGTTATGTATATATATTCGATCTCTGCATTAGCGTGCTGTCGGGTATCTATTTATGATAAGCAAATACACTGAAGCTACGGTTGTAGCACAAATTAGTCAGCGCGACCGGAGAAGCATTACGCCGATAAAGAATACCAACGTTAGCAGCTTACTTAGCAGCCTTTTTACTGGCAACGAGACATTCCATCTTAGTCCTCAGGGGTGATAACGCATCTAAATTTTGACTCTTAATCAAGGATTGATACACTTAGCGGCAGGTAAACGGTGTACTTGTTTGTCACCCTTATTGTATAAAACAAAAACCGGCTATACTGCATTACAAAAACCATTAACATAAAATTTATAATAACAGAACGTCGGCATAAAATGTTCATGGCATATATATACTACGAGTATTAAAACCTTGATTATTAATGAGACATCGCGCGGTCTGAGCGCGCGAAGACCTATCAATAATCTAAGATTAAAACGCTGTTTACAAATCTATTTTCTGCTATATTCATTTGAAAAACATTGTAATTTTTATGATAAAACATTAAGCAAAAAACAAAAAGTGGCTAAGACATTTCCATGCTGAGCGCAGTCTTTCTCATAATGTTTTTTACTCGCAAGTACTTAAATAGATGGCATTTGCATATGAAGAAAGAGTCAGTCATAATCGATCATTAAACAGGGTATAACTGGACATAAGGAACGAGTTAGGAAGGTGTGCGCATGCTTGGTTTGATTTACGAGTACAAGTTGGTGGGGCTCGTTTCCTGTCTGGGAACATTTGGGAGGTACTAAATAAAAACAGGGTTGAATGTATCGTCGACACAGTCGCGGATATTGACACGACGTCTAGGATAAGTGGAAATAAAAATCATTTTATAATTCATTTCGCATATTTATTTTTATTAGAATTTATGTTGCTTTTATATAGCTTTTCGGTCTGGACTCCCAAAACAACTTTTTGTCAAATTAGAAAAACGCGAGTATACGCTTTCAATATAGGTATATATATATATATATATATATATATATATATATATATATATATATATATATATATATATATATATATATAATCTAGATCTATTAGGAATTTTAAGGTAATATAGTGTATTATATTTTTATGTAATTCCCTTTAATACTTACGAACTATTTTCCATTAGAATTATTACGAATTATCATGCAGATTCTTTTAACTTCAGAAAATATTATGTTCATTAATTTATTACAGCTTATCAAACGTCTACTGCTGAACAGTCAGGGAAATTTGTCATTGTTGCCTCGCGGCAGTCTCGGGTTGGCAACCGCAGTTCTTTATTATTAAATTGTTTTATGGAAGATTCTGCTGCCCTTCTCCTGTTGTTAATTTTCCTATGTCGCCTCTTACGTCACCCACGGCTTGACCTGGGGTAGTGAATTTTCTAACGCCACTACACGACTTTGTAAATACGGAAAATATTAAGATACCCAATTTTTTCATGTTCTTATCTATAAGCGTAGTTTATCAAAGATAAGCAGCGTAGTGACTGCGCTGTGAGTGCGAGTGAGTCAGTGAGTGTTTGGTCATTCAAAAACGCAATGTGCGTTTTTGAATCCTGCGTGGAACAACATTTTTGTATGTGTAATTTATCTATGTTAAACACGAGATACAGGCAAAATTTCGTTTTGTTGTATTGGGGTGGGTCTGGTCTGAGTTGTGTTTTAAAATTCAGTTGATGATAATTGGCTTTGAGATTTTGTTTTCATCAATATCCATGGATATAAAAATATTTTCCAAAATTACCTTTAAAAATTTCTTCGCACATTGTAGCGTTAGCCCAAACCTGTGGCTAGAATGGTACCAATAATTTTTCTTAATATAATTAAATTATTAAAAATACATAGTAAAAACCGACTTCAATAACCTAGAAGCTAGTAAATAATTACGTGAAAATTATTTAAATCTGTTGTTGAAGTTGGGTTTTCCTTTTTTAAGTATTTGACCGTTATTTGTGGACTGGGCAGTATTACAAGATCAAGGTAACAACTATAAAGCCTACATAGTTACATAAATAAAAAAAATACAATAAAAATCAACCCCTCTTTTCCCACCTTCTCAACAGTGGAATTTTTCTTCAAATTTAAATGGCGATCCCATTGAGGTGATCCGTCGCACTATCCTAATGCGTGGTGACGGATTTCACATGTCTTCGAAATATTATTTTTATCTTAGACATGGTACACAGCGTTTAAAGTTTCAATTAACAATTGCATTGGTTCCGGTGGGGATATATCGTACTTGATTTGTTTACGTGCTCTGAAATTTAAGTGCTTATTTGATATATCTAATATGCGTGCTTATTTTATATATAAGTTGTTCAGCTTCTCAAAATGGAATGGCTCGTTATGGATATACTGGCTCAACATACCACAAACTTTCACTGTTACTTAAGGTGTCGTTTTTTCTGTTCAAAAAACCTGCCTTTAGTAGCACGAGCTGGTCGAAAAAAGTGGTCTTTTAGATAAAAAACACCCTTATACAATGCTATTCAAACTGTATTCCTTATTTAAAAATTATTTCAAAGTCAGTTGTCAGTAACAATTTTTTCCCTTTAATTTTTAATGATTTCTTTTAATAACGAATGGTTCCTCATTTCGTAATTTAATGAATTTTGCAATTAATATCAAATTCATGCATGAACATTTTGCGCATTAGAAAATTTTGAGTGTTTATGATGTATTTACTGTACATATTAAAGTCAAGTAATTCTGTCACCAATTTTTTTTTAAACTTAAAACATCTTCAATTATTTAGGCAAAAAGTTTGAGAAACGTAGTAATAGAGAGCAATGAAGACAAATAACCTGTCCAAGGGGAGATAATGCGTATGATAGTAACCCAATAACTATTTTCAACTCTGATGACGCGGAGTTCCGGTTATTAGTAGCTAACTTCAAAAAAAGAAGGAGGCATACAGTTTGACTGCTTTTTTGTATGTATGGTACGCGATATCTGCGTCATTTGTGAACCGGTTGTGGTATTTCTTGTATTATTAAATAGGATATACTTAAGGGTTTCATATAAATTAGGGATAAAAATTCCACCCCTAAGGGTGGTTATGTTTTTAATGTAACTATTTAGATGTCATTTAGATTGTATTAAGAAAGGAATGCTTCGGTGGTTTGGTCGTGTAGAAATAATGAACGAGGAAAGAGTGACAAAGCAAATTTATGTTGCAGAAGTGAACGGCAGAGTCGGAAAGGGACGGGATATATTGAAAATACCCTTAACCGACGAGCGTGTATACTTAGATATGGATGTAAAGGAGGCGAGAGAGGTGTGTCAGGATCGCGCCAAATGGAAGTCCGTAGTCTCTGCCTACCCCTCTGGGTGACAGGCGTGATGTTTGTGTGTTGTGTGAGATTGTAATATTCTTTAGTGAGTGAACTTGGAGAGGGTTAAAAAAATAAACTTTTATTAAAAAGTAGAATACGACTTCAAAGAACCAAAAAAAAACCATCACATTCTGTAGTCAATGTCCTTAATTCTTCTATACACTGTCTTCGCACCTATAACTATAGTTCTTATATTATACATAAAAATTATCATAGAACTGAGTCATCGCTTTTCGTAAATTTTTATAACGTTGCTTGGTGTTTTGTCATAGGAAACTAAATAAAAACTGTCCCGTTATCTCCGATGACTGTTTAGTTAGGACTCCGTATCAAAATCATGTCAAGATCCGTTTTAAACAAGATAAACGCGTGACTAGGGGTACTTTAGAAAGCACGATTTTTTATACAATATAATCTCACTCACCAATAGAGCAAATATCTATTTTTGGGGTTATCTGGTGGTAAGTGGTCACAGTAGGTAATGGACACCAACAACGCCAAACAGCGAAGGCTTCGAGTGTTTTGTCACCCTTGAGCAGTGAGCACAAAAATGGAATATATTTATATTATGTCAATTATAATACTTTATACCAGCTGTCAAAACAAATGCTTCTCCCCACATCGCCCGTTAAAGTTGTAGATAACACTAGTAAATGTTGTTATAGTTTAGTAAACTATTAAGTAATCTGTGGTTATAGTTTCTTTTAGTCAAATAAACGTTTTATTGGTATCTTATTATGTGACACAAATAACAGAAAGTCGACCAAGTTTTGAGACTTTATGGTAAAGTAAATTGAAGTAATTTTGATGATGTCAATTATTTACCAACATTGTCTCTTACAATAATATGGCCCCTTAGACAGGGCACACGATTATATTAGATTTGTTTGAAAATGGTGGCAGATGCATAATGTTTACGGCTGATCTTAGTACCTATAAAAAATTATGTCAAAGGTAAGGTTCAATTTTGTTCATACTCTTATACCTTTATTACTTTACTAAGTTTATTATATGCGATATAATGTTTATTTACAACTAAGCAATGTCTATGGGCCACAGAACTATATGCTCGTTTAATAGCCGAATAATTTATACGTAGGTAAATTATATAAGTAAATGTTCGCGGTTTAAGCCGCACAGTAGTACGTTATTGTAATAAATAAAACAACATACTAATTTATTTACACTAACATTAGTCGTGACTTTGAATTTTATCAGGGGTGATTGTAGGTCCACCCACATTTTAACCTTACTACTCCACTTCACTCTTAAATAATAGTTTTTGTATAAATTCATTATATAAACCCCTAAAAGCTTCTTAGCGAGATTGCGCAGTCACTTCAGTTCATTCTTGTGGGAAAATTTTATTCAACTTTTGGTCGATTTCACGCCCTAATTTTAACACAATGTTACAGTTATGTTCATTTATTGTTGTACTGAGAGTAATTTGCAGTCTCGTTTTTTTAATTAATCTTGGAAATATAATACCATTTTTTAACAATTTTTCGATTTCTCGAAAAATAATTTCCAAGAGTTTTGATAATATACAATATACTCTAGATCACAACCTCGCATTGCTCTCTATCTGTTCTTCAAGTTTCATTACAATCGGTTCAGTCATTTCGAAGATTAGCCCTATCTGACACAGAAACACCAACAACGTGGTAGAGCCATGTTGCAGCTATATTAGTTGTATAGTTGTAGCAAGAATGGGTCGGCACGACCGGGGAAGGACCACGCACAGAATACCAGCGTAAAATAGCAGCTTAACACTGCTGGTTTTCGTATGGTGAGTGTAGAGAACCGGAGACCCTTTTTACTGGAAAAGATGCATTTCATATAAGTCCTCACCGGTGACAACGCATCTGCATTCCGATTCTTTAATGAGGATAGATTTATATGTCTATGGGTCACAGCAACCACTTACCATCAGGTGTACCTGTGCTCGTTTGTCACCCTAATCCTATTAAAAAAAAGATTTTTTTTTTAATGTTTATTCATGTCTTAATAACATGCAAATAACCCTCTGAGCTTATTAGAAGCCAATTATTTCGATATTACAGACAAACGCTTGAATGTTATTTATATGTATAGATTATATTATGTTAGGTTAATTTTTTTAAAAGGCCTCTCAACTTCAACATTACGAAACCTAGGCCCCTGCATGGTTTAAGACAACTCGGTGATAAGCTAATGCCCTCTTATCAAGTAATTTCGTACTTGCTTAAACCGAACGGTTGTTTTGGTGTTACAGTTATTTGTAGCGCTTGGTTATGGTTAGTACTCCACTTCTACAGAGTTAAATCGGTTGCCATAAGTTACATCATTGTTAGGACAGTCTCTAATGCATTATTTAATAGGCTACTGATTTTCATATCATTATATTCCTTGCTATGCTGTTTACACATTATATAAAGCATCATTCGTCTCTAAGACTACTATTATGGCCGTTTAAAAAAGTATCTTTGTACAACTTGGTCAAAACAATGCGCATTCGGCGCCCGCACCCTGCCTCTATCGCCGCGCTTCGCCTAGTAACCAATCACCGTTTCGGTGTCCCCTCCCTAGTTCTAATGACGTATTAACTGTCATGTGCGTAATCGTTTTGGTCACGTAATAGTTTGAAAAACTTTTGAAAATAATTACTTTTATTATAAGTATAGGTGACAATGAATTAATGTTAAGTGGTGCACAATAGTCACTCCACAAGTTATATCTTTCTGATAACAACTCAAAATAATAAAAAAATACTGCGGTTGCCAACCCGGTTGCCAATCATGGCAACTATGGCAAAATTCCCATGAAGCAATCTATGAGGGAGACCTATGTCTGTCAGCAGTGCATGTAATGTAATGGTGCACAATGGCAGAGGTCTATAAGTAAATAGTAAATTCCAATGATAATACTAATGATAATGAAAAGCTTGTAAGTACATATTGTGCAAAGGCTTTGCGGACTCGCTTAGAAAGAAAGAAATTCAACACGTTTAATCGACCGACACATAATTAACCAGCAAAATTACAATTACAAGGAAAATAAAAATAAGAAAAAAAAATTACTCCTAAAATTTTCACCACTCATTAAATATTTACAGTATAGGTAGGTTTTTTTATAGAATAAGGGTATGTTATGGTATGTTGGAGCTTTAGAAACCTACATCTATCCTCGATTAAGAATCAAGTTTGTTATATAAAATAAATTTTATAATTTTCGTGTCCATTTTTTTTATATAGAATTGGATACCCTACCAGTTATTCAGATCAACTGACCTCGTAAGCGGATATCAACCGGCGTTAGTAAACATGACAGAGTTGCAAATTGTTTATTATGCTCCACTACGCTTATTAACAGAATAAACATAATTGTAAATTTTATTTTATTTATTTATTCAAAGTGGAACAGCTAACAGCTACATTATATATATATATATATTACACACAGGTAGTACAGTAACATTAATATGCGCAATAATGCAGCCCACAGTGCTGATGTCTTAAGATGGACCTAGACAAAACAAGAGATCATGTGTAACGTCCATGTCACACATATGACGGTACTATAGTTGTTGGGACCACTAAGCTCGAAGTTGTTGACGAGTATTTTTATCTGGTACAAATAGTCCGACGAGGTAAGTTCAACTTCGACCGAGAGGTGAATCGATGGATTCAACTCGGCTGAGCAGCGTTCGGGAGATTACGACATCGTTTAGTTTCTGTATGAAGATTAGCTGTCGATGGCACGTCACAGGCTAGTCATTGTCGGGCTTAACAGAATGCAATCAACTGTAACTGACTGGAAACTGATAAGCAAACCGTTAGGCGTAGTCCGAAGTAAATAAAAGAAATATATACAAAAAAGAACATTTCATTCTTGGCCACTGTACCAACGTTTAAAGTTTTTTAACAATTTAACAGGCTTGCTATAGCCGTTTTGGAAGCCGCTTTCTGGTCAAAGTAAGTTCTACTAGTAACATGATGGTTGACAAAATCGTTTTAGTATGTCCCTAGGACATTTCGGTGACATCAGACATCTGAAATCAGGCGCAGGACCAACGTCATTCCGCGGCAAAAGGTGAAACACCGCTAACTTACTCACTTCGAGCTGCTACCGAAAATTTCTTGACAGAAAACCTCAAAAACTTCAATTTGGCCCTGCCCGGGATTCAACCTGGGACGTCATGATCAGCAGTCGCGTTTACTATCACTAGACCAACAAGGAAGTAGTGTCCTACACGAGCCTGCCTTTGTAGTTGGTTGCATGTGTCCTGAGCAACAATGCAAAGCAAGCGAACTGAAGGCATTTATCCCTTTTATGCTTTAAAAATATACAAATCAGTTTTGCAGCTCTTTACGTAAGTAGTAAGCGAAATAGCGTGTTATTAAAAATCACATTAGCATGTTACTGTTTAGCGCGCAAGTTACCTTGACATGTAAACCCACATTACTGTCAATCTAAATATTATATCAAAAATAATTTTTGTTTGTTCGTATTTTGTACGCTGCCGTACTTTATCAGATTGCGGTAAAACTTTGTCAACATATTGCTTGCACTTGCGCGAAAGTTATAGGCATATTACAATTAAATTACAGTAGGTGGCTCGCGAATCGTACCGAACAGTTTTTCTTCTTCAATAAATGTGTTATCATTCCTAATTAAACTATATATAACTCTTCCAAATTTAAAACAATATTTGCACTATTATTGCTTTTGCGGCAGCAATGCGCCGTGTTAGTCTGTAATGAAATTAGGCTAACACGATTATACTAAGATATGTATTAATGACAATATAACTAGCAACATGTGGTAGATCCACGTACATATGTATAACTGCGAAGGCATGATTGTGTTGGTTGGACCGGATAAGGTCTCACAAAATACCAGCTTAAAATGGCAGCATAATACTGCTCTATTCAGAATGGCGAGTGACGAGAACCGGAGATTATTAATGTGTAACATCTTTCCTCTCGCTTTCCCGCAATCTGTGGCAGTGTTTACGTGAAAAGGGACGGAAGTGTATAACAGGAAGCCGGGGAAGCGCGCGCTATTTGATTTGACCAATGAGCGCGTGGTAGTAAAGCGCTTCGTAATATGAACTAATTTATATGTGTAAACTATATAAATGTATTTACGGTTGACAATAAGTGTCTGAATAAAGTGCAAAAATTCAATTAAGTAATAATGAATAATTATTATGAGGTTAACAAATTTTGAGGATAATTTCAGTGGCTGCTCAATGGATATTTTCATTTTTGATAAAATAATCTATTTAGGATATAATATTAATGTTGCCTATTACCAAACTGAGAGGTCAGATGTCACACAGCATATTATGCGATTACTGTAAAGCTAGCTCGTTTATTTCTGACCACCCAATTTATTGCTCATTGGTGACAACTTACCTGAATTTTGATTTTATTCGAGAAAAGATCTAGAAGTCTATCATCACCATCATTACAGTCCTTCACAAGTCCACTACTGCTCATAAAACTGATCTAAGTGACTTGCATCGGCTTCCAGCATATTTGCCTTAGACAGGCGGGTTGGCAATTGCAGATTTTTATTTCTAAGTTGTTATCAGAAGGATGATGGTCTGGACGTCTATGGGTTATATCATCCACCTAATATCTATTGGACTTTTTGATCGTTTCTTAGTCTTATTTGTACACTATATATCGATTAGTTAGTACATTTCGTAAGTCTATCTAGCTAGTGTAGAAAATGGTCCTAAAATAATAATGACTACGTTCAGATTTGAACGAATATGTAGACGACACGTAGCTTATACACGTATCACTGGACATGCAACCTTGGATTTACACAAGTTTGGCATTTAAATGTGTTGTTCTTGATTTATAGTTTCGTTTGGAATTTTGCAAGGTCACCAGGCATCCTGTGATTAAACGTAATGCCGGGTTTCCACGCTTGCCAAGTTTCTGCAAGCATCCACAAGCACAAGTGTGTAAAGAGGGCGTTTGGCTTGGCTTGCGTGAGCTTGTGGACGCTTGTCCCCGATCCGGTCTAGTGTCGGTTTTTGGACACAGATCAAAGGGCGCTTGCGGCAAGCGCTTGCAACGCATTTGTGCGCATTTAGAAGAAATTGTGATTTCGCGACGAGCGCATGTTTAGTTCTTTGTTTAAAATGAGTGGCTGGTCGAACGTAGAGAGTTTATCGTTTCTGAAATATTTCCTAAGCGAATCGTCTATCTGGAACCCCAAAGATGTTAATCATAAAAATAAAAAGAAAGTTGCAGATGGTTGGAATCGTCTCGCCGAGTTAACGGGAAAGCCAGTAAAAAAATTAAAAGCCAAAAAATTTCTCGTTTTTGTATTACTTTGCTTGTATTTCAAATAAAAGTATGTTAAACCAAACTCAATAGTCGACACAAGTTCGGTGTCCGCCATGCTTGGGTATACGTAGCACACTGACGCATTCACAAGCATGAAAAGAACTTCCAAACGCCAAACGAGATTTGTGGACGCTTGGGAGACGTTTGCCGAGGCTTGGCAAGCATGGAAACCCGGCATAAGGAAACTCATTCGGATTCGGAATAGTATTCTTTTACTTTGGTTCTTTCTAGACATGTGTCGATCGTGAATGATTCGTTCATTTGAACCAGCTTGCATAAAAGTATTGATGATTGCATTTACATTTTTTGAACGTGCCGGATCAAACGATTGACAGAACCTATATAACATATGATTGGCTATTTGCACGAATTGTGAATGTAAAAATATTTCGCGATGGGCTTTATTCTAATTGTTATTCAATATAGTTTTGGTAATCGCTTCGACCAATCTTTACTGGTATTATAAGGCAGAAACGCTTGTGTGTAAGTTTGAGTTTGAGATAGACATGGAAAAAACTTGCAACTGTTAAAGGATTATTTTTTATTTTTTCAACACAATATACAAAAGCATTTAATTTATTAAATAGTAAATTTTATACAAAATCCAATGGCGAATTCGAACCCACGACCTTTTGAGTTCGCGGTCCGCAACCTATCATTAGGCTACTGTCCCTTAAAATAACTGAGTTGTGGTGACTGTGGCAAATATTTCTGCAAATAACTTTGTATTAGAATTGGATGTTGGTGAATGTCCCGTCTCCCGGTCTGGAAGCAATGAGAAGTGTACTCGTAAGTGCCTCTTTATTCTATGCATGCGACCCGCGAAATTATAAACCGCTATTCGACTACAGCCCTGAACACACACAATAACACAAGCAATTTAAGCTTTTTTTTATATAAAAAGGAGATTACTTAGAGTTAGCGGAAATAAACAGTACTAAAATAATACGCGTATATTTGTGACGCGTTTTTCATATTTTCTTACATATTATGTACACATATTTTGAATCAATTTTGTCTCACATTCTTGATATTGTTTTCTTTATAGGATAGGGTAACAAACGAGCACACAGTCCACCTGATGGTAAGTGGTTACTGTGACCCATAGACATCTACATTTATCCTCAATAAAGACTCAAAATGCAGATGCGTTGTCACCCGTGAGGACTAAGATGGAATACCTCTTTTCCAGTAAAAGTTTCTCCGATTCTCTACACTCTCCATACGAAACACAGCAGTGTCAAGCTGCTATTTTCGGCTGGTATTCTGTGAGAGCGTGGTCCTTACCCGGTCGAGCCCGACCCTTTCGTGCTACAACTATACTACTAATATAGCTGCAGCATTGCTCTACCACGTATATTTATTTCACGAGTTGCGTTTTACAAAAAAATTACTTAGCATTACTTTAAATGGAATTATAAAATCAAAGCATATTTTTATAGAATAAAGTTTTTTATCAGGTTTTTCTTTATTATAAACACATGTTTATGGTATAAAGCAATATTATCATCAGTTTATCAAATGGTACTTATCAAATGATACGCTAAAACCGTTTAAATAAAATAAATTCATAATTTTTTGTACGCGATATAGCTATGCTCCAGCTATATTATGATGGTAGCACAAATGGGTCGACTAAATGTAATAGCAGCTCGGTGCTGCTGTGTTCGTATGGTGAGTTTAGAGAACCGGAGACCCTTTTTACTGGAAACGAGGCATTCCAACTCAGTCCTTAAGGGTGACAACGAATCTGTATTTTGTTTCTTAATCGAACAGATGTAGATATCTATGGACTAGAACATCCACTTACCATCAGATGGACTGTGCTTGTTCATCACCCTTATTTTATAAAAAATATTATGATGACATTACAGAACGTTTAACCATTTCTTTAGCACTAACCTCTAATCATGCGATTGCTAAATCTAAGTAGGTAGGTCACTGTACTATAAAAAATGTTTCACTTACAGTGTAGTTTTACTCAAGCAAAACGCATAGTACATATAATGAAGCTGGAAACTTTATGAATGAGTTATTACAAGTACACGTCAACAAACTTTATCAAACATGCTTTACTTTTGATTCACAAGATGGACGTGAGACATGACTCATGATTTATCAGCTTGTGTATGTAACTCTCATGACTAAATTTAAGTGTAGTGTTACTTCCTTTCCTTTACAGTAATTATGTTTACGTTATATCTGCTACTGTAAACGAGTACGGGGATACACTAATTGACAGTTCTAAGAATTTATGTCATATTATGTTTAATGGGGCGTATAATAAACTTCTAAAGTCGGGTGTTATTGTTTGTATAACGCTTATCTACTGGGTAGAATTCTCTGAAATATTGAAGCAATTTCTGCAGCAATGCTGATGATCTGGTGACGTCTTTCAAAAATAGTATACGTGAATCTACTCAGTCGCATGCTGTAACTAATATTTGACTGGGGCTAAGAGCATTAGTATAAGAGACAGGTCGTATTCATATAGAAAAATGGCTTTAAAATCGCTATTAGGATTATTTTAGTGTATTGAGTGTAGTGAGTTTATGCGTGAATGGGTCGGCTTGACCGAGAAAGGACCACTCTCTCACAGAATATCAGCTTAAAATGGCAGCTTATTGCTGCCGAGTTTCGTATTGTGAGTGAAGCAAACCCGGAAGTCCTCTTTACTGGAAACGAGGCATTAGTCTTAGTCCTCAGAGCGCATCTCCATTTTGATTCATAATCGAGGATAGGTGTGGATGTCTAACGGCCATAACAACCACTTAACATCAGGTGGACTGTTTACTCGTTTGTCACCCTTATTCTAACAAAAAAAAACCTGATCATACCTTTATATAAACGCGCATGCTTTTCTGTTGTAATAATACTCAACGGTCTTAGTTCGATTTGTATCCGGATTGTTCATGAGTCACTCTCGAAGACGTCAGCTGAAAATCTGTCTATATCAACAATTCTAAAATGCTGAACGAACTCGTCGTTACATGTACGTCTCAGAAATAAGTAGGTTTTTTCATTAAATTTAAAAATGAACACAATTTCTCGAACTCTTCCTGTAGCAGGCTTGCCAGGTGTAAGTAAGGCTCATTTGCGAATTAATCGATATTTCAGCAACGTATTCAGTTACGATGATTGCTACAAAGACCAAACCACTCAAAACGTTTGGAATTATAAATAAATTTTACAAGTACAGTAGCAAATCACATCCGCCAGGATTTGATAATATTGACAATTAGATATGGTAACCCTAACTTTCTAGTGACTTAATTTCAGCTCAATAGAGTAACGGCATCTAACACGTTATTGGTTGCTTCAAGAAGGCTTACTAAACTAAACTAAACTTAATTCTAAAATAGGTATAAAATCCAGTAATGAACACTGACAAAATGTTTTGAAACCCCGAAATGGATATTACCTATTGTTCAAAATTAATTCGGTTATAGATTATAGATAGGTAAAGATAAACATTTTAGCAAAAGGCCACTTAACTGCGCGATGCATCGAGTCTATTGTTAAGGTGTTTTATAAGGTCACGTAAGTAACTGAACAAGTACAGCACATCGTGTATATCTGGGTTGCGGATTGCGGTTGTACGAAGTCTTGCGCAATGGCGACGCGTCACGTCTCTGCCTTGCGGCGTTTTGATCGGGTTCTTGGTAATATTTTTACTTTCTTTATATTTTATGTGATAATATAAACCTCTTTAAAAGTAATTGTATATCATAACAGCTTAAAAAATATGTGAAGTTTTAGAATTTTGTTAATGAACGTGGATCCTCATACTAAATGTTAATACTAGTTACTTTATTGCAGCTATAGAAACAAACCACCATTAAAATCCACCAGCAAGTTCTTTCCACAGAATTTGTCAGTCTTTATTTTTTTTATTTAATAAATATCAAAGCAACAAAAAGATTAATGATAAACACTACGCTACCCAGCTGTCTCTGCACCTCTGCATTCGGACTTAAAACTTGAAAGGTCAAGAGGCAAGGAGCCCAATAATTATATGCCGAGAGACACTTCGTGTTATTCGTCAGGGGTGACCACTGTTAACGCATCTGTGAACTTTCCTAACGTATCAGGTGGAATGTTAGACCTTGTGCCATTTTAATAACATAAAAAAATGAATTTAATGTCATTCACAGCATTGCATTATTAACGGGAATGCTCCAAACAGTAATTTGATAAAGGCGGCTACTCGTATCTTATCATAGGTTAGATTATGTTATATTACGATAGTTTGGTAAAGTAAAGCTAGTACCTACTTAGGCACACAACACCAAAGATTTGTGATTCTAATAATATCAGTCTGGAGCCATAGAATGTTACATCCGTGTATAATAATGTACGTGAGCAACTCGGGTTCGATCCCCGCCGGCACCAATGAAACTGTTATTTGCAATTTTAAGTGCTGATTTGCCACGTGCTCGGCGGTGAAGTTGTGAGGAAACTTGCATGTCTGAGAAATGAGATAAGAAGTTTTTCGAAGACATGTGAAGTTCGCTTACTCGCATTTATGTAGCGCGGCGGACATTTCTTTGCCCTAAAACTCTCTCAGTAATGAGAGGAGGCCTGTGCACATCAGTGGGACGTATATGGGCTGTAACTTTTAATGTACGAAGAAATGTATGAATCCATCGCCTATTTTTCTCCCTTGAATATATGTAATAAATAATGTTCATCAAAGCAAACAAACCACGCTTCGCACCTTTAACGTTGTTTTTCGTCGAAGATCTGAGTCTTTAAGATCTAGTACATTTAAAAGACGGCTGTATCGCCATCTATGTACCGTGATGAATTCTCTTAATCCGCCAGCAAACGGCTCTCCGGTAATGCTGCTTGGATTATTATGTAATTTGACTAATGGGTAGCCGTTACCGTTGTAGCCTATCAAAGTTCACTGCTGTACATGGCCCTCCCCTGCCACAGTCGCTATGCTTAGTAGGCGGCTTTGCAACCGGAGTTTTTTTTCTTCATTTCTAGTTTAGTATTAGCAAGATGGTGCTGCCCATGTCCTGGTTTGTTTACTGTGTCGCCTCTTACGATACCCCAGGGACGATTTAGGATAGTGGATATTCACACCGCCACTACACGGTTCTGACTACCTACTAATGGGTAATGGTTAAAGTTTATTTTTATTTTTTAACAGATGCAGAAATAAACGTTTATGATTGGGACGCGACAATTCTACCGTGTTTAATTGTCCAATTCTATTAAATTACCAAAACGACGTTACGTGAACATTTACGTCTCGCATTCTAAAAAACAAATGATGATGTCGACTCCAAGCCAATTTGATTCGATACGTAACTGTACAATGGACACATGATTAATAATTATAACTATTTACTAATTATTAATAGCAATAGGTGGCTCCGGCAAGCCGAAATACATCCACACATTGATTTATAGTCTTGTATAACTCAATGCATCCACATGTCGACATCCATTTTTATAAATGTTCTGTAGAAGCAATGTTTTACGTATTATAGATTTATGGCACTTAATCAACATCAATTTGTGCTGATTCTAGTCACTAGTTGAGACCTAAATCTAAATGACGATCAATTTAAAGCTAATAGATATAACCTTCATTCTTGATTAAAATTTTGCAGTATTTACAAAGACCCACCGCGCTTGTCAAGATGCTTATCAGTATTTCGTCGTGCTCCGAAGGTTCCTTATAACTGTTAAAGCGTTAGCTTTTTAAGTACAGCATTTTATTATCACCTTCTATAGTGAATTTTCTTATGCTTTTTTTCAGTTTTTAATGTGATAGTCTGATAGACACTAATATAATATCCTAATACTTTAAAGGAGCAATTCTTGTATTTATTTATTTTAGAATTTATTGTATTAACCGTAAAGGTTACAAAGGGGTTGGCTTCCTCTGGCAGTCAGCTCACATAAGTCATATTATATTTGGTTGCTCGGAAACGACTTTAACGATTCGGATTAAATTTTGTATTTACATATTGTTTCACTTTCCAAGTTTAACCTAGATATGTGTTATCCCTGGGAAAATTCGACCGGGGAAGGGCCACACACTCACAGAATACCTGCGTAAAATATGCAGTTTAATACTGCAGTGTTTCGTATGTTGAGTGGAGAGAACTTTTTACTGGAAACGAGGCATTCCATCTTAGTCCTCAAGGATGATGAGTAACACAGTTCACCTGATGGTAAGTATCCACTTAACATATGGTGGACTGTGTGCTCGTTTGTCAATATTATTCTATAAAAAAATTATAGGTACTTATTTTTTTTTAGAGCCGAGCTAAACTCGTTACTAAACATTTAAACACCATAAGAGGTCACGTCAATGAGTTATAAGTTCATTGTCATGGCTTTGACCTTCACTCTACGGTTTTAAGTTTGACACGTGGATCGTGGGTGCCGGTTTTACTACGTAATCGTTATAGAAATTATGTAATATCTGATACCATGGGTTCGGTGTCGTAATGATTTTTCGACTGCGGGCCGCGAGTTCGTTTTCGGTTCAATGGTGTTTGTCACTTGCAATATATATGTATAAAAATGCTTAAACGTTACAGGAGAAATAATGAAAATAAATTTTTAGGTAAAATCGAAACTTTTATTAGAATGTAGGTTTTAGCCATAATGCGGGGTTTATGTATTTACTTAGGCCTATATACGACTATGTAATCGATCAAACTGTTTAGTCAAATTCGTCGCTAACGCCGCAATGGGGTGAATCACAATTTTTCAAAAAAATACAGGAGAGCAAGAAAACATTTATTACTCCCCGATTACTAGCTTTTCTTCATCAGAAAATTAATGTTATTAGTAGCTAATATATTTATTGCGTGTTCGTGACAATTTCTTGACGATTCAACTCTTTAGTCGATGGTATCTTCTATCTATATTAAAGCGCACCGCATAGTCGATCCAGTCGTTATCAATTTACTAGGTTTCTCTGTCGGGCGGTCGTTTTGGTGATCCAACCCACAAACTGGCCTAAATTATCTAGAGGTCTTATTTCAGTTTATTTCCAAGTATGAAAGACATCTGAAAAGTAACAGGCAGTCCCGAAATGTACATTCAATTTTCTTTAAAATGATAATATACATTTCATGATATAATTAGGATTTTGTCACAAGAAAAATGCATTTATCTTTCAAACTGAATAACGTTATGTCTTTGTGGGTTGGATCATTCCCACACGACACGTTCCACTTCATAATATGCGGAACTCCTTACACGTCATCAACTTTAATTTAAAACTAGCTGTGCCCGCGGCGTAGCTCGCGAATATAGGTTTTACTTAAAGAATTTGACGTTTAGGGTAAGAGAATATTAAACGATTTATATCATTACTGTATGAATAAGTGGTAACAAAAAAAATCGATATGCTCAAAGTTCTAAGTCGTTTATGATAGAGTTTCTGTGCAAACGACGATAGAAGTAGACTTAGCCGGGGCGTACAGAAAAAGGTTACGTGGACTACTAACGCGGGAAAAAGCAACATAGAGTTGGCCATGTGCAAAACAATCAGTACTGAGGTCCACTCCTGCAACGCGTAAAGTTTGACCTTGCGCTTTATTTACGATCGTCGCATAACACACGCTGAGTGGGAAACACACTTAAAATAGAGATGTTAGATGATCATCGATGTTAAAAAATAAAACTTCGATGTTTTAACATCGATGTTGACATATGTCAAACATCGAAACATCGACGTCAGTGAACCCTTAATCGATAAATGGGAACTTGCAAACAATGCGAACTCGCGAAATCAATATCAACTAAATCTTGCATCTGCTCTGAAGATTACAAATTTTGAATAATTCAGAATTTCTAAACGCATCGTTAACCTAAAAAAATGTCAGTATGGTGAGTCAAACTTAATTGTCAAGTGTCTCCTGTAATGTCACAATGGTCACTGCTTTCGCTTTATTTTGTAGTGTCGTTGTCGGTTGTCGCATAATAACTATTCTACGTAAATTGATATTCAAGTTAATTGTTACTTTTCCCTTGCTGTGTATACCCATAATTTTGAAACAATGTGTAAGTATCTACACATAATATACAAAAACCATCGATAATGGTCAACATCGATGTTGAGCTATCGATGCCAACATCGATGTCATCATCGATGTTATTATCCCTATCTTAAAACTGAAGCCTGAGCCGTGGTAGCTCAGATGGTTAGCGCTCGCTGTAAGCTTCACAGTACTCGAGCAACCCGGGTTCGATCCCCGCCGGCACCAATGAAATTGTTAATTGCAATTTTAAGTGCTGATTTACCACGTGCTCGGCGGTGAAGGAAAACATCGTGAGGAAACCTGCATGCCTGAAAAATAAAAAAAAATATTTCGATGACAGTTGATGTTCGATGTGAAGTGGACATTTCCTTGCCCTAAACCCTCTCAGAAATGAGAGGAGGCTTGTGCCCAGCAGTGGGACGTAAGGCTGCAACTTTACTTTACTTAAAACTAAAAGGAAAGTTATTTGGTATTAGAGGGATTTTGGGTATAAAACAATATCACTATCACGACATTTATTGCAATTTTGCTACTTTTAGTTTTTAGTCGAGTTTTGTTGAATAATTGAATATTTCGATATCTCTTTTTTCTGGTTTTTGTGATGTGTTGTTAGTCTACACGGGTCTTACAGGCAGGCATAGATTACTGTATATATACCTTACAGGCTTGCAACTTCGTCGGACTCATGGATCATGGACATGATTTATTTCAGTGAGTCTCAATACGATTCACCTGCGAAAAATCTTAACACCGCAATTCAGAAAAGGTTGTAATTTGTACAACGCCATCTATTACGTTCTTTGTGAGAAAACATCCTTTTTTTAATTTAAGGAAAACATATTTTTTACTGTGTTTTAAGTACTATAATAGAACGATACGAAATATATTATAATAGAACGTTTTTTTTTTACACACGAACCTTTTTATTACTATTTCTGAGATTTTGTGGCGCCATTAAACAAATTCGAACCTACATTTCAAAATAATAATCATAACTTTCGATAGAATTAACCAATTTCAATAAAACAAAGATTAAATTAACTTGATAATACGCTTTATGATTTTCTTAAGGATTTCATTGAAAAAACTAAAAGAACTAAAAGAATATTTTTGTCACTTTAATATTTAGGGCGGATAAAATAGCTGCATTATATTTTCATAGTATTATATAAATATCTATATTGTTTTATTGTATATACTCATTATATTATTTATTATATACATTTATATATACCTACTGCATAAATAAAGTTCCCATCCTTTTTTGTTTCCGTTATTTTATTTTATTATTTTGATAACATCTTTCTCGAAAATAGAAATAAAGCGAACATACTATCCTCGCGGGCGAGTCCAACCTCAATGGGCATTGCTGAAAACCAACGCTACCGCAATCCTGCGATAGCATTACGTTGAGTCAGTGCCCTTTTCAGCATCACATCACTCATGCAATCGGATCATTTTATGACTGTTTTTTGTTATTTACTTTTATCTTTGATGTTTTTATGTTTTATTTTATTTTCTGTATCAAAACTGTATGAGTGTATGTTGCTGAATAAATGCATGTCTATGTCTATGTCTATGTCTAAAAAAAGATGTTTACTCAAAACGTCATGCGTCCATAAACAAACAGACCGACCGTCAGATAATACAATTCTAAAAATTATAAAAATGTACTTATTTAATGATTTACAGTCCCCATAATGATTTTAGTCACAAATTAATATACTATACAATATTCAGAAACAGGACACAACATGTTATTACCATTTTTTATTATATGTATAGATTTAAAGACAGATGGCGCTATTAACATCAATTCTAAAAATAAGAGATTAATTGACACGATTGATAAAATAAAAAACATAAAAGAACTTATAAATCAGTGCCTGCATAGTAAGCAAAAAAGAAAGTTTGATCCTCGCCGAAAAACGAAATTGTTAATAGCTCTTAAAATTTGATTTACCACATAGAGTACTCGGCGGTAAAAAAATAAAAAATAAATAAGATTGTCAACACGCAGTAGGGCAGCGTGTCGATAATATTAAAGGTTAGAAGCAAATATGAAACTCATCTACAGGAAAAAATTTTAACCTGCCTTTTTGTATCACATTTGTGCAACACCACCATCTATCGATGAAATTGGTTAACTATTGTACTTTAATTTAGTTTAGATAATAAGGTTAATATATTTTGTATATATTTATTACTTTATTACGTTCTTTATGTAATACTTTTGTTTACTGCGTTTTAGATATAATTATAATATCATTATAGAACATTATTTTACATCATTTAATTATGATTTATAATATGATATTAATTTTAAAATGTACTTGATGACTCATCCAACGCCACTATTGAACAAATTCGTACCTATACTTAGTACCCATACTTCAGAATATTTGTCATAACTTTAAATGAACCAATTTTAATGAAATAAAGACTAAATGTAACCTGAATATACACTTAATAATTTCCTTAACTAATCTTGTGATATAAATTAGTACTTTATACGTGATACGTTAACAAACAAACAGACAGACAGACAGACAGAAAAATCTAAAGATGGTAGAAATGTATTTAATTACTTATTTTTAGTACCTCTCAATCACTTTTATTACAAAAATATAAAATGTACAGACATCTGCTATTTACATTTTTATTATATTTATTATTCCCGCCATTTAAACATGTCATGTTTACGTTTAGCTTCGACAATTGAATGAAATTACTTTTCGTTTCCCGCCGATTCTCAATTCGTGCCAGTACGACACGATTAGAAAGTCCCGGTCCCCTAGTGATCAAATCGTATTTTTACTAGACTGCCCCTGAAGAAGAAGACGTGTAATCCACTTTCCGGGCGTATGTACAAAATCCATGTTATCATCAAGATCATCGTCATTATCTGTACAACACTTCACAAATCCACTGCTGAACAAAAGGCGACCCAAGTAATACTACAAATCATGGTCCTAAGTCATTCAGTAGACTTACGACCATCGACTTGCTGCATGTCTTACCAGGTCGTCACTCCCGTTTAATGGGACCCGCCCTACACTCCTCTTGGAAGTACGAGGTCGCCATCTATTGACATAATATGTCTGTTTTTGATATAGCGTGGGAGAATAAAACATTTTGAAGAGAGATTCCGTACATTTTTTTATCCAAATATGTTAATGTATGTAAATATGCTAACTAACTTTCCGTGTAGTGGCGGTTAAGAATATCCACTACCCCATATCTTCCCGTGGGTGTCGTAAAAGGCGACAAAGGGAAACAGGCACGAGATGGGCAGCAGCATCTTCCTGGTAACGACAAAATACAATAAAAAACTGCGGTTGCCAACCCGCTCGCCAAGCGTGGCAACTATGGCAATATACCCCCCATAATGAAAGTTACGAAGAGACGGCCCCCAGTCCCCGGCGGCCCCGCTATTCCTGGCTACGGTGGCGACCATGGTAACGGCGGGGCAGGGGGTGCTAAGAATCTCCGGTGGAGGTTCGGTTGCCACCTACAACGACTCGACCTGGCAACATACAACGCACGCACCCTGAGGACTGACGAGAAGATTGTGGAGCTGGAAGAAGAGATAGACAAGTTACGCTGGCATATTATAGGATTATCCGAAGTCCGAAGAGAGGGGGAGGACACGGTAATCCTCGAATCCGGCAACTTGCTCTATCACCGGGAGGGCGACCATCTGTCCCAAGGAGGTGTCGGATTTATCGTCCACAAGTCTCTCGTTAACAACGTTGTAAAGATTGAGAGTGTGTCGACGAGGGTTGCGTACCTTATACTCAGAATCACCAAACGGTATTCGCTGAAGGTCATACAGGTTTACGCACCAACCTCGGCACACCCCGATCAGGAGGTGGAGGAAATGTATGAGGATATCTCTAGAGCCATGCATTCCTCCAAAACCCAATATACGGTGTTAATGGGAGACTTCAATGCAAAACTAGGCACAAGAGAGAACGGTGAGCTGAAAGTGGGGAAATTTGGAATAGGGCAACGGAACCCAAGGGGCCAGCAGTTGGCCGACTTCATGGAGAAAGAGGGACTCTTTATGATGAACTCTTTCTTCCAGAAGCGGCCCCACAGGAAGTGGACCTGGTCGAGCCCCGACGGTTCGACAAAAAATGAGATTGACTTCATTATGACGACCAGACGACAACTGTTCAGTGATGTCTCAGTGATCGCGAGGGTGAAAACCGGCAGCGATCACCGAATGGTTAGAGGCACACTGAACCTAAACGTTAAGTTGGAGAGGTCTCGTCTAATGAAGTCAACGCTCCGTCCCCCTCGTGCTCTAATCCAGAGTCCCGAAACCTTTCAGCTCGAGTTGCAAAACCGTTTTCAGTGCCTAGAAGACTGCAATGAAGTGGACGATTTGAATGACAAGCTCGTGGAAACTGTCCATGCGGTCGGAGCTAAGTTCTGCAAGACCCGCCGCAGAAGAACACAAAAACTCTCCGATCACACTCTTAATCTCATGGCTGTTAGACGGGAGATGAAGCTACATTCTTCAACAGATTTGACAGCATACAGGCAACTGAACAGACAGATCTCCAAATGCATGCGGCGGGACTTACGCAACTTCAATACAGCTTGTATTGAAGAAGCGATCGAGCGGAACCAAGGCTCCAAAGTCTTTGCCAGAGATCTGTCTGCCAGAAAGAGCCAACTGTCAAAGCTGAAGACCGAATGTGGCAGCATCGTTTCCGGGGCACCTGAGATTTTGAGTGAGATTGAGAGGTTCTATGGGCAGCTGTACACGTCATCGTTGGAGCCACACGCAAGTGTGAGTAACGATCCAAGAGCGAGTCTTATCCGACATTATTCCGATGATATCCCGGACGTCAGTCTGAGCGAGATTAGAATGGCTCTCCAGCACCTTAAAAACGGCAAGGCCCCAGGCCAGGATGGAATTACAGCGGAGCTTCTGAAAGCGGGTGGAAAACCGGTACTTGAAGTCCTTCAGAAGCTCTTTAATTCCGTCCTCCATGGTGGCATTACACCGGAGGCGTGGAGCAGAAGTGCGGTGGTCTTGTTCTTCAAGAAAGGCGACAACGCTCTCTTGAAGAACTACAGACCGATTTCCCTTCTGAGCCGCGTCTACGTGCTGTTTTCGAGAGTCATTACGAATCGTCTCGCGCGCAGACTTGACGACTTCCAGCCTCCCGAACAAGCCGGTTTCCGAAAAGGCTTTAGCACCATAGACCACATACATACCCTTCGGCAAATTGTACAGAAATCCGAGGAGTACAATTTGCCACTATGTCTGGCGTATGTGGACTATGAGAAAGCCTTTGATTCCGTCGAAATTTGGGCGGTGCTGCAGTCCCTTCAGCGATGCCAAGTTGACAGTCGGTATATCGAAGTGTTGAAGTGCTTGTACAGTAGGGCTACGATGGCTATCCGAGTACAGAACCAGAGTACGAAACCTATCCAATTGCAGAGAGGTGTAAGACAGGGTGACGTCATATCCCCGAAACTCTTCACCGCTGCATTGGAAGATGTTTTCAAGCTTCTGGACTGGAAAGGATACGGTATCAACATCAATGGCGAGTACATCACTCACCTTCGATTTGCCGACGATATAGTCCTTATGGCAGAATCGCTGGAGGACCTAAGCACTATGCTCAATGACCTCAATAGTGTTTCCCAACGGATAGGTCTTAAGATGAACATGGACAAAACAAAGATCATGTTTAATGTCCATGTCACACCTATGCCGGTAGTTGTTGGGAACACTAAGCTCGAAGTTGTTGACGAGTATGTTTACCTGGGACAAATAGTCCGACTAGGTAAGTCCAACTTCGACCGAGAGGTCAATCGACGGATTCAACTCGGTTGGGCAGCGTTCGGGAAATTACGGCACATCTTCTCGTCAGGTATACCTCAAAACTTGAAAACGAGACTGTACACCCAGTGCGTGTTGCCAGTGATGACATACGGAACTGAGACGTGGTCCTTCACTGCTGGCCGGTTGAGGAAGCTCAAGGTCGCTCAGCGAGCTATGGAGAGGGCTATGCTCGGAGTTTCTCTGCGTGATAAACTCAGAAATGAGGATATCCGCAGTAGAACCAGAGTGACCGACATAGCCCAACGGATTAGTAAGCTGAAGTGGCAATGGGCCGGCCATATAGCTCGAAGAACCGACAACCGATGGGGAAGAAAGGTTCTCGAGTGGCAGCCTCGTACCGGCAGGCGAAGTGTAGGGCGTCCCCCCACTAGATGGAGTGACGACCTGGTAAGATTTGCAGGAAGTCGATGGATGCAGGTGGCTCAGGACCGTGCTTTGTGGCATTCTTTGGGGGAGGCCTATGTTCAGCAGTGGACTTGTGAAGGGCTGTAATGATGAATGATGATGATGATGCTAACTAATGTACATTTTGAAGGTATACCACTTAGTAGGTGAATTTTAGCTTACCTATTCAATATTTATGAACAAATGCTGAATTTTAACAAATTTTATTGAACTAAACACAATATTGTTATTTTGCTCTAGCACACTAATCTATATGCAATTAGATATAATATCTTTTTTTTATAAAACTGAAACGAATTTGTAATTCACCTGATGGAAAACTTCAAAGAAAGAAGGCTAGAAATGTGTTGTCAAATCTGAGGACTAAGATGGAACATGCCTTACATGCTGTGGTTATACTAGCTCTCTATATTTTACTTATCACCACGGTGTCTGTTTTTGCACAGGCATTATGCTTCGAAGTTTTTGGAATTTTAACCCAAGACATTCGTCGTACCTACTTCTGATTCTGACCAATGAGCTACGCGACGTCTATAAAGCTGGAACATTGGTCATTTGGGCAAAATCACTAAAATTTTTGCTAAATATTTAGTGCTAATTTATTGCTGAAAATTTAGAAAAAGCTCAATCATGTACATACTACTATAATAAGCATTTAAAATAATAATTTCTCAGATAATTTTTCGTATATCGACAGCACTAAATGAGCACTAATTTATTATCTCATATCATTAGGTGATAATTCACTTGGATGTCAATGTTTCGTCACATACTCTGCTAAAGATGTCAAAGTAGCTGTTTACGGTATTTAAAAAAAAACACAAATCCTTTTTCGTATACCGACAGCACTAAATGAGCCTTAACAGACCTAGCTACGCGGACGTTTTAATTCCATTTTGCTTAGTATCGTTAAATGCTAGCGTCGTGTATGTTACAGCAATAACCTAATGCTTTCACAATAGTTTAGCAAAACACACTGAAGTATTTCATGCAGTTGTTCTGGCATTGCACTAAAGGTTACACGGTCTTAGAAATAGTTACAATGCCTACTATATTGTTATACGGCACAAGTTGACAATGACCGTAGAACAAAGAAGAAGGTAGTATGATATACTACTACGTTTTATTAGAGTAAGCTCACATTCACTACTTAGCTATTAGTGTTACTTATAGCTATAAATTAGCACTTTCAAGGCTGGGGACAAGTTTTTATCTATATAAATAATCTACACATCTATATCTATTCAAATAAATAAAAATAAAGTGTCTGTTTGTAATGTCAAAATAACAGTTTTTACTAATTGCATATAAAAATATATACGGTACCTATAACAGAAACACAATTTTTAAAATGTTTGTCTGTCTGTCTGTCTGTTTGTTCCGACTAATCTCCGAAACGGCTGGACCGATTTTGACAGGACTTTCACTAGTGGATAGCTCATGTTATAAGAAGTTACTTAGGCTACTTATATTTTTGAAAAATAATTAGGGCTCCGCGCAACAAAATTAATTAAAATAAATTACACGTGGGCGAAATCGCGAGTAACAGCTAGTATAAAAATAAAATGATAGAGGTTTGCAGTTGTGCGCACATCACGGAAAAACTACTAGATAGATTTCAATTAGGTTCTATTAGTTTTATTTCCTATACACTTAACGCTTATATAAGAAAAAATATTGCGATATCTTCATTTTATATTACACTTTATTAAAGTTTTAAGAAACAACTATTTTTATAAACTCTATAGTAGTGTTCAGTGATGTGTTTTCTTGCCGCGGAGAAGATCTAAAATATATCAAGCAACGCGGACGAATTCGCAAGTATCAGCTAGTATATAATATGTAATGTATGCAAATGTCTCAAAATCTGTCTGCAAAATCATACATATAAGTTAAGACTACGTCACGTACTTAATATAATCTTAACAAGTGGTAAATTTAAAATTTTGTACAAACGACTTAAATATGAATATAATTTATTATTGATTTTCTGCCGACTTCCAAAAAGGAGACGGTACTCAATTCGACGCGTATGTTTTTTTTTTATACGTATACGTATTTCTAAGTATACCCTAGAAACAAAAAACGTGTGTGTGTGTACTTATGTATGCACGTAGGAAGTTATACTTCTTTAGCGTAACAAAACAAAAATTACTAAAAATAATTCTACCTTAAATATAGTTATCAGTTCCCTCTAAAACTTAAGAGACAGTTACCCAATGAAGTTGTGGTGTCGTTATTAGCTGTCGGTGTGCGCATCATAAAAAATTCACTCTCATAATTTTTCCCAAACGCCCCATAAGAAGTATAACTTCAAAAAAGAATTTTCCAAATCGGTTCAGGCATCTTTGAGTAATCGGTGAACATACATTAAAAAATAGATTCTGAACATTTGAGAACCTCCTCCTTTTTTGAAGTCGTTTCAAAATACAGTTTAACATTTATATTTATAACTACTGCTAAAAACTGCTACCCGCACCGGCTATGCCTGGGTTGGATTTATTGATGTGACTAAGATAAAATTCCTCGTAAGAAGTAAAAGCAAGCCTCGATTCCTGCTATTCACCATTCAAACGCAGAAGCATGATGATGCTAATTTACGGTGGTATCCTGTTCAAGCCTGATCCTTCCCACGGGGAAGTTCCCCGGTCAAGAAGACCCATTCGTGCGGCAGCTGTAACACGCAGAAGCATGACTCTAACGCGTAATTACGAATAATATAATTATATATAATTTAAAAAAAGAGTAATAGCTTATAACCTAATTACGTTCCACTACTGGGCACAGGTCTCCTCTCATATCTGAAAGGGTTTTATGGCAAGGAAATGTTCGCTACCCTAATGCGTTTTGGCGAACTTTACAAGTCTTCGAAATATAATTTTTTTTTTTTATTTGTCGGACATGCAGGTTTCCTGTATTGGTTCTCGGTGATAATTATTTATTTTTCATGGTGCTACTATCACTTTGTTTTCACACATCACAGTGATACGAAGGTATCTGCGACGCGACAGCATAATTAGTAACGTAAAACATGTCCATGTTGTTAGGACGTCGAGGACAATGGCCATTGTGAATTTCCTTGTCTGATATACTGTGCACAGTCACGCGTATCTTGTTTCTTAATTGTACGCCCTGACAGTGTAAGGTGGTTGAATAATCTATAAAGCTGAACTCTAATATTAAAACGTGGTAGAGCTATGCTGCAGCTATAATAGAATTGTACGTCGTTACAAGACAGGTCAAGAAGTGGTCGCCCTCGGTTGCGACCACTTGTTGACCTGTCATCTGCACTAGAATCTTCATTGTATCGTTTGATATAAACGAATCTTTTGGTTATATTCAAATTTTTCAGTATGTCAAAAATTTGAATTGGCGCGTAACCGCAACGATGCAACGCAATAACTGCAACACGGTCATCTTTAAGCGTTCCACTCCATTTTTAAAAATGAGTAAAATTCTAAAAAGTATCAGTTTTATTTTCATGAACAATTCGAAATTCGAATTCAATAAACTTTTTTGTGGCCAGCATTTTAAAAGAAAAGTTTTTACTGTGTGACAATACTTATGACCTGACTAGGTATATATTAGGCTACCTTCAACTTGTTAATTATTTATTTTTGGTCCGATCTACGCAGAACGAGCTTGCAGTATCATGAGGTCTTGCAGTAGTTTGCTTGGGTTTGGATTTAATTTTATTAATTATGGGATCAGATGGCAGCACCCAGCCATCTTCTCTATTAAAATTAGGTTGTTTTTTAATTTCAATAGCCTCGCGAATCATCCTTGATAGGCATCGGTGTTCTTTTGCGAGGATTTGTGGTCTATCAAATCTGATATAATGATTGCAACGATTATGAACATGTTGACATGCTGCAGACTTCCCGGAGCGTCTATTCTTCACATCAGCGACATGTTCTATTATCATGCGGGTTTTTATAGAACTTTTTGTTTGCAAACAAAAAGATCCATAAAAATCTTTAAAAATTAATATTAGTAATTGCTTTTTCGGTTGTACAGTGTAGTTGCTAAGAGTTTGCCTGAAAAGCGCGAGTTTGTACTCCGCACGAAATTATTATTTTTATGGCCTGGGTTAAACCTCCCCACAATTCTGGAGAAATCGCTTGTTTCTTTTTTGAAAATTGTCACATTGAACACATGGACCTATAACTACAATGCTAATAATTTAAACAACGTCGCAATTATAATATAAAATAAATTCCTTAACATTTTTATTCATGACCATTGCAAATATTAAACCATGGTCGTCTACTTTGGAACTGGTATTACTGCTGGACTATAAAAATGGCGTGTGACGTCATTTTAAAACGTAGACAAGATACGCGTCGATTAGCACATGTTTATCTATTCTGTGACCATAGTAGGTTAATTCAAACGTATAAATAAAATACTGTTATCGAGCGAGCCGTGGTAGCTCAGGGATAGTACGCGAGCAACCAGGCTTCGATACCCGCTTGCATCAATGAAATTGTTAATTGCAGTTTTAAGTGTGTACCACGTGCTCGGCGGTGAAGAAAAACATCGTGAGGAAACCTGTATGTCCGAGAAATAGCACGGCGACGGGGTAGCGGACATTTTCTTGCCACAGGGCGTTCTCAAAAATGAGAAGAGACTTGGGGCCCAGTAGTGGGACGTATATAGGCTTTATGTAGCTTTTACCAAGCGAGCTTTAAACGCACGACAAGTATTGAAACTATTATTTAACGGTCACATCGTCACTACAACGTATTTATACTGTAAGCGCATGACAAAAGCCACAACATGGGTCGCGGCAAGCGCGACCTGCCAACCACAACAATGGCGGCACGGAACATTTCGTGAACATTTGCTACGGGCTTAGATACGATCGTTGCGCTCTGCTTGTGACTCTGAAAGCACGACACGGTTTTGTAAATCGAAAAAAGATTATATTGTTATGAAAATTATCCCTAGTTATATTTTTTTATAGCAAGGCTCGTTTGATACTTGTTCCAGTCAGGGTGATGAACTGCATGGTCTCCACAATCAGTGTCCCCTGCTATTCGACTGATTCGGGTCACTGACACTGTATTCATCATCATCATCATCATCATTACAGCCCTTCACAAGTCCACTGCTGAACATAGGCCTCCCCCAAAGAGTGCCACAAAGCACGGTCCTGAGCCACCTGCATCCATCGACTTCCTGCAAATCTTACCAGGTCGTCACTCCATCTAGTGGGGGGACGCCCTACACTTCGCCTGCCGGTACGAGGCTGCCACTCGAGAACCTTTCTTCCCCATCGGTTGTCGGTTCTTCGAGCTATATGGCCGGCCCATTGCCACTTCAGCTTACTAATCCGTTGGGCTATGTCGGTCACTCTGGTTCTACTGCGGATATCCTCATTTCTGAGTTTATCACGCAGAGAAACTCCGAGCATAGCCCTCTCCATAGCTCCCTGAGCGACCTTGAGCTTCCTCATCCGGCCAGCAGTGAAGGACCACGTCTCAGTTCCGTATGTCATCACTGGCAACACGCACTGGGTGTACAGTCTCGTTTTCAAGTTTTGAGGTATACCTGACGAGAAGATGTGCCGTAATTTCCCGAACGCTGCCCAACCGAGTTGAATCCGTCGATTGACCTCTCGGTCGAAGTTGGACTTACCTAGTCGGACTATTTGTCCAAGGTAAACATACTCGTCAACAACTTCGAGCTTAGTGTTCCCAACAACTACCGGCATAGGTGTGACATGGACATTAAACATGATCTTTGTTTTGTCCATGTTCATCTTAAGACCTATCCGTTGGGAAACACTATTGAGGTCATTGAGCATAGTGCTTAGGTCCTCCAGCGATTCTGCCATAAGGACTATATCGTCGGCAAATCGAAGGTGAGTGATGTACTCGCCATTGATGTTGATACCGTATCCTTTCCAGTCCAGAAGCTTGAAAACATCTTCCAATGCAGCGGTGAAGAGTTTCGGGGATATGACGTCACCCTGTCTTACACCTCTCTGCAATTGGATAGGTTTCGTACTCTGGTTCTGTACTCGGATAGCCATCGTAGCCCTACTGTACAAGCACTTCAACACTTCGATATACCGACAGTCAACTTGGCATCGCTGAAGGGACTGCAGCACCGCCCAAATTTCGACGGAATCAAAGGCTTTCTCATAGTCCACATACGCCAGACATAGTGGCAAATTGTACTCCTCGGACTTCTGTACAATTTGCCGAAGGGTATGTATGTGGTCTATGGTGCTAAAGCCTTTTCGGAAACCGGCTTGTTCGGGAGGCTGGAAGTCGTCAAGTCTGCGCGCGAGACGATTCGTAATGACTCTCGAAAACAGCACGTAGACGCGGCTCAGAAGGGAAATTGGTCTGTAGTTCTTCAAGAGAGCGTTGTCGCCTTTCTTGAAGAACAAGACCACCGCACTTCTGCTCCACGCCTCCGGTGTAATGCCACCATGGAGGACGGAATTAAAGAGCTTCTGAAGGACTTCAAGTACCGGTTTTCCACCCGCTTTCAGAAGCTCCGCTGTAATTCCATCCTGGCCTGGGGCCTTGCCGTTTTTAAGGTGCTGGCGAGCCATTCTAATCTCGCTCAGACTGACGTCCGGGATATCATCGGAATAATGTCGGATAAGACTCGCTCTTGGATCGTTACTCACACTTGCGTGTGGCTCCAACGATGACGTGTACAGCTGCCCATAGAACCTCTCAATCTCACTCAAAATCTCAGGTGCCCCGGAAACGATGCTGCCACATTCGGTCTTCAGCTTTGACAGTTGGCTCTTTCTGGCAGACAGATCTCTGGCAAAGACTTTGGAGCCTTGGTTCCGCTCGATCGCTTCTTCAATACGAACTGTATTGAAGTTGCGTAAGTCCCGCCGCATGCATTTGGAGATCTGTCTGTTCAGTTGCCTGTATGCTGTCAAATCTGTTGAAGAATGTAGCTTCATCTCCCGTCTAACAGCCATGAGATTAAGAGTGTGATCGGAGAGTTGTACACTGTATTCGTGACGATACAAATCCGATGTTATCTCAAAACGGAGAAAAGGGTAGAGATGAGCGAGAAACGATCCTAAATAAAAAACGTAATTTATTATTATTATAAACGTAAACGTGTATAATAATAATAAGTAAATAGATATTTGTTCCTCTGACAAATCGCAAGAAAATTTGAATGCAGTTTAATATTTTAATGTTAGTTAGTTTGTGGGAGAATTATTGAAACGAAGTTCCTTATTTCCTGCGTTCACTCGTCGTTATATATCCTTATCATATCTACCATCCCTGCTAAATAAACATCCCAAATATACAAACTCATCCACTTGCTCAAACAATCAACTCACTTTTTAGAGTGAATGGGGCTCTACACGCTATTATGAGGAGTCAGAATGTGTCAACTAAGGCACGTATGGCAATTCATAATGCTGTGTTAGTCCCTACTTTAATGTATGGTAGTGAAAGTTGGGTCTGGCAGAAGAAGCATGAGAGTAGAATAAATGCTGTAGAAATGCGTTCCTTAAGGAGTATGCTAGGGCTGAATCTGAATCACAGGGTGAGAAATAGTGTGATAAGAGAAAAGTGTGGAAGATTGCAAGATGACGTTGTGACAAGGATTAAGAAAGGAATGCTTCGGTGGTTTGGTCATGTAGAAAGAATGAACGAGGAAAGAGTGACAAAGCAAATTTAAGTTGCGGAAGTGAACGGCAGGGTCGGGAAGGGACACCCTAGACGAAGGTTTATCGACCAAATCGGCGATACATTAAAAATGGGCCAGATTAGGAGTAGCCTTAACCGACGAGCGTGTATGCGTAGATATATGGATGTAAAAGAGGCGAGAGAGGTGTGTCAGGATCGCGCCAAATGGAAGTCCGTAGTCTCTGCCTACCCCTCTGGGTGACAGGCGTGAGTGTTTATATTTTTTAAGTTTATGTTTATGAAGTTCCTTATCGGACGGTACTAATTTGGCGGATGGGGGCTAGGCGAGAAAAAGTGTAAGATTTTTCCGTCACGACCCCTTCTGACGTAGTGTAGATGGCCTTAGCGGCTATAAGGAAGCGAGATGGAATAATATCCATCTCCCTCTCACTTTCTCTTATCTTGCCATGAATGAAATATTATTAATTTTAATAGATGCTAGTATGTAATTAATTTATTTGTATTTGTTAATCAATAATATAATACCTACGTTTATCATATATACTACGAGTACGAAAGAAATTTCGTTCCAACCGAGTGTTCCACGACATTCACGCATGTTTTTTTTTTTAATTAAAACAGAAATGACAAACGAATATAAAGTACACCTGATGGTAAATGGTTACTTTGTGTTGTCACCTCCGACACTAAGATGGAACTCCTTATGACCTGTAATAATACTGGCTCTCTGTACCCCTCAGACCGGAGCACAGCAGTACAAGCACTGCTATTTGTCGGCAGAAATAGGAAAGACGGCGGTACTTACGATTTCCACTTAGTTATAATCATATGATAATTCATCTGGCCTCAACGCTGTTAAAATGTATTGTTAATATCGACATAATACGAAAGTAATGACCATGAGTTTTTATTATAGAACTAGCTGATACACGCGACTTCGTCCGCGTTGCTTCATATATTAACAAAGTTTTCAATCTTCTCCGCGGCAAGAAAACACACATCACTGAACACCACTATAGTGCTTATAAAAATTGTTGTTTCTTAAAACTAATAAATGAAAATATTGCAATATTTTTTTAAATAAGGGCCAAGTGTCAATAAAACTTAGAAAACCTAATTGAAATCTATCCAGTAGTTTTTCTATGATGCGCGCATAACTGCAAACCACTATCATTTTATTTATATAGATAAAGGTGCTAAACAAACATACTGATGGTAAGTGGAGACTGTGGCCCATAGACATTTACATCAATCCTTGATGATGAATCAAAACGTAGATGCGTTGTCACTCCTGAGGACTAAGATGGAATGCACTCGTGTCGACCCATTCGTATTACAACTATAATATAGCTGTAGCATGGTTCTATCACATGTAAATACCGACCGAATACCGAGTGAAATCGGGTTCTACGGTACCAAATGGAGCACTATTTATTAACGGTTTAAAAGTATAGGCACGCAATTACAAAAATAGCCAAATAGCTGCGCTGCAACTAAACAAATTACCCGTGGCACTTAAGTAAATAGATTGGATTGACTGGGCTAGAGGATACACCGGTTTGTATAGAATAACGAACCCAATGTAAACTCGATTGCTACAATGTATAGCTGTTTATTGAGCGCATTATGAATATAAGATGTTTTATTATTAATTAATACACGTATCTAATATTTTATATTTAAAACCAAATAAAAAAAGTAAAATTACAGCCTACATACATTTCTCTTTTAAGCACTGGCGTCCGCGGTCTCTTATTTAAGTGAACTTATTATTATTCTCTTATTTGAAACACTGCTCGCGTATTATAATTTTCTAAGCACGCCCTTATCCCCTGAGCTAACTACGGTTTATAAAGGCAATGTTATTAAATTTTGTTACTAATTGTTTAAAACAAAATGTGAATCGAAGTATAAACTAATGGGAGAAATCGACGGAAGCACGACCCGCTTGCCCAGTGAGTCGTCGGGAATTTCTCCTCCAATTTTCCATTTTTATTCTTATTTCGTGTTTCACGAAATAAAATAAAATTACTAGAATACATATTATTTCCATTTTAAGAGAAAAAGAAACCCATATTTATTATTCAATTATTTTTAACCGACTACGACGAAGACCAAAAGGAGAGTAGAATTTTTCCAGTATGTATGTACATGCTCGTTCTTGGCGTAAAATCCGACCGTTTCTTTGTCCGTCCGTAATAGAGAAGTACCTAGACTCATGTCAACATAAATTACTTGAAAATACATACATACATATAATCACGTCTCTTTCCCGTAGGGGTAGGCAGAGACCACTTCTTTTCACTGAAAATGCGTTTTCAAAATATTTTATTTTATAAAAATTGTATGATAACAGCAATCAATGCCACCATAATTCAATAAAAATGTTACCAATTTGTTTCAATAATAAAAAAATAATACTTTATCCAATAAAAATTGTATCAAAGATATTGATCATAATATGATAGATTCAATTATAATGAAGTGAAAATGTTAAAAGTTTACGATATTGCAACTCCATATGAAAAAAAAAAATTTTTTAAGGTGTGAATCTTTTATTTAGAGTATGAGTGTTAAGAACCACGGAGAATACATCCCACGCACGCGACGAGACGCGGTGATGGAAACGCCACCATTACACGACGGCCAAATGAGTGCTAATGTATATATTATGACGGACTATATCAGACAGAAAAGGTGGAGATTGCATGTCGCTTCTCATGTCTATATAGTATTTATGGCAAACGCGCGACGCTCAACCAACGTTAGGTGACCGATGCGACCCATGGACACCTGCAGCAGTGACAATCCATAATCTTTCTTCCATTGCACGTAGCGGAAGTACTTCCGATATTGTTATTTTCTATTCAATAACACCTGGTTAGTATCATATAAATAGCCTTAAAATAATATTTTTATAGTTTTTTAACCCTTATAATTTTACGATTAATAATAACGACGATGATGCCGCCTTGTAATGATTTTGATCCTACATGCAGGCTGCTGTGCGATGTCGAAACACAACTTTGAAACACAAAAAACAATCTGAACCTTATCATCATAGCGGTAATTAGGCGGTTAATTGCATATCTAAAATTCTTCAACCCTTGATAATGTATCTCTGCATACCTAAAATACTTCAACCCTTGATAATGTATCTCTAGTGTAGAGCTGGCATGCCGTACGTCTTAGTACATTGGACCACAGAGTAAAGAGTAAGGACCAGAGGGGAAGCTTCTTAACAACGTCGAAAATGTATACCTATTCTGATAGGGTTGTCACATAATGCATGTGAAAAATTTAAGGAAAAAATGGTGGTGGTGATGGAGCCACTGTTGGTCCACTGCCTATTACCACTACCTACGATACTACCACCTCCACCACTATTGACACCATCAGCTACACTATCCACCAACACCAGCACTACTTCCACCAACACCAATCCCACCACCCCCACCAATGTCTGGCGATTGTATTCCAACCATAATGCAGTGGTATTTACCCCTAGAGTTGCGACTCGCAAAAAGTAGCTTAAATCCTTCCCCAGGAAGCAACCTACCTCTATACTAAAGTGGGTGGATAAAGTCACACATTTAGCCTTATTACGTAAGATATCCTGCCATCTGCGGCACTGTCAAGGTTAAACTGACTAACGTTTCAAGTAGATGAGACCGACTTCATCACTCGGCGACGTACCTGTCTAAACACATTTTCACTTACCTATCAATGTCATTACCTAGTTTTATTGTATATAATACGTAAAAAGGTACTTAGTTCACTTGATCTCTTGGGTACAAAAAAGGAAATATCGTTATTTTCTCTAGAATTATTCATGTATACTGTACAACTATTAGACATTTTTGCTTATACAAAACACTTATTATTTACCTATATAAATTTAAAATAACTTAATTCTTAATTATTTTAATTAAAATACTTAAATCTAATTATTTAATAATTGCAAAAAAACTTAATAAATTAATTGATGTATAAAATTTCGAAATATTGTTGGTCTATTTATTTAAATGCGCACGACTAACAGCCCTTTCATGGATACTCTGCCTGAGCCAGCGCAAACCGGTTTGTACCCCGACGGAGCGTCGGTGAACCTGTCGGTGAGAGCTCACGCACACATCGCTAGGCTATGTATGGGTGTATTCGCCGCGAGCCGTTTGTATGTAGCTTCCCCTCTGGTCGGTTTCTTTACTCATGTGATTGGACTATGCCACGGCTTGAACCGCGCTGTGTTCCGGTCGAACGTAAGTTGTCCCGCTTGGTAGTAGTATTGTTAACAAGTTCCATGCGGTTAATCTATAGAATTATAAAGAGATTTTTGTACCGTACTTTCTATGTACGGTAAATTATAACACGCGCAGGCCGTTAGTCTAATATATAAAAATTAATCAGATTGCGCTAATACTTTGTCAACTTATTTTTTGCACTTTAGAGAAGGTTTTTTTTTATAGAATAAAAGTGAGCAAGTTAGCACACAGTCCACCTGATGGTTAGTGGATACCGTGGCCCATAGACATCTACATGTATCCTCGATTACGAATCAAAATGCAGATGCGTTGTCACCCGTGAGGACTAAGATGGAATGCCTCATTTCCAGTAAAAAGGGTCTCCGGTTCTCTACGCTCACCATACGAAACACAGCAGCATTAAGTTGCTATTTTACGCTGGTATTCTGTGAGGGCGTGGTCCTTCCCCGGTCGAGCCGACCCATTCGTGCTACAACTATACAACTAAGATAGCTGCAGCATAGCTCTACCACGTGCAAAACGTTATAGGCATAGTACAATAAACTTACAATAGGTGGCGCGTGTATCGTATTCGTACCAACAAATTTATTTGTCAGCTATACATCACTCAACTTCAATTATTGTATTATCAATATCATTCCTAATTCTAAATATAACCAGCTAGTTGCTTATAATTATAACAAGAGAAACGGATAAGATACATGTAGTGCTAAAGACGATGAGTAGATAAACTTTAGAAAATTGGGTGTTGGGTTTCGACAGATATTGTTTAACATTTTATTGATTTCTTTAGACAGGATTACGGACTTGCATTTGGCATGTTGCTGGCACACCTCTTTCCGCTTCTTTTACATCCATAATATGATATCTACGCATACAAGCTCGTCAGTTAAGGGTACTCTTAATTTGGCTCATCTTCAATTTATTGTCGATTTTTATAAACTATACTTAAAATGTCCTTAAACGAATGTTATTTAATTAGTTTGTAGTTTTTTTTTTAATATTAACCGAGTTTTTTTATTTATTCACGCTATACTCCTAATGATATTATACTATTATTACGATAATATAATATTTCTATTCCAAAATGTCCTGGGCAGACTTACAATATTTATGGCTGCCCTAGTGACATCTTTATATCATTCTAGTATTCAAACGAACTCTACTTGTCATCATCATCAGTCTATGAGAGTAAGGGAATAAAGATTGGACTTACGTTTGCGAACACGCTCTTGCATTATAAATCTGTCTTGCGTAAAGGGCTAAACTTCGTTGTCAGGCCGCCGTGACCGTAATTCTGTCTGGAGGATATTATTACATACAATTTTGTGTATTTTTCCGTTTGTTTTAGTCTACAAAAACAAAGTAACTACTAAATCAATGAGTTGGTGCGAACAATAATATTGTGAAACAATTATGTTAGTAAAACGGAAATTCCCCAACCACCATCCTGTGCGATTGTCTCATTAAACAATGCTATATTCGTAACTGGCTGACCACTATGCTTTATGTATCAGAGTTATTAATATGTTGTTTTCACTAAATTATACCTATTGCATATCTTTATTCAAGTTGTTGTAATGAGTCAGAAATTTAATATTCCACGTTTCAAGATATCCCCACGTTTTTACCTATAGCGAACGTTTTACTGTTACTGTACTGTACTGATTTTTTTTTAAATTTAAAAGTAATAATTACAAACGAACACACAGCCCTTAGACATCTACATCTATCCTCAATTAAGAATCAAAATGTAGATGCGTTGTCACCCCTGAGGACTAACATGGATAGTTCCTAGAAAAAAGGGTATCCGGTTCTCTATATTCACCATACGAAAAGTTTCCCGGTCGAGCCGACCCATTCGTGCTACCACTAATACAGTTGCAGCATGGCTCTACCATCTTAGGCTGTGGCTCTACCGCGTATAAAATACATAATTATGTGTGCGTGCGGTCGTAGTTAATTTTTAGTGAAGATTTTATTTCTCGTACGAGTACCTGTAATATGTGTACGTGGGCCACTCAGAAAGTTTAGCGAAACCTAAAAAAAATTGTATGGTTAAAGATTTTTTAATTAAACATTTCCAAAGAACTCTACCAGCATTCACACAAAGTTTCATGCGTCTAAATCAATTTTCACACTTGTAATAATATTGTAACCATGTTGAGACTAGCCTGCAAATTTAGTAATCATGTTATGGCATACCACGCCCTTCTAAGTATCGATGAGGTTGTTGTTGTTCGGTGCGGCTCCCAACGCGAAACTGTCATCCTCACGCGTTGGTGTTCTTGCAAAACCTGGTGAACGTTTCAAATTTCAATTGGGTCCAACCTTCAATGTGTGCTGAAAGATTTTTTACTGCTAGTTCGTTTCTTCGGCGGCAGCCTTCAAACCGTCGTAATATTCTGGCAACATTTACTAGCTATCGAAAAGTTGTGTCTATGTTAACAAAGCACACCCGGTTGAGATTAAAACTTGTCATACAACACGTGAGAATATCCACACCGTAGTAAATCTCTAAACAGTAGTAGCCAGTACGTTAGGCCCGGTGTTCAAAGACGCTCATTTAAAATTCCACGCCGATCGCGGGGAGAATCACACACGCTTTGTTCGCCGGAAGTGTACGCCATAACGCTGTGGAATCCGCTGCGAACGGTCATTCGTAGACTTGTAACTATACATACAACTTATTAACAAAGCGTATAACGATAAAAATTCAATCCTGCTCTTTTATTTTCGGACACGAAATTTCAAATATTATTTGGATTTAAATAAAAGACAATCAAAACTATCTTACAAGGGCAGCTATGTAATATACATTTGTCATATTTAATACAATTTCAAGTTACAACTATTTCATAATTTGTAATGTTTCCTGTTGAGTCCTCGTTGGTCAAGCTGTTGAGTGCTTGCTGAACATGTGGTTCATAGTTCGAATTCCGAATCGAGTAACCGCAGCTCGGAGTTAATAAGTTGGCGTTGTTTGACACCCGCGCCTCCGAATGCACATAAAGCCGTTGATCCTGCTCTTAATCTCTCTTCTTTCGTGTCGTATTGTCGTCCCATCAGGCTATGAGAGTGAGGGAATAGAGATTGCACAATACACATGTTCTTACGCATACACTCATGTACCATAATACTGTACTGCACGGATGGCTAGTTTTCATTGAGATTGGCCGCCGTGACCGAAATTCGGTCTGGTGGACATAATTATACTACTTACTATACCTTGTAATGTTGTTGAATTACGCTGTAACGTATTATGGCTACATAATCTACGACCGGGACAGAATAATTTTTCATACGTGGTAGAGCCACGCTGCAGCTATATTAATAGTATAGTTGTAGCACGAATGGCTCGGCTCGACCGGCGAAGGACCACGCTCTCACAGAATACCAGCGTAGAATAGTAACTTAACACTGCTGTGTTTCGTATGGTGAGTGTAGAGAACCGGAGACCTTTTTTGCTGAAAAATAAAAATAAGCATTCCATCTTAGTCCTCACGGGTGACAACGTAGATGTCTATGGGTCACAGCAACCACTTACCATCAGGTGGACTGTGTGCTTGTTTGTCGCCCTATCTTATTAAAAAAAAAAACCTAAATAATTCTTATTGTTTCTCTTCAGCTCACAAAAGTATACGCAAAAGCTGGACATGGGCATTTTCTATTGTGGAGAGGAATAGCCCGCGTCGATTGACGATTGCAGTACCAGATTTTTGGCACCTTTCTGCTTCCCATAGCTTGGATATCTTACGTCTGACATACAAGAGATTGTTATACTGTCATCATCGGGAGCCATAATATCTTTTGGGCATAACCTGTAACCATTTCTTATGACAACCACGGGGCCAAATGAGGTGGTGATGGTCTTACGCTTCTACTACACGACATGCGTAAAATATCAACATAAGATTGTTTCGTGTGTTGAGTGATAAGAACCGGTAACCCTTTCAGGTTTCTAACTAATTCTAACTGATGATAGCGCATTTTTTTATAGAATTAAGGTGACCAACGAGCACACAGTCCACCTGATGGTTAGTGGATGCTATGTTCCATAGACATCTAACCTCGATTACAAGTCAATATGCAGATGCGTGTTCGCCCCTGAGGACTACATGGAATGTTTCATTTCCAGTAAAACGGGTCTCCGTTTCTCTACACTCCCCACATGAAACACAACAGCATTAAGCAGCTATTTTACGCTGATATTCTGTGAATGCGTGGTCCTTCCCTGGTCGAGCCTACCCATTCGTGTTATAACAATAATGTAGCTGCAGCGCGACTTTACCCTAAAGTCTATAAAAATTACTACATTAGACATTAGAAATTGCTTATATCATCTATTGGTCGCACAATTGCTGATGATCCAGGTGCGAATCCCGGAACAGGCCAAAAATAAGTTTTTTGGGCTATTCCGTCAAGCCTTCTTGTGTTTTGCCGTTTCATCGGAACAACGAGTGAGGGAATAGAGAGTGCACCTGTGTTTGCGTACACATCCTGTCCCACGCAGATGGTTGTGTCTGGCCGCCTTGACCGAATTCGGTCTGAAAGACATTATGTACCGCATAGAAAGAAGTTACTGTGAGCGAATCGTTGTCAAATATCGCAAAAATAAATCGTTTTTAATTTCAAAGATTTCAAACCTTGATATTTCAGGAATCGACGCCTACATACAATAAGAATAATTAAACATATTTATCAACGAATCCGTATTTGGTAAAGTGACTTAATACTAACAATATTCCCGCAACAAGAAGGTTTAAATAAAACATACATAAATTAGCAGCAATACGATTCTATGGATGGCGGTTTTTCCTCGGTCGGGTCGATCTATTCGTACTCATCATGCTGCAGATACAAAGCTTTCAGCTTAGCGTATAATTTGTTATCTGTGTGGGGTGTGGGATATGATAAATATCTCTTTGGTGATTCGTCTTAGATAATTGTGTGTAGCTGTGAAATTCTCATCTCGAAATCGAAATAACTGTCTTTTATCGAACTCAAGGGGTTGTGATTGCGGTGTGAACATTATAGCGATTTGTAAAATTTTGGTCTGTCTATCCGGGCTAATCTTCGCAATGGCTGAACCGATTGTGATGTGATGAAACTTCATTAACAAATAGAGAGCATACCCAGGAGTGATCTAAACTTATCTGTCTAGATATTTTATCAGAAAAACTTGGGAGTTTTTCTTTGTAAAATCAATGAATTGATAAAATAAATGGTCATTGACGGTTGTCAATGACCATTTATTTTATCAAAAAATCTAATTGACACTGCATTAATAGATCCCTACAAGGTGAAGCCGTTACGGGTCGATAGTTTATTATAAAAGGACGTAAATGAAACTTATCATCCGAAAGTACTGTGCTATAGATATGAGGAAAAAACTTAATAAAACTAAGTAAGCATTTTTTTTATAGGATAGGATGACAAACGAGCACACAGTCCACCTGATGGTAAGTGGATGCTGTTACCCATAGACATCCACATCTATCGTCAATAAAGAATCAAAATGCAGATGCGTTGTCACCCGTGAGGACTAAGATGGAATGCCTCTTTTCCAGTAAAAAGGGTCGCCGGTTCTCTACACTCACCATATGAAACACAGTAGTGTTAAGCTGCTATTTCACGTTGGTATTCTGTGAGAGCGTGTTCCTTCCCCGGTCGAGCCGACCCATTCGTGCTACAACTATACTATTAACATAGCTGCAGCATGGCTCTACCACGTACAAATATATTTATATACACGTGATTTTTTTCACACAAAATGCTTTAAACACTTCATCCAGTACCTCGAAATTGGACTAGACGCGGTAGTTTACTTATTCATTAAATCACAATGGGTCAGCTGTCTATGTTATAGTGACGTATCATAATCGTTTACCACATAGGGTACCCGCTAACTCGTTCTGCTCGGCCGATTAAACGATAAAAACCATATAAACGGTCAAATGACCGTTGGTGGAGGACGTGGCAAGGTCACGAAGTATCAGAGAGCAACCGATGACTCAGCTCAGTCTACCGCATTCGGAAGTATGTGACGGGTTGACTGAACCGGGCTGCCCCGATACTTTTTTATCCTTTTATATTTGTCAATATAATTAATAATATATTAAATTGCAAGAATTTATATTCTAAGCCCATATGCGTTCGACCTAGTTGACAACTGACAAGGATGGTGTTGAAAAAATTTCTTTCTAATCAAATCGCCCAAGAGAATATCAGCATCACTGGGAATATGGGAATAAAATAATTTAGTGGCCAGTCGTGAATAGTGTAGCAGCGGACTAAGAAAAATACGTGGTTTATACGACTTAAATTCCAACTCCTCGCTCAATAACTCAGGGTGATATGTGCAATTTGGTATAAGAAATACTTGCCCGTTTTGCTCATTATTGAAAACACCTATACTCACCGATAGATTCAAAATGGATTTGTCAAAGGCAAAGGAAATTCGATTGCAGTGTTCTAAGATAGATTTTCCGACGTTTTTTTTTTGTGTGCAATTCCGCCCTGTTCGTTTTATGATGACGTATACGAAGGCGACACTGAAAGTTTTTAGAACTCGTCACTTGTAAACGATATAATAAAAAATAAGTTCAAATTTTGAAAATGGAACTCTTTGCCAATATTATTGTTTATTTATTTTATTCATTTGTCATTTGTTTACTAATTGGCGGCAAACATTGAGTTATAATATGTACTACGTACTAGAGAAGCCATTCCAAACAAAAATTGTGTCCTACTCTATGTCTTCGTGCATGCGCGGGAATTTGATATAAAATAAGATATTAATACAAAATAAAAATAAGAATTTAATATAAAATATCTTAATTTAGTCTAAACAAACATATTATATTTCTAAATAAAATATAATAATAATTATTTTATGGAATTCACAAATCTTCAATTTACGCAATATTTAGTTTGTATGGATTGCACTACAGTTCAGTTGAACATAGTCTATGTTGGGAATGGCTTCTCTAGTACGTAGTACATATAACTCAATCAAATTGAAAAAAAGCAAATTGAAAATTGTCTGTGTCACGTCAGCATGAATTTTTTTATACAATGATTTTTTATAACTTTCGATGTCATTTAAGTCAAGAAGAAAATTATAATAGACTTCACGATGAAGCCCCATCTCGTACCACTCGCAATATTTGTAATCTGCACAATTATGAGTATCAACATGTATACCTACTGTATACGAAGTATTACGAGAATAATCTGTGATTATAGTCATAACCATAGATTATAACTAGTCTGGTTATGACAAATCGGTTTTGATATCATTGTGTGTAATTTAATAATTTAGAAATTTCGGACAGCAGACACATAGGATAGGAGACACATGCATACATACCAGCCAAACTATATTGCCAAAATACATAATATAGAAATTTATTTTGAGGTCAAACTGATGACGCCAACATAGCTGCAAAGGATGTTGACTTTCTCTCTCGTATGTACAGCGTTGACAAAAAAACAACTGTGAATGTTTTCATTTCGTTATTTTTATTTCGTACACTTAATGATGAACAGACTTCTAGAATTAAACTAAGAGTCGCTAAAATCTGTTGAAATTTGTCCAAAAAAAATTTTGTACATTCCCACCATTCAGATTTTCTTCGTTTTAATTTATTATTTGCCTTTCCTGTTGGTGCCAAAACCTCCTATGTACTATGGAAGTGTTCTATGTTTTATAGTGTATTTAGGGGTCAAAAAAGAAGAAATTCGCTTACTTGACCAAATATTCATAACCTTGTTTATTTATAAGGATACGCCAGTAAACTTGGAAGATTTAAGAACATATTAATATTCAATAACTTGGTTCATAGTAAAGTGAAATTACAGATATTTACGTCCCACTGGTAGGATTATGGAATATTATATTTCTTCTTTCTGTGTTCGATGTCCAATGTTTTTCAAATATTTTATTTCTCAGATATATCAGTTTTCTCACAATAGTTCCTTCAGTGCCATACCAAAAAAATAATAAATAAGCACTTAAAATTGCAATTATTTCATTGGTGTCAACGGGGATCTTAACCAGGTTGCTAGAGTACTGTGAAAGCTACGGCGAGCTATTAGCCCCTGAGCTACCACGGCTTTAGTGGTTAATATTTGCCATTTTATTATTACCTAGACTGTCTTTAAATTAATAGAATGTATTAAACCCATGCGTCATTTAATGTACCTTTAAAATTCCGGATACAAACAAAAATATGGGTGTGCTACACTTTTTTTGCTCTGAAGGTAGAGCCAAGTTAAGCATAAACTCAATACACTAAAATAATCCTAATTGTGCTTTTTAGGTCGTTATTCTATAGGAATACGAGTAGGATCTGACTCTCATTCTGAAGATCTGAAGCTCCTACGCTACGTGTCGTAGTAAGTGGCCTTATAATCGATTTGGTAATTAATGGCTATGCAATACAATTATTGTAACATTACATGGTGCTATTTTAACAACAATACGACCAAAACCGTTCGATACAGTTCGGCGAATTGTATAACGATCATTCCGGCTAATTTAGCAACGGCAACAGATGGGAGCCGCTAGTACGTGACGTTTTAAATGGCTCCCATAAAAAGGCAGGATGTCACGAATGTGAAGTGCAAGGGCGATGCGACTCGTTGTCATGGTTGGTCTATACACATTGACGGGCCTCACAAAAATGTTAAGGCTCCAGTACACGTTGGACGAGCGCGCTTGGCGAGCCCACACGACAGTATTTTGTGGTGCCGTTCACACGTTGGCGTGCTTCATTCTGCGTTGGTAGCTAGATGATGATGGACGTTAGTAATCGCGGCCTTATTTTTCTGTTGCTCATGTTTGGGGTCCCATATAACTGATTCATCGTGATAAGAATCAATGAACCTAAATATTTCCTCATTAGGCGATGTCGCTATGTTCGTGAAATAATTTTATTAAGCTGTAAAGCGTAACTATGAACTGAACACTCGGCCAACGTGTGATCGCTATTTGCGGCTGGCGCCAAATTTCTTTGATTTGTGCACGGAAAACCGACACTATACGGCTTGTCGGCGAATGTTGGCCGCAAACGCCAAATACACACAAAACGGCCGAACGCGCTCGCCAAGTGCGTTCGGCCAACGTGTACTGCTACCTTTAAATGAAATACGTAATATATCGGCCTAATCGAATATTAGCAGTGCTAAAAGTTTCTCTCTCTCTCTCTCTTTCTCTCTCTCTCTCTCTCTTTCTCTCTCTCTCTCTCTCTCTCTCTCTTCACTAACCACATTAGAAAGAGACATGTATAGAGATAATATTAAGAAAGCTATGTCAACTATTAATAAGTAAGACCGTAAAAGATGGCCCAAAAGTTACTCGGTCGTGAAATGAATGCTATGAATTTAAATATTTTATATACCATTTCTTACTCTTGTCTTACGTAATCAGTAATCACACACACAAACGCACAATCAGTCTGGTTGTAAGTGGACGCTATGGCCCATAAAACTATCTTTACCATTTGCGTTGTCGTTCTTGAGGACTTAATACAATGCTGGTATTTTATGCGACCGTGAGCTCTCCCTGTTCGGCAACCTATTGTTGCTGCCATAATTCAGCTGTAGCTGACATTACCAGGAACATAATTGATTTATATTGGTGTACGAACCAGTGATTAAAAAGTTAAATATCAAATACCTAAATAATAAGTAACATGCGTGAGTGTCGTGGAACACTACGTTAGAACAAAGTTCCTTTCGTAGGATATTATTATTATTGATAAACGTATCTATTATATTATTGATTAACAAATACAAATAAATGAATTACTAGCGTCTATTAAAATAAAGCGTCATTTAAAATAAAATAATATTTATTTCATGGCAAGATAAGAAAAAGTGCGAGGGAGATGGATATTATTCCATCTCGCTTCCCTATAGCCAAGGCCGTCTACACTACGTCAGAAGGGGTGGTGACGGAAAAATCTCCCATCCGTCATCATCCGTACCGTCTGATAAAGAACTTCGTCCCAAAAGAAATAATTTGCGGCAACTCTCAAAAAATTTATATTTTTCGCTGATTATCAAGTCAAAGTCAATGTTAACATGCCCAAGCGTAGGCCGACCGGCCTCCGGCTGTCCAATATTGGCAGCTATGATGTCATATGTTAATGACCCTTTGCTATTACCGCCTTGTGAATTCTATTGATGTTATGAATCAACACTAAAATGTAACACTAATATTTTTTTGTTTTGTTGGAAATTAATAATTATAGCTTTTCACACGGTATAAATACTCACATAGCTAATAACTAAATATCATCAAAGTTAGAAAACCTGTTTTTAGGCTGTTAACAGATACCCAATGACGACGGAGTATAAGCTATTTAAAGTCTTACTTCTAATTACACTACGGCGCTTTCGAGTATTTGTTTTTTTTTGTATGTTATTATAACGCAGTCTATTAATTGAAAAATAAATAATTAATGTTTATTCTTTGTCTGCAGTTGCATGTTGCTATATTTTCAGATGTTTTACGTTCGTATTCTGTGAGACGATCGTTATTCTCCATAAGAAAGTTTTGCAACCTTACTGTCTAAACCTATAAAACGCTTTGTACAAACAATTGATATTGTTTATGCCGTCACTTCGTCCGTTCATTGATGCTTTCAATGAACGAACTTCCTATCACTTTCTAAAAAAAGTCTAGTATTGTACAAATGTAACGAATCTATTAGACATTTTTACGTAGTAGAGCCATCCTGCAGCTATATTGTCTCTTAGTCCTCAGAGGTTACAACGAATCTGCATTTTTATTCATAATCGAGGATAGATGTCTTTGGGCCTCAGCATCCACTTACCGTCAGTTGGACTGTGTGTTCGCTTGTCACCATTATTCTATAAGAAGGCAAAAACTTTCCTTAGCTCTTCATTTTTAGGTTCCTCTCCGTCCGTATGTTATAATGTACAGAGTTTATAACTTCTAACTAGAGTTTTGGAACCAATTAAATAATTTAATAAAATGATCTTCCAACATAGATCTAGATTGTATGGTTACAACAAGTTACTTATATATTTATTTACTTTGTCTGTACGTAAACATGAGATGCAATATTCGACTTTGCATATTGAATCATTAAAAATCTAATATATTCTCCAAGTATTACAAGATACTGTAGTACCATACCGTAGACAGCATTAAGCTCAGAAATCGCAAATTCGAGGCCAAAATGGTGAAACACCGTATTGTTGCATTACATATCTAAACAAGTAAATTATAGTTTGTGGCATAACGACAATATAATTTTTAAAAAGTAATAGCTTCTGGCTAACGACCAAAAAATGAGTCAGCGAGAATCACATGTGAGAATTATCACAAAGCGTTGTGCTTATTAGTTGTGAATATATTAGATTTTTAATAAATGCCTAGCAAATAATCGTTCCTTTAATAAGGAGCGATTTTTACTAAAATTATTTGGTAAACGTTTTTGTCGACCAATTTTAACTCATCAACTCATAGAAAATAAAGGGTGTCAGAAACACAAGAGCAATCTTAAAATCCCAATATAATCGGACTCGCGTTTCAACAATATTTGTTTTGCACAAATATCCAGCTTGAAATCAAATCTAGTATCCTCGGCGGTCTTTCCAGCTACGCATACCTCGCTATTAGTGAAGATTGTATAATGGTTTTACATGATAGATTATATAATTTAAAAAAAATTGTTACCTTGTTACAGGGAAGCGATGACAGAAAAATTACTTTTACGAGTACGGAGGAGCCAGCAAAGGCATCACAAGCCATACCGAATATTCGACTTGTGGATGGTCCGTCTATACTCGCCGGCAGGGTGCAGATCCTACACAAGGGACAATGGCGATCCGTATGCACTAATTCCAGAAAGTGAGTATATATCTTATGATATATTTTTAATAGAATTGTTTAAATTTTTGTAAAAGTAACACCAAAAATGTTTACTATCCCGCACTGCGTTTTCAACGCTTATGCAATGAAATTATAGCTCCACATTGCACTATTATTAAAAATATATTGAAATTGAAGTGATGACAAGAACAACGATAAACAATTAATATAAATCCACTTCTAATTTATTTTTAATTTTTTCAAAATTTTTTTGGCATCGTTAGATATCGTTGGTTTCAGAATCGTTATTGCTGGGGTGTCTATACTCGTACATAGGTATCTTTTATATCGCATGATACAATCGTAATGTCGCAACAGACTTCACACAAATCCCTCAATCTCCGTTAAGCTAGGAGCATCAGATGAAGCTATAAGAACCGTATAGGCTAACAGCACTCACATCACAGAAAATAGACGCTAGGAGTAATTGTAATAAATTCCAAGCATGAAAGGTTATTCATTTTATTAATTTATTATGACGAGATGGATGGCGTAAATTACTCGTATATGCTGACATCCAAATACCTTGTCTATCATTTTAACACAATATCTATAAAGTCGAACATAGTTTTTATTTAATTTTTTGTTAGTTTACTCTTTAAAGGAATATTATTTTATTCTTGTAGTTTGTATTGGCGCTTAAACTTATTACTTCATATTTAAGTAACAAAACTCAAAAAGTCGTCATTAATGGTAAATGTTCCTCCGGATCGGTAGTATCAATGGGCGTTCCTCAGGGCTCGATTCTTGGCCCATTCCTGTTCTTAATCAAATGACTTACCTTATCTTGTAGGGGACAATCACGATATAGTATTATTTGCTGACGATACCTCTTTAATTTTCAAACTGAAACGGCAGTCAATTAAATATGACGATGTAAATAATGCTCTATCGAAACTAGTACATTGGTTTAACGCCAACAATTTGCTCTTAAACGGCAATAAGACAAAATGTATTAAATTTACAATACCTAATGTAAAACATTCGAAAACCAATGTGCTCTTAAATGGGGAGGAGTTGAGTCTTGTGGATACCACTGTTTTTCTCGGTATTACTATTGACGCGAAACTTCAATGGGGCCCCCATATATCTAAATTAGCAAGCAGACTTAGTTCTGCAGCATATGCTGTAAGAAAGATTAGAAGTCTCACAGATGTTGAGACAGCTAGGTTAGTGTATTTTAGTTACTTTCATAGCGTAATGTCTTATGGAATTTTGCTATGGGGTAATGCGACTGATATTGAAGCTATATTTGTTTTGCAAAAGAGAGCCGTACGGGCGATTTATAATCTAAATTGTAAAGAGTCCCTTAGAGAAAAATTTAAAGAACAGGAATATATTAACTTTGGCATCGCAATATATTTATGAAAATGTAATGTATGTACATAAAAACATAAATAGCTTTAATAAGAATAAGGATGTTCATACCTTAAACACTAGGAACAAACATAAGCTTGTAATGCCACTTACAAGACTCCACAGAATTAGTAATTCATTTATGGGGCAATGTATACGCTTTTACCACAGAATCCCAGAACATGTTCAAAGTTTGTCAATAAACAAGTTTAAAAGTTTTATTAAAGAAAAACTGTACAAAAAGGGTTATTATAATATCAAGGAATACATGAATGAAAATAACCCCTGGGAATAAGGTGATCGCCACCATGCTGGTTCTATGAAAATTCATTTAAAATTGTATAAACAAAATTATTGTTAAGTGAAATTATGTTTAAAAAAAAAAGTCCCGCTGGGTTTCTTGCTGGTTCTTCCCAGGACAGAGGTATTTTCCGAACCAGTGGTAAATAAAATAATGACTTTCAATAAGTATTATGTAATAATCCATATTGAATAAAAATCATTCTATTCTATTCTATTCTATTATATTAATGTGGCAGTGGCCAGTGGCTTTATTGTTTGTACGAACCGAGAATACGATGCTTTAGTACTTAGTACGTGTTACGTTGGGCATTGGTTTTATTTTTCAAAAGAAATATGATTATGAGTTTTATAAATTACAGTAATAATTTACGAAAAATAAGTAGATTAATAAATTAATATACGATCAAATAAAACAATTAGATAAATTACAAAAACGCTTACTCGGATAATAAATACTAAAAGCCGTTATTCTTTGTTCCAGTTGGACTATCCACGATATGGAGACTGCCTGTCGGCAATTAGGTTTCATGGGCGGAACATTCTACAACTGGATGGACAGACAGCCGGGTCGTCGAGCGCGCCTCTTATTCGAGGAACCCAAGTGTAAAGGAACGGAATATGACTTGTTTCAATGTGACTGGAATTCGAGACAACTTGGATCAGGTGTTTGTGATTTCCATCCCGATCTTGCTATTCAATGTCTACCACATCACGACGATAATGAAATAAGAAACTACGGGCAACACTGGAGAGGAGTTCGATTTGAAAATGCTGTCTTTGAAAGAATTCTAACTGCAGAAAACACTCTTTATATTCCTACCTCTATGTCAATACTCAAGCATGTAGTGATAAGAAATGCGGGGTTAGGTAGAGATAATAATGCAACTAGTGCATTAGATGTGATGGGTGTGCCACCTATCATGGAAGATATTAAAATAACAAACTCCGCTTTTAATGCTATTAATGTGACATCTCCAAACGCTCCCGTAGTTATCAACAACTGCGCCGTACAAAATAACAGAGGTTATGGCATTTATGTAAATTCTACCTATGGCATGACCAAGATTGAGAACTGTTTAATACATGAGAATGGTGGAGATGGTATTAAATATGTTGTGCATGAAATGAATATCGATGAGAAGTTCGATCGCAGTGAAATCTTTGATCTGTGCACCTTAGCCTCAACGCCCAGCCAAACGTTTCCAATACAAATGTCAATCGAACAATCTAGATACTCAAATATGGAGAGAGATTGTTACCAAAAATTTTATACAAGGCCTGATCACGTTCTAACTTTAAGCTTTATAAAACTTTTAACAAATAATAACAATACTGGAGAAATTTTTATTTACGATGGCTTAACATTCGACGACAAACTTCTGTTATCCTTTAGTATTAGAAACTATACGCGACCACAGAGTGTTACTTCTACAAGGAACCGCATGTTTGTAAGATTTCATGCTAAAACAAGGACTGATATAGTAGGCTTCTTGCGATTAACATCTGGAGTTAGCAAAACATATGATTTAAATGTAACGGACACGATTATATCCGACAATAATGGTAGAGGTGTTGTTATTGAGAACCTAAGATCTCAAGTTCATATCCATCGTACGTCTATATCAAATAACAACCATGTTGCTGGATTTCAAGTTGTAAGTGGTGCGGGAGATGTTAATGTTACAGAGAGTAGAATCTCTTTTAATCAAGGAGATGGTATCAATGTTACAGTCACTGGTGGAAACAGAAATATATCAAGAAGCATAATAAGCTCAAATAATGGATATGGCATAGCTGTGTGGCTAAATAATACCAAAGAAACTGAATACATTCCAGTTAATCAAACAACGGTCATCGAATATTCGGAAGTATTTAAAAATCTTGACGTGGGCATTTTACATGGAAACTTTTGTGGTGACAGTTGGGTCAATCTTACTGGAAACTGGTTCAATTCAAGCGTAGAAAGCACTGTAGATATATCAACCTGTTGGAAATTTAATGATCCTCCCAGATTACTTAATTTACAAATAGGCCATAACAAATTTTATCAAAATATTCGAGTTCCTATAAAACTTCAACCAGCTCTTAATGTGATAGGTAGAATTGAATACAACTACTTTGAACATGGTGACTATGGAGCTATTGTAATAATGAATCGTATAGAAGGCAAGTACTTAGAAGAATTTGAAATACTTCCTGCAAAGTTTAATATAGAACATAACTATTTTTATGGTAATAGAGGACCCTTTGTTGTTAACCTAGGTTTATCACCTTATAGTGACTTTCAATATATATTGTTTTCGAGAAATTATTTAAGAGACAATAAAATAAGAGAGCCATTTGAACCTTTAGAAGGTATTTCGTCACGATTAACACCACGAAGCAGAGTAGCTGCGGCAATAGTATTAGCATCAAGCAATATTGACGTGTTTCGAAATATAATTAACAATCCTGAAGCGCAGTACGAAATCGGTTCACATGTAGAGGACCAAAGTAAAATTTTAAACTGCACCTATAACTGGCTAGGTTTTGGTGATGAAGAAAAAGTTTACAACAGATTGTTCCATAGAAAAGATCGCTACAATTTGGCCAAAATTATTTATATGCCATATTTACTACACAGTAGTAATCCTGGCGCAACTCAAATTAATTACAATTCACTTTACGTTCCCCAATTTAACATACCAGGTACATTTGTTGTGGGTGGTGAGGTAGAAGGAATAGAAATTTTAAGACAAGGAGAATATGACGTAGATAAAGACATTAATATTCGACCAGGTGGGAAGCTAGTGCTTCAATCAGGTGTAACATTAAAATTCCCTCCCGCGATAGGAATGATGATCGCAGGTAAACTTGAAGCTAGAGGAAAACGTCCAAATGATATTACTTTTACTCTAAAGGAAGAAGTTATTATGAGTAATGACAGTATCTACGAAACAGATACAGAGATAGAGCCTACAACGCCTGGTTACGTTGAACCTTTTATACCTATAAGACTTTTAGGTGGAAGAACACAGTATGAAGGAAGATTACAAGTAAGAATCGATAATAAATGGGGTACGGTATGTAACTACAAATGGAATATAATTAATGCTGCTTTAGTTTGCAATCAACTCGGCTTAGCTTTGAACCCAAACGATTGGTATCTAGAGCCTAATGAAATACCAAGTGCTGGTACAGCAGAAGATATTATTTTATCCAACGTTGAATGCACAGAATTCGATAATGATATAACAAAATGTAAAGCGGAGACCATTGGACATTTCGAGAATTCTTGTACACACGAAAACGACGTTGGTATTCGATGTTACGAAACAAGTTGGGCAGGTTTAAGATTCAGTGTCATTGCTGAAAGAGCCGATTTACAATATGTGAACATTGAGAAAGCAGGTCTATTGGATTACTCATCGAATGTTTTTAAGCCAGCTCTTCAAGTAGACTTTTTTAGGCACAGCCTTGAAAGTGTTAAGATATCGAATAATTACCATGACGGATTGGGAATATTATATTCAGATTTGTATGGAGCCGATGCTATCAATATTGTTAGAAACTCGGAATTTAGTAATAATAAAGGGAGCGGTATAAGCTTTAAACAATTAGGACTTAAAGTACACAGCTCAGTTATGGAAAATAACAATGTAGCTGGTATTTCACACAATCCTCATCTGACTGGTCAGCAACAAAGAGAAATAGCCGGATGGTTTAATTTAGATCCAGGTTTTAATATGGACGAATCAAATTATCGTCCTATAATGATTCCTGATTATGAAACAGACATTAGTCTTGTAAACGGTGAAACGAGACATTTGGTGTTTACTAAACATTATGGTGATAACTTAGTAAAAAGTTATAATATTAAATGCAACCCAGGATATGTTCTTGGGTTGCAACTTTTAAATCCTATTCACAATTTCTCAACTGAAAGTATTTGTATTTACGATTCGCAAAACATTCATGAGGGAAGCACCAAATGGTGTCTAGATCGAGATTTATCAACATTCCCTACAACAAGTAGCAGTTTTGGAATTGTTTTAACTTATGAAAGTGGTCAATCGGCTTTAGGAGGAGTGGTCTTAGTTTTAAGTACTATCACAGCACCAGTCCAAAATATTAGGAACAGAATCGTGAAAGGACCTGTACCAACACTTCAAATCGTCAATTCAAAAATTAAAGGTAACACGGTGGGTGTCAAAGCGTTATATTACAATAGGTATCTAAATGAATTAGGTGACCACTTTTTACGAAAAGCCAATGAAACTATTAAGATATTCAATTGTGAAATAGCACACAACAAAGAAGAAGCTATTTATGTAAATACACCATATTGGGATATTCACGAAAGCAATATCACAGAAATAACTATTATGGTAAACAATACCTTAATTACGGATAATGGCAAAGGAGTATATCATTTTGCTAGAGACTTAAGAAGCTCGAATAATCTTTATCATTATGTTCTACAAGATAACACTATAGAAAGAAATAAAAACGGCGGTTTTGACATCGGATTGCCATATGTATGGCAATATAATGAGAATTTTACGCATTCAGTCTTCATGTACAACAATACCTGGCGGAATAATCAAAATTTCGGATTTATTATTGATGGCCATTTCGCCGAAGTAAACATAACGAAAAATATTTTCACTGACAATATTTGTAAAACGGGTTTAATAGCTATTCGCGGAATGGAAAAGAAAATGAAAATTGATGGTAATTCAGTCGAGAGGAATAACGGTCAGTACATGGTCCAATTTTATATGGACAGCCAAAGCGAAATAATGGGATTCGTTTACGCTGTTTTTGTTTACAATAAAATAAAAAATAATCATTTTTCGTCGAATGTTAATAGAGGAGCCCTGATAAGAAGTCTTGATCAGACATACGTTATAGGTTTTAAAGGAATACAGAAAGTAAAAGTAAGCCGAAATCTGTTTGGAAACAATGCACTCCAATATACGTTAGTAGCTGGAATTAAAACTGCTAAAATTGATAACCTATTAGATGTAACAGAAAATTGGTGGGGAAGTGCGGATGAAAAAGAAATTAAAAAGAAAATCTTTGACTTTGATGATTGGAATAATCATGCTATTGCTACCTACTTGCCCTACTTGCTTGAAGATAATTTTGATTCAAGCGTGTCTGTTACTTTTAGTTCTGAGAACGCTATTGATATTAACGCATTAGGAGGAAGGCTGATTACTGATCTTACTTTAGAATCGCGTATCGCGCCATATATAGTGAAAACTGATATCACTGTGATGCCAGACGTAACATTGACAATCAGTCCAGGGGTCATTTTAGACTTCGCTCCAAATGTTGGCATACTTGTAATGGGCACACTGCATGCTATAGGTCATGCTCAATTACCTATAGTAATGAGACCAATTACAAAATCTAAAACTAATGAACTAAACAGAATCGAGAAAAGAGATATCGGACAGTATTCATCAAGTCATCACAAACACAGGAGGCAATTGGAGAATATGGTGATTCAAAAATCTATAAGACTTTGCACAGGAAGAAATTGTTCTATTAATGACATCACCACTAAAAATACAAACGAAGGTTTCTTGGAGTACTATAATAAAACTACTTTGCAATGGGTGCCAATGTGTGACAGTCGATTCACTGAAAGGAACGCGCAAGTTGTATGCAGAGAATTAGGCTTTGATCCCATTAATATATTTTTTGCTCACGATCGCCGAGTAGAATATCATAGCAATTCTTTATCGAGGATTTGGTCATGGCCAGAGCCATTACAATGTATCGGTACTGAAGATCGTTATGAAGACTGTCCGATCAGACTTAATGGTCAACTGTATGGACACAGACATGAATGTAAATGGGACTCGGACTTTATATTCATCCATTGCGGTGAAAGAAATTTAGATGATAGCCTTGAATACTGGGGTGGTATCAGATTTACCTATCCGGAGTTTGAGTACTCTCTTTATGAACATAGAATCCACGATCATCATACACACGAAACTTTAAAGAGAATTGAGAGTGTGTTAGAAAATATTCATATATCAGGAGCCGGCATATTGCATAATGAAAAATCTCCAGCAATTCAAAGCATAGCAAAGAATCCTAGGGTTCAAAACGTTAACATTAGCAATTGCGCACATCATGGAATCAACATCATATCGCCAACAGATACAATAAACTTGATGTATAATACATTTAGCGATACATTGGGAGAAGGAATAAACGCCATATCATTGACAGGAGAAGGTAGAGAATCGGATGAATCTAGTTTTACACCTTTAAAAGATTTGAATCTACCATATCATTTATTTTCGGTTATTGACATTTGCGACAGTTCAAAAGTAATTACAGTTGAAGAGAGAGTACTCCTTTACTACAAATACGACAATAACCCCGTTAACTGTGTTAAAATTTTCAAAAGTATGTTCAGAGTCAAGCCTTTTGGATTCAGACTCCTTCAGTTTAATTTGTTCAATCATACACTCAACTACGGAAAACGCGATTCGCTGACATTGTACGACGGTGATATCTACAATATTACAGCCCCTCTTATTGGTTATCTAGAGAATGGATCGCCTGATGAGAAGAAGTTATTCAGGACAGAAGGGGCCAGCTTGAGTGTGAAATTATTTGCCAACGGTGCATCGTCTGTACATGGATTTATTGCCGAAGTGGTCACTCTACCAATATCCGCCATAGGAATTAGTAAGTTTCTTTTTCTTTCTTAATATAATTTTCCATGTAGAAAAAGTATTTATTATATCTTACATGTCATTTTCAAATTAAGGATTATTATTATAACCGAGAATTAAATTAGTCATCATTTTCATCATCATTACAGCCCTTCATAAGTCCACTGCTAAACATAGACCTCCCCCAGGAATGCCTTTTTTCCCATCGGTTGTCGGTTCTTCGAGCTATATATATATATATATAGGAGATTAAGAGAAGAAGATATGGCCGGCCCATTGCCACTTCAGCTTACTAATCTGTTGGATTATGTCGGTTACTCTGGTTCTACTGCGGATATCTTCATTTCTAAGCTTATCACGCAGAGAAACCCCGAGCATAGTCCTCTCCATAGCTCTCTATACGACCTTGAGTGTCATACGGAGAGCAGTGAAGGACCACGTCTCAGATCCATAAGTCATCACTGGCAACACGCACTGGTTGTACAATCTCGTTTTTAGGTTTTGAGGTATACTTGACGAGAAGATGTGTCGTAGTTTCCCGAAGGCTGCCCCGCCGAGTTGAATCCGTCGATTGACCTCCCGGTCAAAATTAGACTTACCTAGTCGGACTATTTGTCCCAGGTAAACATACTCGTCAACAACTTCGAGCTTAGTGTTCCCAACAATTATCGGCATAGGTGTGACATGAACATTATACATGCTCTTTGTTCTGTCCATGTTCATCTTAAGACCTATCCGTTGGGAGACACTATTGAGGTCATTGAGCATAGTGCTTAGGGCCTCCAGCGATTCTGCCATAAGGACTATATCGTCGGTAAATCGAAGGTGGTAATCGAATCTTTCCAGTCCAGTAGCTTGAAAACGTCTTCCAATGCAGCGGTAAAGTTTCGGGGATATAACATCACCCTGTCTTACACCTCTCTGCAGTTGGATAGGTTTCGTACTCTGATTCTGTACTCGGATAGCCATCGTAGCCTTACTGTACAGACACTTCAGCACTTCGATATACCGACAGTCAATTTGGCACCGCTGAAGCGACTGTAGCACCGCAAAAATTTCGACGGAATCAAAGGCTTTCTCATAGTCCACATACACAAGGCAAAGTGGCAGATTGTACTCTTCTGTCTTCTGTAAAATTTACCGAAGGGTGTGTATGTGGTTTATGGTACTAAAGCCTTTTTGGAAACCGGCTTATTCAGGAGGCAGGAAGTCGTCGAGTCTGCGTGCGAGACGATTTGTAATAACTCTCGAAAACAGCACGTAGACGCGGTTTAGAAGGGAAATTGGTCTTTATTTCTTCAAGAGAGCGTTGTCGCCTTTCTTGAAGAACAAGACCACCACACTTCTGCTCCACGCCTCCGGGGTAGTGCCACCACGGAGGACGGATTTAAAGAGCTTCTGAAGGACTTCAAGTACCGGTTTTCCACCCGCTTTCAGAAGCTCCGCTGTAATTCCATCCTCACATGGGGCCTTGTCGTTTTCAAGGTGCTGGAGAGCCATTCTAATTTCGCTCAGACTGACGTCCGGGATATCTTCGGAATAATGTCGGATAAAACTCGCTCTTGGATCGTTACTCACACTTGCGTGTGGCTCCAACGATGACGTGTACAGCTGCCCATAGAACCTCTAAATTTCACTCAAAATCTCAGGTGTCCCAGAAACGATGCTGCCACACTTGGTCTTCAGCTTTGACAGTTGGCTCTTTCTGACAGACAGCCTTGGTTCCGCTCGATCGCTTCTTCAATACAAGCTGTATTGAAGTTGCGTAAGTCTCGCCGCATACATTTGGAGATCTGTCTGTTCATTTACCTGTATGCTGTCAAATCTGTTGAAGACTGCAGCTTCATTTCCCGTCTCCAAGCCATGATATTAAGATTGTGATCGAAGAGTTTTTGTGTTCTTTGCGGTGGGTCTTGCATTACTTAGCTCCGACCGCATGGACAGTTTCCACGAGCTTATCATTCATTGTAGTTTTCTAGACGCTGAAAACGGTTTTGTAACTCGAGCTGAAAGGTTTCGGGACTTTGGACTAGAGCGTTAGGGGACCGGAGCGTTGACTTCATTAGACGAGACCTCTTCAACTTAACGTTTAGGTTCAGTGTGCCTCTAACCATTCTCGTGATCACTGAGACATCACTGAACAGTTGTCGTCTGGTCGTCATAATGAAGTCAATCTCATTTTTCGTCAAACCGTCGGGACTCGACCAGGTCCATTTCCTGTGGGGCGCTTCTGAAAGAAAGAGTTCATCATAAAGAGTCCCTCTTTCTCCTTGAAGTCGACCAGCTGCTGGGCCCTTGGGTTCCGTTGCCCTATTCCAAATTTCCCTACTTTCAGCTCACCGTTCTCTTTTGTGCCTAGTTTTCCATTGAAGTCTCCCATTAACTCCGTAGGTTTTGGAGGAATACATGGCTCATACATTTCCTCCACCTCAACAATCGGGATGTGCCGAAGTTGGTGGGTAAACCTGTATGACCTTCAACGAATACCGTTTGGTGATTCTGAGTATAAGGTACGCAACCCTCGTCGACACACTCACAATCTTTGGGGACTATCAATCTACTGGGGGCCCTCTTTTCGTAAGTTTCATCTTGACGAGCGGGTTGGCAACCACATTTCTTTTTTTGTAATATTGCTGTTATCAGGAAGATGCTGCTGCCCATGTCCTGCCTGTTTTCCACTGTCGCCTCTTACGACACCCACGGGAAGATATGGGGTAGTGGATATTCTTAACCGCCACTTCACGGCCAAATTAAATATTAAATAAATTAGTAAGTATATTTCAGCCCAAAAGCTTAAAAGCTTCCCGTTTACATAAGCCCTAAGTTCGGAATAAATTAGAATACTTTTTAGGTTTTTTTTTTAGTTAAGTGTCCATGATTCAGCCCTGAAGAGAATCAGAAACTTATCTATTTAGTTTTTTATGTAAGTCTTTTAATCTTTTTTTTATTTACAGATCGCGATGTCCAACACAATATTTCCAACAGCGAGTTCACAAAGAATAGAGATGGCGCTATTACTTACCAGTCTGTGGGTGAAGTTAATCCATTAGTGTCGATAACGAGAAATGACATAAGCGACAACTGTTTGAAATTGTACGGTAATTTCACTACGTGTCTCGCTGCAGTGAAAGTAGACGTACAAAACACTCAGACTTTAGTGTTCCGGGTAAATCACTATTTTTTCTATAGCAGATAACTTAGTGCTCAGGCCCCCTCATTTATTCATATAATAATAGGTCTTTACCTCTGAAATGCCGTTCTGCAGTACTGGCCATTTCAAATCAAAATAATTTTTGTTAGGCTAAGAATTCTAATTTCAAATGAATTTTAATTTTAAAAACATGGAATTCATTTTTCAAAATTAAAAAAAAAAAAAACATTACCCGAGAGGCAGTACAAAATGCCTTTATATAATTTGTTACCTCCCGTCCAGCTGAATTCTTCAAGAAGAGCATCAATAAACTGTCTTCATCAATATTCTGTCTTTTATTCTAAACTTTGATTAATAGAAATAAATAATATAGAAAAAAATTACCTTAACTTATTTCATAAAAAACGGCAATATCATATGTGAAGACCTAATATAAGAAATCTTATCTTACACAATTAAATATTTAAAAGTAGAAGTATTACAAAGCAGAAATGTAAATAGTTTCAAACTGGAGAGGCTTTTATTGCCAATTCTTAAATAATAATATTTTTGATATATTTTCCAGAACAACCTGGTGAGGAACAACGTGGGAGGTCTGCTGGTGCGAGCTGACTCCCGTGGTTCGGCCACGTCCCTCCGTGGTTGGATACATAACAACTTGTTCTATGAGAATCATGATTTGTCCTGCCTCAGAGTTGAAGGTAACAGTTTAATTTCGTTTTATTTTACTTAATTTTAACAAACCGTGTTTAAAAATCAGTTATTTCTTATTAAATCTTTGTCTCTAATAATACAGTTTGCTGGCTTTAATAAAATAACTCTAATTTTGAATGTTTTAAATTTACAGTATTTTTTTTTAATTTTCCCATCGCTTATTATAATCTTTTCCTTAGGCGTTTTCTTTTTATTCGTTAGTTGGGAAGTTGGTCCGTAGAAAATATAATAGATTCGGGGAAATATCGTTTAAAATCTCAAAGCCTGCGAAAAATGCAAATTTGCCATCTATATAGTTTCCAGGGCCAAAATATTCCGAATGAGGATCCTATTTAGTTTTTATAATTTAGAAGAGTCATTTGATGTATGTAGTAATGGGCATTATATTTTAGAATTTGATTTGATAGATTTATAAATGACGGAAAGTAAAGACCCCACTACATTATTATACATTTTGTTCAAAATATTTTAGTATACATTTTGGACACAGAAATCCCAATAGAAGTGATTTTTTTTTAGAAGTACGTTTTATCACATTCTGATTGTTTCTACCATGATACCTGTCGCCAGCTCGCCCGTACCAAGTAACATTTGCACCAAATTGTAAATGCATATAACATTGCTGCATGCGGTTTATAATGATCCAGATTTCTAATACCTTTCATAGCAATGGTGGTCGTAAAATGACAGCACAACGAACATACATAACATAACATACACGACATAAAATATGACTCACTTTCACCTTATCGAGAAATTCCAATTTAAAATATCTCACGCCGCTGGTGTGTCATATATCACTTGTTGCGGCAACAGTCATTGCCTCATTGCAACTTCTATTATCTTTTTATTTAGATTGGGGCTAGATTCAGTGAGGATATTGAACGTCTCCATTATCCTTTTAACTAATATAAAATATCCTGTCCAATATTTCAGGTCGTCAATCGTCCCCATACCAGGAAGTGACGATCTACCGTAATTACTTCACTCGTAACCGCGCCCAATATAAGGATGTCATTGTATTACATCAAGTTGTCTCTAATTTCACTTATAACTACGTGCACGCAAACACCGGGCTGAGGATCTTAGAAGTTTCTGGATTCGATAAAGTGCGTCTGCCCATCTACCAGACGACATCGCATAATGGGTTTTATAAGTAAGTATTTTCCTTTTTTGCTATCGTGTGAGAGTTAATGGATGCAGGTGGCTTAGAAGCATGTTTTGTGACATTCTTTGGAGGATGTCAACAGATTTTTATCTGGACAAAGATATTCCATTTTAGAATTGAAAAGAGATTTCTAAATTCATGCTCTGGATTTTTTTTATAGAATAAGGATGACAAACGAGCATACAGTCCTGACGGTAAGTGGATACTGTGGCCCATAGCTAATATTTTACGCTGGTAATCTGTGAGAGCGTGGTCCTTCCCCGGTCAAGCCAAACATTTATGGTTCATTTATAATATAGCTAAGGTAAGGCATGTCTCAATTGCGTAAAAGACTGCTTCCCATTACGTCTTTGGAATTGGACCCTGGAATAGATTTATTTCAGAGACCGATTTTTCCAGAACCCGTGAAACTCACATTTGGATAATCAGTTCTTTTAACTAAACTAATACCATCTCTCTAAATTTTCAGAAACTACGCTTTGGATCGACTAGGCAGCGCCACTGTTGTGGCTGGTACAGCTGGACAGCACTACGTAGACAATATTTTTTTCAACCCCGACAACGATTACGAAATGATCACCGTCAACCGCTCTATGTGAGTATGTCCGATATATTATGTTACCGCTACTAATTCATTGTGATTAAAACATTTTAAAATTTCAGATATCAATGACTAAATTTTAAACGACATTTTTAGCATAGAACAACATGAGCCACCGATGGAACCGTGTTGCTCTATGATTTTTAGCATTTATTAAGTTATGGGATATGCATGTAAGGACTGTATATATAAAATTTTTGTATTATGAAAATTTAGTGTTACTAAAATTTATCAAAAGCAACTTGGGTAGTTGACACTTATCAATAAATTACTAGTCTAATAGCTGAGTGCTACCATCTGCTTGGGATCCCATTAATACAAATAAATAAAATTGAACTGTATCTTTGTAATGTAAAAATTCAAGCTTTTTAATAAATGCATGTGAAAATACATACGGTACTAATAACAAAAAACAATTTTTAAAGTTTTGTCTGTCTGTCAGTCTGTTTGTTCCGGTGAATCTCCGAAACGTCTGGACCGATTTAGAACACCTCATTTTGCCCCCCCCCCCCCTCACCCCCACTCCCCTCATGACCACGGATGCTGTAAAATGCTCGAAGAAACGTCGGAAATATAAAATAAGTCAATATACGCGATGAAATCCGTACAAACTAGTTTTCTGTAAATCTATAAATATTATTATTGAAATTTACTAATTTTAATTTTTTTTCAATCCTTATAGTCCATTTACCGGTTTAAGAGAAATTAAATCGTTTATTAAAATATTAATTATAATAGTTTAGAAAAACATATGATATTTATTTGATTACTACATATAGTGACTGCCTCATCTGTCTAGTGGCTGTAGTAGTGCGACTGCTGTTCATGAGGTGCCGGGTTCGAATCCCGGGTCGGGCCAAAAAAAATCAGTTATTGAGTATTTTCCATCAAGAATTTGTCAGTAGCTGTCCGGAGTCAGGAAGTTGGCGGTGTCTCGCCCCCGTGCTTCGGAAAGCACGTAAAGCCGTTGGTCCTGTGCCTGACCTCTCTCCGGTCATGTCAGTTTACCGTCCCATCGGACTATGAGAGTGAGGGAATAGAGAGTGCACCTGTGCTTGCGCATACACTTGGGCACTATAATCCTGTCCTGCGCCGATAGCTAGTCTCCGTTGAGGCTGACGGCCGTGACAGAAATTCGGTCTGGAGGACATTATTATTATTATTACCATTACATATTATAATAACGACATCATTTACTCGTATTCTCACAAAATTTCTTCGAAAAAAAAACGGTTTAAAAGTATTTCAATTATCATAAGTATAATATAGTGTAACTATAATTATTATAGACATGAGTGTGAAGTGTGAACTACCCATTGTTTTGTACACATTTTTTTTTAATTTATTAAGCGAATGTTTTGGCTAATTATTAAGTTACTTTCAAAATTACTATCATATATACGGTCTTTAAAATAAAACTCAATAAAATTTGAATGATTTGCATGTTTCTGTTGCATGACTGCTCCGGACCATAGCTTTGTTGACTATAATGCCAATGCCATAAGGTGAGTTTGTTTATTAAATACTATTTAATATTTTTTTATTGCTGACATACTTTTTTTTTTCTTTTTTTTTTATTTCTATTTTTAAGAAATTGTTTCCAATATTAAAACATACATTTTGCTTTATTTTAAATAATATAATATAATTTTAACCGACTTCAAAAAGTAATCGACTGGATTGTTCATTGATGAAATGTTTAATTAGTTGTATTTGCCACTTCAGTAGGTATACATCCACAGTACTGTCATATTCACAACCAGGTTCGATGATAATTGAAGTCGGTTTTATTTTATTTTTAAATAATACAATTATATTTTTGCATTCACCAATTTGACTCCTTCCGCCTGCATGTAACCAAAACCTATTTATTTAACTTTTCAACTAATTATTTAATATTTATTTTTATTAATAAAGTATTTATTGCAGATAATTATTTCATATTCGTTTCTTATAAATTTTGATTTGTTCGAATTCAAGTTACCTAAAGCTATAGATGGAAATCTAAAAAAAATATTGACATTTCGGTAATCGTGATCTGTTTCTCAGGAAACACATAAAATAAGACGTGTTCTGAGTACACCGCAAAAATTTCACACGGGGATCTTCATAAAGACTTACAACATTCTTCTTCAGGACAGAATGTACATAACGTCAAAAATAACTAACGAGTATGGTGGCCATCTTAGATTCTACGGACAGTCCCATGATTACAATTATAACCCAAAATTGTAAAATTAAAAAAATCTAATCCAAAAGGTTATTGGCTCCCGAATGTTCTGGTTTCCTAACAAAACCATTCCGTTGATAAATATTTGGTTCTCATTTATTATTTGCCAGTCAATATTGAAATGTTACGCTCACTGCTCATTGTACAATTTAATATGAGCAGTTGTGTAAACTTACCACATTGTGAATCAAAACCAAGAAATAATTTAAAAATGCCGGTAAAGTGAGAAAGGGATAGTTAACTTTCACATCTTTATTAATATACAGTTTTAGATTTCTTGTCCGTTTTCTTAGTTCTTTTCAAGCTCAAATATCATATTTTTGAAATATTTTCATTTGTGTTAAAATCAACTTAATTAATATTTCAGCGCTTTAGAGCTATGGAGGACTCGTATTGACGCGAAACACAATTATTGGAGTTACAACGAGAGTTTGGCAGTATCAGGACGGATTCGGGATCGATCTGACGACCCTCTGTTAATAGAGGTAAGCAGTAAACATTATGTAAAAAAATAAAGTTCTCTCATTTTAAAGAGTGTATTTGGAGTCCACACTTTTCCAGAAAAGTTGACTGTGCTGCCGCAATGTGTGTTGGCAGACTTCCCCATGTCATCGGTTTGTTTTATTATAGACCTGCCGGTTTTGTTTCGATGTTTTAACCAACAAAAAAAAATTGAAGCAAAGGAAAATGCATATTTTAGAAATTAAATAATATTTCGAAAATATGTGTAATCCGGCAATACGTGTTGAGGTAATGTGGTGGATATTTCCTAGTCCTAAAACTCTCATAAATTATAGGAGGCCTCATTAACATAGATAAAAAGGAGAAAACACGATACGGCCATACAATACTTAATGAGAAATTGGATGTTATATTTAAACACATATACATCTACTGAATAAGAAACTTTTTACGGTACCAGTCCTTACCTTTTTACCAGTACCTTATCCTCATTTTTTTTGTTTTAATCAATGAGACGTCTAGGTAACACTCCTTTTTTGCCTAAGAATACTTTTGGGTAGGTAGGTCTCCCGTGTTCCGGCCTGAAGAGTATATGGATTTGTTTAATTACAGTTTGTGAGATATTCCATTTTAATCATTAGAGGTTGTATGTTTGAAATTGATTGCAGCAGGCCTATTCGCTAACTTTGTTGACATTAAAATCATAGTGACTTTGTAGTTCTTTGCGTCGTATATTTTATAATATGTCTGCTCATAGGCCCTTATTATTAAACGTTACTCAATGACGAACTCAAGGCCGTAATCATTTGATACGCCTACATTACGATATCAGCATCTCAAGATCGTTGCTAATTAATAAACACATAAAAATAGTGTCTCAAAACGCTATACTTAGGAATATTATAAAAATTTGTGACTTGCACTCAAGTACACACACTTGAGAGTCGAGTTTCATTTATTAATCAGTGTGGCACTCATCTGATATCGTAAACCTAAGCCGCATCTTGAGATATGTTTATTAATAAGATCATAACCTCAAGATTGTACTCAAGTGCGTGTACTTGAGCTAAGTAACGTTTATTAATACGGCCCTTAGAGAATGAAGAAGAGCTTTTCAACGCGGTAGAGTCATGTTGCAGGTATATTAGTAGCACGAATGGGTCGGCTCGACTGGGGTAGAGCCACGCTCTCACAGAATATCAACGTAAAATAGCAGTTGAATACTGCTGTGTTTCGTATGGTGAGTGTAGATAACCGGACACCCTTTTAGTGGAAACGAGGATTTCCATCTTAGTTTTCAGGGGTCACAACGCATCTGCATTTTGATTCTTAATTGACGATAAATGTAGATGTCTATGGACCACAGTATTCTCTTTCCATCAGGTGGACTGTGTGTTAGATAGTCACTCGTATTTTAAAAAAAATTATAGTATATAAAGTAATGTACTTCATAGTGACTTTTATTTTGATGACAATCAAGTTAGTGAATTGGCCTGCTGCAATCAATTTCAAACATTATTGCAAAGGTTATAGATGCGGTGTCACTTTTGATCATTAAAATGCAATGCTTTATGGTCTGCAATTGTATTGGCTATTTATATTCTTTTTAGACTGTCGATGGGCTGCTGTAGTCACTTACGTAGCAGGTGGTATGTAAGTTCGTTGTCATTTTAGTTTAATAAACAAAAAGCAGTGACATGTGAAAGATAGAAAGATATTTTTTCATAATAATACGCTTACTCGTTTGTATATCACATAAATAAAAAAGCCCGCGACAAGGTTATGACGTAGTGTAATGCTCTAGGATAAACTACAGCTCTGGTGATTTTGCATTACTATATACACACATTATTCGTCTGATTGTGTAATTGATATATATTTTATAAGTAGTTTTATGAATATAGGTGTAATATAGTAGCTGTAACAATATTTAAAGCCGCGCTGAAAATGTTCCCCCTTCCTCGAAATATGTGGTTAGTTTTGCGGTCGTACATTGTGTGAGTATAGTCTGTTCGCTAAAATAGTGTCGGTATATACAAAGGTGTGCGTATTGTGTTTGTTAAATAAACGTTTTTGTATTTCACTATTTTATTGTTATGGTTATTGTAATAAAAACAAATATAAATAATAAACACAAGTTAAATAGCAAAGAACCATTCACTATGGTGGTTCGTTTAAAAATGTCAAATTTTCCTGCGGATGTACCTTTGACGTTGTGGTGGCGCCATTGACAAGATACGGCACGCGAAATGGCGGCACGACACAAAGGCGACCGTATCGGAGCGGGCAGACTATAGCGTGTGCGGTGCGGCAGGTGGAGTGGCGGCCGTACCACGTGTCGAACGCGTCGGTGCTGGCGGGCGGCAAGTGCCCGCCGGGCTGGGCGGCCGTGCGCGGCGCCTGCTACATGTACGTGGGCGCGCCCGTCACCTACGAGCAGGCGCGACACTTCTGCCTGGTGAGTCCGCGGCGCCGCGATGTAACCACATGCACTACACACGAATGTCATACATACACACTACATATATCCACCACTGCCTATAAAACTCCACTGCTGAACATAGTAGACGGATTTTGTCTTAGTTGCCACGCTTGGCAAGCGAGTTCACAACCGCAATTTTTATGAATTGATGTCAAGAAGATGCTGCTGCCCATCTCCTGTTTCATTTTCCCTCTATCGCCTCTTACGACACCCACAGGACGATGTGGCGTAGTAGATATTTTTACACCGCCACTACACGATTAACATACATATATACACACAGCACATTATATACACACATAAGCTCTTAGTCTCTTACCAACAGCGATAGGAACAAACTACGGACTTCCATTTCACACAATCCTACCACACCATAGAATAAGAATCATAAACAAACACAAAGTCCTGATCGTAAATAGATGCTGTGGCTCATAGACATCCACATCTCTCCTAGATTTAAAATCGACATGCAGATGCTATCATTCCTGAGAACCAAGATGGAATATCTCATTTCCAATAAAAAGGGTCTCCAGTTCTCTACACTCACCATGAAACACAGCAGCATTAAGTTGCTATTTTACACTGGTTTTCTATAAGAACGTGATCCTACCCAGGTCGAGCCAACCCATTCGCGCTTGATATAGCTGCAAACATACCTCTACCATGTAAAAACATGACATCATTACGTAAAACCATTACATTTTGATTGTTACTTTGACCGCCCCGTGAATTAACGAAACAGTTAAATAGTAGTCGTAAACGCAACTTACCACTATTTAACTGTTTTGTTAGTTATTCATTTTTATTAACCTTAGTTAATTATTTAGCTAATTTAAACTTAATTATTTAGCTAATTATTAACTTTTATCAACAGTTAATTACTTAACTATAATTTAATTGATAACGTGACTGCTGATTATATGGTATTTAATAATTTCAGGCGTTACTTTACGAAAATTCATTATATTAAAGACTAGCGACCCGCCCCGGCTTCGTCTGGATGGGATCTATTAATGATAATCCAAGACCATTTGTTTTATTAATATTTCAGTTTTAAACAATACCTTAATTTTATTTGGGTAAAACATAGCCTTAATCCCTCCTGGAATTGCTCTCTATCTGTGCGTAAAGTTTCATCACAAGTTAGACATTCCGAAGATTACCCCGGACAAACAGACAAAAATTTTAAAAATAGTTACCATATTTCAATAGCATTCAAATAACGCCCTAAGCTCAATAGAAATAATTTATTTTATTATTACAAACAGACACTTTAATTTAATTTATATGTATAGATGTGATGATATAAAAAAATATTAGCTAAGATCAGCGTTAAAATAAAATAAAAATGATGTGTCTTGCCTAATTTGAAGAGTCCCTAACGTCCTCCCGCTATTGTGTGTACTATAGCGGTACCACTAATCCCAAGACCAAAAATCAGTTATTGGGTTTGAGTGAGGTTACAAAATCCTAAGAAGCAGCCCAGAGTTATTAATTTGTTAATTCAAGCATTCCTGGATATCTGTACACAGTATGGTCCCACTCACATTTAGCAGTATTTTTGCAGCACAAACTGAGTGGTTTACTCTAGTTTGTAGTATTTGATATTATAATGTTCAAAATACCAAAAAAAATCTATTAAATCTTATTTTTATACAGTAAAAAATTATTACACTTGGAAGAGAGTAGAGGGAGATGATACGAAATGATTTTATTAATTCTTCATAATTTTAAAATATGTCTTAAATGCAGTTATTTCTCTCGCGCTCTATACAACGCTTGTGGAATACCGAGACGGCAATAAATCTATTAAATGTTTAATATTATTGACATTTACTTAAAAAATAACCAAATCGACAATGCTCAAATAAAAAAAAATGGATTGACCCCGACGTGATTTGAACACGCAACCTTCTGATCTGGAGTCAGACGCGCTACCGTTGCGCCACGGAGTCCTCGTGAAAGACACTGAAATATTGCTTTGTAATATAAGCTTCCCCTTGCTACTTCCTCTTACCACCGATAAAGATTTACTTATGACTTTTGGAAATTATCTTATATAGAAATACGAGTCACGTTGTTTGTCCGCGATAAACCCCTAAACTACTGAACTGATTTTAATGAAATTTTGCTCACTGTGTGCAGTTTGGTTCAACTTGAGAGATAGTTTTTTCCTGATAAGTGACGATCAATATTTTTTATTACGAATTTAAGGATTTTTTATATGAAGGGTCGTCGAAAAGGGCAGAACGTCTGCCTGGGCAGCTAGTATATTATATGATATATGATAATCGAATGATTAGTGACTCACTTGCATACCAAGTATTATAAAAATTTTACTAGTCGTAGAAAAATTGTTAATAATATTATATATTTTTTTGCATTCTCATGAGCATTTTGAATAAAAATAATTAGTATTTCTGTATTAATAATTTGAAAGGAATCCATAATATTAAGTAAATAAACACATCAACACGGTATAGGGATATTTTAACAACGGTCTCCGGTTCTCTAGAACCGGAGACCTTTTTTACTGGAAAAGAGGCATTCCATCTTAGTCGTCATGGGTGACAACGCATCTGCATTTTGATTCTTTATTGAGGATAGATGTAGATATCTATGGGTCACAGCAACCACTTAACATCAGGTGGACTGTGTGCTCGTTTCTCACCCAATCCTATAAAAAAAATTTTGCCTGGTGCCTATTGCCGCAGCGACGGTACCTTGAAAAGCACCAGCCTGTTCCCTCTGCTCTTAACATCTCTTCTCCAGTTAAATGTCGACGTTGCATTGCAATAAAATCTCAAATTATCACAATCAACCTAAGTTGAATTAAAAAGATGTTTAAATAGCCGTTTTGTACAAAAAAAAAACAATTACTCTTGAGTACAAAATTCGCTCCCTCTAGATCAACTCAATTTTTACCACCAACACTTAATTTTTCTTTTATTTAAATTTGGATTCACTCTGGAATAAATGATGAACAATTTGATACTAAAACATTTTAAAGTGGCCAGTGTTTTTTAGTTGGTCAATGTTTTCAAAAAAATAGTTATACCGTGTTGATTTGAATGTATATTTTGCGTTTATTATTTATCGACTCCGTGGCGCAACGGTAGCGCGTCTGACTCCAGATCAGAAGGTTGCGTGTTCAAATCACGTCGGGGTCAACATTATTATTTTTATATGTTTTCAAACATGACATGATTTTTCTAATTTGTTTTGTGTTATATTTTTTTATCTCTAAACATCTCCATCACCAGGGAACATTACAGTTGCGCTTTTTAAAAGAGTAGGCTTTTCCTTAAAGGTCCCTTAGTCATCAATTCTTTTCTTTTCTCCATTATAACCTCAAAGCAACAAAGAAAGATTTTGAAGACAAGTCTTTGATGCACTCACGCACACATCTTCCTTCTTTCTTTATTAGCCCGTAAATGTTCACCGCTGGACGTTCACATATGCACGTAGAACCATTTTGTTGGTTGCAAATAACTTTAGATGCACGTGGGTGCGTAATCTTACAATAAGTTGAGCATGATTTTGGCTTGGTTTATGCATCATTTTAAATGTACGCACCGCTCCATCTTTCTTTCTTTGTTTATTTATTTTATTTATTTAAATTTTATTGAACCTTGCACATTAAGTAAAGGAACAAAAGGCGGACTTAATACTAAAAGCATTCTCTGCCAGTCAACCTTAAGACAGTGATATAACTACGAAGGCGGTTACAAAGAAATATGCATACACACATACATATACATATTATACATACATATACATATATACATACATATACATAGATACATACATATACACAAGTATATAAATTTATATATTATAATAAAATATAATATAATACGAGATACATAAAGATACGTAATATACTAATGATGACGGGACTTAGAAGTTGTATAAAGCAGTTTTAGAAAACTGCTTTACAACTTTTCTGATTTGATTTGTTTCTTTCTTTCTTTGTTGGTATGAGATTATACCTTAAATCTTTGCTTCTAGTCTGACAACGCTTCGATGCCGTACGTGTCCGGTAACTACGATGAGCTCTACGAGTTCGTCCACCGTCAAAATCAGGGGTACCAATATAGCGATCGCGTGTGGATCAACCACATAGACTACGTTACTCAGTGCACATCCTTCGCGTATTCCACCGTGGAGATCACAGATTGTAACCAGAAGAACGCGTTCATCTGCGAGATTGGTGAGTTTCTTCCATTATCCATCCATTACAACCTATAAAATTCCACTGCTGAACATAGACCTCTCCCATATAATTACCTCATAGGAAGGATTTCGCCATAGTTGCAAAGCATGGTAGGCGGGATGGCACTCGCAGTTTTTATAATTTTGCGTTGTTATCAGGAATATGCTGCTGCCCCTGTTTCTGGTTTCCTCTGTCGCCTCATACGACACCTAGGCCCGAATTAATAAACGTTACTCAGCTCAAGTACACGCACTTGAGTACAATCTTGAGTTTATAATCTTATTAATAAACATATCTCAAGACGTGGTTTAGGTTTACGATATCAGATCAGTGCCACACTGATTAATAAACGAAACTCGACTCTCAAGTGTGTATACTTGAGTGCAAGTCACAGAACAGTATTCCTACGTACAGCGTTTTAAGATACTGTTTGTATGTGTTTATAATTAGCAACGATCTTGAGATGCTGATATCGTAATGAGGGCGTATCAAATGATTACGCACTTGAGATCGTCGTTGAGTAACGTTTATTAGTACATGCGCTACGGGTTAATATGGGGTAGTGGATAAGTATTCTTTCACCATGAGTTTTTAAACAAAATTATTTTTGATGGAAGTCAATAAACAGTGTGCTTGTTTGTCACCTTTATTCTATTATGTTTTTTGTATTAAAAATTATAATAGATAATTATTTTGTGTTAAAAATATTAAAGAATCTCCGAATACCAATATAATATAATAAGGAATATTTTTCATCAGATCCAAAAATAACAATTGACCCCTTATCATGGCGCGGGGACACATTGGCCGTGGCCTTCATCGGGGTGTTGTTGGCAGCAGTGGTACTGGTGGTAGCCGCGCTCATCTGCTGGTACTCGAAGTCTAAGCACAGGTGTGTATTTATGTTCTCAGTGTTTCTGTCTTCATCCAAAGAAATGCCTTTTTTAAATATATATTTTTAGCAATTTTTTATGTACCGTGCTAAATTCTGCAGAACGAAATACTTAATATCATTTCGGTCTGTCTGTCTAGTTTCTCTCCCAGAGAGTTATCTCTCCCATAGATGATTAAAATTATACACGCACAGTTCTAAATCCTTAGGTGCGACAACGCATCTGCATTTTTAGTATTAATTTGTGTTTAGGTTTCACAGTGCATAGTGAAACCACTTTGTTTTTGTTGCGATTATCGTATATTATTTAAAGTACCGGCTGTGTGGTAGCGGCCTAGAATGTCACTCCCTCTCATCCCGCGGATGTTGTACGAGCCGACAGAGGGAAATTCCATTCAAAAGGAGACGTTTAAGTTTCTGACCGATGGCGGCATAACCATCGCAGTCATCGTCAGGCCAAAAATGCCCAGGCCTGTGATGGGCAGCAGCATTACAGGTATGATGTGTCTGGCACTGCGATCGCCAACCCGCTTGCCCAGCGTGGCGATTAAGGGCAAATCCTTCCATTTTGAACTTCTTCTGAAACTTCAAACCGTTACCATTACCGCCTATTGAAATCAACTGCTGAATTTAAGCCTCCCCCATAAAATGCCTCATAGGGGGGATATTTTACATAGTTGCCGCACTTGGTAAGCGGTTGGCTACCACAGTTTTTTTAAAGTCCTTATTAGGAAGATGTTGCTGCCCATCTCCTGATTTGTTTCTCTCTGTCGCCTCGTACGACACCCACGGGATGGTATGGGGTAGTAAATATTCTTACGCAGCCAATACACGTTAAACCAACTCTAACACCCTCTCACAAATGTGTTCTGAGCCCAACTGTGGGACTTGTATGGGTTGTGATTTTACTTTTAACCATATACTTATTATTTTGGGTGATATTGTTTGTATTTAGACACCTGCAGCGCTTAGAGCGTCGGAACTCCATCCGTCAGTCGCTGCACTCAGTCCGGTCCATCGGCAGCATCAACGGCGGCTTCCCCGATACCACCTACAGGAGAAAACTCACACAAATGGTAGGATCTTCTTAAAGGTCATAGAAATTTGTGTCATTTTTATTTCTTACGAAACCTGAAACTTCATATATAAACAGTTGATTACGTGTTTAAAAAATTTAATGTAATATATTATTTTTTCAGAGTACTCGATCAACGGACACTCTTACCAAAGGCTCGGACTATAGAAAAATGCTCGCTTCAACCACTTCAATAGAGTCAATGGAGAAAAGCCAATTCAACTCGTCCATGGAGGACAACCAGAGCTTTGATATCTACGAAGCTCACAACCCGAACAATATTATACAACTCAAGCACAGCACATTCAGCAAAAAGAACTCGCCAGAGTACTCCGTACCACAAAACACGAAGCCCTACAATTTAGGTTACCGCAACGAGGCATATAAGGAAAATTCCGGTGCGAGCGAAGCGCCATCTGTGAACACGGTGATGACCGAGGAACTGCCCATCATTCATCACCCGGGCGGCGTTACATCAGCGCATGATGATGACACGCTGTCACCTATGAGCGACTCTCAGTATTTCACATCGGATACTTTACCGTTAAGGCGGCTTGATAGTTCCGATGATCCAGTGGCCTTGAAGAGAGAACTGGAAAAGGAAGGGAAAATTTACGGGCCGTATGGTACGCCTAATTACGGTACGCAACCGAAACTCTCTTTTCTGATGGAGTTAAGGTCGAAAATGCCAGAGCAACCGCAACCTGGCGCCGTGCCGACTTCTACATTTGGACAGAGAAGTAACACACCGGGTTTGTAACTTGTATAATTATTTTAATGTTTCACTCAACTCAAATTGTGGTATTGGATAAACTCTAAGGTTATAATCAATAAATGAATTCATTCCATTTATTGATTACAACTTTTTAAAAATATAGATATTGTCTCGTATAGGTCGTGAGAGGCGACAAAGGGAAATTGAAAAAGTAAAATAATATTGTATTCAGATTATTTTTAACCGACTTCAAAATGGAGTAGGTTCTCAATTCGAGCGTTTGTTGTTTTTTAGGGTTCCGTACCTCAAAAGGAAAAAACGGAGCCCTTATTGGATCACTTTGTTGTCCGTCTGTCTGTCTGCTGACAAGACCCTTTTTCTCTGGAACGCGTGGATGTATCAAGCTTAAATTCATATCAAATACTCAAGTCTACTGTCCCTTGGAGCTGTGAAAAAAATCAAACTTCTAAGCCAACGCAATCAAAAGATACAGCCGCTTATGCCGCGAATTTTCGACATTCGCAAGGGAATCAAAACCTACAGGGTACATCCCGTGAACTCAGAATTTTAAAATTTGGTACGAAGCAACGTATTATAGCACAGATAAAAGAAAAATTGTGAAATGCATAAATTTTTAGTTACATCATAATATAATGAAAATATTTTTAATAATTTCAAACTTATATACCTACGGATTAGTTCGGGGAACCCTCGGTGCGCGAGTCCAACTCGCACTTGGCCGGTTTTTTTTTGTATGTATGTTACGCGATATGTTTGCAGATTGTGAATCAATTTTGATGAATCTTTTTTTTTAAATAATTCATACTTCAAGGGTAGTCCCATATAAATACACACCTAAGGGTAGCAAATAAATAACTTCTTTTTTAGCAATTTGTAGTCGGTTTTTACTTTTTGTGAAAAATTATACTTATAATTGCTCGTGTAGTGGCGGTTTAAGAATATCTACTATCCCAAATAGTCCCTTGGGTATCGTGAGACGCGACACGACAGAGGGAAACTGAAACAGGAGACGACCAGCAGCATATCCTGATAACAACTAAAAACTGTAGAAATCTGCGGTTACGAATCCGGCTGCCAAGCATGACAGCTATGGTAAAATCCCCCTATGTTTCAATCTATGGGGAGTATATATGTTGAGCAGTGGACTTTATAAGGCTGTAATGAATGGATGAAGGTAAGATTAAATATTCTTAGTATTGGTATACTATTTCCTAATTTTTTTTTCCTCTTTACAGACCAACAGCAATTTTACGAAGACAATCTCCCCCCGCCTCCCCATCCGCCAGTATATGCCAGTGCGTATGACTCTCCATCAGAAGCCCTAGCCAGCTACGACTCTAGTCCCAACTCATCACAGCAATACGACGACACCTACCCATCTGACCTTCACGGCAGGTCCAAATCCGAAGCTTTGTTAGAAACTAACTTCGACTTTGATGAACAAAGCCCTGTACCCATGACGGAAGAAAGTCGATCTTACAGCCAGCCTCTGGAGACTGCTATGTAAGAAATATACAAAATCGAAAATTAAAGGAATGTCACAGAAATTATATAAGGCGTCAAAAAACACCAAAATTATGTATATATATATATATATATATATTATTGTTATTTTAAAAATGTTGATTTTAAGAATAATCATAAAATCAAATAAAAATTAAAAATAATTATATACTATTATGAATTTGTATATTATTATGAATTTTCAAAAAAGTAAAAGTTATTGAACACATATCAATGTAGCAGTGAATCCAAAAAAAGTAAGCAAATGTTAGTTTAATATTAAAGGGGCCTTATTACAATATATTATGTAAAAAAAACTTCTATATGTCAATTTATACGATCTTCTTGCACAATATCATAATTAAGTTTTGTATTATTTATACAAGGATTTTATATCGTGTTTCTCTAATTTGATGTTCTAAATATATTATAAATTATGTAGTTTGGGCACTATATATTATAATGGGGAAGCAAAGAAAAGACTGAAACTAAATGTCACATATATTGTTTTGTTGTATTTAGCTATCATTTTTTTAGACCATTCCACACTTTTTTTTTAATAAAATAATTCATTTATCCATACTTATTTTTACTTGGTTATTTTATGTAGGTAACAATACCTAACATTTGTTCTATTGCCACGTTTCAATTTTAGTTTTAAAGTGCCAGTGTATACTTAACTATTTTATTTTTATTTTTCTTCAATTTTTCAACATATTTACAAAAAAGTGACTGCGAGATTGCAAACTATTAACGTATTTAATGTTAACCTTGGTATATTTTTTAAATTGTAGTTGCAAGATCTCATTACGTGGAATAATCCTATGATGGAATATATACATAGTTTTATTAAAATATATAGATTATTATGTACTATCATTACAATGCTTAAAAATTAAGTTTCGTAGCAAATTCAATATAGTACTAATGTACCAATAATTTTAAGTTAGACATCTTATTTACAGTTCTAGATAATATTAATTATAGTTTAAGTCTGTGTAATGTGTCCGTCCATATATGTTTTATAATATGATGATAAATAATTTATTTTGTAAGAATATTCTATTTTCTATACAATTTTTATGCTATAATTAAGTATTTTGTAGGCGTACTACATTCAAATTTTGTTTTATTTTTCTTTTCCATCCATATACATTGTACATCACTTTTATTTTAAAAATCAATTTTATATTTATTCATGTTCATGTTGATAAAATAATTATTTTATATGATTTTGGACATTTAATTGTTATATTGTACAAAGGTAGACCAATAAAAAACTGCGATTACAATTTTAATACTTTAATTAACCAGCCACCAGAGTTCAGGTTCACTAATGTCCTAGTTAGAAAAAAAATTTAATCATCATCGAAATAAGCAGCGAATCATCATCAACAGCCTGCGGTAATCCACTTTTGATTAGTTACCACGTGCCAGGCTGTCATGCCACATAATTCCTTTATTAAGAAATTGAGATAGATATCGCCAAAAGCTATTTCACTCTATGAATATAGCTTAGCTCAGATTCAATTATAAATAACTAATATATTATGCATCATTCAAGAGAGTGTCTATTTACATGTATATTTGGAAAATTTTAGCGCTCTCTAGTGCAGTTCGATACTATCAACACCAAGTTCAGTCTCAAATTTCAACGTGATTTCAACATTTGGAAATGAGGTTCTGAAATTTTGATTGTACAGTAAAATCAAGTAATTTTGATTTCCAAGTATTGAGGACTAATAATATTTCGCTTACCAGATGTCGCTAGTTGACACTCAGGTGAAGTTGTTACACAATTAATTCACATAATATTATACAAAACAAGACCACAGTGGTTTTTTTTTCCTAGTTTTTCAACGCCCCAGTGCTCTCTCAGTTTGCTCTTAATTTTTTGCACATTTTAAGTCCTTTTTTAAATATTTCTACTTTTATGAATATCTGTGGTTTGGATTATTTATTTTTAATCTAATCAATTTATAATAGTACAGATTATGGAGTGTAGAGTAGAAGGAGGACCATCTCTGTATATGAAAAGTGTCCCTAAAAACGCGTCCAATAAGGGTGGCGCTGCAGTAGCATAGGATAAATTTAAAAAAAAGCGCCAAAATTTATTAGAATAAGATGGAGAAATAAACAAGAACCGACCAATCCGCTTGGTTTTGTACTACGTAAATAGTTGAGGTTTTGTATACTGGCATTTTACTAACTACTCTAGTCATGAAATGTTTTAAATATTTTAATTCAGCTGACTTCACTCCGTCTACAACAGCTATATTCATATCGTAGTTTTTCAGACGCCAGCGCTATTGTGGTAGGTTTTGGAACCTCTATTTTCAGTATATTATATTAGGACACTTTTTCAATTTTCGCACCTTATAAGATGGTTCTCCTTCTACTCTACACTCCATAGTACAGATAGAAACATTTTTTGCTCCAAAGAGTACTTTGCTCTCAGGAAATTACGTAGACATTCTCTGTCAACGGGGAATTATTTTAATTTGATATGCTTTTATTTAATGGTGAGTTTGCACTATTACCCATTGATATACTCTTTGATTTGTTTGCAGTATTTCTAACTTGGAATTTTAAGAGTTAGTTTTAGCTTTTAATCAACTTACATAACTTAAAAAAATACTTTAGCTCTACTATATAAAATTAAAACACTTATGTATGTACCTACATTTGGTACGTTAAAAACGTAGCCACCACACACATTTGTCAATGCAAGCTGCAATTGCTGCTCTATAACGAGAAAATCGTTTTATTTATTTTTTTATTTTGTTATAGTGCCATTGTTGTTTCAATGAAAAGTACTTAAAAACGTTCTCTTTTGAGAAAGTGTGGACAAGCACTGTAAGTATATGCGTTAGTTGCGTTATACACCCAGTAATCGGTTACGTATTCAATTTAGTTTATTGTGGGTATTTTCATATTACTTCCTAAAGAATTCCTTAATAAACAAAAATAATGCTAGATGTATAGAGATGCAAAGTTGGAAGGGTTCATAAGTACTTTTTTAATTTTAAAATGTCCAATTTGACTAAATTGTTTTAAAATAACTTATTTTTTAGATTTTTTCAGTGATCTAGCTTTCTTTTAAAAATCTATTTGGCAACACTGTTTGCTTGTTATCAATTGTCAATAATTGAATTTGTCAATGTCAATTGTCAATTTGTCATTTACCATTTACCAAACTGTTGTGTTGAGGATTGATTGTGGTTTTTGTTGGTTACCATATATTTATATATGCTATTAGCTCATTATTTTTGTGATTGAGACTATTGCAAATAGCATTTCCTGTAGTAATTATATACGAGAATACGAGAGTTATATAAAATATATATATATACTCTTTGTTTGTAACTTCGTCTCGTCTCCTTTTCGATCGTCTCGCAATGACAACAAACTGTCGTTTTGCATTATAAAGTAAACTCGCAGAGCTCAAAAATAGTCTTAAAATATAAAGTAAAACTATAAAAACGTTATATATCGTAGAGAAAATATGGATACGACAAGTTCCATTAACAATGACTGTAGAGAGACCATCGAAAACGAAGAAGAAGTCATTGATGATTCCGAAGAAAGGGAGCTAGTAACAGACTCATGCTCGACAAAAGTCTTAAATAATGACGATCAGCCTACAGACCGATATCGACTTGTCTACATTCTGTTCTATCTCTTTGGTATAACATCGCTAGTACCTTGGAATTTTCTCATAACTGCAAATGATGTGAGTTAATTTTGTTTATGTTATATGTGAAAATGTTTTAAGATATCAATCTTCCTAAAAACGTAACTCTTTATAAAACATCTGTTTGTCTATATCTAATATACATAAACTAAATGTGTACATTTAGTTTATGTATATTCAGTGGTATTGGATGATGAATCATTGATACAATCCTAGTAGAACAACCTGTTAATTTATACATACAATATTTAATTCTTTAATTTCTGTTAATTTATTCATATATGTTGATGTTTTATCATGATGTTTCATCAACTAGAGAAGTGAATTTGTATATCTTGATAACATTACAAAGTACAATCAAGAAATAACTTTACAACACTATTATGAATTATTGTTGCCTTGTTACCATAACTATAAAAAACTGTACAAGGTCATGGCAATTATCAAAAAATAACGTTACTAAGTGAAAATAGTTCATGATGAAAACACAGAGTAGAGAATTGCTGCACCCCCACTAAATTAATATTATTGTCAGTTGCAATTTTAAGTTAAGTTAACTCATTCTGGTCATTATTGTAATTTTAAGTGTGTTGTTCCAACATACAACTTGGTTGAGCTTAGATTGCACCTCACTGTAATGTGAGACCCTTCCATTTACCCACTCTCAACCCCTTTCATACAGTGGTGTTAGTATGGTATGCATCTTTGTTATCGATTCACACATCTTAATTTCGTCTCCCATTTGTTTAGTTTTTAGGTTATTTTTGTTTTACATCATCAGCACCAAGTGCAAACTTAGCTGAACCGAATTTGAAATGAAGTCAAAATGCAACTGTTTCACAAAATATGGTGCATAAGCACAAGTACACACTATTTTTTTCACTCTCATAGTCAGATAGGAACTGTGCTGTATAAAAAATCAGGTGCAGAACCAACATATTTACATGCTTTCTAAGACACTGCGTGTGTGTCAGTGAAATACTGCCAAAGTCCTGACTTCAGGCTGCCACTGAGAATTTCTTGACAGAAAAACCCAGTATCTTGATTTTGGCCAGACTCTTGATTTAAATTCAGGATCACATGATGAACAGTCACACTACTGCTAATATAAGTGTCGGCACAGAAAGGAGATTCGTAACATGCAAATAATAATCTATACAAATAAATAAAATTGGAGTGTCTGTTTGTAATGTCAAAATAACAGCTTTTCACTAAATGCATATGAAAGTATATATGGTACTTATAACAAAAATACAATTTTTAAAATTTTTGTCTATCTGTCCGTCTATCTGTCTGTCTGTTTGTTCTGGCTAATCTCCGAAACGGCTGGGCCAATTTTAATGCGACTTTCACTGTCAGACAGCTGATGTTATAAGGAGTAACTTAGGCTACTTTTGTTTTAGAAAAAGAATTAGAGTTCCGCACAAAAAATTAAAAACCTAAATTACACGCGGGCGAAGTCGTGGGGAACAGCTAGTTGTAAATAAATTTAGTTCTATATCTGTATTGTTAATTATATACATTTGTGCTGAAGTTTTAAATATACCTTATCTAATTTCTTATTTTTTACAAAGCTACGAATCCCTTTTTAAGGATAGTACATAGGGTCACAGGTCATAATGTTGAGGTGTGCTTCACTCGCAACTTGTTGATTTGTTTATTCTAAAAGCTTCAATTATATAAATATATTTATTCTGTATCCTTTTAAGAACAGGTTTTTAAAGTGCTTATGAAATACAGCAGGTTATTGACTTGACTTTTCGTTTTAAACTTTTTATTATAATCGTTGCAGGTTGTCTTTTCCACTGCCTGCAAAATCAAATTATTATTTTAAAGCAATTTAGATACATAAATGCCTTCTAAAGTGAGCAGCTAACCTCATAAAAAATGGAATTAGTCTTGTAATATGTACCATATCTGTTTATATATTTATTGATAGGTTCTTCAAAATTCTTCATTAATTATCAAGTCAATCTAAAAAATAAACGAAAATTGCAGGCCGATCATCATCTGGCTATTGACAAAGGTCATTTTTGCGAATATTTTATAAGAGCAGAGCCACACTATGCTTTGTATAGACGCCGTCGTGCCGAATCGCAATCAATTCTCTGCATTAGGTGCAAGACCAAAATGAACATCATTTTCTTTTATAGAAATTGATAATAAATGAGCATAGACACCAACATATATTCGCAACTTAGAATCAAAATGCAAATGTGTCATCATCACTGAGGACTAAGATGAAATTCTCTGTTACAAAAAAAAAGGGTTGCCGGTTCTCATCACTCAGTATATGAAACACAATAGCATTATATTGGTATTTCACGTGTTTTATTGTCACGTCATTTTGTGTGAGGTTCTTCCCCAGACGAGTAAACTCAATTCTATTGCAGTCATAATAATAAGATACAGTGTGTCTCTACCACGTAAAGTCTTCTCGTTGGTCTTGTAGTTGATAACTAGTGCCTCAAGATTACAATTATGTTCTGGCTAGATTGTATCATCATCACAGCTTGTCAAAGTCCACTGTTGAGCTTAGGCCTCCCCATATATTTGCTCATAGGGGGATATTTGCCATAGTTGCCATGCTCGGCTGGTAGGTTGGCATTTCAATAAGATGCTGCTGATCATTTTTTCCATTACTTGACTCTTACGACAACCACGGGATGGTATGGTGGTAGTGAATTCTCATACGCCGCGACAACACAGCTAGGTTATTGATGCAAAATTTTGTTAATTTTGGGTATACTACGTGTTAAAAATGTTTTAATATTAAAATATGGACTAGATTTAAATTCAAAATTCAAAATCGGTGTGTGCGCGATACGCGTGGTTTTGCTTTCACCATCAACCCCCCATTTAGTGACAAATTGCAGTACAAATTCGTTGTTTAAAAGTAAAATACAGAATTGATTTTCATTAAAACTTAACATATTCAATTAAGGGTCAAATGAAATTGGTATAATGCGTCGAACGGATTACACAGTTTAGAGACAATATTATTAACATAATTCCTTCTAGAGATATGTGAGCCCACAAAAAAGTACACAGCAGTACTCACATACTTTTTTTAAAAAAAATACTAGAATCGGACTCCAAGGACCGCACAATGTGAAGACATCTTGAAAGAACTTACAAATCAAATCAAATCTGTTTATTTGATTTGATTTGTAAGTTCAGTAAGATTTGATTTATTCACAAAGAACATAGGTTAATTTACAGATCTTGATGCGTAAATAACTTTCAAATGGGATTCTTTTACAACAACTTACAAACGGTAATTTTAAAATATTGTAGATATCCTATAAAAATAGTGGAATCAATTAGGTGACGCTAAAATTTAATGTGCATTTTCCCTATGCATAAAAATAGAAAATTTCTTGTTGTCCTTTTTTAGAATGCCCTGCTTTCTTATGGCGGCTGTACACGCTCGTCTCGTCGCCTCTCGTACCTCTCGTCGCATAGAGGCTTGATCCGAGTGCACACCATGTACACACTCGTCGTATCACTTGAACACGGATGCCCACTGCGATGTTTTTTTTTTCGATGTTACAGAGTAAGGGTGACAAACCAGCACACAGTTCACCTGATGGTAAGTGGCTGCTGTGGCCCATAGACATCTACATCTATCCTCGTTTGCGAATCAAAATGCAGATGCGTTGCCAGCCGTGAGGACTAAGATAGAATGCCTATTTTCCAGTAAAAAGGGTCTCCGGTTCTCTACACTCACAATACAAACACAACAGCATTAAGCTGCTATTTTACGCTGGCATTCTGTGAGAGCGTGGGCCTTCCCCGGTCGAGCCGACCCATTCGTGCTACAACTATACTATTAATATAGCTGCAGCATGGCTCTACTACGTAAAAAAGTTATTATAATTTCTACACATTTACCATAAAAAGAAAATTAATAAGCCATGACGAAGAAGAAGTTGGTGAATGGTTTCTATTCACCGTAACAGAACCATGTAATTACCTATATTTTATTTAACAATATTGATCCCTACAGTACATTTGTACACTCTTGCTCTCGTTTTCATCACGAGCCCCTTTGACTCGAACGCAAAAAACCGACACGCTTCCGAGAGCGAACGAGGGACGCGAGACGCGACGCGACGCGACGAGGGCACCATGTACTCGTACTCGGCCTGTCTCGTGGTGTCTCGACGAGCGTGTACAGCCGCCATTAGACTTCAAAATGGTGATAAGTTTGCTTGTTGCGTGTTATATTATTATTTTTAACTATTCTAAGCCAGTGCTGGATGACACCTATCCTACCTGATTGTAAATGATGATATACATTCGAAGACGGGAAGACTTAGCTTAACATAAGCCTATTTAGTCTCGCCTTTAAGACACTCACATTGTAATTGGGTAGAAATAGACAGACGCTGGCAACTTATTCCACTCCTTTGCTGTATGCTTGATGAACAATGAAGCAAACTCTTTAGTTCAATGCGTGGTAAGTCGGCAACGAAGGTATGGAGACTGGCCGAGCGTCTGGTTGTATGATAGTGAAAGGGACAGGGAGGTATTAAGTTATACAATTCCTGTAGAATAATATAAGGCTGGCTAATTTGCGTCAGTTTGTTTTATATTAGCAGTTCTTACAAGATTAAACATGTTTCAGTACTGGATGTATAAGTTTCGTGACGTCACGCCCAACAACATGACAATGGTTGTCCGCAAGACGCAGTTCCAAGCAGAGTTCACGTCTTATCTCAACGTGGCAACCGCTATTCCCAACTTGGTATTCCTTGTATTGAACTCCCTGTATGGACATTTGTAAGTATAATCCACAAACAACAACAACACAAAACACTCACGCCTGTCACCCAGAGGGGTAGGCAGAGACTACGGACTTCCATATGGCGCAATCCTGACACACCACTCTCTTGCCTTCTTTACATCCATATAACTACGCATACACGCTCGTCGGTTAAGGGTACTCCTAATCTGGCCCATTTTCAATGTATCGCCGATTTGGTCGATAAACCTTCGTCTAGGGCGTCCCTTCCCGACCCTGCCGTTCACTTCTGCAACATAAATTTGCTTTGTCACTCTTTCCTCGTTCATAAACTACTTCTACATGACCAAAAGTATAATCCATCAATTTATAATGCTTCATCATCATCATTCATCAATGTCCCTGTAATAATACAGCCCATAATAAGTGCACTGCTGGGTGGATGCCACGAAGTACGCCCCTAGCCACCCGCATCCATTGACTTCCCACATCCCGCATATCTTACCAGGTCGTCATGCTATCGAATGGGGGCTGCGCAGCTTACCGGCACTTTAGCTTACTGGTCCCCTGGCCTACGTTGGTTACTTTAGTTCTACCTCGGATATCCTTATTACGAAACCTATGACGCAGAGAAACTGAGCATAGCCCTCTCCATAGCTCCTTGAGGTTTCTTTGACCTTGAGCTTTCTCATACGGCTTACAGTTAAGTACCACCGTTTTTGCTTGCACGTACCTAACTAACTGGTGGAACTTTAGCTGGGATTATGAAATATATTTACTAGATAGTTGAATTTACTATTTTAATTAAAAAAATTACCTTCTTAAAAATAGTTAATCCTTTGACTTTGCTTGGGACACCGCCTCAAAGAGAAGTGCGCCGTTACAGAAGTTTAGTGGAAACGAAACTTTCTTTTTACTGCCTCCTTTCTGTTAAGGCGTCTATACTTATAAAGTAGTACTATTCTGTTACATCATCATCACATCATTATCAGATAAAAATAATGACTGTCTTAAATGAAAATACAACTGCTTGGCATATTTACCGCGCTAAATTCACAGCTGTGATACATTTTTTGTTCTGAATTGTCGGTCTAATACTAGAGGAAAGGGACCGAATATGGAATACTTAAACAAATTAAAAAAAAATCAGTACATAAGTTTTATTTCAATCAGGCTCATTGGTTACAATTAAATGTAGTCACTATCACTCTCTAAAAATAATATTTAAATCAATAAATCATAAGCACTTTCCGTAATATTACTAACTAAAATAAATCACACAGTGGTAGAGCCACGCGGCAGCTTTTGCTGTCGCACGGATGGGCCGGCTCGAACCGGGGTGGTACCACGACCTCACAGAATACCAGCGTGAAGTAGAGGTTTACCTCTGTGTTTCGTTTGGTGAGTGCAGGTGGCCGGAGGCCCTTTTTACTGGAAATGAGGCATTCCATCTTAGTCCTCACGGGTGACAACGCATCTGCATTTTGATTCGCAAGCGAGGATAGATGTAGATGTCTATGGGCCGCAGCAACCACATACCATCAGGTGGACTGTGTGCTCGTTTGTCACCCTTATCCTAAAAAAAAATCAACAAAAATTATGCTTCTCAAAAATGTGACCCTATTATGGAATAGGGTATTCCATAATAGGGTCACGTCTCCTTAATCAAAAGGAAATAATAAAATTAACCCTGCAAGCTAAACCCTTGGGTGTCTTCGATTGAACAATGCTAAGCCCAGTCTCGTTGACGTTGTAGATCCTAGTTGCTGGAAATTTAATAAAGCCCAAATTCCTTTTCCACTAAATCGAAGAAGAAGTTAACATTTTCTTTCGTGAAGCCTTTAACCCGAGCAAATGATGTACCAGTAGGTTGGACCGGAGAAAGTTCTTTATGCCTCGAAAAAAACCCTTTTAACCATTTACGTCCAGCTGTTCTATTATTAAAAGGATGTTTTAAATTATTTTTTACTGCCAACTGATGTGCCATTCTCTTCACATCATTTCGTGTTAGCCCAAAATACCGCTTTTTTTTTAACTCGCTTGACATACTGTACTAACATATGTTCAATGACAGGTCCCAAAGCTGTTTTACGACCAAGGTGGTAGTCTATATTTGGTTCGTATCATGACAGAACCGGAGGAGGGTAGTCCGAGGTACATTAAAAATCTGTGCAGCTTTCTTATAACCCATTTTTTTGGGTTTTCGCTTTTTTACTGGTGGATTCATTTTGATCACAATTATATCTGTAAAAGAGAGAAATAGTAATCAGACACCATATTAAAAATTTGCTTTCGTTGAGGTTCTAATATATAATACTATTCCATATTAGGACCTCAACGGTATTCCATATTACGAACAATATGATGGCGGGAGGAAAATAAAAGTAACTTTTTAATACTTTTAAAAATTCGTAAAATAACAATACCATTTAAAAACTACATACTTTGTTCAGATACTTATCAACTTATTTTGAAATATTCATGTACGAACAATAAGAGAATATATACGTAAAACTTACCTAAATATCCGATTGATGTTGCGTCAACAGTGTCGCGCAGTCTCATTTGCGTATACTGTCGCCAAACGCCGCACGCACCCTGGCCGTTGAATGTGGGTAGCGGGAGGAGTAACATGGCACACGTTTGGAATATACGTGGTGCTTAGTTATAGAAATATTACGGTATTCCATATTAGGGACGTATTCCATAATTGGTACCTTTCCTCTATACATAATATATGTATGTATTTATCGAGTATATAATTATATTTATCTCGTGTATATTTTCTAACAATTTACGTACATACTTACTCTTTCTCACAGGTCATTATATCCTCTGCAATATAGGTGCCTGGTAGAGATCGCTTCTTAGCGATAAGGCCGCCAATTCTACCTATAAATAATTTGCTGTTATTTTATTTTTTTCTCTTATGTTTTTCTGGTGAGCAATAAAGTATACTTCATTCATTCATTCATACGTCTTTATTATCAGCCACATCGACCTCTCCGGCTGTATGAAGAATTTGACTTAATCGCACGTCTATAAAGCTTAATAGAGCTCCGAATAGAAGCATCAATAATTTAGTATTCATTTAGTGCTGTCGATATACGCAAAAAAGTTTGGGAAAATATTTTTTTTTCTTTTTAATATCATAAACTGCAACTTTGACATCTTTAGCAGAGTATGTAATGAAAATATTGACATCAGAGTGGGCTATCACCTAATGATATAAGATAATAATTTCAAATGAAATTTGAGAATTTGAAATCTCTTTTTACTGTGTAGGGTTTTTAAATCATGTGGCGGAAAAATACTCTAATAAGTAACAAATAATAACAATCATTGCGATCGCTCACAAACTTAAGTTGTAAACAAGTTTCTGGAAAACAAGTCTGCTCTTAAAAAAAAACAATGCGTTAATCTTATTGTTTAATTTTGCTTAAAATGGTTGAAATGCCGTCTTATTACTATCATATGGCCGAATGGACCTACCAAATACCACGTGCTCTTGTGATATGGTATAAGGTCTATTATTGCTTGAAAAAGTTCGAACGCGTTCATGCATAAAAAAAGTTCGCTAATAGATTTGATATTTACAAACATATTATCAGGTGAAAATTTAATTTAATAAAGCCAAGGTTTTTCAGGGTGATTTAGCTGTACCTACCTATATAAATGATTATTTTATAAAGCAGTAAATAGTACAAAAGGTTTGTAATCTCTGCATAAAAAAGTCACTCTCCGTTTCAAGGAAAACACGTAGAAAGACACGTAGTTAGCCACTAAAACCAAGTATCCTTCCGTTTGCTTGATGTTAACTAAACTTAATCAGGTCTAAACAAGTGAAAAAAGCAAAAAAAAAGAACATTATTTTTACACATGGCTGATGGCACAATAGGCGTGTCATCAACTTCTATGGCGCCAAGCATTAAATTATTGATGCTTCTATTTGGTGCTCTATCAAGCGGTTATCGGTTTAAGTGGTAGAACAGTGCTAGCTTAATTAAAAGCTAGCAGTTTTCCTATTTTTGATTAAGCTATTTTGGCGTGAAATTTAATTTTGCAGCACTAAATTAGCACTAAATGAGCACTTAATATTTAGCAAAAATTTTAGTGATTTTGCCCAAATGACCATTCCAGCTTTATAGACGTTATAATCGCCACGTTTGGCAGGCGGTTTGACGATCGCAATACCTATCGTCTCGCATCCTTGACCTTGACATTGCGGTCCGTCGCGGGTATAAGTTTTTTTTACGTCTGGCGTAAACGAATGAGGGCTAATAATGTTCCGCTCGCCAGAGGTCGCTAGATGGGACTGAGGTCAACTTATTGGTAAACAAGGTCGTTAAAATTGAGAAATTTGCGTTTTAATTATAAATTTATCGGTTATATAGAGTATGTAAATACAGGAATCATAGTTTCAGTGGTTTGCTCTTTTTTATTTTTTGTACATTTTTTCTCATTTTTATAATTTCATATTTTAAGGATTATCCATTGTTTGGTTTATTCCTTTCTAATGTAATTAATATAAAATATTAGTAATATTGCAAAAAGAAATATTATTATAATATTAATAATTAATATTTTCCTAATTTTTCACTTCCCCCGCCATGAAATCCTAAGTGGTTCCTAAGTGGCGCTGCCCTGGTGGCAGAAAATGTCGTGGGTGCTCTCATTGATTATGGCATTTCCCATAGAATAGAATAGCATATAGCAGTACCAAACACCTGACACCCTTTTTATATTAAAAGGCTGACAAAGGAACACACAGTCCACCTGATGGTAAGCAGATGCTGTGGCCCATAGACATCTACATTTATCCTCAATTAAGAATCAAAATGCTGATGCATTGTTACTCCTGCGGACTAAGATGGAGTGCCTCGTTTCCAGTAAAAAGGGTGTCCGGTTCGCTACACTCACCATTTGAAACACAGCAGCATTAAGCTACTATTTACCCTGACGCTTCTCTGCGTTATATGCTGGGTATTTTACTAGTATATATAGCATAAACCAGATGATTGTGCTGTCATATATCATATTGTTGCGCGCCACTATTAATGTCTTGTATATAGCAACACTAGTTACCACTAGCGCCCTCTAGTGTCGAGTAGCAGAACTAGGATAGTCAAGATCCTTCTAGAAATTTCGGGACCGATATGTACTCGAACATTCTAGATGTTTCTACAGTAGAAGGTTCTGGAAACTATCTAAGGTCCTATATAAGCCCGGTATAGACCACGACTGAGTCAGTATTGAATTGGCGATACAAGAGAATACTTCGAAGCAAAATAACTGCGAACTATAGTGATCAGTAGTACACAATTGTGTTTTATTATTAGTGTGTTTTAGATCGTAATTAGTGTTCTGTAATTAGTGTCAATTTTGGTAATTCAATCGGCAGTTTTTAATTGTCTCGAATCCTAAGCTAGTAACAATATAAAAACGACAGTAGCCTAATGGCAAGGTGCGAACCGCGAACTGAAAAGGTTGTGGGGTCGAATTCGACTACTGTCGTGAAAGAATGCAAATTTTTTGTGGTATATTTCAAAGTCACCACTTACGACACTAACGAGATGAAGTGTTAGATTCTCTTAGTGGAATGGTAGATTCTCTTGCGCTGCTATTGTAAGTGGTTTCCAAGAGATGATTTAATTTGATTCCTTACATTACAGGGTGCCAGTCAAGAGCCGGCTACAAGGCTCGCTGGTGGTGATCACGCTGTCGTTCATACTGACCACATGTCTGGTTCAAGTCGACTCTGACGAATGGCAGAACACTTTCTTCATCATAACCATGGTGTCCGTTGTTATAATGACCGGTGAGTGTAAGACAAATTCTACAGATGTAATAAACACCGACACATCGTAATGAGTATGACTTAACAGCGGTTATGACTGACCTTGAGCTCAAATTGTGAGGAATTATGAGTCGTAATCGCTACGCTTCGATTGCACTTTGGTCATATCGTACCTTGGTCATCGATCTGTATGTTATGCTTGCATTATGGTGTTATGCTGCTATTTTTGTTGGTATCTTCTAGAACAGTAGTTTTCCCTCGGACGCTGCCTTTTACGATCAGTAATGTGTACGCTGTCAGGAATCGGTATTTTTTAAAAATCATTATAGAGCCGTCTAATGAAAGCCGTCTCCTCCAGTAACCTCTAATCAGACTTACTACAACCACAGGCGATATGAGGTATTGGATACCTTTATCAACCGACTTCAAAAAGGAGGAGAGGTTTACAATTCGTCGGAATCTTTTTTTTTTTAGTGTATGTACACCTCTTACTCGAAGATACCAGAACCAATTTGGAAAATTCTTTGTTTTGTTTCAATGGGTATACTTCTCAGGTGGTTCATTGGTGGTTCCATTTAAATTTTATCGAAATTGGTCGAGCGGTATTAAAAAAAAATCAATAAAATATATTTATATTGAAGTCGGTTGTACAAAATTTTTAATTTCACCACTTGTGATGATACTATTTCAGTCCTCGAAAGTTGAACCATGCTAACAAGATATCTATGTCAGATATCCGGAGAGATATCAGACGTAGGACCAACGACTTTTAAGTGCTTTCCGAGGCACGGGGGTGAAACACCGCCAGCTCTCTAACTCCTGGTTGCTACTGAGAATTGCTGGACAGAAAAATCCAATAACTGATTTTTAGTTTGCTCCGAGATTCGGAGCAAACCGGGACCACAACGGTCTAGCGTCGACCACTAGACCAACCAGACATTCCAACGTGATATTCCACTGCTGGAAATGGGCCACTTCTGTTGTAGGGGGGTTGTCCTTAATCGTACCAGACGTCTCTCACTTTTGACGCCACTGGGTAAACCAACATGATAATATAATATTGTAAGCGTAATATACCTAGGCCCGTATTAATAAACGTTACTCAGCTCAAGTACACGCACTTGAGTACAATCTTGAGGTTATGATCTTATTAATAAACATAATATGTTTTGTATATCTATATATTATAGATATATATATATAAAGATATTATCTCAAGATGCGGTTTAGGCTTACGATATCAGCTGAGTGCCACACTGATTAATAAACGAAACTCGACTCTCAAATGTATATACTTGAGTGCAAATCAAAGAACAGTATTTCTAAGTACAGCGTTTTGAGATACTGTTTTGATGTGTTTATTAATTATCAACGATCTTGAGATGTTGATATCGTAATGAGGGTGTATCAAATGATTACGAACTTGAGTTCGTCGTTAAGTAACGTTAATTAATATGGGCTCTAGTCCGGTGGCGGGCAGCAGTGCTGGTCAGGTTATTTTACGTGTAAAGAGATGATCTACCATCATTTATTGAACCTTTTTGGTATTTCTTTATAACCTTTTTAGTTATTCCATATTATTCCTTCATTATTTAGTTTTATATAATCTCGTATCTATTGCCAAAAAATACATAGTGTTAAAAGAGTAATTTGTTTTAAACTTGTGTTGTTTCTTAAAAGGAATAAGTAGATGTTTTGTTGACTTGGCATTGGGTCTTTTCCAATATTGCCTTTTTGTTTCCTTTCCCGCAATTACATACTAATTAGTTTCGCTTAGATTATATCCGTGTTCAACTTTATCAGCTGTAAAATTTTATGAGTGTTCACAAGATGTGACAAATAAAACAGTAAAAGCATTTACGTAGTAGAGAAATAGATAAGCAGCTGTGAGTCAGCCTGACCCATTGCACCGTGCTAACTAGATATCTGGGCCACATATATCCGGATTATTTAGATTACTACAGTATATGTAAAACTAGTTTCTTCACACTAAATCGACTGTGAATTCAAATTATTTTACAATTCGTGTATATTTTTGTTCCTTGACGGCCATATAGCATCTGTAGTTTGATCCATATTCAAAGTGGGGCCACAGCATCCATTTACCATCAGGTGGACTGTGCACTGGTTTGTCACCCTTATTCTATAAAATAAAAGTTTATTATGTGAATTTTGAGTGCTGTGTTTGAAAGGCTAATTTTTTACCGATAACCGAATCATAACAATATAGCAGAAGCAACAGTAAACTACGCGACCTTAAAGGTCACGGATTCGAATCCACCATTCGGTTCGCCTACTGTCGACTACCGCGACTACCGCCTACTTCGACGAGCAAACGGGAATATTAGTAATGTTTTTGAAACTCGACTTATATACGTAATGTAAGTTAGTTATATAATACGTAAATAGATTCTGGATAATGGTTCTAACAATTTGGACGAAATTTTGTACTTAGACAATTTTATAATTTATATAGTTTTTAAAAAACGTTACCTCATGTAACACTAGGATTTTCTCCTGTATCATGGGAGCAGTTTACATACATAAATTTCACAAAGACAAACAATCCAGACCCAGGAAAATTATTTGTAGGCCATACAAATACTTGTTCCGTGCGGGATTCGAACCCGCGGCCCTTGGTGCTGCAACTTACTGCCAAGCCCCTGCGCCACGGAGCCGTCAAATGTTTTACTTGAGAAGTTTATCTAGGTAGGTTTCTAACCTCGATTTTTTTTTGCTAACGCTGAGCAAAACTCGGTTGCCCAAGAATTTATTACATAATGTGTAATGTATTTATCTTATTAATTAGATGGAACAGCACATTTGTAAATTTTCTGTTCAAAGTTTTGGTTGCATGTGCCCATTTGCTACAGTAACTAATTACTAAGTTGGAGCTTGTTTGCAACCTAAATATTTATTTAAAAAAAATACTAAAACAGTCTATCGCACAGTCAAATCTCCAAACGTTGATATCATAATGGGATAAAAAAACCATCTATATTTTAATTTTTAATCGAGGTTAGATGTGTATGTCTATGGGCCACTGCATACACTTACAATCAGGTGGAGTGCGTTTTCGTTTGTCATCTGTCTTCTTCTATTAAAAAAAAACGATTAACTAAGAAAGTTATTGCCTCAAAGACTCCTTACTCATTGAATTTAGATACCTGCAGTTCTATAACTTAAGTTCCCAACAATGAGAACCTCACATGTAAAAGATGTGTATTTGATTTAAAAAAAATATTATTATTTGCAGCCGCGAGCGCCGTGTTCACTGGCGGCTTGGTTGGCATCGCCAGCAAATTCTCCAAGGAGTACATGGCAGCGGTCGTAGCTGGACAGTCCTTGGGTGGGATAATCGCCGCCATTGCACAAATTATATCGCTGGCCTTCAAAATATCACCACTCCACAGCGCCTTGATCTACTTCGTGATAGCCGATATCATGCTTATCGCCTCCCTTATATCTTACGCACTACTGTACAAGATAGATTTCTTCACCCATAACATTTTAAGAGGGACTGGTGGAATGGCGACGAATCGGCATAGAGACGTGTCTATGATGTTGATTCTGAGGAAGATATGGGTGTACGCGTTCAGTATATTCGCCGTGTTCGCTATAAGTATGGCGGTGTACCCAGCCGTCACTGTACTCGTCGAATCTCATCCCGTCACAAAAGGGACCGATTGGAACAGTAAGTACAAAAGTTTTAACATCATAGACAAACACACACACACACACCGTAATCTAGTATTTAACTAGAATTCCCCGTTTACAAAACATTTGGTAGATAGAAAATATTAGAAATAAATATTTTTATTTAACATAAAGAAGTGACTCTTGTTAAAGTTGTTTCTCACTTTTACCACTTGCTCGGGAAAAGCCTCGGCTCTGAAAAGAACCTGAACTACTAGGAGCAGTACTAATGTTTTGCTAATAATTATATGTTCAAAATTTTTGAGAATTATTATTATTATTGTTTCGAATAAAATTGAGTTGGAGATGATATCAACATTTTGTTCTCTACGTGAGACGAAAAATGTTTGCAACTTACGAATGTACACAGACAATCTTAGGAAATAGTCGAATCGCGCTCGATGGACCTCAAAACGTGGAGATATGTTGTAATTTAGACTTTGAACTATCGATCTCATCATTACAACTTCTCCATGAGAAGTTAACAAGTCAGAAAGTGTATTCAGAATCGTTAAATAAATTTAAAAAAACTCGTTTATAAATACAATAAGAAAAGAACAATACATTTGACTTTAATAAAATATGACAGAGATGGTGAACCTTTTACATTTATGTAACAATTTCGGAGAAACAAATAAAAACAAAAATTAGAAAGAAAAATTTAGGTTTATTTGTGATGCATGCGTATTTCATAACATTAATAAAAATATATGTTACTTACATCCTAGTTACAAATACAATGAAAAAATATTAGGATAAAAAAAAACGGACGAAATGGACAGGACTCAATAATCACTACGAATATATGCATTTAAATGATTGACTAAAGATAAGATAATAAGTATTTCATCATCATTATCATTACATCCCATCACAAGTCCACTGCTGAACATAATAGACCTACACAAGGAATGTCACAAAACACGATCCTGAGCCACCTTCATCTATCGACTTCCTGCTACTTATGCTTGGTCGTCACTCTATCTAGTAGGTGTAGTGGCCGCACTACACCTCGCTTACCGGAACGAGTTTGCGTTATAAAAATTTGTTTAAATTATTCCTTATTTGCCTTGCCTATATTTTGTAATAACGTACCATTGGTCCACCATCTCTGATATACAGATGATAATATGTAGTTTGAAGGAAAGTATAGAAAAATAAGAGGTTTTTATTTTTGCAGACATATTCTTTGTGCCCGTTGTGAATTACCTCATATTTAACTGCGGCGATTATTCTGGAAGACTTGCCGCCGGTTTTCTGCTAAGGGTATGTGTTTCTTTTATTTAAATCTACTGAATATCTAGCGTCCGTCACACTTGGAGGGACAACTGTAACTCATTATATTACCCCATATACCTCACCTACATGTTGCATATTACGTATGTAGACAATTTCATATTTTTTAGAGGATACCAGCTGAGCTCTGAAGCAAGTTTTATTTATTGATTAAGAGTGACAAACGAGCACACAGCCCACCTGATGTTAAGTGGTTGCTGCGGCCCATAGAAATCTACATCTATCTTCGTTTGCGAATTAAAATGCAGATGCGTTTTCAGCCGTGAGGACTAAGATAGAATGCCTCTTTTCCAGTAAAATGGGTCTCCGGTTTTCTACACTCACCATACGAAACACAGCAGCATTAAGCTGCTATTTTACGCTGGTATTCTGTGAGAGCGTGGTCCTTCCCCGGCCGAGCCGACCCATTCGTGCTACAACTATACTATTAATATAGCTGCAGCATAGCTCTACCACGTAAAAAGTTCAAAAAACGAAGCCACTCTTGAAAGACTTCTACTAGATGGTAAGGAGTCCTTTATGCCTTGGAGCCCGTATGGGTAGCCTGGTGCCACTAAATAGCAGTTCCTACACTGCTGTGTCCCGGTGTAGAGAGCCAGTGTAATTACACGCTGTGAGTCATCTCAGTCTTCAGAGGTGGCAACGTGTCTATAGTCTTCTTTGTTTGAAGTTGGCGGCAGATGTCCAGACTCCAGAAGGCTGTAAGTTCGTTTGTCACTTCAATTTTATAAAAAAAAAACTTTGTGCCTCTTTGGAATATATTTACCGCCTTCAGTTGTCGGCAATTTAAAGTACCATATACGAGCCATAAGTTTGCGATAAAAGTTACGGTGGTTTTGCTCGCGGATCGTCGCGATCGGTGGTGGTGATCTATGGGGGAAGCCTATGTTCAGTTTAGAGCTCGTCGGCTTACTAAATAGCGTTTTTACGATGATTCACCGACAAGCTTTACCGGCAAGCCACCAAGACCAAGGTAAAGCTCGCCGCTCAATTAGTTTTACTCGAGGCCTAACCAGCCGTAAGGAAGTTGTGAAAACACATCGTTAATCCAGTAGTGCGTTGATTACTACTACTATACATGGGATGGTACTGCAAAACACCACCTAAGAGTTTTTATTCAGTATAGATGCGTACTAAGAACTATTGGTGACTTTAATTTAGTTAAAGCCAGTGTTGCCATCTTCGAGCACACAATTAAAGTAACCAGCCTCTCGGTGATCTACAGGATATATGTATTTTGTACACGCACAGGAGCAACATGAGTTAATTCATCCCTCCCTCATCTACAATTAGACAAACGTGAGAGGTACCCTTTGACGTTGGTAAAGCGTACATCAAAGTAGTGAAATAATTTGTTAGCATTTGTCTTTTCCTTCAATTATAACGTGGGGACATCCAATGCAATTTAACATATAGGGCTTCATCCCTATCACCATCACTTACCATTTGGTAATTTTTTAATCAATAACGAACTTATAGTTTCGTAGTAACATTATTTAATCTATGCTTACAGTTATAAAAACAGAGTTTTTTTCTAGCCCAATATCACCGAAAGTTTTTGACTATTTCTTAACATTAAAAAAATATGTATTCTTGCAGCCACTTAACCAATGGTTGGTTGCGGGAGGTAGCATCTTGAGGATTATAGGAGTTCCAATGCTGATGCTGTGCAATGCTCAACCCAGGAAGCATCTTCCCGTTGTGTTCCTTTGGGATTACGAATATATCATCATCATGATAATATTTGCCTTCACCAACGGATACTTGACGAACATTGTGATGATCAACGCCACCAGGTAAGTCTTTCTTAAAAATTAAGAATATTTTTAAGGTCCTTGTAGCTCAAGAGCTAGACTTTCTCTATTAATTTCACAGTACGTGAGCAACCTTAAGCAATTTTAAGTGTTGATTTACCACGTGTTCGGCGGTGACGGAAAGCAAAGTGTACATGCATGTCTGAAAAATTTAAAAATATATATTGAAAACAAAATGTGAAGTCTGCAAACACGCCCTAAACCCTCTTAGACATGAGAAGAGGCTTATGCCCAGCGTCCAGACGTATATAGAATGTAATTTTAAGAATATTTCCAGTGCTCCATGCCAAAAATTAAACGAAACAGAACACTTATCACGGCATTCACTTTGATGTTGGGTGTCTAACATGTCACAAGGCATTTTCTCTGAAATAACTTGGCATAAAAATTGCATTTTTATATAAGTAAAGTGGAAGACGCTTACACAGACCATCTAATGGGAACGATGCTGTGGCTGAAGACATCTACAACTATTAATAAATAACAATTAAAATGCAGTTGCGTTGTCACCCCTGAGGTTTAAGATGGAATGTTGAATGAATGAATTTAAATTGCCTTGCAACTAGTAAAAATTTTGTGCATAGTATCATTCACAAAGGAGAAACAAAACGGCAGCCTAACCATCTGCGCAGGACAGGATTATAGTACACAAATAAGCAAGGAATAGATAGTGCACCTGTCACACTCTGGCTTATCTCATATTATATTGTATCATAGGGGGGGGGGGGGGGGACATTTGCCCATAACATGCCACGATGACTGGCGGTTAGGCAACCACAGTTTTTTTTTTTATTTTTTTAAGTTGGTATTAAGAAAACTGCTGCTCAAATTCCTGATTTGTTTCCCTCTTACTCACGGAAAGATGGGGTTTGGATATTCTTACCAATCAATCGATCGTCAATCAATTGATTGATTGACGTCGATCGATTGGTGTGGTAGCTTTAGCTGGTCGACGGATACTGGTCGATAAAATGTTGTTCAATCGTCGATCGACAATTAATCGATGTAGTTGTGCGCTCATCATCAGTATCTTCCAAAATACGGTCGGTGGAGCGGGCGGGTTTTCGAATAGTCAAGCAGCTCGATCGACGTCGGCCAATCCATTCTACCATCGACTGATGCTATCGATCGATTGGTGTGGTACCACCCTCAGTTTTGCAATTGACATCTAGTGGATGCTCGCGTCGAAATTACTTAAAATTTATATTGAAGTTATGGTTATAACATTAAAATTTTTGATTGTTTCAGAGTTGTGGACTTGCATGAGCGGGAGAAAGCTTCGTCCGTCATAGCAACCATGTTAAGTGTTGGGCTAACGGTTGGTGCTGCTATAGGAATGTTGCTTGTACGACTATTGTAAATTCTCTACCTGCGAACTCCACTTAATGGGCGACATAAACCCATAAAAGCTAGGAATAGGAATAGAAAGAGCCAAAAGGCGAAAATAATAAAAATAATTATGTTGTCATAAATCATGAAAACCAAAAAATCTATGGAGTTAGTAATACCAGTTTGCAATGTTGACCATTTCAATTTACTTTTATTTTAATATAATATTATTTTATATTTTATTATTTTGATCTTAATTTCATGCATTTTTCCAACAGTGATAATTTAATAGGCCCTGTGTTTTTATTATTTTGACATAAAGTATTTAATTTTTGACATTATTTTGACAAAAATATTATCTGTGGTGCATGCATTATGTAATTCTATAGTTACAAGTTATTATAGATTTTAATAGCTTTAATATTTAATTGTGTTAATATTGTCGGAAACAAGGTAGAAATAAATTAATTTATGTTTAGGCGTATAGCGTATTTAACCGAGGTATTAAGTAAATGAGAATTAAATTGAATTCCACAGTATACACTGAGTATACACTGATATTATAATAGGATTCCTATTCAATATAAGTATTTTCATATCATTTATTTTAGTATAGTTAAAGTAGTGTTACAAACATTGGTACAGTGTAGTGATGTTGAATATTAATATTTTGCAGTTTTTATGAAACTGTAATTTCCTTATATGACCATTTTATAATTGCTGAGTCATCGATTTTTTTTGTTTTGTAGCCTATTTCAAAAGTATGTGTTATATATTATTATTCTCCACATACGTAATCCTGGATGGCCTTGTGGCGCAGAGACTTAGCAATGAGTTGCAGTGCTGGGGGCCGAAGGTTCGAATCCAGCACTGAACAAGTACTTGTATGGCTTACAAATGATTGCTCCGGGTCTGTTCTCCGGATGTTTGCTCTTGCTAAATGTATGTATGAAAACTGCCTCCATGATACAGTACAAAAATCCCAGTGAGACAGTAACATTTTCTAAAAAAAATCTTTGCCAGCCCGTAGATGTCTTTGCCGTACACTGTAAGCTCCGGCTACACGCAGCGTCAAGAACACGTAGGGCGTCCATACGCCGTCTTAACGTTCATGCTTGCTAGTGTAACTTTACTTTGAGCAAATTAAGCATTTATGCAAGCCATTTGCACTGTTTACCGTTTCGCCGGCTTAACGTACAACGTACATGCTTGCTTATGCAAATTAGAATTTATGCAAGTAAGATTGAGCGTGTAGCCGGGCCTTAAAGTTTATATATGGGGCGTCGATCGTTATAGAAAGAATTTGCGTGACTATTCAGAGTCACGCTTTGCAGGCGGCTTGACGATCGCAGTGCGAGAAGTTACGCCGATCTTAGTATTTAACGCCTAGTAATCATGAAACCATAATATTGTAACATTTCTCTTACATCACATCCACATGGCAAATGCTACTCTTAGTAATTACCACTCGTAATGTGCCCCTGGAATAACATGTGAAAACTAAAATAAGTGTTCTATTTTTGAATTTTAACATTCCATGAACATGAGTTTTTAAAATGTTAAAGTTAAAATAAAAATGAAAACCATTTTACTTTTTTTTGCCATATTATGTATATAGTTTATGTGTAGGAAATGTTTTAAAATCCACTATTTCATTTATTCTCAGAATTTAATTTAAATAATAAACAGCCACTACCACTAATATCTTTGAATTGGGTAAAGTAACACAATATCTCTTTTAATGATTTTGCTGTTTTTTTTAAATGCGATTTCTTAGTACCACATTTTAATTTCAATCAATTCCAGTCACTGTAGTCGGTTTGTACTTTTAAAATAATCCAATTATTATTTATATTGAAATTATAAAGATGGATCTCAATTAGCACTTAGTTTAAAAGTAATAGATGAATAATAAATGTAATCAAGTATGGTTATAATCCTAGGAAATAATGAAATATTAAGCATATGTACGCTCGATGTATTATGCTCTTTCTTTATATTTATGAAATATGATAGGATTTGGTTTATGGTTGTTCTTGTTTTATGTTTTATTATCTTTGTACCTGATTCTAATCGAATGAACAACTTTTAAATTTCCGTTAGGTATTAACAAGAGCAAAGTTGCACCTGCTCTTATGGTTAATGAATTTCAATAATTTGACAGTCATTAAATAATTATATAACTAAGGACAATATTTACGTTTTTATTGACTTTTCAAACATTGATTCCAGTAAAAGACAGTTATGTATTAATATTGTAGGAGAAATCTTGCCATGTTTTTTTTAAATGTTGAAAAAGATGATTTATTTAGAAAGCTTGTTAACAATTAAATATATTATAGTGATTTGTATATTACGAGAGAAGTCGTTTAAAAATAGGTTGCCAATTCTTTCTACGCCAAGTGTATTGTATTTTATGTACCACTATCCATATACAAAGTAGAAGTGGAAAAACGTATCATTTTCTTAATTGCTCTAAGTTTATACTTATCATTAAAACATCATTAATTTATATCTGGACTAAATTTTAATGACACTATTTTTTTTATTCATCACATTACTTCAAATGATATTTATATTATTAAATGATTATTTATGTTGGCAACACTATTTTAATAAATTCAAGCATCAGAGTGGCAACTAAGCTTTCATACACGGCTTTCATAAAAAATAACATTATTGTTATTTTTAATCTCTTACTTGTGATATATTATATAAGTTTTTGATGAAGTATGTTGTACCAATATTAGATGATATTTTGCTTTTCCTACCTACATATATTTCATTTGTCTTAACATAATACTTTAAGTATATACTTTTAGGATTAATTTGAAACTATTTATTTAAGTATTTTAAAATGGATACAATTCATAAAATGTACGTTTTTACTTATAATTTTGTATTCATATGGATTAACTTTACGATCTTGATTTGATTAAAAACATTAGTGACATGGAATATTTTCTTTTATTGAACCTACTTAGTCATAAGTGCTTAAGCTTTCCATTTTTTTTTATTATCCGATTCATTCCGACACCAATTTTCGACAACTTTTAGCTGTGGCGGCGAAGAAATATTTCCATAGAAGTTGATGACACGCCTATTGTGCCATCAGCCATGTGTAAAAATAATGTTCTTTTTTATGCTTTTTCCACTTATTTAGACCTGATAAGGTTTAATTGACATCAAAAATTGTAAAGGGAAACCTTTTGTACTATTTTTTGTTTTATAAAAAAAAACTATATACATATAAGTAGGTAAATAACCCTGAAAAACCTTGATTTTTATTAAATTAAATTTTCACCTAATAATAACTGTACACGCCCTTAGCTGCCCCGACAAAGGTCGACTGGACCAGGGCCCATGAGTGATCCCATCGACGGGCAACAGAGAGCGGGGCCCAATGGCCTATGGACAATTATTCTAAAACTGCTGATAAACAAAACTCACCGATCTCTGGAGGTAGGGTTGACCACAGGGTACCTGTCAGGTGATAAGTGATGTGCATGTAAAGTGTTGTGTAGTAGTGTGTACAATGTAACCTGACTTGACCGTTGAAGTCTGACCGCAGGCGCTGCCGTTCTCCAAATGTGCAGTCGTAGTTCACCAATTGAGAGCTTCTGCCTTCACTTCATTATTTCAGATTATCAACTTTATTGTACATTTAATTAACTTCAAACTCAACTAAATCCCCGTTAATCGTAATCAAACAAGTGACACACAGCACAACTAATGAACGGTCGATCAAAGTTCAACGTTCCATTTTCACTTAGCAACAAATTACAAACACGGGAACGAACGCGGTCTCTTCTCGAGTCACAAGGTTCAGCGTTCTCCCGACAAGCTAAAATTCTTTCGTACGATATTAAAATACCACGCCCGTAATCAAAACTCAAAATCAACCTCGTTGACACGTAAAACTAACGAAAATAGTCAACACACAAAAAGGCACTTAACGCGACGTTACAATGCAACATTAACTTCCAAAAAACAATTAACCGGGCCGCGCCCTCGAAATGGAATTCGAGCATCAAATTCCAGGCCGGCTGTCCACTCGGCGTGCGCGCACGGTACCACGTCACACAAGTAAATTAAATATTGCAAAATGTGCAATATTTAATTTGCTTACATGCAATCACTACACAAATTGGCGTAAATTACTTGCAAACGAAACTACTTTTAATCAATCAAATTCAAGAACAAACGCCTCGTCATTACGCAAACGTACCAACAAAAAACGACATGAATTAGAGGCTTCCTTATGCACGCGACCTCGCGGTTCTAATAGAGCAAAACTACAGTAATTAATGTCAATAATTGACCCAAATTTTCAAATCAAAGCACCGGACGCTCGCAACCCACTAACGGTCGCAAACAAGACTATACTATGGCCCACACGTCGAGCTACAGTTAGGCGCTCGACGCCTCGGCAAAACCAGTCCCGTTATCTACACATCAGGTGACCGGGCGTGAACGGGGGAACGCGCGCGGGGAAGAGGCCCGGCAGCGACCCCTTTACCATGGACGCGAGCGCTCGTAATACAGTTTTTAAAAATTAACATTTAGCGCAAATAAACCCCCGTCCCGGGCATAAGGCCTTATGTCCGCGAGTAAATTGGCAAACGGGATAGGGTCGCGACGGCACGTTGCAAGACCGAATCTCCAACCAAAACCTCGGCCACCCTAGGCACCCCATCAGATCTTACAACCGTAACCACCGCCTCAATATACCGCCCCAATATGGGCAAGCCGGAGGGTCGAACCTCCACTGGATGCTCTTCCTGGACATCGCTGCACCTAAATAAATCCTGTTACTAGACAGAAATTCGACGACCGCTTTCAAACATCTATCTGTGCCACTATGATTCGTTCCGCAATCAGACCGGATCAGGTCCGCAAACCGCGACGCGATACGAAACGGCCCAGCGTGGCTACAAAGGCTTCAGTGCTGAGGGCACGCACAAGTTCCAAATGAACGGCCTCAGTGGCGAGGCACACGAAACGCACAGATAGGCCTTAGTATGATTTTTCACGCAAGTAGGCATAACCAAGCCATCTACCATATAATCATTTACTCAATTGTGCAGCAGCTGATTTCAATCTGATAATCTCCCAACTAGCTAGCCCTTTAGACATGTAGTCCTATGCTTATATTTCAACCAACTTTCAAAAGCATCAATACTCAAAACCACTATGTAAACTTGAAAATAAATTGCAATAAATTTATTTCTTGATGCGCATAGACAAATTAAGCAAAACGATAAACATAAGAGACAGCCCTATTTCTCTTTCCAAATAAATATCTTCGACAATGCCAACAAAAATGTGAAAACAAAAAGAGGATTGATTTTTATTTCCTTCGGCACAAATAGTGTTACTCAATTTCAATTTTCTCTTCAACAAAGCAAACATAATGATCAAATATATTTACAAAACATATGTACACGTATTCAAAGAGCACATCAAATTCGCCTGTTTACTCACAACCGCTACAGCTCCGCCTTCATGCGACGCATCGGTAGCTTGTGCGATGGCATCACTACTAAATACAAATTAATCCGCGGCACAAAAACAAATCAAATTAAATTCAATACAAATTACACAAATACAAATTACTATGAATCAAATTAAATACCAATTACACTACAAATACAAGTACACACTACGGTCAGTCAGCAAAGATGTCTCGCTCTGGCGACCGACCCTTCGACCCTTCGACAATTAATCTACTATAATTATACGATAACGATAATTACACGATTACGTGATAACGATAATTATCTACTATATTATATATTATATAAAAAGGCACATTGGTTGGTGAGGTGAGGAAGTGGATTGGTTGCGTCGGTGCCAATATCTATCGACTGGGACCCCCAGCAAGGACGGACAAACGAGAGTGACCACACTTTTAGAAGACTGTCGCAGTGTTCTCTGCCCGAATGAAATGATCAAGGCGAAGAAGTTGTTACTCAAGTACGCCAATGTTTTCTCGTCAAACGAAGCTGACATAGGAAAGACTGGCTTAGTTCAACACAAAATAAACACAGGACAAGAATTGCCTATTCGTCAGCGGCCTGTAACACGTGAAAAGGAAGTGGAAACCATGATTGAGGGAATGGTGAAGGATGGTGTTATTGAACCTTCATCTAGTCCATGGTGTTCAACTGTAGTGCTAGGAAAGAAGAAGGACGGCAGCATGCGGTTTTGTTTTGACTATCGCCGTCTGAACGACGTTACGAAGAAGGGCAGCTATCCCTTGCCAAGAATTGATGACACGCTGGACATGCTTACAGGCGTAAAGTGGTTTAGTACTCTGGACCTGAAAAGTGGCTACTGGCAGGTTGAAATTGACCCTAAGGACAAGGAGAAAACTGCATTCTCCACAGGAAAGGGTCTGTGGCAATTTAAAGTCATGCCGTTTGGTTTGTGCAATGCTCCAGCAACGTTTGAAAGGTTAATGGAGCTTGTACTTCCCGGGCTAATTGGAGATGCCTGTCTGGTCTACTTGGATGACATCATCATCGTAGGCCGTAGGTTTGAGGTACACCTTCAAAACCTGGAACGCGTGCTCATGAAGATCCAGAGTACCAACCTCAAGTTGAGTCCGAAGAAGTGCTCACTATTCAAACGGCAAGTTAGCTTTTTGGGGTATGTAGTGTCGGAAGAAGGTATCCGCACGGACCCAGATAAAATTGCCGCTGTCAAGGATTGGCCGGTTCCAAAAGACAAGACACAGGTTAGATCATTTTTGGGTTTGTATTCTTATTATCGGCGATTTGTGAAGAACTTTGCAGATATAGCCAAACCTAACTATATAGATAGCTATACATGATATAGCCAAGCTAACCGAAGAGAAGCGACATTTCTGCTGAGATGAAAGTTGCGATATTGCATTCCAGGAGCTCAAGAACCGTCTGTGCAAAACACCTATTGTGGGGTACCCTGATGCGGGCAAGGAATTTATAGTTGACACAGACGCAAGTGATATAGGACTTGGCAGTGTGTTGTCTCAACGGAATCGTGATCAAGAGATTGTGATAGCATACTTCAGCAAGTCGTTGTCAAAGCCGGAAAGGAACTATTGTGTCACAAGACGGGAATTGCTTGCTGTGGTAAAGTCCTTGGAGCATTTTAGCAAATATCTTCTGGGGCGGAAATTCCACTTACGAACTGACCATGCTGCACTGAAATGGCTATTGCAGTTCAAAAATCCGGAAGGACAAGTTGCGAGATTGATTGAACTACTGCAGGAATACGACTTTGTGATCGAACATCGCAGCGGGAAATCTCATGGCAATGCAGATGCATTGTCAAGAAGCACAGCACATGCACAGCAGGAAGATTCGGACATTAAGCCGATTCTGGAATGGTTGAAGGCCAGTGCTCTTAAGCCCAAGTGGAGCGACGTCTTAGCGATGAGTTCGACCACGATAAGCTATTGGGTCCAATGGGACAGCTTGCTGATTCAGGATGGAGTCCTGTGCCGTAAATGGGAAAATGGCCGGGGAGACAGACGTCATTTGCAAATGGTTGTCTCTAAGGTTCCCTAGTGGTTCTTCAGGAGGCCACCTGGGAGTTAAGCGAACTCTACTGAAGATCCGAGAACGGTTTTACTGGGTCCACTGTCGTGACGATGTCGAGGACTGGTGCCGCAAATGTACAAGTTGTGCGTCTGTTAAGGGACCTCAAATTCGTAGTAGAGGCGCATTGAAATTGTACAATGTTGGTGCACCATGGGAGAGGATAGCCATTGACGTTGCGGGGCCGTTTCCGGAAAGTGAAAGTGGTAACAAGTATTTCATGGTTGTGATGGATTACTGCACTAAGTCTTCGCCATTCCAAATCAAGAAGCTTCAACAGTTGCAGATAAACTAGTTCATAAAATCTTCTGTCGTTTTGGAGTACCCTTAGAGATTCACAGCGATCAAGGAAAAAAATTTTGAGTCTCAAATATTCCAGGAAACTTGCCGAGTTATGGGTACTCATAAAACACGAACAACTTCTTACCACCCACAATCTGATGGAATGGTAGAACGATTTAATCAGACATTGGAGAGGTACCTAGCAAAAGTTGTGAAAAAACGTCAACGAGACTGGGACAGCCACATACAACCGTTTTTGTTGTCATATCGAAGCGCTGTTCAGGAAAGTACATCAGTGACACCAGCTTTCGCAAACTTTGGGAGAGAATTACGGCTGCCTGCAGACCTGATCACCGGAATACCACCTGATGCTCCACGCAGTATAACCGATTATGCAAATGACTTGCGGAACAAAATGAATGACATTTATGAGCACGTCAGGTATGACCGTAAAATGAACAACAAAGGGTTTGACGAAAGTTCACTAGTGTGGTTACACAATCCAGTTCGCAGCAAATCTCCTAAGCTTCAAGCTAAATGGGACGGACCGTACCGGATTGTGACAAGGATCAATGACGTAACCTACCGGATACAGAAAGGTGTCAGAGGTACTCCTAAGATTGTCCATGTGGATCGACTGGCGCGTTATTATGGGGCCAATAATGCTCGGGACGAGCATATCTTAGGAGGGGGCAGTGTTACGCGCCACTATTAATGTCTTGTACATGGCAACAATAGTTACACTAGCGCCCTCTAGTGTCGAGTAGCAGAACTTGGAGAGTCAAGACCCTTCTAGAAATTTCGGGACCGATATGTACTCGAACATCTAGATGTCGCTACAGTAGAAGGTTCTGGAAACTATCTAAGGCTAGGGCCTTAGATAGTTTCCAGAACCTTCTACTATACTAATACTTCTACTATAGGTATAAGGCCGGTATAGACCATGACCAAGTCAGTATTGAATTGGCGATACAAGAGAATACTTCGAAGCGAAACAACTGCGAACTTAAGTGATCAGTAGTAAAATTGTGTTTTATTATTAGTGTGGTTTTAAATTGTAATTAGTGTTGTGTAATTAAAGTGTCAATTTTGGTAGTTCAATCGGCAGTTTTTAACTGTCTCGAACCCCAAGCTCGTAACAATATCAAACAATCAAGAACCTTAATTTGGAAAAAATAAGGTTTATTCATTGATATTTACAAATGTTATATATTATTAAATATTATACAAATGTAAAAGTAGTCGGTCTAAAAACGTCTAATTAGTAAGAATAGTCCCGATGTGCCGGCCCTATACGGAGGCTGATGAATAAAAGACTATTTTATTAGTGAACTTTTTTATACATGGACGCGTTCAAACTGTTTCAAGCTAAAATAAAACTTATACCATTTCATAAGAGCACGTGGTACTTCGTAGATCCATTCGGCCATATGATAGTAAGACGGCAGTTAAACCATTTTAAGCAAAATTAAACAATAAGACAAACGCATTGTTTTTTTTAACAGGAGACTTGTTTTCCAGAAATTTGTTTGAGTTTGTGAGCGATCGCAATGATTGTTATATTGATATGCTGATCAGGGGCGTAGCTACCGCCGTATCAGCCGTATCAATGATATGGGGCCCCCGGGCCACAGGGGCCCCGAACGTGTGTGAGCAAAAATTTCAAGGACTTCTATGTGACAGGAAAGGCTATCACTATTGTCTATAGAAGTAAAGAATTTAGTAAAACTGAAATCGTCTTCAGCTATGAATGCAGCCGAATCATCTTCAGCTATGTTCACCGAACAAAAGGCACGAAAAGTGTATATTTGATTTGAATTGTTTGGCTAGCTTAGTTCCTAGGAGTATTAATTGTAAGTAATAACTCAAAAACCCGTGTAGTGGCGGGTAAGAATACTCCCTACCCCATATCTTCCCGTGGGTGTCGTAAAAGGCGACAGAGGGAAACTGAGGCTGAGGATGGGCAGCAGTATCTTTCTGGTAACAGCAAAACAACAACAAAAAACTGCCGTTGCCAACCCGCTCGCCAAGCGTGGCAACTATGGTAATATACCCCCCATGAAAGTAACGAAGAGACGGCCCCCAGTCCCCGGCAGCCCCGCTATTCCTGGCTAAGGTGGCGAGCATGGTAACAGCGGGGCAGGGGGTGCTAAGAAACTCCGGTGGAGGTTCTGTTGCCACCTACGACGACTCGACCTGGCAACTTATAACGCACGCACCCTGAGGACTGACGAGAAGATCCTGGAGCTGGAAGAAGAGGTAGACAAGTTGCGCTGGAATGTCATATGATTATCCGAAGTCTGAAGAGAGGGGGAGGGCACGGTAATCCTCGAATCCGGCAATTTGTTCTATCACCAGAAGGGCGATCATCTGTCCCAAGGAGGTGTCAGATTTATCGTCCACAAATCTCTCGTTAACAACGTTGTAAATATTGGGAGTGTGTCGACGAGGGTTGCGTACCTTATACTCAGAATCACCAAACGGTATTCGCTGAAGGCCATACAGGTTTACGCATTAACCTCGGCACACGCCGATGAGGAGGTGGAAGAAATGTATATCTCTAGAGCCATGCATTCCTCCAAAACCCACTATACGGGATATAATAGGATATAATATATAATGGGAAACTTCAACGCAAAACTAGGCGCAAGAGAGAACGGTGAGCTGAAAATAGGGAAATTCGGAATAGGGCCACGGAACCCAACGGGCCAGCAGCTGGCCGACTTCATGGAGAAAGAGGGACTCTTCATGAGGAACTCTTTCTTCCAGAAGCGGCCCCACAGGAAGTGAACCTGGTCGAGCCCCGACGGTTCGATAAAAAATGAGATTGACTTCATTATGACGACCAGACGACAACTTTTCAGTGATGTCCCAGTGATCGTGAGGGTGAAAACCGGCAGCGATCACCGAATGGTGAGAGGTACACTGAACCTAAACGTTAAGTTGGAGAGGTCACGTCTAATGAAGTCAACGCTCCGTCCCCCTCGTGCTCTAATCCAAAGTCCCGAAACATTTCAGCTCGAGCTACGAAACCGTTTTCAGTGCCTAGAAGATTGCAATGCAATGGACGATATGAATGACAAGCTCGTGGAAACTGTCCATGCGGTCGGAACTAAGTTTTGCAAGACCCGCCGCAGAAGAACACAAAAACTCTCTGATAACACTCTCATGGCTGTTAGACGGGATATATAGCTGCATTCTTCAGTAGATTTGGCAGCATACAGGCAACTGAACAGACAGATCCCCAAATGCATGCGGCGGGACTTGCGCAACTTTAATACTGCTCGTATTAAAGAAACGATCGAGCGGAACCAAGGCTCCAAAGTCTTTGCACGAGATCTGTCTGCCAGAAAGAGCCAACTGTCGAAGCTGAAGACCGAGTGTGGCAGCGTCGTTTCCAGGACACCTTAGTTTTTGAGTGAGATTGAGAGGTTCTATCGGCAGCTGTCCACATCATCGTTGGAGCCACACGTAAGTGTGAGTAACGATCCAAGAGCGAGTCTTAAACGATACTATTCCGATGATATACCGGACCTCAGTCAGAGCGAGGTTAGAATAGCTCTTCAGCATCTTAAAAACGGCAAGGCCCCAGGCGAGGATTGAATTACAGCGGAGCTTCTGAAAGCGGGTGGAAAACCGGTACTTGAAGTCCTTCAGAAGCTCTTTAATTCCATCCTCCATGGTGGCACTACTCCGGAGGCGTGGAGCAGAAGTGCGGTAGTCTTGTTCTTCAAGAAAGGTGATAACGCTCTCTTGAAGTACTACAGTCCGAGTTCCCTTCTGAGCCGCGTCTACGTGCTGTTTTCGAGAGTCATTACTTCCGAACAAGCCGGTTTCCGAAAAGACTTTAGCACCATAGACCACATACATTCCCGTCGGCAAATTTTACAGAAGTCCGAAGAGTACAATTTGCCACTATGTCTGGCGTATGTGGACTATGAGAAAGCCTTTGATTCCGTCGAAATTTGGGCGGAGCTGCAGTCCCTTCAGCGATGCCAAGTTGACTGTCGGTATATCGAAGTGCTGAAGTGCTTGTACAGTACGGCTACGATGGCTATCCGAGTACAGAACCAGAGTACGAAACCTATCCAATTGCAGAGAGGTGTAAGACAGGGAGACGTTATATCCCCGAAACTCTTCACCGCTGCATTGCAAGACGTTTTCAAGCTTCTGGACTGGAAAGGATACGGTATTAAGATCAATGGCGAGTACATCACTCACCTTCGATTTTCCGACGATATAGTCCTTATGGCAGAATCGCTGGAGGACCTAAGCACTATGCTTAATTACCTCCATAGTGTTTCCCAACGGATAGGACTTAAGATGAACATGGAAAAAACAAAGATCATGTTTAATGTCCATGTCACACCTATGCCGGTAGTTGTTGGGAGCACTAAGCTCGAAGTTGTTGACGATTATGTTTACCTGGGATATATAGTCTGACTAGGTAAGTCCAACTTCGACCGAGAGGTCAATCGAGGGATTAGACGCGGCTGGGCAGCGTTCGGGAAATTACGGCACATCTTCTAGTCAGGTATACCTCAAAATTTGAAAACGAGACTGTACAACCAGTGCGTGTTGCCAGTGATGACATATGGTACTGAGACGTGGTCTATCACTGCTGGCCGGATGAGGAAGCTCAAGGTCGCTCAGCGAGCTATGGAGAGGGCTATGCTCGGAGTTTCTCTTCGTGGTAAACTTAGTAATGAGGATATTCGCAGTAGAACCAGAGTCACCGACATAGCTCAACGGATTATTATTAAGCTGAAGTGGCAATGGGCCGGACATATAGCTCGAAGAACCGGCAACCGATCGGGAAATGGGTTCTCGAGTGGCGGCCTTGTACCGGCGGACGAAGTGTAGGGCGTCCCCCCACTAAATGGAGTGACGACCTGGTAAGATATGCAGGAAGTCGATGAATGCAGGTGGCTCAGGACCGTGCTTTGTGGCATTCCTTGGGGGAGGCCTATGTTCAGCAGTGGACTTATGAAGGGCTGTAATGATGATGGTGAATAACTTAAAATCAATATATAATAATTTGAATTCAATGCAAGCGTTTTTGTTCCTTTTATGAAATCTTTACTCTTCATTGGGGCCCCCCCCAACACATTTTGATACAGGGCCCATCGAAGGCACACTACGCCACTGATGCTGATATACCTAGTCAGGTCATAAGTATTGTCACACAGTAAAAACTTTTCTTTTAGAATGCTGGCCACAAAAAAGTTTATTGAATTCGAATTTCGAATTGTTCATGAAAATAAAACTGTATACTTTTTAGAATTTTACTCATTTTTAAATATGGAGTGGACGCTTAAAGAAGACCGTGTTGCAGTTATTGCGTTGCATCGTTGCGCTTACGCGCCAATTCAAATTTTTGACATACTGAAAAATTTGAATATAACCAAAAGATTCGTTTATCGTACCATCAAACGATACAATGAAGACTCTAGTGTAGATGACAGGTCAGGAAGTGGTCGCCGTCGGTCTGTTAGGACTCCAGCAGTGATAAGTGATGTGAAGGCGCAAATTCAAAGAAATCCCAAACGTAAGCAGAAACTGTTGGCCCTTCAGATGGGGTTAAGCAGAACCACGTTGAAAAGGGTGTTAAATGAAGACTTAGGGCTTCGGGCCTATCGAAGAAAAACAGGACATCGTTTGAATGCTCGTCTAATGGACCTGAGACTGAAGAGATGCCGCGCTTTGTTGAAGCGGTACGCGGGAAAAAAATATCGGGAAATTCTTTTTTCGGATGAAAAAATTTTTACCGTAGAAGAGAGCTACAACAAACAAAATGATAAGGTGTACGCACACAGTAGTAAAGAAGCGAGTAACCGTATTCCGCGTGTCCAACGAGGTCATTTTCCATCCTCGCTCATGGTATGGTTGGGAGTTTATTATTGGGGCTTAACAGAGGTACATTTTTGTGAGAAAGGTGTAAAAACGAATTGTGTATCAAAATACAGTCCTGACGAACCTTGTGGAACCTGTTTCTCATACCATGTTCAATAACAGGCACTGGGTATTCCAACAAGATTCGGCGCCAGCTCATAGAGCGAATAGCACACAAGACTGGCTGGCGGCGCGTGAAATCCACTTCATCCGGCACGAAGACTGGCCCTCCACCAGTCCAGATTTGAATCCGTTAGATTACAAGATATGGCAACACTTGGAGGAAAAGGCGTGCTCAAAGCCTCATCCCAATTTGGAGTCACTCAAGACATCCTTGATTAAGGCAGCCGCCGATATTGACATGGACCTCGTTCGTGCTGCGATAGACGACTGGCCGCGCAGATTGAAGGCCTGTATTCAAAATCACGGAGGTTATTTTGAATAACCTTTAGTGTCATAAGAATCTGTTTTGTTAAGTTCATTTTGGTATATAAGTGGTTACATAATGAATAAACTTGTTTCAATTATTTTATATTAAACATGTGACAGAATTTATGACCTGACTAGGTATATATGCTATGCTATATATGCTGAATACGTTGATATGCTATTATTTGTTACTTATTAGAGTATTTTTCCACACCAAGATTTAAAAATACCCACACAGTAAAAAGATTACCATGTAAAAGTTAGAAAAGGTCAACCCCTAAAAATTGGAAATTCTCAAAATATCCAGAAACGAAGCTGTAGGCATGAAGTACTTGCGAAATAATGAATATTTTGTTCTGGATAAATCTTCCAAAAACGCAATTTGAATGATGATTGATTTTTATAAATAACACTTGCGTGTCATAAGCGACGCAGAGAAATAATAATCGATGGCGTGCCATCTGCACTGCGGCGGTGCGGATCGGTCTGCGGGGTACAGGGGGCGAAATATAATATGAAAGTATCGCTCGGTTGATCGAAAAACTATTTATAGTTTGAGATGTAATATATATTATATTATATCCCATAGTGAAAAGCGGGCTTGAATCGGTTATTAGGGAGATGCTGTTGTCTTTCTACTTCAGTTTCCCTGTGTCGGTACGGAATGATACAGGGTAGCGGATATTCTTACACCGCCACTACACGGTTACTACATTAAAATAAAAAATAAGTTTAATACTGACATTATAGGGTCCACAAATAAAACCACAAGCTTAGTTTATTCTTCAGTCATTTTAATTTAATAAATTATGTCATGTAAAATAAATTAATCACAATTGGCTGAAATTACAGACGCATCAGGATGAGAGTGATTATCATATAAGTAAGGTGCGCCTTACACAAAGCGTAACTAGTGTTACAATATTATCAATTTAAATCTAATATCCAGGCACCATCTTGATATTATTACAACTTTTAATTTTATACTATTGGGTATGAGCGTATAAATATTTAAATATATAATACATTAAAAACTTAATTAAATATATTTGCAGTATCCCTGTATAAATTATAACTTAATAAACAATCCCCAAATAAGCTTTATTGGCATAAAATTCATAGTTTAAGTAATTTATACCGTTTCATAATAATGTGAAGTAATTCAAAAAATAATAAAATATAAATAAGTGAATTTTCATGCAGATTAATTATAAATTAACACAATTGATAATTTTTGTTTCAAATCAATGTGGCACAGCACAATGTTGTATAATATTTTAAACCAAACAAAATAATTAAAAACCGTATTCCAATAACCTATGTCGTATAAACTAATTCATAAAATAACGGACCTTGTTTCATTGTATATAAAATATTATATACAATAGAAATATTATATCGAGATAACATTTAATTTAAACAAATATTTATCAAAGTTAATGTTTGTTACAGATGACATGAATATGCTATTGATTGCCATATAAAGTCCAGAAGAAGCGCCCTAGCTGTTGTATTTTATCAGAAATCAAGCCATAAGTTTTTGTTTTTAAGAAAATTGTAGTGACAAGCGAATTACTGTTCACTTGATGGTAAGTGGCCACTGCAGTCCGTGGACACCCGCAGCCGACTCCACATCACCTCTGAAGACTCCATAATGTTTTTTTATAATTTAAATAAAGTTTTTGTTTCTTAATTATTGCACACCCGACATGAGTAAACCGTATAACATTTAATTGCAATGTCACCCGCAAATTGAACATGCACAGGCAATAAATATTCTGACTCTGAGCTACTTAAAAAAAAAAAAACATTTTTAAATTATAATTTAAAAAAAAACTTTTACATATTTTATATTCATGTATGACACATTGCCGCTGCGCACATGCTGGCTGCTAGGCTGGTACCATAAAATTAATATTTATATTTATAAAAAACACCAATGAAGTCAACATGTGTTGGATGTAACAACAATCCAATTCACAGTTGGTTCAAAAATGTATAATATGGAAATTTATACCTTAGAGACAATTCTTTTATACAGTTGCAGGTTCCAGCCAAAGATGCAGTGGTTAAAAATTAAAAAACAAAAAAAATTATTAAACTATAAATTAATTTCAGCAAGCTATGAATATCTATATTTTTATAAATCTTAAGAGCTCCTATAAAAGTGATTTAAAAACTTTCGCCAACAAGTAAAGACTTTTACACCGTGCATCAAAACTATGCAATAACTCAAACTAAAATTCCAACAATCCGTTTCAATATTCCATGAACACTTTAAAAATATATCCATATAAAATAAAATTATTAAATTTCATTCACAAACTTCTACAGCTATGAAAAAACTAAAATAATAAATATAAAGCTACAAAACTTCTTCATAGAGAAGCATGTTCTATAATATTATATACACGAAAAACTTTTATATTATAGGTACAAACATACAAATCATATACCTACGATACCTTCAATTATATTACAGTCTTTCCTTTAAATAAGTCTTATATTTTTTTTGCAAATTTTTTTATAAATCATAATTTTTATGAATTTTTATTTAAAAATTGGTAACGTAATTAACATACTTGTGAATATTTTTTTAACAATTAGGGCTAACCTAAATGTTAAAAAAAAACATTTTTATATATATTTTGTAAAAGAAACAAGTTACTAAGTACAATTTTCATTTCATTCAGTATAATATTTGATACATTGATTAATGAAGCCATAGAAATCTTGTCTTACAATAATGTAACAACCTAAAAAAAATCCCAAAGCTCCCTCATATTTAAGAGAATATAGGGACAGGGAAGTCCACCGCGCTGCCCTCATGCGTGACTTCACACAGAAATCCTTAATTTCAACAAACTCTTATGGCAGTTCATAAACACTACAATTTCAATTGCTTTACTTGCACCTATTTTATATAGATAAGTCATGCCATCATACAAATTGTTCACGGCTCCAATATTTTTGCACAAATTGATTTACTCACATAATATTATACTATGTATAATATGTAACATAACATGGATTTAAATTGGTTTAAAGTTTGTAAAAAGTATAAATAAGGACTTTTAAGGTAGGTATAGTACGAGTAGTTTCCGCTATCAGCTCTTCCTGTCGACGTCAGCGGTGCGTCGTGCGAGCCGGAACATGCCGTTAGAGATCGCCACCACCGGTGAGAATAACCTCAGTGGATATTCGCTGCGAACGACATCACATTATAATATTCTTACATTAACATGAATAAAGCGAATTTAATGTATTTTATCACGATTTGTAATATTAGTAAATCTATTTTAATGATCTACTGACTTTTTCTGATACCAGGGCGGAGCCGCTTACGAATGAGGTAGATTTATTAAAAAAATGTACAGATAAATGTTCCTTTCTGAAATATTACTTATAATTTAAATTAATTAGATTAGAATCTGATTAATAACTACGGATGTTCCTAAATGTAGAAGAATTAAAAAGTTACAAATGTGTAAAAAATTAAAGAGTACAGCACTGAGGCATTGTTTTGTGTATATACTAACTATATACACATGAAACTAAAACATTTATAATTAAATCGTAACTTTTCAATGATGACACTGTGTAACAATCTGCGTAACAAAATAAGTTCACCTTAGTCCCAACTAGCGACACTTGGTGAGCATACGATTATAATATGTACGTGCCCAGTCGTAGTAGCAGAGCAACCCAGTTCGATCCCTGCTGGCACCAATTAAATTATTGAGTGCTGATTTACTACTTGTTTTCACACGCACGAGAGCGGCGATTTGCCTTCATCGTCCATCTCTTGGCAGACGGATTGGGTTCACGGTCGTAGCACTTAGTATTAACAAACGTTACACAACGACGAACTCAAGTGCGTAATCATTTGATTCGCCCTCATTACGATACCAGTATCTCCAGATCGTTGCTAATTAATAAACACATAAAAACAATATCTCAAAACGCTGTACTTAGGAATACTGTGACTTGCACTCAAGTACACACACTTGAGAGTCGAGTTTCGGTAATCAGTGTGGCACTCATCTGATATCGTAAACCTAAACCGCATCTAGAGATATGTGTATTAATAAGATCATAGCCTCAAGATTGTACTCAAATGCGTGTACTTGAGCAGAGTAACGTTTATTAATACGAGCCTTAACGTGTCGCACCTTTGACGCTGCTGTTCTTCGGTCTGAATATATTATGTCTGGTGTACACGAGATGGTTATAATGCTATCTATCGGAAGCCTTTGATCGATATATCGCAATTATTTGGTATTTCCCATAGTCAGCTCCTACGAAACCCATGGTAGGAAATGGGGTGATGGACATACTTACAGTATAAACCTCTTATAGTTTATAATAAGCCTATGCGCTAGCACGTAAAATTATGCTAATATCATATCCGAGTTGATACTTCCTAGAAAATATATTAGTTGTGGTTTAGTCGAAAAATACCCATCAACCAATGCCAGAAAAATCTTACTGTTTCAACACAGATGATAGATATATGTGTCTATGGTCTACAGCATCCGTTTAACATTCTTACTTCTATTAAAAAATATATTGTCTCTGGATATGGGCCACTCTCATCTTTGCAAATTTATTTTGTGCAGTTGTATTAAAAAATGAAATACTTGTATTATTTCTAGAATACCTATCTACAATTAATCGAAGTAGGTTATATTAACAGGATTTTTATTAAAACTTAACATAAATATTTTTTTAATCATCATAAAGAAAGTGACGATAATGTCACCTCCATGTTTTTTTTATAGGATAAGGGTGACAAACGAGCACACAGTCCACCTGATGGTAAGTGGTTGCTGCGGCCCATAGACATCTACATCTATCCTCTGTTACAAATCAAAATGTAGATGCGTTGTCACCCGTGAGGTCTAAGATGGAATGCCTCATTTCCAGTAAAAAGGGCCTCCGGCCACCTGCACTCACCAAGCGAAACGCAGAGGTAAACCTCTACTTTACGCTGGTATTCTGTGAGGTCGTGGTACTACCCCGGTTCGAGCCGGCCCATCCGTGCGACAGCAAAAGCTGCCGCGTGGCTCTACCACTGTTAACGTGTCGTTAAAATGTCGTGTGCAAAATCAGCTTATGATACTACTGGCTAATATTATATATATATCAATAATAAATTAATTATTTCATATTTTTTTACAATAAAACATGGAAAAATCTTTCTAAAAAACAAAATAATTAAAACACAAATTAAATAAATGATTCCAAATATTTCATAAGTTTTGTGCGTGGAAAAATTATCACCTCCATGGATAAACTTACAGAACGCAGCCACGATTCAATAAATCAGTAAATACAGTTCCTGAACGAATACAGACAACAAATACAACGCCATCTTGAACATTTTTGACAGTTTGTCCGTGCTGGGATAATAATTTTGGAGTAAAGACCTATATAGTAAGATTTTTTTTAATTAGCATGCTATTTCAGTCACTTTTGTGGATTACTTATTACGAAGTATTTATTTAAATAAGGTATACCGGATATTTCTCTAAGGTATATCGGATCTTGGTATTTCGTCATTTTTAGTAATCAGCATTTGAGATTACGAAAAACGGTATCTAATTTATTAAATCTCATTTCCATGGATGTGACAGTACAGTGATCGCTCTTTGGTAATTTAAAAATTATCAATGTGATTAATTATAATATGTAAATATTTCTTGATCCAGGGTAATTATAGCACTAAAAATCAGGAACAGATCAATCGCAAGACAAAAGAATGCAAGAACGACGTCGGAAAAAACAAAGTCCAATCCACAGTTGTACGAACAGGCTAAAGCTACAGAAAGAGAACGTTATAGAAATTTAAAATAAAATAATATCTATTGATCAAATGTCAGAAAGAAAATTAAAAAAAAAACCGAAAAAAGAATGGTGTAAGAGGCAAAAAAAATTGTAGAATAGATGGGAAATGCAGGGAAAGATTTTTATCGAGTTTGCGTGATGATCGCCTTAAAGTGACATTGAAAATGATCCAGTTTCATTTAGGCATTTAAACATTAGGCATTCTCCTAATGTTTCAAGCATACATTCTCTTCCGGTCTAAGTAGATGTTCTATCTGAAGCCGTATTTTGTCATCTTACAGAGACCTATCTCCAACAGTATTAGAAAATTACTCGCCTAGAATACTTGATTCATCAAGGCTCAAGTCATGACATTCCACATAGAGTGCCAGAAAATACTGTGACAGTAACTGAAGAACCCAAAACATTTGACCGAACTCAAATAACACCTGTAACTTCTTTTCGAGAATTGATCGAAGGCAACTCATTAAATTGGTCTGCAAAAAGACAGAAATATTTTACATTGGTTAAATTGTCACTGTACTGGATTATAATTCTCTAATCTGTTACGTGGTAGAGCCACGCTGCAGCTATGTTTTGGTTGTAGCATGAATGGGTCAGATCGACTGAGGCGTACTGGGACAACGTAAAATAGCAGCTTAATGCTGACGTGTTTCGTATGGTGAGTGTAGAAAACTGGGGACACTTTTTACTGGAAAAGAGGCATTCCATCTTAGTCCTCAGGGGTGACAAAGCATCTCTATTTTAATTCGTAATCGAGGATAGATGTAGATGTTTATGGGCCACAACAATCACTTACTATCAGGTGAATTGGGTGCTCTTTTGTCACCCTACTTCTATAAACAAAAGTTTTAGTATTATATCAAGTTTGATCCCAGTTGACAAGTGTGATGAAGAATACACGGAGTTTGTTTGGCCACAGTTTAAAGATGTTTCGGATTGTAGTTATTAGAGTACATGAGGGTAATATGGTCATCCGGTTAATATGGTCACTTTCTTATAACTCAAAAACTACAGCCTTGTTTGCATAGATTGCTTTGTGATACGATAGCTCTTAATCAGTCATTCAAATAATAAAGGGTCAAAAGGCCGCCGCTTTATCGACGCCATTTTGACAGTTGATATTATAGTAAGTACGTGAGGGTAATATGGTAACCTTAAGCTTTGTCGCCCTATAAAACCAAAATTAGGAGGAGAACTGAGACAAAAACACAAAGTAGTATACTATAACTAATATATTAAGAAAAAAATAGCAAACAGACTTTGGAAATAATTAGGAACACTTCGAAAAATCAACTTAAAAAAACTAACTACACTACACAATACAAAAATTGACTAAAATATTTACAATAATACCAACTGTCAAAATAGCGTCGATAAAGGAGCTCCTTTTTGACCTTTTATTATTTGATAGACTGATCAAAAGCGATAGCTTTCACATAGCGTTCTATGCAAATGACACTGTAGTTTTTGAGTTATGACAAGTGACCATATTAACCAGATGACTATATTACCCTCACGTACTATAGTTAGTTTTTTTAAGTTGATTTTTCGAAGTGTTGCTAATTATTGCCAAGGCTTGTTTGTTTTTTTTTTTCCATATTAGTTATAGTATACGACATTGTGTATTTGTCTCTGTCCTCCTCGTAGTTTTGGTTTTATAAGGCGATAAAGCTTAAGGTGACCATATTACCCTCACGTACCTTACTGTTACTTTATCATAATCACATTGCGGTCGAAGAAATGTTAAAAAAAAATTATTACATTCATTCCCTCATCTTCGCTAAGATTATTCTAATGAGTAAGATTCTTTGCTTGGTTTTATTTTTTTCTAAAAATGATTAAGTTGTTACTACTTTTTATTATGGTTTCTCATGTATATTAATTTAAATAGTCTCAGTTACTTTATTTCGTAAAAGTTTTGCAAGTTATATGCTAACTAAATAATGTTGATTAATAATAATTTAATTACTATTTAAAGGTTGCTTGTTGCGTTGCCCAGATAAAACCGAATAAATATTTGTTAACTAACTTGTGTTGCTATAAAACTTATTAGTAATCGGCATAATTAACATAATATTAATTTAGCGTAAACACGTACTTTATTAAGATTTAAAATTAATAAATACCAAACTGATTATTTATATACAGATAATAATTTAAAAAAATATCGTTTTATTCGTTCATAAATCATTAATAATTTATTAAAATTATACAAATATCTTAATACCGTGGAGTAGTGTCACTTCCGTGGAGAGGTGCTTAAATTTTTCATGTTTTTTGTAAAAACTACAGTGAAAATAGCTAGGCTTTTATGTGTTCCATTTTGCAAAATAAGATACCTTTCAATTGAGACTGCTTTGAATCAGATCGAAATAAAGAAATATTTTTTAGAATTTTAAGTTCGTTTTTGAGAATGGCCCATATACTGTGATGCCATCATTGGAATGGGTTTCACTTGGAAGTAATTTACTACACTGACCACAAAGCTTTAACTTACTTCAAGTAGTGGTCAAATCAAAATATCATGTCTTGAATCACTCACCTTCCAATGACAGGGGTTGCCTCGTTCCCGCTCAAAATGAACACCGGGAAGAAAATGGAGAATACACAACCACTGAAATAGAAAAAAAATACATGTAAAGGTCTCGACACCTGCACAATATTAAAACGTATGGTTAAAAAGCTGGCGAACATACCTGCAGACTTAGGTCCTGACTTAGGTCATCATCATTACCATCATCGTCATCATTACAGCCCTCAAGGAATGCCACGAAGCTGAGCCACCTGCATCCATCGACTTCCTGCATATCTAACCAGGTCGTTACTTCATCTAGTGGGGGACTGCCTTACACTTCGCCTAGCGCTACGAGGCCACTCGAAATGGTCATGAGTACGAATCTATAAATCACGCAGAAATTATTTGTTTTCTGGTGTCGGTCTCTGAATTAGATTCCACAGCGGTCTAGTAAGCTCTTATTGTAAGTTGACTGTTCGAGTGATCGTAAACTACACCAACTTTCCAACTTTGACAAGTTTTTGTGACAAGAAATTCTCCAGCTCGGAGTCAAGTTACAGCGGTTTTTTTTATATAAAATAAGAGTGACAAACGAGCACACATCCACCTGATGGTAAGTGAATGTTGTGTTATCTTTCATTAAGAATTAAAATGCAGATGCTTTGGCACCCCTGAGAAGATGGAATGCCTCGTTTCCAGTAAAAAGGGTCTCCGGTTCTCTACACTCACCATACGAACCACAGCAGCGTTAAGCTGCTATTTGACGCTGGTATGCTGTGAGAGCGTAGTCCTACCCCGGTCGAGCCGACCCCTTACCACTTAGTACTTACTACACTACACTACTTAGTAGTGTAGTGGTTCCACCCCCGTGCCTCGAAAATCACGTTAATATTAGCTTTTAATCACGACAATAACATATTACATACTGATTTTGTTTATAAAATGGAATTATCAACCATGCGTTAAATTGTCAAAATAAGGTTAACAAAGTTACTTTGTAAATGTATAATTAATATCAAATTGGTGAGCATACTGAGTACATACATACTGAGCCTTTGATTAAATTCAACATTTCTTGTCAACTGGAAAGCTTAGTATATAAGAAAGATATTACCCATGTTGTTGGTGTATTTGTTGGTTCTATGTTCAAAATTGGTCTTAGGTTGTGATATTAAAAGACTACACTTCACACTGGAGAAGCATTTCTTCAGGAGTCTCACAGGGTTCCTTTTCAGAGCCCATGTGGTTCGTCTTATATATATTGATTACATTGAAAAAAAAAATTTAATTTTTTCCACCATACTGTTTACAAATAACATGGAAAAATTAATACAGGATTTATTGAATATAATGTAATGCCAGGATAATCTATTAACATTGATATATCCAATATAATTAAATATTGCATTCATTATCAGGTTCTGATATACAGTAACTAGAGATCTTGCTATTCGACTTTGAGCTTCTTTATAGATGGCATATAATATGACTTTGGGTTTGATTTTTTTTTGTGTTCCTGGTACAATACCTTAATTCAATAACTATATAACGAAATCAAGCCAAAGATTACTGGATTACTCATTTATAAATTTAATGTACATAACAAAATAATACTAGTTGTCTTTATGTGTGCACCTATTCCTTTTACCCCTCTATTTGCAAAATTAGCTATTATCGTTTTTGGCGAGAAAAAATGCAATGAAAATGGGGAGAGAAGAGAAGATAAAGAGAGGGATATAAACAACTCACCTTATTATATAAGAGTTTGGTATCTGCGTGAGTACAGCGAGCGGCAGACCGAAGCCGAGGAAGTACGGCCAGTTAGTCTCGATGAATGTTAGCCGCTTGTGCAGTTCCCAGCCCATGTTGAACCACTTGTATTCGAACGAGTACAGTGAGTATAACAAGCACATGTGAACCAGACACAGTAGCTCGCCCACATATGCTATCGGCAGCATGCTCACCACCATACTCTGAAAGTGTCCAACAGAAACTATGCATAAATAGGTAATGACGCTTAGGGCGTATGGTTTGTACCAAGGGACTCCCTTGGTACAAACCATACGCCCATGTATAATCAATTATTAAAGAGTCGACTTAAGAACTTGTAGCTATATATAATACCGCCACAGAATACATATCAACCTTTGAAAGGCAATAATTACCAAGCGATATGGGCGATATTGAGTTACGAGGACGACACTGAAAGTTTTTAGAACCACTTGTAAACGATATAATAAAAAAATAAGTTCAAATTTTGAAAATAGAACTCTTTTCCAATATTATTGTGTATGTATTTTATTAATTTGTCATTTGTTTGCGTTTTGGCGTCAAATTGAAAATTGTCTGTCACGTTAGCATGAATTTAACAAGAGAAAATTTTCGAAAATTTCGCTATTTTTCAGCCGAAAAAAATTAATTATAACTAAACAAAACAAAATTAAACTGCCATTTACATTCCATGGCTTCCTACATTATAGATGAAGAGTTTAAAAAATAGATTGAGTTGAACAATTGGCATTTTCACAGTTATCGTGTTTAAGCCTCCATGCGGACTTGATAAATCTACACCTTGTGCTACTGAAACTGCTTTTTATGTAAAAACAGCAATTGATTGATTTAAAAGAAATAATAATAAGTGCAACAATCATTTATCTTTCTGACAATGTGCTTTTTATATAATTTATATGTTCAATATGATTGTTAGATATGATTTCATGCGACAAAACGTTGGAATCTTGATTTTTAGGCGCTAGTAGAACATACCTACGCGTTTTGCGCTTAAGGCATGCAATATTTTCACTCTTGTTGTTTTGATTGTGAAATGTTTTTGTAATTTTAGCAATTTTGTTCTTAGTTGAAATTATGTTTTACCTACCTATACTGATTTTGAAATTACTTATTTTAGTAATAGTATTAGTATAATAGTAATTATTGTAGTTTTTTTTACAAACAGTTGATTAAAGCTTGAAGCTATCTTAAATATTCAACGACACCCTACATTCTTTATAATATCAGCTATCTACTTTGCGAGAGATTTGTTTGCAGTATTCGTATGTTACAGGTATATATGGACGTCATTAACTGGCCTAAAACCACCCCATCAACCCGCATTAGAGCAGCATGGTGGATTATGCTCTAATTCATCCCTCATCAGATGGAGGCCCACATTCAGTAGTGGGTGATTCTAGATTACTACAAAGGCTATAATAATGATGATGATGATGATGATGATGATGATGATGATGATGATGACGACGATGTCTGTCGAAAACCTTTGCCCGAAAGTCAAATGCCAGAAAGATTTTGTGAAGTAAAACCTTAATTCATTGTTACTTGTTAAAAAAAATCCTACACTAACCTTATTTAATTTGTACTATGATTAAAATTGCCTGGCAGAAAAGTTTTTAATTTCTATTTAGATCATTTTACGTCATTTTTCTGCCTTACGTCAATTATAAAATAATGAGGTTTAGTTAATTTTATTAGTTTTATAATGAAATTTTGATATTGGTAAGTAAATGAGAGATGAAGCTATCTCGGTCCCAACTAGCGACATCTAGTGAGCGGAAGATTATAAGCCCTTATTGGCTGCTACTTCAAACGATATACCTGAACTAGGAACAAAGCTTGCACTAGAAGACTGAAAAGTGAGTCGGCAATGATTTTGCTGACGCTTGACATAAATTGCGGCCGACCGCGCCGGTGTCTGTACGCCGAATCCGCTATGTCCTGAAAATCAAATAGAGTTAATATTATTATTAACTATATACCATTATATATTAAATCGTATTTTACGTCTGGCGTAAACAGGACAACACGAGGCACGGGCGGACTGGAGGGAAGTAGCAATACACAGTCATTCCCCTCTGTCAAAGTATAAGTCCATACGGTCCTATGCGTACAGAAAAACTAGTTGCAGCCGCACTACTCACTAGACTAAATCTAGTTGCGCGGCTGAATCTACGTCCTACAAAAATGCCGAATTGTTCTTTAAAACTTAAAAATTACAATAATAACGGTCATGTGATATCAAATTTGTTTATCAAAACAGGCCGTTCGGACTCACACAATATGGAGATTGGTCGAGGGATTGATCTGAGTTGTCACTATTACCAAGCGATACTGTTATATCGATGTGTGTGTTTAAATTGTTAGTCTATTGTTTCAATCGTTATGTGTGAGTTTTATAGTGCCAGGCGATTGTTTTTCTGTGTGCAGATTTCCCCCTGCAAAAAATAGCAGACAGTTCTGTATCAGGGAAAAAGCTATGGCTACTCGCCTTCGGTCCGCCGGTAGATCATGTTGCTCTTTGGGCGTAAACGCCATCTTACGGAAGCGATAAGATTTTTCCAGCACAGCCCCATAGTCTCCCCTTATATACAGCCAATCTAGGAGTTAGGGTGATGGCTTCTCGGACGCCGCAACCAACGGCACTCTTAATTATTACAAGACCTACAGCTATTAGTATGTTACATTGACCATAGGCCACTTTTTAAACGTTGCACTGTGGCGTGGTAGGTTGGCATAAAAATTGAATCTATACTTAGGTGCTGTAAGATGGTACTAAAATTGCATGTCCTGTGAAGTTTATACTGTATAACTAACAATTATATTAGTACCTATGCCATGTTTAAATCGGCCAATGGAACACAATTTTCAATTGGGCTATCCACCATCTATAAAAGGCCTTGTTTAGTCTACTGACATACAAAATTTTAACTTAAGTTGACTGATAACTAGTTTGAAAAATTTAGTTCTATTATGATTTCTGCCATGCTCATATAAACTGCACTATTTTGGTCTTGTGAGTGGAAACAACAAAAAGAAACATCTACCTAGCATGTTAATGACTACCCTAAAATTCTTTCATGAAATAATTAAACAGCTGTCACCAAATGCAGATAGAGCCTGTTTTTGAATGTGCAATCAGAATACTCTAGTAAACATTTAACTTTAAAACTACATAATTTTTATGAATCTGTTTTAATTGGTGTAGTGCTCACCTGAAACCACAAACTATTCACCAGTTTGCTCAATAAAAATAGTGGAAGCACCCAAATCATCCTGAATGTCATGGACAGAAAGGGCTGCATCCAAGCCCATACATTGTGTGCAACGCCCGGGTCGTGACCGAACACAGCCAGCACTAAGTACCTCACCGCTGGTAACAGAGCATACTCGAACACGAGAATACTCAGCAAAAATATAAAACCGTTAAGAATGCATGACTGTAAAACTCTTGTCAGTACTTTTGATTCTCTGAAACAAAAATGTTTGTTCTAAGTTTACACTTTTAAATATAGCACAAAAATACAGGAATTAATTTACTATTTCCGTGGCGCAGTGGCTTAGCATTAAGCGTTTCGAATCCTGCTCGGATCAAGTATTTGTATGGCCTACAAATAATTGTTCTGAGTCTGGATGTTTGTAATACAGGAGAAAATCCTAGTGTGGGTTAACGTTTTCCACCAAATAGAAACGAAGAAAAAAATACTACGAATACAAGGCTCTCCAATGCCCATTACTTAAATCACTAAATCTTTGTAATTTCAAATTAGCTTTTTTTTAAGGTTAAGGTTGGTACAGTGGCTTAGCATTAAACTGCGTCGCTGAGGGCCACGGTTTCAAATCCTGCACGGAACAAGTACGTGTATGGCTTACAAATAATTGTTCCGGGTCTTGATGTTTGTAATACAGGAGAAACTCCTAGTGAGGGGGTAATGTTTTCCACCAAAAAAAAAAAAACGAAAAATATACTAGGAATAGAAGGCTCTCCAATGCCCATTACTCAAATCACTAAATCTTTGTAATGGTTAGGTTCACTGATAACTATAAGACACACACACATTGCTGTACACATTACGAACAATGAAGAAAAATTTCTATAGTAAATTATGGCACCAAAACCTCTACTATTTACATTCTACCAAAATACATAATAATAATAATAATTCTTTATTGAACACAGATATAATATACAATTCATTGGTTCTCTGACTCCTAAACTAGGTTACCCTGTATGTTAGGAGGCAGTTTCCCACCCATTAAGTGATCTGATTTTCCGTGTACAATACAGACTCTAAAATATATAAAAAATATTTAAAAAAGTGTGTGTGTGTGTGTGTGTGTGTGTGTGTGTGTGTGTGTGTGTGTGTGTGTGTGTGTGTATGTGCGCGCGACTGTTTTCATTAAAATATGTGTACATAACTTAAAGTAGGTTTTCACAATTTTCATAGTCGTATTCTTTTAGCCAATTTAAAATAGCTTGTTTTACTTGGTAACTTTTTAAGTTATTTAACTTAATTTTTTTATTAATTGTATTATATAAATGAGGTGCTTGGTAGTCATATTGCCTTTTCGCAAATGTGCTTTTCACAAATGGTACTGGACATTTTTGTGTTCTTTTGTTTTTAGCTACATATAGTGGGGAAAAATTATGATATCGTTTTATGCATTTGTATATATATGATTTTCGTACACTGAGGACATTTGACAATACGTAAACTTTAGATGTTGGGTATGTATAAGGAAGATGTAATATTAGTTTTAGTATAGATCTTTGAGCTCGCTCGGCCTCAATAAGATATGTTTTTGGAGCTCCACCCCATGAGCAGATGCAATAATTTATGAGACAATGACAAAGGGCGTTATATGTCTGAATTAGTAGTTTTTTATTCGCTACAGTTCTTAGGTTCTTAAATACTATAATGAGTCTCCGAATTCGTTTAGATAAATTTGATATATGAGGTTGCCAATTTAATCTTTCGTCGAGGATTACCCCAAGGTATTTTATCGTAGATGTTCGTTCTAATATTGTACATTTACATCTCTCTTTTTTTTGGAACGTATTACAAGGGTACGTATGCATGGTGACAGAGAAGCTGTGGGGTGGTTTTGAGATTATTGTTTTGAAAAAACATACATATTTCGTTTTTGAACAATTGACAGTTAAAAGATTGTTTTCCAGCCATTTTGTAACCATGCGTAATCCATTTTCAGCACATTGCTGCACAGTATCCCAGTCTGTACCATGAAAGAGGATTACAGTATCGTCCGCAAACATAAAAAGGTCCGCACTACGGATATTAATTTTGCATAATTCATTTATGTACGTCAAAAAAAGTGTTGGTCCAAGAATGCTACCCTGTGGAATGCCATAGGTACATTCGGCTTTATCGCTTAGGTCGTCGTCAATACGTAATACTTGGGTTCTGTTTTTAAGGAAGTTACAAAACCATGCATATGGCATACCTCTTATACCCAGATTTTCGAGACGTCCGAGAAGTATAGGAATAGACACAGTATCGAACGCTTTTTGCAAGTCTAAGAAAACACAGATGCACTTATCACCTTTGTCTACGTAAGATGTTATTTTCGAAATCAGTTGTAAAATAGCGTCTTCTGTTGAACGATGTGCCCTAAAACCAAATTGATTCGCAGCTAGATATCCATAACGCTCTAGATATTTTATAAGTCTGTTGTTCACAAGCTTCTCAATTATTTTTGAAAAAGTAGGTAACAAAGAAATCGGCCTGTAATTCGAAGGAACGGACTTATCACCAGATTTGAATATTGGTGTTACTAAGGCCTGCTTGAATAGTGATGGAAATTGCCCTGTCTGAAAACTACTATTACATAGATGTGCTATAGGTGCGCAAAGAATTTGACTATACCTTTTAACGAAATCAGTAGTAATTTTGTCCCAGCCAGGGGAACTATTTGATTTAAGTTCGTTAATAGTAGTTTTTACTTCCTCAGGATCTGTTAAGAAAAAAGCCATCGAATGTGTTGGACCTATCTGTTTGAAATTATCAGCAAGTTCTGAGACTGATTTGCCTATGGTGTTCAGAGTATAATTTGCAAGCTGTGAACCAATTGTTGTGAAATAGGTGTTTACTAGATTAAGTGAAGCTTTTGGCGTATCTTTAATTTTTAACAATTCTGTTGTCGGTTGTTTTGATTGGCTTAGATTACAAACTTCTTTAACTATCTTCCATGTCTTTCTAACGTTTCCAGTACTGGTAATAAGTTCTTGTAAACATGTAAACTAGTTTAGGTTTAAAGCCTAAATCATTATTAAAAGAAACATTATCGAAATTTTAAATTCAGTCGTTGATTAACATATCAAACAGTAGAAACAGCAAACAATAGATATGTTAAATTTTCTGTGTCAATATGCAAATGTGTCTTTACTAATGTCACAGAATAAATAATAGTTAAAAGAACAGAAGGATCACTCTCTGATAGCAAACTTGCGAGTTTAAACTTAGTTAAAACCTCGCTAATGTTCATAATACTTTGCACGCCTCAGAAGTGACCTTCGTGAAATTAGCCTACAGTTTATTTCGTTGAAAAACAATTATGTGGCGGCATTAAATCAAAATGCACTATACGTCAGCGTGCGAGTGTCTGTATCACTTAGCCCGTTAGCTTTTATTAAGTAATTTTATTAACTTAGCCTTTATTAAGACCGCTTCGACTGTAGGGTTAGTTGCTTGATATTGGTTGGTATATAGTAGAATCCACCGAGGTGTTATGCAAGGTATTAGTATTTCTTTTTTTATTTGGTTAAAAAGAAATATTACCCCACCTAGGATTTTCTCCTGTATCGTGGAGGCAGTCAACAAACATAAATTACACAAGGATAAACATCTAGACCTGGAACAATTATTTGTAGGCCACGTGGTAGAGCCATGCTGCCGCTATATTAGTAGTATAGTTGTAGCACGAATGGGTCGGCTCGACTGGGGAAGGACCACGCTCTCACAGAATACCAGCGTAAAATAGCAGCTTAACACTGCTGTGTTTAGTATGGTGAGTGTAGAAAACTGGAGACCCTTTATACTGGATGAGAGGCATACCATCTTAGTCCTTACGAGTGACAATGCATCTGCATTTTGATTTGCAAACGAGGATAGATGTAGATGTCTATGGGCCACAGCAACCACTTACCATTAGGTGGACTGTGTGCTAGTTTGTCACTCGATCCTATAAAAAAAAAACATAAATACTTGTACCGTCCGGGATTCGAACCTACGACCCTTAGCACTGCAACCCATTACTAAGCCTCTGCGCCACAGAGCCGTCACTTGTCTGTTTCACATTTTTTGCTATTTACAAACATGGTGACATGCAACTTCATTATTAATAAGAGTGAGAATTTTCATTCTCTGTCTTTTATCGACCAAGTGTTAAACTAATAACCAGTATACGCTGATCTTGCATTAGTAGTCTTTGTCAATTGGCAGGGGTTTTACATAAGCATTGATTAAAAGCAGATCCACCTTTTTTTGTTTCATGTGTTCTTTGGTTTATTCATGCAATTAATCCATTTGGCAGAAACTCCCAGTAAATAATCCCTTGTTAAATATTGTACATTTGCTCCAATGACTATTGCAACTTTTGTCCAATTATTATCAATTAAACTTTAATTAACATCAGTTTAGGTCAAAATTTTGGTGTTTTAGTTCTAAGAGAGAAATTCAACCTTCAATAAAATACTTTATATATATGTCCAATAAAGGACTTATACAGGATCTCTCACAACCTATACCAACTTTTATCAACAGATTAGAGACTTAAATACGTAAACAGTAATTTTGTTATTAAAATACACTTACTGTTTGACTTTCACGTTTTTCTGTTTATATTTGTTATTTTCAGATTCAATTTGTGGAGAGCGGCTGAGGGCTCGTTCATTTATTTCTTTGTCAAGGTATAAAAGTACTGTTACCCCGCGTAGACTGTCTATAAACCCCTTTATTAGCGACACAGAAAAGTTCTGAAAGGGTAAAACCATTTTAAAAAGCTGAAGGATTAAAATTAAGAACTACAAGTATTTTGAAATTCGTACAAATAGTGGCAATACCGTAACACTCTCCATTTTACAACGTTTCCAGTTATCTATTGCTTCATTATTCAGTGTGATATTGGAATAGTGAACTTTGACTCAAATTATTATTAAAATTACAATACAATTTTTACGCATACGTAATGCGCGCCTTGATTTAGCGACAGTGTGACTAGATTAAATTGTACGAAAATACCGAAGCACCACAAAAAATACTGAAATATACCGACTTACACAGGGTAAATATAACATTATAAATACTGATTTTCTTAACATGTTTTATTCATTCACCCTCATCATAATGAATGTTATAGCCCGTTTACAATCTCGCGCGAGTGGCGAGGCGAGCGAGTCGCAAGGCAAGCCACGAGGTGCGAGTGTAAACGCTAGCTCATCTAGCTCGTGGCTCGCCTAGCCACTCGCGTAAGGGGTGGTTTTCTGGACATGAGGCAAAGGGCACCGCGAGGGACGCGAGCGTGGCGCTAATACCGGGCTTAGACTCTTGTCTCGCGCTTCGCCTCGTACCTCGCCTCGCAGCTCGCGTGTTGTTGCGAGGTAACGAGTGCCTGTTTACACACTCGCGATGCGTTCAGTTTGCGTTGAGGCAGCAATGGTGAAAGACGTCGATATAATAGTGGCATCAACTCTTGCCTTAATAAGTATTTATCGATGCTTGACCATTTCAAAAAGAAGGAAGTTAAAAAAATACGCCGTTGAGGAAGAATATGGTAGATGATATCTATTCATCGAAACAGAATCTTTTCAGTTTCATAATTTTATATAAATTGCTAGTACCTATTGTGCAAGAATAAATAATATTATTTTGTTAAAATTGTAATTTTAAAACAAAATCAATTCGAATGTTATTATGGAAGGGCGCCGTAAACAAATTGAAACGAGAGCGTGAGTGTAAACACTACGCTCGCGTCCCTCCCGAGGCCCTTTTCCTCATGCCCAAAAAACCGCGTCCGACGCAAACGTCGCGAGTGGCGAGGCTAGCTGCGAGGTGAGCCACAAGCTAACGTTTACACTCGTACCTCGTGACTTGCCTCGCCTCACCTCGCCGCTCGCACGAGAGTGTAAACGAGGTATTAGAATTGTATTTTAACATTCTATTTGAAGGATTAAAATTGACACAACCGTCACCTTTACCACCTTGCTTTGTTTTAAATATTGCTATTACATTTTCGTTTATAAAGCTGTTTCTTTGGTCCATTTTATCAAATATATATATGAAAATATGCGCTCGCATGCAGCATTCGATATAAGATATATTTTTGTATTTTAACATGCCATCACTGTTAGATATTTTCCAAACTTTCACCCAAAATAGTCCACGAAAAATGGGTGAGATATTACTGGAAGATTGTAACATATTCTTTGTCAATTACCTGCATTTTTGTTCTGACTGTACTTTGTATGGAAAAGTTTCTATTACATTTCTTATTCCTTATGCATGGCAGTGTGTGTGTGAAATTTCATTTCTCGAGGACGATCCCTACGGTGCTACGATAACTTCTTATCAAATTTAAAAATTCTGACTTCTGGCAATGTACCTATAAAAATATTGATGTTTAGAAAAATATATAAAATATACTGAAAAGGTATCAAAATACTAAATCTGGTCACGCTGTTTAGCGACATCAAGTTTCCAGGTATATAAAAAGTACTCTGTGCATAATATTGTCCATGGTCTGTGACTTGGTTTGCAACTTAGAGTAATGAGGGCTAATAATTGTCTGCTCACCAGATGTCGCTAGTTGACACTGAGGTAAAGTTTTTTTGTTACACAATGTAATTTAATTGAGAAGTTAGTTTTTAATAAAAGTTTATCAGTTACTAGAGTACACAAAACAATGCATCAGTCATAGAATTATTACGTATAGAATACTAGTACGCGCACCAAAAGTGAAGCAAGTAAAACTAACGCGAAACCACGTAAGTTCACTCAGCGACGCGTCCGGCGTCAGTGCACAACGTCACGTCCACGAACGACACGTTCCTGTATAGGACAGTTATTGGTCACGTCTTACGGAGAAGAGCTCGCGAAAAATTGTAAAAATGATCGTTTGTGTTGTAAAATACTGTCACAACAGTGACGATGAACATAAAAAAGTGATGGTATTACATTTCACATATAAGTTAATATATATTATTCATTATAAGTACGTAAAACTAAAAAAATACTCAACTAAGCTATCATAATACAAATGTTGCTAATTGTGGGGAAAAAATAACAATTTTCTTTAAAAATATTTATTTTCTATTTGTGTTTAAAACGTTTAATCGCAACGCTCTGTGTAAAACTCAAATGTTTATATATAGATACCTTCTTCTCTAAGTATTAACATAATATTAACAATGGGTGCTTATTTAAAACTGATACGGAGTGTTCCAGCTGATCACTCCGTATCGAGATCCGTCGACGCCATTTTAAGGCAACTATTTTATATTAATTGCTTTGTTTATTGACTAAGTCGAAGTTGTAGAGTATAGAATAAAAACTTTTTTATTTACTACATCGAGAGATTATTAATAAGAACGCCTTTACTAACCAGATGTCATTTTACACCCAAAAATTAACCAAATGTCACTTTACACCCAAACATAGTCTATTTTCAACCGACTCCCAAAAAGGAGAGGTTATCAATTATGTATGTACACTGATTTCTAAGACGATTCTAGATGAATTCGTATATACATGCTAAAATTTTAGTGGTTGTTTTCCCGCAGTCAAATTATACTGTCTCAATAGTAGAGTCAATTTATTAAAATAAAAAAAAAATACAATTAAAAATGGCACTTTTACAACAGTCATACCTAATGAGCTAGTCGGGCGTCCAGACTAGTTTATGTCGTATCACTACGTTTGAAAGTTCATGCTCTGAACATTTATTAATGGCCCTTCACTGTGTATGCAGAGCGCGGTAGCGCGTGCGATAAACGTAACACTGCGTTACGACTTCGTATGTAATACGTAATCTTTATCATATCGATTATTTAAAATTAATCAATAAAATAGTGATTTGCACAATTTGATTGCAAACATCAGAAACTGGTATCACTGAATGGCGTGTATGTGTGCGTGTGACGAGCGTAGGCACATTCGACTCGCGCCCACTAACATAATGACCTTGTGTCACTAGAGCTGAACGCTCATATGTCCGCGCCGTACGCGCCGAATTTTAGAATTCGTTGTATGAAATCATATGAAACCTCGCACATTACACTCGCACCGTACGCGCCGAATTTTATAAAATGCGGTAGGTATACGATATCGAAGGACAAATGCTGATGACGTCATATAACGCGGCGCGTGGTGTTGTCAGTGTTGTCTAATGTTGCCAACTTAGTGGATTTTCCATTATAACTGGTGGTTTCGACTTACGTGATAATTTTTGTATTTTTATAACTTTTAATTAATTCGTAATTAATTATACATAATTTGATTTTTTTTACATCGGTTATCAATATGAATACTTAGTGATAAATTATTTACAAACTGAACTAAAAAAAATGGTTAAATTTAATTCAAAAACCAAATTATACCTGATTACTTAATTATCAATAAAAATACTTATCTCAAATATACAACAAGTTTTTTTCTGGTTCAATTGGTCTTCTAAATCTTGAGTTTTCCACAGAAAGATATGGTTTTAGTACATGTTGCAATTCTTGAAGTTTCTTGTATGTTAAATGCAAACATCTGAAAAATCGTTCATCATCACCTAATAAATCTTTAAATAAAGTATATCCCCTTCATATTCTCCATAAAATTGCCTTTTTAAATTAATATTATGAATCCAGAATCTTCTTTTGCTCCAAATTTTTTTTCTTCTTCCTATGCCAATAAGCAGGCTATTACTATATTTCTTTCCATAGTGATTTCGAGCGATCAATTTCAATGTACCGTTTCACACCAGTGGTTGGAAAAAACTACAAAAGTTGTTGGTAATACAAAATACTTGCGGACGGTGCGGACGATGCGTACAGGCATATGTGCGAGGCCATCAGTAAAACAGGGCGAGTACAGCGCGTACGATGCGTACGGTGCGGACATATTTGCGTTCAGCTTAACGCTCGTGTTTTGTACTAGACTGTGTTTCTACTGGGTAATAATTCTATGTCATCAGTAGTTTGCTCTTTAATTTTTTGCAGATTTTTAACTTTTTTAATTTTTCTACTTTTATGAATGACTGTTGTTTGGTTTATTTATTTTTAATGTTATTAATATAAAATATTGCTAAATAGTACAGAGAGAAATAAGAACTTTTACATTTTCCGAACAAATTAAGTGCTTCGCTATGAAATCTGTCAAATATTATGTCTCACTTTCTAGTGGTGCCGTCCTGGTTGCAGAAAAAGTCTTGGATTATTATAATACATATATTATCGCCAATCTGTATAATCCGGTACTGTATAGAATAAAACATTCAGGCAATGTATAAAATATTATTTGTTTTATACTTTACCTTCTCATTCTATACAACACCGAATGTTTAACCGTCAATGTATTTAATAAGAGGTAACGAAATAGTGGTTCCACTATTTCGTTTCAATCCCGAGTGCGGTTGACGATTTGTCTTAAGATGCTAATTTATGAACACGATGTCCCCAGTCAAGACATGACTAAACCTAAACTTTTTTTATTTATAAGTGGAAATGCACACATTGCCGCTTCGCAGGGGCAAGGACGGATTATGTCGGACTTGCACCGACTAAAACCTCACGGTGTTCCATCTTCGTCTCATATTGCCAGGGCCACTGTATCGCTTTCGCCACATCCGTGGCTCTACCAGCGTGACAGCCTCATGCTCCCCCTCCTCGGGGAGGACTTCTCCTCCCCTTTTTCCTACTCAGGTAAGGCGCACCAGTAACACAAGGCGCACCTTCCTCCGCTTCCTCTAAGGCTGGCTTTTCACTATGGGTTATAATATATATTATATCCCAAAATATAAATTATATCCCGCGATTGGCTGTCACACTGTGAGATATATCTTTTAACCAGTGTGCGTTTGTCATTGGTCATTGGATTACTCCCCTTTACCCTGTACACCGTTTGCGGGGGCGCGGAACGGTGTGCGGGGTACAGGGGGCGAAATATAATATGAAAATATCGCTCGGTCGATCGAAAAAATATTATAGCTTGAGATGTAATATATATTATAGCTCAGTGTAAACGGTTCCATAAGAAATGTATGGTGAGCGATATTAATTTATAACTCGAGGTGTAATATATATTATATTATATCCCATAGTGAAAAGCGGGCTTAACTCCACCTGCGTAACGGACCTCCCAAGTCCAATACGCAGAGGCCTTTATGAGGAATTACATGTAATGACTAGATATTCTTTACAATTACTAAATTATATGCATTGCCGGTAACATATACCTACATAGACTTTTAGCACATCTTAGTTTCTGTTTAATCAGTCAAATACAATACAAGCCTCTTGTCACGAAATTAAAACCTAGATAAACTAAACCGAGGCGGTTTTCACGAAACCACAATTATGTAGCGAAGTAACGCGCACAAATTCTAAAAATCTAGACCATAACCCAAAACCGGACGCACGAAAAAACTTCTGCAGTGGTCCCCGAGATACGCTAATTAACTGCACCGCTGCCCTCGAGCTACTTTTCCAAGCTACTGTCCGTTCGCCCACGCGTCGAGCCACTGCAAGCCGCACACGTCCGCCCCACCTGGCGGCTTTTACTTCACCTACATACCATCGGGTGACGCGCCAGCTCGAACGCGATTGGATGGCGTTCAAAATAACCATTTTTGGGCCTAAACAATGGGGATGACATTTTCCTAGTTAATTGGAAGATATGAGTGTATATTTGACATAATAAAAGGAAACCAAAGATGGCCACTTGTGATTCAAGACCTACTCATAAATTATACGCAACATTTTTATGTTTCTCTTTTAGCCTTATTTGAAAATTAAATTAGGAAAAGCAAAACAAGTACATTGACTCAATTTAAGAAAAACTAAAAGGAAAAGCAGAAAAGAAGCGTAAACGCCTCAGAATAAGTCTTAAACAGTAAGAGCGTAAGGATTGATTGATCCAAAGATTTTATCTTGAGTGACAGACTCGTGGACAAATTTACCATACCACAGACTACTATGAAAATATCGCTTGGTCGATCGATTAAATATTTATAGTTTGAGATGTAATATATATTATAGCTCAGTGTAACCGGTTCTATTTAAAGCCCGCTTTTCACTATGATAACATATTTATATATATATATATATATTACATCTCAAACTATAAATATTTTTTCGATCGACCGAGCAATATTTTCATATTATATTTCGCCTCCTGTACCCCGCATCGCCGCAGAAGCATGTGTACCGTGGGTACAGGAGGTAATCCAATGACGAACGCATACTGGGTAAAAAAACTGGTGAAATACTGTTTATCTATATCTCACAGTGTGAAAGCCAATCGCGGGATTTATTTTATATTTCGGGATATAATATATATTATATCCCATAGTGAAAAGCCAGCCTAAAAGTATGGTAAGCGATATTAATTTATATCTCGAGCTGTTATATATATATCTTGGGGCACGACAGTGCCCCCGGCAAGTCGAGCAAAAAAATGACACGGCCGTAACATCCTTTTCTTGAAGCAGTTCAGACCATTTTCGAAACACTATTACTTCGTTGTGGATTAAACTAGAAGCCTGAAATTTCAGTAACCAAGTAGGCATTGTATAAACTCGGTATATTTAAAATTTCATCAAATTTGAACCAGTAGTTTAAGAATTAGAACTAGTCAAAATTTCTTAATTTTGTCACTCACTGACTGACCGATCATCAAAACTCTAAGGCACTTGTAGCAGACATAGAAGCTTGAAATTTGGAATACAACTATTATTTCGTTTATAAATCAAGGAAAAATTAAAATATTTTGCAATTTAGGTCCAGTTTTCAAGATACACCAACTGCATAAATAACATTGTAATCCCATATAAATATATAGGATTACAAAGTTACATTTGCAGTGAATGAATCAGTGTACCTTTATATATATGTATAATATAATGGAATAATAGGTGTAGATAGGTACCTAGATATAACTACCTACAAAAAGAAATGAGATGCCATCAAAAACATAACGTGTAAAAAAAACCAAGACTCGCAACTCAGTTCTTCTACCGTAAAAAGTTGTGAGATCCAAGCCAAGTCTAGAGGGACTGAATAAATTAACCGACTTGGTATTACATGGATCTCACAACTTTTTACGGTAGAAGAACTGAGTTGCGAGACTTGGTTTTTTTACACGTTATGTTTTTGATGGCATTATATTATATTCTATAGTGAAAAGGTGCGTACTAAGAAGGATAATTATACATTGCAACTTCAGGCTCCGAACAGCTAGACCCCAGAGCCGTAAAGCGAGTTATAAAAAAATTACCCAGATTGACAGTTGACACTTGATTTGACAGTATCCACAGATTATATTTATCTGAATCTGGAACTTTGAAATTTGAAACTTTGAATAAATTATTTCAATACACTTACAGTTTCTTTTCCTAGTTTGTGTTTACAAAATAAGTACATATACTTTGGATTTTTGTATATATTTTTAGTTGTTATGTATTAACTTTTGATCAAAATGGATAATGTGTTTATTCTTAATAATGTAAGGTAACTATTTTACAATTTTAATGAAACAAGTACGCAATTCATCATAACGTAGACATCTCGTTTGACCTCTTTTTAAGATAAAAGTTTTGTCCTTTAAGCTTGCTGTAAACAGCCAAAGAGTATACAAATCACTATTAGCTTGTTGTATCTTGTTCTCTTATCCACTTTCTAAGGCTTTCCCGATAAAATAACATAATGTACATTGACTATAATATTCAAAATATATGAGTTCGAAAGTTTTGTTCCCTCCCCCTTAGCATTATAGGATAATAGTGAATCATATAACAATGCTTAAGAATTAAAAATTCTAATAAGTTATGTTGAAATAAATACAATGGCTGAGTTTAGCTAAGTGTAATATACAGTACAGTGTATTATCAACAATGGTAATATATATACATAAGTGTTATGTCATGTTGCACATAAATAAATTTGATCTACTTTCCCCCTACAGTGTCTGCTTACTTCACAAATTAAGTAACAGCATTTTCATGCACCTACTAAATCTACTTTTCTTTGTGTACAAAGTTTCAGCGCTAGGTAACACAACATTTTTAATAAAATTAATAAATCTTGCTCATCTGACATTAGTATTTGACATGTTTCTTGTTTTGTTGAGCAAGTTGTGTTGGGGTTTTTATAAAATTTAACTATTTATATTTTTGCACTTTGCAATTAAAATAAATAAAAAATAACAAATATTGGATTAGTTATAATTTATATAATATGTATGTTACAGTTGAAACTTTTTACTGGAAAATTCATTTAGACTAACAAAAACCTTGAAGGGTGGACCTTCCCCACCCTCTTCTGTTTCAAAAACTTTTATACCATAATTTAAAATAAAAAATTTTGTACAACCAACTTCAATATAAATTATTAACAATAACTGAAAAAGTATTGGTCAGACCTTGATCAAATTTATATGAGACTAAATGAGAAGCACCACCTTTCAAATAAAAAAAAAAAGAATCATCAAAATCGGTTCACTCAGAAAAAAGTTATGATGTAACACACAAAAAAATAAACAAAGTTGAATTGAGTACCTCCTCCTTTTTGAAAATGCTTCAAATTGGTACAAAATTGTGAATTTTTCGAAAACTTTTATAAAAAAATGCAATCCAGAGGAGGGAGGTGTAGAGCAGGTTACTCTCCATCAACTCCCCATCCATTTTCCACAGTAATTGTTGATTATTATTCTTAATTACTTCTCTTCTCTTAGCTGTTAATTGTCAGTTACAAATATAATAATGTTTTCTGGAAACTGTGCAACAAGTATGCCTGCAGAAATACTCGATGACCAATGTGCTGATACTATTAATTTATTTTTTCTTTAAAATATAACAATTTTTTTGAACTCACATAGTTTCCTACAGATTGCTACTACAAAATTAATAAATGACAATTGTTTAAACCCCATGTCAGTCTTAAATTTTTATGTTTCTATTGTTTTAAATATATTTTAAATATAATATGTTCAGTTATGTCTGAATGAGATTATGATGTGTTAACGGAGACCATGATCAGTAAATGAAAATTTTATGTCATGAATCATGATACAAATGTTTCTTATCCATACATTATATATCCCTTGATAGAAAGTGGATAAAATTGATGTTAAGAGATTTTATTCCCACTTAATCCATTTAGCTGGGTCATCAAATACAGTCATTCCGCAGGCTTAAATTTGAAATGAAAATTTATCTAAATAAAAATAAAAAGAAACTCCTCAAAAATGTGTAAGACCCCGTCATTGTCTAATTCAAGTCATTAGTTAACACTTTTTTTAAGGTGTTAGTGTTAACTGCAAATGTTGTTGCATAAGATACAACATTGATTACGTTAGATTGAACAGAAAAGGTAGAAGATAAACTAAGCAAGAATTGAAAGAAAGGTGTGATCTATATTTCAAACTGAATGCTAATAAAATTGTATTTTAAGGTTATAAGCAAAACTTTTTTTATAGGGGAGAAATATGTGGAAAGTAAATCCTGTCACCCTGAGGTGTAGGCAGAGAATTCGGACTTCCATTTGGCATGATCCTGACACGGCTCCATCTCGCTTCTTTCATATCCTACTCTTTACTTTGTCCATCTTCAATATATCGCCAATTTCGTCAATAAACATCTGTCTAGGGCATCCTTTATCCACTCTGCCACTCACTTCTGCAGCATAAATTTGGTTTGTCATTCATTTCAAATTAATTTTTTCTACACATTCTAGCCACTCAAGCATTTTTATTCAGAACAAACCACACTTTTCTCATAGCACACAATTTCTCACCCTGTCATTCTGGGTCAGGCCTAACATAATCTACATTACAACTACAATCTACAACATTAATTTAATTTTACTCTCATGCTTCTTCTTCCCCACCCCATTAAGATAGGGACTGTCACAGTATTGTGAATTTAAAATCTTTCCTTTTCGACTGACTTCCCTCAATATAGTAGAGCCCCTTTACTCTATGTCCTGCATTAACTTTTCGTTCTATGTTGGTGTGAAGATTCTCCGGGAGAATAATTGGCGACGAAGCTTACCACCTGTCACGTGGATTACAGAATATGACCATATTAAATAGCAGCATAATTCCGTGTTTCGTATGACGCTTTTTTCATGTAATAAGGCATTTCATATTAGTTTTCTGGGGTGACCACACATCTGCATTTTAATTTTTAATCAAGGATAGATGTGGTATCCACTCACCAAGAGGGTTTTTTTCGCCCATCTATAAAAATACTTCCTACATCGTGTGAAGCCCCTGACTAGCAGTGGAATTTTACAGGCCGATGATACTGAACGAATTTCTAAAGTTTATAGAGAAGAGTGCTAGCTGATAGTGTAAAACGCGACGGTATTTTGAGATACTTATTAAAATTTTGCAAAACTACGCTTTGCTAGCAAAACTTTTAATGAATTAAATGCCGTCACAATATTTCGACGAGGAAAGAACGTACATGAGATGTTATACTGAATATTAAAAGAAGCCTGCACAAGCCCTTTGTAAATTATAAAGACCTTGCTACGTCTATTTATACAATATTCAAAACATACAGTTAGCATTTCTTTCCAGCTAATGTGTGTTAGCGCTATAATTATTTCTAAAGAGTCTGTACAGAGGAAACTGTATGTTTTACGCAGTGAATTTTGATAACAGAAGCTATAAAATAGTATGTTTTCGCCATGAAGAATTCTGGTACGCAGTAAATTCGATAACTTTGTTGACGTCAAAATGATAGTCACTTTGCAGTACATTGCGTCGTATGTTTTATGAACAGTGGTAGAACTTAGAAAAAAGCTATATAGTTTATGACGCAATGTACAGTAAAGTGGCTATCATTTTTACGTCGAAGAAGTTAGCGAGGCTGTCGTTTTGTAGACGACGAAGGACAAAGAGCACAGAAATTTGTAGGTAAGAAGGATGTTGATGATGAAAAACTATTTAGAATTACATTAAGCAACTCAGAAGATCTATTAATTTATGTGGAAAGATACAAACACATGGTTACAACTGCTTCACCTACAAACAAAGAATTTGTAACTCGAGGAATATACAAGCAGACAATCTTGAACCAACATCACCTATAAAACACTCGATGCAGCTAAATTGTTTGGGGCGTTTTTATTGTTAAATAAATATTATATGGAACGACAAAATACGCAACAAATATTAGTATATTTAGAAATATACTACTAGAATTATCAGTGTGTTTAGAAATATACTGATAATTCTTAATCTTGGCATTTGTCAATATTATAAATTAGGTCTCTACAAATGTAGAAGTCTTAAATAGATTACGATTACAAGAGTTAAATAGATAATAGCGATCCGCTCCGGCTTCGCACGGGTGATTTCGGGATCTCGATAGGGGCGCCACCTACCAGGTCCAATTGTGAATCTAAACCATTTTCGAATCAACTTAATCACACACATAAAATTCATCAAAATCGGTCCAGCCCTCAGAAGTGAGAATGGCCTGTGCTCAGCAGTAGGATGTATATAGGCTGTAACTTTACTCATTTTTTTCCATGTTTTGTTACAATAAACTAAATATATTTTTAAGGTTTATTGTAAGGATCTTGCACTGTATCTTAACGTATTCAAACTGCTTTTTGTATTTCGTTTCCACTGCGAAGCAAACAAAAGCTTTCTACATGGAGCGTTTTTAATTTCGTCTCGATAATTAAATAACTGGTTCTCAAGTTTTCGAGCACCAGAAGATCTTAAAGCGCAAACAAAAAATGTTAAATATGATTCTGACAAAAAAGAGCCTCGGAATCTTAGCTTCCAGTTTTTATTTAATAAAATGAAAATGACAGGGACAGCGCAAAGTTCAACACTCAAATGACGTTGTCGGTTGTCGCCTCGCTTCCCTGTCGTGCTCGCTGCTCGTGTTCACGTACAATACGGCCGACGTATCTTGGCGAGTCCGACCTTCGCGCAGAAGGTTGCGCAATAGCTTTTTTAAGGAACAAAATGGTGGCATGAGGCGACGTACGGGGGGCGGTGGTCTAGGCTAGAGATTGACCATAAGTAAACACAATCGACCCTTTAGTCATAAAATATCGCAATCGATTAGTTTTATTTAGAAGTTATTGATTTTTGTTTATATAAGATATTAAACGAAATAGATTTACAAATATAGTGAATTTTGTTGATAATAAACAAGATTTCGACTTAAATAAAAAAAAAAAACTAAAAACATATTATTTTCTCAGCTGAAAGACATAATGTACTTAAATATCAATTATCTATTAACGTCTTCTTGAGTAACGACTATTTGAGAAAATTTAGAACCTCCTTATAAATTGCAAATAAATATATTTTTATGTCTTAATTTTAATCGATTTGAATAAAAATCGATTAAACAACACCCTCAGGCACGCGTGTTGGACATCCCTTTCTGGTTACTTCGTAAAGCTTCGTGCTTATTCGGCAATGCTCGGTACACGGTAATATTTCTCAGTCACACGTTAGCATTGGTGTCGTGTTCGTGTCGCTATCTCTGTCTTGAGCACAGTCGGTTACAAAAGTTTTCGTTGTTATTGTTGTTTGTTTTTATTAATAGTGTTAAGTTTGTTTTGTTTGTTTTATTTGTTTTATTTGTTTTATTTGCAAGTGTCAGTTAGCACTTATATTATTCGCCAAACATGCCACCAAAACATAACAGTGTGTTAAATCGCCAGGCGAGAAAAATTATTTACGATTTAACGCAATATATGAAAAAAGAAAAAGAAGAAGGCGTAAAAGATGTCGATAAAGTTTATTTAAGAGTTGCTAACGCAACTGGTGTGTCCCAACGCACAGTACAGCGGATCGCAACTGAAGGCAATATTTCGGGCTTACTTTCAGTATTCCGCACGCCTGGTAAAAAAAGGTCTAGATCAAAACCTATTACTGATATGGATAATTTTGACCAGGGAGTAGTAAAAAGATGCATACACAACTTCCACAAAACTGAAAAAGAAATGCCGACGATAAACAAATTACTAGCGAAACTCAAACGGGATATAAATTTTCAAGGTGGTAAAACGAGCTTAAAGACAATTATCAAAAACTTGGGTTTCAAGTGGCGAAAGACCGAAACCAATAGAATGGTTCTTATAGAGAAGACCGACATTCGCCTGAAAAGGATCTTGTACTTGAAGGCAATGAAAAAATACAGGGACGAAGGGCGACCAATTGTATTCACTGACGAGTCGTATGCCCACTCATCACATACAAAAGGTAAGGCGTGGTCAGATGGTTCCGCTCAAGGACTAAAGCGCCCGATATCAAAAGGTCAGCGGATAGTGATGGTACACGCTGGGTCAGAAGCAGGGTTTGTTCCGAACGCGCTACTAATGTTCAAATCTGGCAGCAAAACCGGAGACTATCATGATGACATGAATTTCAAAAATTATGAGAAATGGTTACGGACCCAACTGATTCCAAATTTGAGCCCTAACTCGGTGGTGGTTATCGATAATGCTCCGTACCACAACAAATTAATGGATCCTGCCCCTACATCTAATGACAAGAAGGCAAAAATGGAATCGTGGTTATTAGAAAAGGGTATACCATATGAAAAGGACATGCGTAAACCACAACTTTACGATCTAATAAAAAAAAACAAAGACGTGAATAAAAAATACGTAATAGATGAAATGTTTAAACAAAACAACCACGATGTCCTTCGTTTACCCCCATATCATCCCGATTTAAACCCCATCGAGATGGTGTGGGCTGCCATTAAAGGGCACGTAGCCGCTAAAAACGTCGACTGGAACGTAACCCGGACAATGGAGCTCATACAAGAAAAAGTAAATTTAATGGGTCAGAATGAATGGAGTGCTTTATGCAGAAAAGTGCAAGAGGTCGAACATGACTATAGGAAGAGCGACCATATTATTGACGAAATGACGGATCAATTATTCATCATTAATACAGCTTCAGATTCAGAAAGTGAGTCTGAAAGTGAGAGCGACGATTACGAAGATGAACCTATGCCAAGTACCTCACATGGTACACAAGGGGCCGACGACTTTATGTTAGGAATTTCCCCCCTCAGCGACAGTGATTAAATAATAATAAGTGTAAATAAATAAAAAGTATTAAATGTAAATAATATTGTATGTGTTTGTGATAAAATCTGCCCCTATCGAAAGGTGAGGTATCAAAATTGAATCTTTAATTTATAATGTCTCCAAAGTGTTTTGATATTTTTGGTCACTGTATTAGGGAAATTTTATTTGTACATTGGTATATATAAAAAAATGACAATAACAGTTTTCTTCACGAGTGTTCATGCGCTAAACTTCGCAGAGCCTATATTCAGACTCGCCAAGATACGTCGGCCGTATTATAGTGTTGTAAGTTGAGTTGAGCAGTCAGTGCGCGAATGTGCGGCGTGTTGCTCGTGCTCGTGTTTACCGCGCTGCCATTGTCTGCAAACTCTTTTGTGACGTAGGGGCATGATCGCTTAGTTTACCGAGCCCATTGTGTCAAATAAAAATGAAAGTGGACAAAGATATGAGCCTTGCGGGGCCAGTGGACACTAAACCTATTCTCTCCGACAGGAAGGGGAGCCTGAAGGTGACCATTACTCCGGCACAGCATAAGACTCTCACCCATTTGCCAAAGCGGCCGCCAGTGGATCTGGCTTTCACCGATTTGACGTACAGGGTGCACGAAGGAAGAAAAAGCAGTAAGTGTATGGTTATGAAAAAAATATTATTCGTAAATTCTAGGCAGAGCCAGTTTTCCCGTTTGTGTACATACATTAGCCTAACATTTCGTATCAATTTGTGATAAATTATACGCCATTTTATTGTTTTAACAACTATTTATAATCGTTTTTAACGACATCTTAATTATTTCACTGTCCGCAAAGTAAACTGGCTATCTGACGACCTTATTAAATGCTTCTAGTTTTATTTGAATAACTGTTTGTTATGTGAATTCTAAAACCCAAACAAGCAGTGGGTATATGTAAAATGAATATAAATAATTGAAGATTTATTATTTGGTGTTTGTAGAGGCTTAGATTTAGTTTTATATAATCGACGCTTTTTCGATAATGCATTAGATAATGCACTTCGTAATCCGGTCATCTATGTCTTGCTTAATTATAACTAAGATATTATATTGAAATACAAAATACGAAATATAATACAAAATATGAAATAACTGTCTTATAAAAATATTTTAGTAGGAGTTTCTCCTGTATTGTAGAGTTCACCTCACATAGATTGCACATAAAAATGCATACAGACCCAGAATAATTATTTGTAGGCTATAATAAACACTTGTTCCGTGTGGGATTCGAACCCGTGGCCTTCGGCATCGCAACGAAACGCTTAGCCACTGTACTAATGAGCAGTTTCGGCGATTATCATTAAACGGATTTAGCCTTTTATAATTTTATTTTAATAATTTTACCCTTAATGATGATTACAGTCATAGATATAGTAATTATAGTATATCTTATTGTTTTTAATTCTAGGTTTCAGTTTTAGGGTAATTAAAATTAATAATTAACATTTTAATTTCAAACGCGAATTCTTTGGTTTCCTTATTGTAATAACGTTTAATAGCAGGATTTTGTAAGAAGTACGGCGCGGCGTTTCGGCGGAATTAGGTATATTAAAACTTTTACAATAGATTGCGGTCTGAAGAATGTCTCGAGAATATGGGACAGTTGGACACCGTATTCATTAAGGTTATTTTATTGATATGTTAAAAAATATTTTATTTTTGTAACTTTTTTCTGAATAACCTGGTTATACCTATGCAAAATATCTATTATCTTCGTTTGTCCAAATGTCATGTAATTATTGGTTTATGTTATGTAATTATGAGTTTATTCTATTTCACGATTATAAAGTACGAGTTTACTTAATAGCGGCTTTGATTAGGCAAGATTTATTATTATTTTTGGATAAATACAGTATATTTATTCTTACTAACCTTAAAGACAGAAGTTTTATTATACACGGCAACAAAAAGTTAACTTCAGCTTTAATACTCAGTAATGTTTTAATAATGTAAAAAAAAGTTTATATTTCCTTATTCTGTAAAAAAAATTGGCAACATAATTTTTCATCCAATCTTACATTTGCGAAATATCTCAAATATTTCATTAATACCGTTTTACCACCATAGAAGGAAAAATTAAAAAAAAATATTAAAGTTCGCCTCTCAATACATTTACAAAAATTTAATGTATGTACAAAAATAGTTTTATTAAAAATAGTGATGTACATTCTGTCAATACTAAAAACAAGCTCAAGCTAGTTATACCAGTTACTCGACTTATGTGATATGGACATTTTATGCGTGGTGGAGTCACGCTGCAGCTATTTTATAGGTCTATCACTAATGGGTCGGCTCAGTCGGGTAAGGAGCACGCTGACCCTGAATGGCAGCATAAAATAGCAGCTTAATACTGCTGTTATAGTATTTATTTATTCTTTATTGCATTCCTTAATCTAAAAGAATACGAAGGGCGGACTTAATGCCTTGAGGCATTCTCTACCAGTCTGGGTTGACTGTATTAGTCGTCAGTGGTGACAACGCGTCTGCATCTTGATAATTAATGGAGGATATATGTTGATGTCTATGTGCCACAGTATCAGCTTACCATCGAATGGTCTGTGTGTTCGTTTGTCACCTCAATTTGATTTTCTACCGACTGCAAATAGGTACTCAATTCGACTGCTTTTTTAAATGTGTGTTACCTCATAACTTTTTTCTGGGTGAACCGATTTCGATGATTCTTTTTTTATTTGAAAGCTGGTGCTTCTCTAGTGGTCATTCGATCAAGGTGTGACCAATCGTTTTTGATTTATTCTTAATAATTTATATTGAAGTGGGGTGTAAATTTTTTAACTTTAAATTATATTTAGTGTCAATGAAAGCCATCTCAAATGTTAATAATGTAGTGACAGGTTCATAGTTGTTTGTCGTTTATATAGACTAGTAATACTACTTTTAAACATCACCATTACGTTCTCCTTTCGACTTCAGCTACTTACTACTTAGATTTTTAAACAGAATAAGGGTGACTGGAATAATAAAGATCAAGAAGGCTTGACATATAGTCAAGCCTTCTTGATCTTTATTATTCCAGACTGGCTGTACCCCGCGACTATGTCCGTGCGATTTCGTCGTGGAATTTATTACGGTTGAATTTCATAGGTTTTGATGTTTTTGTGCAGAACTGTAATTGTTTTTCTAAAATAAAAGTAGCCTAAGTTACTCTTTATAATATCAGCTATGTGCTAGTGAAAGTCCCGTCAAAATCGGTTCAGCCATTTCGGAGATTAACCGGAACAAACAGACAGACAAAACATTTAAAAAAATGTTTTTTTTTGTTATAAGTAATGTACTCGTATATGCTTTCAAAAGCATTTAGTTAATAGCTTTTATTTTGACATTACCAAACAAACACTCCAATTTTATTTATTTGTATAGATAGTGCCGATATTAGTGGAAGCTTTGCACATTAATGTGTCTCAAGTGTTAATTAATTTTTAGTTTTTGATATTCCGGCCATGAACTCTCATAAATGTTGATCCCGTTAAGTGAAATAAGCCGGTTTTGAAGGAGAAATAAAGAATTGCAGTGCAATCAGTATTATGCCTCAACAGTTGGTATAACACCAAAGTAACAACATTTAGCTTCAAAGATCTATATTACTCACTAGCTGTTCCACGCGACTTCGCCCGCGTGTTAGGATTTTTATGTTTTTGCGCGGAACCCTAAATCTTTTCCTAAAATAAAAGTAGCCTAATTTACTCCTTATGAAATCAGCTATCTACCAGTGAAAGTCCCGTCAAAATCGGTTCAGCCGTTTCGGAGATTAGCCGGAACAAACAGACAAACAGACAGACAAAAATTTTAAAAATTGTATTTTAGTTATAAGTAGGTACCGTGTTTACTTTCATATTTATTTATATGCATTTAGTAAAAAACTGTAATTTTGACATTACAAACAGACACTTCAATTTTATTTATTTGTATAGATTAAGACAAATACGTGATTGTCACTTACATGAGTACATAGCTTAAGGTAAATTCCACAGTCGTTCGTCAAATTTATTTCACCAAAAACAGACAAACTTCACACGCGCAATAATCATTCGTAGGTATACATTGTTAATTTTTAGGTTCCGTAAAACAATTTACTAATTAAACTTATAATATTCATATTATATTCAAATTAGCCGAAGTGTGTCGATCTGGACTAAATCATAAACAACTTTTTGTGAACCCTTTTGGTGAACATTTTTCACCTTTGGCAAATATACGAGACATGCGGAACCATACCTCACTCGTGTGTCGTGTCCTCACGCGCCCTTGGCCATTTTATTTATCTATTTAGAATATTATTTTAAGCTTACGAGCTTCCAATGTTATTAATCATAGCGAATTCTTCCGGTTAGTACCAGAATTCATATAATTATGGTGCTCCGACTCGGTTTGTGGGCTTCCCCATCCTCACACAATACGAGCACAGAATAATAATGTCAGGCTCACAGGGTTTTGTTTTGATTTTACCCAGTAGTCGCGTGTCGATTGTTTATTTCTAATGAACGATCAATCGAGTAATTATTCGTTTCACGAACCGGGTCATTTCGATCGATCGTTCGATATAACTCATTTCGGGTTTCATTACTATAGATAATATCTACATAATGATTTTATACGTGGTAGAGCCATGCTGCAGCTATATTATGGTTGTAGCACGAATGGGTCGGCTCGACCGGGGAAGGACCACGCTCTCACAGAATACCAGCGTAAAATAGCAGCTTAACGCTGCTGTGTTTCGTATGGTGAGTGTAGAGAACAGGGGACCCTTTTTACTGGAAACGAGGCATTGCATATTAGTCCTCACGGGTGACAACGCATCTGCATTTTGATTCGTAATCGAAGATAGATGTAGATGTCTATGGGCCACAGCAATCACTTACCATCAGGTGGACTGTGTGCTCGTTTGTCACCCTTATCCTATAAAAAAAGAGAATAACACACATTATCTACATTGCACTGTACACAATTCAAATAATTAGGTCATGTTCATTTTTAATTACCGATCGATCGACTAATGATTCGTTACATGAAGATAGATTTCGATAGATCGTTCATATGACTCATTTCGGGTTTCATTACTATAGATAATACAAATCTATATGTATAATGAAAATATCACACATTATCTGCCTTGCACTGTACCTACACAATTAAATAGTTCGGTCAGTGGGTAAATTTGATCACTCTCGTAAGCCGCGCTATGTACCCACGGGTTAAAGAGGTTAAGACAATTGTTTGTGATGGTTAGAATTCGATCGTTTTAAAATGTGTTGGAAAGAAGTTCATCAATACTATGCGACTGAGTCAAACGACCGAATCGGTCACGATTGACACAAAATTAGAATCCGATCGCTTATCTTGAAGATTTTTATATTAATAAAGTTGTCCGAATGACGTGAGGCGAGGCTACAGAAATTTAAAAAAAAATCCCACTTTCAATAGATAAGATGTCTGGGTGCTACCATCTGCTTGGGATCTCATAATTAATAAAATTAAATCCAAACCCAAGCATACTACTGCAAGACTTCAAGGTACTGTAAGCTCGTTCTGCGTAGATCGGACACAATTTTTTTTTATAGGATAGGGTGACAAACGAGCACACTGTCCACCTGATAGTAAGTGGTTGATGTGGCCCATAGACTCTACATCTATCCTTAATAAAGAATCAAAATGCAGATGCGTTGTCACCCATGAGGACTAAGATGGAATGCCTCTTCTCCAGTAAAAAGGGTCTCCGGTGCTCTATACTCACCATTCGAAACACAACTGTGTTAAGCTGGTATTTTACGCTGTTATTCTGTGAGAGCGTGGTCCTTCCCCGGTCGTGCCGACCCATTCGTGCTACAACTATACAGTTAATATAGTGTAGCATGGCTCTACCACGTGAAATTAATAATTCAAAGTTAAAGGTATAGCCTTTGTCAACTATGACATCAGGGTTCTGTAAAGTGCCCGAAACGTTGGGAATTAAAAATGTTAAAATATGTAAAATTATTTTTGTTCAAAAAAAAGTCCCGCTGGGTTTCTTGCTGGTTCTTCCCAGGACAGAGGGATTTTTTTCGAACCGGTGGTAAAGTAAAAAATTACTCAATAAGAATTAAACATGTAATGTATATTGAATAAAAATTATTCTATTCTATTCTATTTTATTCTATTCTGTTCTATTCTGTTCCATGTACATATATAGTATTCGCGTAAATATAAGGAATCATTATGTTAATATGCCATTTTGACGGTATGGTGGCGTTGTAAGAATAATTCTCTACCTCATATCGTCCTGCAGATGAAAACAAACCGGAGGTGGGCAGCAGCATCTTCCTAAGTAACGAAAAAATTAAAAAACTGCGGTTGCCAACCTGCCAAGCATGGCAACTGTAACAAATGTCCTCCCTATGAGATAATCTTTAGGGAGGCTTAACCGGTAATTTTAATTCCGTTTAAATTTCGTTTTCGATACATATTCGATACATTGCATTAAAATCTACCCACGATCTTATGCGTTACATCTGACTCACATTACCCACAGGAGACATCATCATCGTAACATATGGTTTTATTTCCGAAATCGATACAAGTTAATGCTAACACGGATTTGACGTCGATTCGCATATTTAGTGTTTAATTATTCATTTTATTCAGAATTAATTACAACTAGTTTTATGTGATTCATTGAAATAAATTAATTGCCGGAAGAATAGTGAATTAGATTTTAATTCAAGCATGTATCTATAATATTTTTTTAAAATATTTTATTCAATTTATAACTAGGTATTATATCAAAAACATATAGTATAGATTTTGAAGTTCTTTGTCCCCACAGAGACGACAACTACAGACCCGCAGAAACTAAAAAGAAGAAGAAAGAATGTAACCTGGGATAATATTTTTTCTTCTGCTGATATGTCTATTATAGTAGTTAAAGATCGTTTTATTTTTGCTATCACTCGAATTGTATTTATATTAGGTCTTTACCTATGAAAGTACCGTTTTTTTATGAAATAACTCAACGTATTTTTTTCTATATTTTTTATTTCTATTCCTAAAAATAATTCACCCATATAATCGATGCGTCTTTGCCAACGCAGTGGCTGTTTACTGATGCCCTTGAAGAAGTCAGCTGGACAGGAGGCAACAAATTCTTCAAAGGCATTTTATACAGCCGGTTTGCGATTGTCAAACAGAATCCATTTTTTGTCGCAGGTAACAATGTGATTCAAAATTCCTTTGTTTGTGTGCCCGTTGAGCTATGCAAGGCACGTCTGTGCGCTGGCGATCATTGAGTTCTTGGGGCACCCATTTGTCAACCTTCTTTACCTTGCCAATTTGACGCAAATGGACTAATATTGTATAGGCATTATATGCCTACTCGAAAGCTGCTGCTAATTCAGCCCTAGATTGAGTGTCATCAGCTTCCACAATCGCCTTTAATTCGTCATTGTCGACCAAAGTTTTTGGACGACCACGGGGTTAATTTTTTAGGTCAACATTTCCAGAGTGGAAGCAGACAAACCAATAACAGATAGTGCGTTCCTTTGTAGTATTCGCTCCGTAAACGTTGTTGATATTGCGTGCCGCTTGTGTCGCGTTGCTGCCACGACGGTACTCATATTCCAAAAATATTCGAATTTTTAAAGTATCCATGAAGACGAAAAAGATTCAAATGCGATAAAAACATAACGCTAATCAATAAAGAAATTATTAATTTTGAAAAAAAAAAAACATTAATTTGAAATTAGAATTCTTAGCCGAACAAAAAATATTTTGATTTGAAATGGCCAGTACTGCAGAACAAACAGAGAAAAATTATTACATCAAAAAGATAACGAATAGAAATGCATTATAACACAGGAAAGTCCGATGCTTATAAAATGGCGAGCTTGACGATTTCTTGCGGTTTCAAGATTAATTGATATATTAATTCAATTCAAATTGATAGAATGAGTTATGAATTATGTTATGAATTAGAATTCTTAGCCGAACAAAAAATATTTTGATTTGAAATGGCCAGTACTGCAGAACGGCAATTTCATAAGTAAAGACTTATTATCTAGTTCATGAAAAATATTATTCTATGGGCTTTGTGTTGAAACAAGTTGCGACCTAAGTTGGTGGTTACCCGTCCGTGGTGTCCTGTTTGATAAATTGTAACAAATTTAAATCAATAATTGGTACTTGCTATTAACGTAAAAAGTATCCAACTCACAAAATAGTTTCTAAGACTGGAACCGTAATAACGACGCACATTGACGTTTAAAATGCTTGGGACTTTGGACCGGTATCGCACGATTATTGCTTGATTACAGTTGTTTCCTATAAATGTGAAAGAAAGAAAGAAAGAACTGTTTATTTGATACACACATTTTACACTCAATTCAAGAAATATACAAATGCAAAGGTCAAAAATGGGCATGCACAAGTCTCAAGACTGCTTACGCATTGCATTGCATTTTTTGTGATTGCAAATTGCAATTTTAAGTGCTGATTTACTTCGTGTTCGGCGATGAAGGAAAACATCGTGAGGAAACCTGCATGTCTGAGAAATAAGAAAAAAATATTTCGAATAACATGTGAAGTTTGCCAACACACAGTAAGTCAGCGCGGCAGACATTTCCTTGCCCTAAAATCCTCTCATAAATGAGAGGAGGCTTGTGCACAGCAGTGGCACGCATATAGGCTGTAACTTTAACTGTTTATTACAACTGTGATTAAGAAAATAAGTTATTAATTTGCTACTCTTAGATGTGGAATTTTTTCTCCAAATTTGTATGGGACCACCCTTGAAGTAGAACCTATTTAATTAAAAAAAGAACATCAAAATTGGTTCACAATCTGCGAAGATATCGTACATACATACAAAAAAAAAACATACACTCGAATTGAGAACCTCCTCCTTTTTGAAGACGGTTAAAAAGACGACGCAGTTTTCAAGTGGTCTAACCAAACGAAATATAAGACACTTTTTGTTGTCTGTAGTATTTAACATCTTGGGCCTACCCGTTTTTTATATAAATGTCGAATATTGTTTTATTTTTTATTTTGAAGCAACAAACCTGTTTTGTGTTTTAATAGTATCGTTTGCAATGACATCGCTTTGCGTCGTGCAATTGGCTGCAGCTTTAATAACAAGACACAGACGGATGCTTAGTTGTTTTCGCTCGTTCTTTTCCTGCAATTGTTCGCAATTAGATTGCAAAGTGCTTTTGTAATTATTACACATCTCTCTCTTACCTTATTTCAATCGCTATGTGCAAATTAAGCAAAACCTAAGTTTTGAAATCGTTTCGGTGTGCGTTTGTAAGTCACAGAAGTTTTTCTCTTAGAATGTTCTATATAGATGTTTCAAATTTTACATAATTATAAAATACGATTACCGAAGAACAGACGATTACAAAGTAAGGGTAAAATAAGATTTTTCGAATTGGGTTTTAAATTTTTTGGGGGGGGGGGGGGGAAAGTTGAATATTGTACGAAGCACGCACTTGACCGATTTTTTTGACACTAGAAATTAATGCTATTCACGTGATTCCTATGCTTTCATCAGATCCATCTTATTCGAAAGACATTTTTTTTGAGGGCATAGATAAATGCAGCCGCATAAAGCAATTTATTATAATATACTCTGCAGTAATAAACCCATTGAAGAAAGTTTCAGCGTTGCTGGCAACGAGGACCGAACTCTGGTTGCTTATGTTATAATATTTTTGTGCCCCTGTTTTTAATATAATATTATATAATTAGAAAGACACACAACCGTTTGCTTTATACTTGCAACTGAAGTGTATATGTGTTAACTGTTGACTATTTAACTCTTGGACTAAGTATCACATTATGTACATTCAACTACTTGTAAATATGGAAGGCTGCATAGACGTTGTCATTCTTGAGAATTTGAGAATGATACAGTCTGTAATTAATCTTGCTTTCTTACTTCTGCTTACCACCAGAAAGAGTGGAGTTTAGACTCCGCCAGATATGTAGGCAAAAAAGAAGCACGTTCAAGTAGCACATACTTGTTTTTTATCTATATATTTTGATCATAATCTGAACTGCATATAAAATTATTACATCAAAAAGATAACGAATAATAATGCATTATACTCGTAATACAGGAAAGTCCGATGCTTATAAAATGGCGAGCTTGACGATTTCTTGCGGTTTTAAGATTAATTGATATATTAATTCAATTCAAAATGATAGAATGAGTGATGTATTTTTTGTTACTGTAATGAAAATGATGTTTCGGAGGCAGTCATATCTTATATCATTATTGGCGACTGTTTATCATTGTGAGAGAAGATTGCGAGCCGATGATATGTTGTGGACGCATCGTACCGTTGTCGAGTCGCGTTGGATAATGCGGAAGGTCGTTAATTTGTTAGGGAAATGTAAGAGTTGTTTCGTACAGAAACTTTGGGTTATATTTTTTACTAATGAGAGCAGAAATTAATAAAACAAACTGCGGATATTTATAACAGCGGTAAAATTAAAAATGGATTTAAAATTTTGTGCAAAAAATTTAAAAGCAAACAATTTGTCGCTAACGCCGCAAAGAGGCGAACCTCAATTTTTCAAAAAAATTACAGGAGAGCAAGAAAACATTTATTATTCCCCGATTGATAGCTTTTATTCATCAGAAAATTAAATATATTAGACTTAATGGAAAACTTCAAATAAGATTAATTTTCTGATTAAAAAAAGGTAGTAATCGGGGAATAAGTAATAAATGTTTTCTTGTAATTTTTTGAAAAATTGACGTTCGCCCACAGATCATAGAAACAAATGATCTGTGCGTTCGCCCCTTTGCGACGTTAGCGACGAATTGTACCGGTCTGTAGGGTATAAAAGGATCAATCCAATTACAATCTGTGAGGCTTTCTATCGTAGTCCTCCGAGGTGACAACGTTGCCTTCGTTGTATGAAGAGGTCTATCGCTGCATTTACCACTTACCATCTGCAAGTTAAGTTATCTGGTCGACTGTATGTTCGTTTGTCACTTCAGTTTTATAAAAAAATATACAGGACCATTATAAACTAAACTTAATGCGGGTAACTAAGGCTTTCAGCTCATAATAATATACTATTAAACCGAAGTAAAGTTTACTTTGTTTATAGTTTATTTTAATTTTGTTTTCTATCCTCAACCTTGTTCGATCTCTTTAGTGCATTACTTTTAAATTTTCTTTTTTGTAGTCGGGTGTTGATTTTTTTAAAATTGTATTTACTACGAGAATTTTCCAGGTACTAATAATGATGTTCATTGATTTCGTCATTTTTGCGTCAAAAAAGGACGTGTGTGCATGCTTTAGATAAGCAACTACCGGTTCTAATCTATTGATAAAGGTATTACATATTTAAAAAAAAACTGGTTACCACATGCATCGATTATTCGGTGTTGAACGTATTGTGTGTGCAATATTGTTCATTTATTAAGAATGATACGGTGTTGGTATTTTACATATGCTTGGAAATTGTTATTTGGGTGTTTCTCGCTTTCACGCACTAGAAACAAACTGCCAAGAAATTGGGTCGTTGTTTTTTTTTTTTTCACAAAAGTATCTACATTTATGAACTTTTAGCCGATTACACAGTTCACCCGGTATTAAGTAAGTGGATCCTGTACATCTATTCTCAGACCTGAAAACTAAAAGTATCAAAAATAAAGTTCACGATTAAGTGACAAGGAAATAATAGCTAAGTATATATACGGTTAAGAAACGTCGTCGTTTAATTTTTTAGTCATTTTTAATCCAATACTGCTTAAGGGCTTTCTCAAGAGTACTGGGCAGGCAGGTCCAAACTTGAGAACTTATGATTGTGTAAATATGACCTCAATCGGTCAATTCCCTCAGATTACTAAAACACTTACGTGGTAGAGCTATGCTGCAGCTATATTAGTAGTATATTTGTAGCACGAATGGGTCGACTCGACCGGGGAAGGACCACGCTCTCACAGAATACCAGCGTAATATAGCAGCTTGACACTGCTGTGTTACGTATGGTGAGTGTAGAGAACCGGAGACCCATTTTACTGGAAAAGAGGCATTCCATCTTAGTCCTCACGGGTGACGACGCATCTGCATTTTGATTATTTCTTGAGGATAAATATAGGTGTCTATGGGCCGCAGGAACCACTTACCATCAGGTGGACTGTGTGCTCGCCCTATTCTATAAAAAAAAAAAACAACCACTAACGATTTATAAATATTAAATACATAGAAATTAATATATATTTTTTCAATTCAACAACAGGCTCGTTAGTATTATGGGTTGTATTTTAAATAAAAGATCCTGCTGAAATTACTGCGGTGTCTTTATAATTGTTGCCAACGAGTTGTATTTAATAAACACCAAATTGCTTCGCTATTAGACTAGAGTTATTGACGTAAACACGTATGAATTAGCAGTATTTTGCTGTTATCTTTTAATTATCTATTTAGTCGTTTGCGACACGGTATGCAGATAGATAAAGTAAGGTCGCGAGCAAGTGTACAATCTGAACAAATGTTTATGGGTGATGGAATGCCGTCCGCTCAAGGAGAAATTGGTAATTTCTCCTTAAATGGATGCTGCTATCGTATAATTAAAGCAGGTATTGATTATATTTACAATTTACCGTGCAGTGGCGGTGTGAGGATATCCACTACTCCATAACGTGGGCGTAGTGAGAGGCGATTGAAGGAAACTGAAACAGGAGGTAACTTAATAACAACTCAAAATAATAAAAAACTACGGTTGCCAATCCGCCTGCTAACCGTGGCAACTTTGGCAATCCCCTATGAGGCAATCTATGGGGGAAGCGTATGTTGAGAGGTTTGTTTCCCTCTGTTGCTAGGTTGGTTGCGTTGATGTTTGGAGTTTACACAATGCAATAATTTAAAATCTTGTACTTGTTGAGTGCATGGCATTATCTAGATGTACTTTGGACAGTTTTAATGCGTATACAATTCACGGATGTACCATGTTCACAGAGTGATTAATAGTCTGCTGCACGAGAGGTCAGTTAGACCATTGTGATCATAAAACCATACGTTGGATAACTATGATATTTTAGCGGGGCTAGCCAAATTGACTTTCTACAACCGTTAAAGCTAATACCTAAAAATAAATAAAATTAAGCTTAAGTCATGTGACAGTCACGCGTCTTAACGTTCCTCTCTAACGCAACTCTCCTCTCATATCCATTCATTTTTATAGTTTTCTATTGGCGTCAACGATTTTAGGAAGTTAACTTTGCAAACCTCACAATACGACGCAGCGTAGCTGTAGTTGCAAGTACCTAGCGAAGTTGCAGTTGTCTGTGTAGCTTATGCTTTAGATTTAGAATAATGGACTGCGCAGCATATATTGTAATTCTGTATTCTTATGCAACCAGACCAGAAGTCTATCGCTGGTTGAACCCCCCATAAGATATTCATATGTAATACTTAAAAAAAATATGTGGTTTCACGCCAGGACTCGCTTACTCATGCGAAGTTTGGGGTGCATACATTAAAAAAAAGTTATTATATGTGCTAAATGGTGCTCCGATTTTAGTATGTATTTATAAATGCTATTTTAACTGCGCGTTGTAGGTACATTATCTTTATTGCACGCATAAAGTGAAGTGAAGTTTGAACTATGAACCGTAAGCGTTATCGCAACGTTTTGTTTTTGTTTTATATTGTAGTTTAATATATATGACGCGTTAACTTCATTAGCTATGTAATGATGCTAAACTTCATTTAAAATCTCTTTAAAACACTTTTAAAATATATTTTTTTTTTCATAGGATAGGGTGACAAACGAGCATACAGCCCACGTGATGGTAAGTGGTTGCTGCGGCCCATAGACATCTACATCTATCCTCGTTTGCGAATCAAAATGCAGATGCGTTGCCACCCGTGAGGACTAAGATGGAATGCCTCATTTCCAGTAAAAAGGGCCTCCGGCCACCTGCACTCACCAAACGAAACGCAGAGGTAAACCTCTACTTCACGCTGGTATTCTGTGAGGTCGTGGTACCACCGATATAGACATCTACATTTATCCTCAATAAAGAATCAAATTGAAGATGCGTGAAGACTAAGATGGAATGCCTCTTTTCCAGTAAAATGGATCTCCGGTTCTCTACACACACAATACGAAACACAGCAGTGTCAAGCTGCCATTTTACGCTGGTATTCTGTGAGAGCGTGGTCGTTCCCCGGTCGAGCCGATCCATTCGTGCTACAACTCTACTACTAATATAGCTGCAGCATGGCTCTACCACGTATAATTCGAGTGAATCGACTCATTACCAACATCATTACAGCCAATCTAAAGTCCACTGCTGATCTGCTGAACACAGACCCACGTAAGGACCACGCTTTCACAGAATACTATCTTAAAATAGCAGCATAGTTCTGCAGTATTTCATATGGTAAGGGTAGAGAACAGAAGAAGACCCTTAATAGTGGTAACGACGCATTCCATCTTGGTTCTCAGGAATGACAACCCATGTGCATTTTGGTTAACTGAGAATGGATATAGGACACCTATATCCATGGGTACCTATACCCTTTACCCGAAATTAACGTGAACGGAGCCACACGAGACACATAAATTATATATACTGTATTATTAATCACCTATATATAAACTAGACTTACAACGTGTAATTTTACGTGGTAGAGCCATGCTGCAGCTATATTAATAGTAGGTATAGTTGTAGCACGAATGGGTCGGCTCGATCGGGGAAGGACCACGCTCTCACAGAATACCAGCGTAATATAGCAACTTAAAGCTGCTGTGTTTCGTATGCTGAGTGTAGAGAACTGGAGACCCTTTTTACTGGAAACGAGGCATTGCATATTAGTCCTCACGGCTGACAACGCATCTGCATTTTAATTCGCAAACGAAGATAGATGTAGATGTCTATGGGCCACAGCAACCATTTACAATCAGGTGGACTGTGTGCTCACGCTGACTTCCTGGCCGAATATTAGGCAAAAGTTTTCGGCCGGGAAGGAAGTAGTAGTGTTTATTCTTCAAAATGGCTATTCTTAGAAGCTTGAATCGTCTACGGTGTTATATCTAAGAGAAGAAAAAGATTAACTGCCTGAAAATGAATAAAAATTAGTCTTTCTGCACCATTATCTTCCACTTTAATTACGATAATTTTGCATAGAAATTTATCTGATAGTTCTTTTTTAATTTTTATAATATGAACTTCGATACTACTCATTTTAAAAGCATGTTTGTATATGTAAATTTTAGTAAGTATCGTATATCTCGTCAAGATATGTCTTTCTGTGAGAGATCAGGCGCAAGACTAACAGCTGTATATGCTTTCCGAGGCACGGGGGTAAAACACCGCTTCTTGACTTTGAGCTTCTATCGAGAATTCCTTGACAGAACAATTTTGGCTGGACCCCTGGTCTAGTCAGAACCCAACGAGGCAATCCATAAAATACATTAATGAGTGAAATAAAAAAGAAGATATAAACATTTTATGAGCAAATAGCGGTACACGGCTTCATAGTTTCTTAATAATGGAAGCGTCAGTAGTCTAATGTCAGGTGCGAACCGCGAACTCGATAGGTCGTGGGTTCGAATCCGCCATTCGACTACTGTCGTGGACCACTTCTAACACAAGCGTTTTAAGCTTACCAGAAGTGGTTAAAGGGAATATTAGTAATGCTGGCTCTACACGATGGCAATCGTTATTGGCCAACACATTCGCCAGTATATTGGCCAACGTGAAGAGCCGCCTTCAGGCGCAGTCTCCGTTGTGACTGGCCGTCGTGACCGAAAATAGGTCTGAAGGACTTTATTATTATTATTTATGTAATTTTAAATAATATAAATCAAAATTATCTTAACACTGAAAACCGGTTAACTTTTGAGGTACTGCGATTAAAAATTATGTAAATTATATGAGTAAATTTGGATAGGTAGATTGTGTTATTCAATTGAATATTTAATATATAATATTTTTTTTAATCCTTGTATACCCTTGAAGTAAAATTGATTATTTCTGACTACCAGATGAGAAGATTATCCTGAAGTCTGTATCCGGCCGTTTGCGGTCCGGCGAGCTGACGGCCATCATGGGTCCGTCCGGCGCCGGAAAATCAACGCTTCTCAACATTCTCACCGGATACAAGTAAGTGCAGTTTATAACTCTTTGTGATTTATGATGGCCTAGTATTTGGCTAAGGAAATATAACATAAATGTTTTTAATGAATTGAAGTGAGATTTTATTCCGCAACTTTTTAGAATACGTCTATAATGAATTTTCCCGCCGAACAAATGCTGCGTAGAATGATCCCCATATAAATCTTTGAACCTAAGCCCTTCCAGGCCTTTGCTTAGTGATGGGTGAAGAAGTATATTATGATTACAAAGTGTATAATATGTCATAATTCTTTGGAACTTATCTTATTCCCAATATTTTTTTATACGTGGTAGAGTCACGCTGCAGTTAAATTAGTTGTTAGGACGAATGGGGCGGCTCGACCAGGGAAGGACCAGGCTCTCACAGAATACCAGCGTAAAATAGCAGCTTAACGCAGCTATGTTTCGTGTGGTGAGTGTAGAGAACGACCGGAGACCCTTTTTACTGGAAAAGAGGCATTCAATCTTAGTCTTCACGGCTGACAAAGCATCTGCATTTTGATTATTTTTTGAGGATAGATGTAGATGTCTATGGATCACAGCAACCACTTACCATCAGGTGTACTGTGTGCTCGTTTGTGACCCGTATTCTATATAAAAAAAAATAGTTTCGTTACTCCTGCCTAACATTGTTTTACAAGTTTAGTGTACACGGGTGGGTAAATTTTATTAACAATTCTTCGCTGGAAATAAATAAATGCATTCAAGAATTTAAATAAGATGAAGAAGATTTTGATTCAACTTTACGAAAAGATAAAGATCAATGTCATACATCAATGTAGTAGACCTCCTGAAGTTTTTCGGATAATATATATTATCCGAAAAACTTAAGTGTTTATTTTCTAAATAACGAAATATTGTTAAATGGAATATACCATCATATACCATTTATTTTATATCTTAAACACAATCGCCACATTAATAGATCCTATCCAGGCGCAGCCAAGCGGCTCAACAGTCGAAAAAAAAACAACATCAATCTTCTGTTTTAAACAATTACACGTTATACAGATATTTTTGTTGATGCTCATTTTACCTTTTTTTTTTATCGAGAAATTTTTTTACAAACATGTTTCGAAAACAAGTTTTCTCCGACATTATTATATGTTCAAGATTAACACATAATATTTCCGCTGTCATAAATTAGTATACATTTGGCTAACATTGTTTCAAAAAGTCTTGTTAGCGCCATAAATGACGCCACAATTAATTTTGATTATAATTGTTCGTTGTCATTATTAATTATAATCATCATCGTTGTTTACCTTTTAGTTATAAATAATAGAAGCAAAAAGTAGCGAAGTCTCGATTTTTTTCTTATAATTAAAAAAATAGCCTAGAAGTCACAGAACAAAAAACGTTTTTTTTCCCGCGGGTTTTTTTTTTGATTGGACGGTCCATTATAAGATATTTTGTTGGGGCTAAACGCGTAAGTGTAATCTTTTGGCTTTACCGGAATCGGGCCAAATTACGTTGTAACGGTATTGAATTCGCACCTATTTAAGTTTGTTTGATTTTGTCTGATTTGGCTTATGTTAGTTGTAGTGAGTGATTTGTGAACAGATGGCAATTATGTCAGGACGCTGTAGTTTTCTCTCTGCAGTTGCTATTGTGACGTGGTGTTAAAACACTTTCTCTCTTAACGGAGAGAGATATTGACTTAAACGGTAAGCTATCGTAACTGGGACGATGGTCGTCACCGTTTTATCTTTCAGTTGGTACTGAGTTTTACAGTTAAAGAAGTTGCGCATAATACGTATGTTTTTTTTTGCCCATGTGATTTCTGAATAATAATATGTTAATTTTCTTCGCTTTCGTCTCGTCACCTTTTTATCTTTCAGTTAGTACCCAGTTTTAAAGCGCACAAAATGTATGTTTTTTACGAGAGTTGTTCCGATGTATTTTAATTTTCTTCCTTTTCTTCATAGTCTGTACCTGCCGACACTTTTCTTGTTCTCCCAGGGTTGACTGGCAGATAACGGACTTAATGCCACAAGGTCTTAAGTCAGTCCATTGTTAGCCTCAAGATGTTTGCCTCAATACGAGTAAATAAATTAATTGCGTCTAAAATATTATAATGAAACGAAGTTTTATTTGTTTTAAAATTAAATAAGTATACGGGTTATTATTCCATCAAGTCAGTGAATATACAAATGATCTTATCTTGAATGTAACGTTTCAATGTATTTTGATCCTTTTTGTTTGAATGTAAGTTTTAGTTTTGGAGAAAATTTAACTGGTTATACACATATATATTATTCGGCTGTTGAAATACGATTCCACATTCCACCGTTGCAAATAAACCTGTACTTAGCAAATTTAATAACAAGCGGATGCGTAACGCGCTGTCGCGAAGCAGGAAAAAATTTATTGCTTTGCATTTTTAAACTTAATTCCCACCATATATAGTTTTATTTCTATTGCAACTAAGATAGTTTTAGGACATTTTGAACAATTTTAGTGACATAGATATATATTATGTTTTATTGGCATTTAACTAAACTTCTTTAACCGTCCGGTTGTTTGTTCCGCAGTTATTGACTCTATCAGTCTTATTCCAAAAAAATGTTTTAGTACTGGGTTAAGTTTAGGAGTAAGAAGTCCAGGTTTGTTACAATATTCTAGTTAATACCAGCACTAAAACGTGTGCTTATTACAAAACGCAGACTACCCGAGGACCAGTTAATACCAACGTTAGTATTATATTAAATATCATTCACAGATAAAAAACAAAAAATGACACTCTATCATTCGTTCATACAGGTTTCATTCAATGCAACGTTCGGTTTCATAAAATATTAATATTATTTTCACATTTAATTATGCTTAAATAATTATCCATCAATACAAAAACATATCATACATTGTTATTTGTTTACGTTAAAATCTATTGAACAAGCACGACATATACTTTTGACGCGCTTTTGATTATATCAAGTTGTTTTCAGTTTAACAACTCTAGCGTGAAATGTAGTGAATTACAGAGGTAACGCGAGCGCGGGATTCGAGACGTTCAAAATAGTTTATATTGCAGCCTTATAATAAGTAAATTAAATTATTAATAATTAATTAAGTACTTGCTATTACAATTATATTTATATAATAATGGAACAAAAGAAAAAACGGGGTGAAAATTGGAGTTCTGAAGAAAAAGTTAGTGAAATATCGAAATTTATTTGTCAGCACACAATACAGTCAGTAAATATTCAAAAAATAAAAGAGTGGAAGAATATAACTAATAAGTAAGTACTTATCGCATTTGTTATGTGTACAAATAGGTACGGTATTGTTTACGTGATTTCGTATTTTTTTTTTAGATTTAATGAGATAACAGGTAAACGCCGATCAGATGGTGAATTGAAATTATCTTGGAAAAGAATGAAGTTGTGTGCTAAATCAAACTTATACACATATAGGAGGGAACAATCAAAGACCGGGGGTGGCGGAAAACCTCCATCACCTTCTCTTGAGGACTTGGAAATAATGTCCATTGCCCCTCACGACTTTATCGTTGAAGTTAATAATTATGATAGTGATGCAGTGGTAAATAAAATTACTTACATGTCTTACAAATTTAATTAAAATTAAAGAACTTTATTTTCCATTACTTTAGTACCTAGGTAGTGCTCTGAAATCTACTCTTAAAGCATACAATTTACAATCCAAAATTATTTTCCGAATATTCAAAATTTAATATACTTAGTAACAATTTAACATAAATTTCTTTATAATTAATTATATTCAAAATTGAAATGTCACATATTCATATATAGTGGTCTATATAATATCATAACACACATTTTACTAGATTATCTACACAGTCCGATTATAATTTTCTATTTTTGTCTATTAGGTATTATAATTAATAATTTATTAAATTACCTTTTGTCTTGGATCATAATAATATTTCTACAACATAGAAAATACCTGATTCAATAAAGGGCAAAATAGAGATGACAGGTGACAGGAAAACATGTTAATAAATGTTTTAATGATTTATTTTAGGATCCAGTGACTGTGGCTACAACATCAAAAGAAGTTGCTGACCCTAAGCCTCGCCTTAATTTTGAAAAAAACAGACACAGCTATAGTTAAAAATGTAGAAAATCCAGAACCCAATGTTGTATATGTGCAAGGTAAATAATACTGATTATTTATTAAAAAGCAAAATATATTATTATTATAGTTACAATCATATGCATACAAGTTTGTAAATATTATAAATGTTAATTTTCTAAAACTGTTATATTTATATTAATTTTTAGAGATAGATCCAACTACAGATACAGAAGAAAGTGCCAAAATGGTGAAAATAACCAACAATAAAGATATTATTACTAGGGGTATAACAAAAATTAAAAACAGGAAAAATTGCTTGCAAAATAGGTATGTTGAAAAAATTACATAGTCTGATACATTACATACTTCTTAAAATGTGAAAATTAGTATTTAAACACTGAAAATTGTTTCATGTTTTCAAATATTAAAAGCAAAGTTTAATATGAATTGATTTAAAAATAATTAAAAAATATTTCTTTAATTGGTATACAAGGTTAAGTGCACTTTTATTACTCTAGAATACTTTGTAAATTTCTAAAATAACTACAAAACTTACATTAAGTATTCCATTTCATTTTACAGAAGAGAAGATGTACACCAAACAATTGTAAAAAGTAACACAGATTTTAAAAAAAGACAACTGGAAATGATGGAAGAGGAACATAAATACAATATTAAAATAGCTAACCTAAAAATTAGAAAATTAGAGTTACAAATATTTTTATTAGAAAGTCAGAAAAACACAAGTTAAATAGCAGCTTAATGCTGCTGTGTTTATTATGGTGAGTTTATAGAATGAGAATAGAATAGAATGATTTTTATTAAATATAGATTATTACAGAATACTTATTGAAAGACATTTTTTATTTACCACTGGTTCGGAAAATACCTCAGTCCTGGGAAGAACTAGTAGGAAACCCAGCGGGACTTTTTTATAAACATATTTCTCTTAACAATAATTTTATTTGTACAATTTTTAAATGAATTTTAATAGAACCACCATGGTGGCGATCACCTCAATTCCAGTATTTCCAATATTCTCATTTATGTATTCTTTGATATTATAATAACCTTTTTATAAAATTTTTCTTTAATAAAACATTTAAACTTGTTTATTGACAAATTTTGGATAAATTTTTGTACAAATTTTGTATGAGAGAGACCTCTTTTACAGGAAACGAGGCATTCCATCTTACTCCACACGGGTGACAACGCATCTGCATTTTGATTTGTAGTCGAGGATAGATGTGGACGTCTATGCACCACAGCAGTTACTTAACATCAGATGGACTGTGTGTGTATGTGTGTGTGTGGTAGACTGTGTTTATCACCATTATCCTATAAAAAAAAACTAAATATTTGAGACTATATCAGATACATGTTTGTAAATATCCTCATATATGAAACAATTATTTTCAGGTACTAAATTGCTGCAAATATTTGTACATCTTTTATTAATAATTAAAATAAATAATTATAATTAATATGCATTTTATTGACATAACAATGAAATATAATATACAATAGTAAAAAACTATAATAAAAAAAACTAAACCTAATTACTTAGTCATCATACAGTCCTACTCCCCGTGGACCCGTGCACCTCTGGAAAGGAAATCCGGCTGTGAATGTAGAGGAGGGACGATATTTATTAAAAAATCTAAACATATCTCTAAAGCACTTAAATCTTTATATAATATAGCTTCATATTGATGTGGAATGTGCTGTACCCCGCATCTTTCCCTGAAACACAATCATTTATAGCCTAAATAAAAGCATTTTGCTCAATAAATGAAATATTATCACAATACTCCCCTGAATTTATTTCATATTGGTGAATATGTAGTCGTTATTCTTTGACAACTGACAACGGCTCTGCAGAAATATTTTCCTTTATAAATGGGTATTATCTCTGAAATCAAAAAGAAATATTATTATAATTGTCTTATACATTTATTGATCCTTAATGTAATTTTATAGCCAAAATTGGCCTCTGAATAACAAAATAAAATAAATTATATATACATAGCTTTAGACAATTGAAAAAAAATTGACAATTTTATAAATATAATTATTAATTTTAATTATAAATAGCTATATAAATATGTAAAAAAAAATGTTTACCTACTGAAAATGAGTTTCAATAAACTGTCTTCTTCTAATATTTCCCCTTATTGATGGTGCAATATATCTTTGTACTATAGGTTCAGATGAATATTGTTCAATGCTATCTCTCTCACCAGAAAACACATCTTCTCTCATGTCGATGGCCATATTGTGTAGTACAGCACATGCAACAATTGTTTTTTTTGCTGTTTCAATATCTCCAAACATACCTTTTAATAGGCAACGAAACCGTTGCTTCCACAAACCAAAACATCTTTCCACTGTGTTCCTGGTACGGATATGGCTCCTATTATATCTTTCTTCTTGTGGTGTTGTGAGGTTCAGCAGCGGTGTAAATAGGTAAGGGGTACAAGGATAGCCACTGTCACCAAGTAATATTCCAGAGAATGCACCAGCCTCAAACCTCTGTTTTAGTCTACATTCTCGGAATATTCTGGAGTCATGTACACTACCACGCCACCTGGTAACAATGTCCATGATTTTCAGGTCAGCATCACAAACCACCTGTAAAATAAGAGCTCATTAGTACTTTATGTTTTTCTGGTTTATTTTAATATATATTTATTACCATAAGATAGTCAAACAAATTATTTTCTATTATGATAAAGTAAAGTTATTAAGAGACAATCACAGCTATTTAAAATATTTGTATATTACCTGTACATTAATTGAAGAAAATCCTTTTCTATTAATATATAACTGACCCCCATCAGCATTCACTTTCTTTACTCGTATGTGAGTACAGTCAATTGCGCCAATTACTGTAGGAAAATTAGCAATACTGCGAAATTTCCTAATGGTTTCCTGCTGTTCATTTAAAGTAATAGGCATTTTAATAAATTCTCGGGACTTCCGTGACAAAATTTCCGCTACTTTTTTACATGTCCTACTTACTACTGGTTGAGACACACCATGTAAATCAGCTGTATCGTCTTGAATCTACGAATAAAACAATAATATGTATTATTTGGCTTTTTATCTAGCGTAATGTTAGGTACATTGACCCCACCAAGATTATAAACAGCACTTACTTCATGGCGAGCCCAGTTGCGTAATGCACAAACCACTTGAATTTCAGGACTCAATGGGCATCCTCGAGGGTCGTGCACTAAATCCTCACGTAAGATACCCACTATTTTTTCTCCGAAACGTTTTGAGAACCTATACTTATACCTTAAATCTTCGTCACTCAATTCAAACGGATTCACACGATGTCGATGTCTATCAGGTCGCCGAGTGGTGTCTAGCATGTCCAAATCTTCTAAATCCATCAAGTCAATCATGTTAATATCCATTTTTAACGATTTTAATAACACCAAATGAAAACAACGCTCACCTCAAATTAAGAAGTACCGAAATTGAGGTTAGTATAGAGTACCACAAACTATATAGAAAGGTTAGTACCATAGCTAAACTAGGGGTCTCGAAAGATTAACTTTAATACCATAGATAATCCTTGAACCAGAGATAATCTTCGTTTTGTAATAACGTTTTTCTTAGTTTATGGTTTAAATATATTACTAACTCCAGTACTATATTAAGTCCGCGTTTTGGAATAAGGCGGTATTAGTATAACTAAACATGGGTAGTATAGTATACATTGCGTAACAGTAAACAACAAGTTGTTCTACATAGTTTATTATATTAGTTCCACTTTCTGCGCGATCAATGCGGTGCGTCGGTTCTCGATGCTTCCACGTGCTAAGTTACGTAGAGATCATTGCCAATAGTGGTAGAACTTTTGTTACGTAGGTATGTGATGAATGAAATGAAAATCTGCTAATCTTTTAGTTGTGGAATGGGGTCGCGTGTTCGAATCCTAAACCAGTGTTTGTACGGTCTGCAAATAATTGTTTATAAAACACTCTTCATGATACAGTAGAAACTTCAAATGTTATTAAAAATTTAGAAAGATAATATATGCAAACTTTTTTTTTAAATTCGTATTGTCAACATAAGAAACGGCAATAAATGTATGGTTACATTACAGTATAATAAATTTTACATAGTTAACTGCTCTTATAGGGAATCTCTGCATGCTTTGTATTACAAAAAGTTAAACAAATTAAACAATAATTTAAAATTAAAAATTTTGTACAGCCGACTACAACATAAGTTATTAAGAATAACTCAAAAACTATTGGTCTGACCTTGATCAAATTTATATGGGACTACATGTGAAGCACCAGCTTTCAAATAAAAAAAGAATCTTCGAAATCGGTTCAACCCGTAAAAAGTTATGAGGTAACACATAAGAAAAAACATACAGTCGAATTGAGTACCGTCTCCTTTTTGAAAGTCGGCAGAAAATGTGTTAATCAAAATAAAAAGAAAAAAAACCATGCGTGAGTGTCGTGGAACACTCGGTTGGAACACAGTTCCTTTCGTAGTTTATTATTATTGATAAACGTATTATATTATTGATTAACATATACAAATAAATGAATTACTAGCGTCTATTAAAATGAAGCGTCATTTAAAATAATATTTATTTCGTGGCAAGATATGGAAAAGTGCGAGGGAGATGGTTATTATTCCGTCTCGCTTCCTTGTAGCCGCCAAGGCCAGACGGCCACTACGTCAGAAGGGGTCGTGACGAAAAAATTTTAAACTTTTCTCGCCTAGCCCCCATCCGCCAAATTCGTACCGTCGGATAAGTAAATTCGTTCCAAAAAGAAATAAAAGCTGATTTGTAAGTAATTACTGTGGGCATGATGCTTGAGTTTGGTAACGATCTTTTATACTTTTTTCGAAGAGAGAGAAAAGCCCTTGTGAGGAAAGCAACAAAATATAAAGTTTTGGCGAACTCTCAGTCGACGTCTTATCGACTTACCTCGTAGGTATCCGCAAAACCAACTAAGGGAAATACCATAATACTAAGAACATTCATAGATTTTAGCATACGCATTTACCCAGTTTTGACCAGTTTGCTATCCAAATGGGCAAATTCTATAGACTCCTCGCTGTTTGAATTGAATGCTGTTATTTATATGCAATCTTGTGCGGCTCTTTAACATCAATTCATTAAAAATGCATAACGGAATCCATTGTTTGCAAAATTTTTACTTGTATTTGCGTGTTACTGTCACTGTCCACAAAGAAAATAACGTGTGTGTTAAAAAGGAATGCTGACACGTACCTAAACAATCCTTTGTGTGAATCCTTAGAGTTCATGAACACTACGTTGCTAGGTGGCACAGCTGTTTCACAATCTACATCACTATAGTCCATTGCAGAACATTGGCCTACTGCATCCATAGACTACTTGCGTGTTTCATGAGGTCGTCACTCTATCTAACTCTGGTGATTCGCACTTACCAGTGCGGTATCGATTGTCGGTTCTCCGAGTTATATGGCTGGCCCATTGCTACTTTAATAATAATAATATATAATGACTGGCCTGTTGGTCTAGTGGTTAGTGACCCTGACTGCTACGCCGGAGGTCGTGGGTTCGATTCCCACCCAGGACAAATGTTTGTGTGATGAGCACGATCATTTGTTCTGTGTCTGGGTGTAATTTATCTATAATATTTATGTATTTAGAAATATATAAGTATGTTTATCAGTTGTCTAGTACCTATAACACAAGCTCTGCTTAGCTTGGGACTAGATGGCGTTGTGTGATAGTTGTGGAATATATTATATTATAATAATAATCTTTATTTACGTAAAACATGGTATAGATGTTGTTCACATGTAAAAATCGTGCGCTCATGTTTTGCTTATTTTACAAAGCATGCAAATATTTTTAAACAATGTCAAATTTTCTTTAAGTATTTGAAATACGTTAGTCACCTGAATAAGTTAACAAATAGAGAAATAATATTATAATAAATAGTTAAATGTCAATTTCAATACCTAAGGTACTTTAGGTTACTGATCCGCTGGTCTATGTCAGTTACTCTAGTTCTTTTGCGGATATCTTCGTCACAGATTTTATCTCGCAGAGAAATTCTAAGCATAACCTTTTTTATGGTCCACTGAGTGACTGATCTTCCTCATACGGCTATGTAATATACCACATTTTGGTTTCGAAAGTCGTCACTGGTAATATGCACAGATTATATACTTTCGCTTTCTTTTAAATAGAATAAGGGTGACAAACGAGCACACGATCCATTTGATGGCAAGTGGATGCTGTGGCCCATAAACAAACGCATCTATCCTCGATTAAGAATCAAAATGCAGATAGATGCTTTGCCCTTCCTAAGGACTACAATGAAACGCCTCGTTTCCAGTAAAGAGGGTCTCCGGTTTTTTACACTCACCATATGAAATATTTGGTATTCTGTGAGAGCGTGGTCTTTTCCCGGTCGAGCCGACCCATTGGTGCTATAACCATTTTGCAGCATAGCTCTATCACGTAAAGATTCGCCTTAAGATTCTGAGAGTTCAAGATTTCTCACCGTTCTTCGAACGCTGAAGCCATGTTTTGTTCGTCGGTTGACCTCTAGGTCGGAATTGGACTTACCTAATCGGACATTTTCATTGATGGTGTTTCATAATACCTTAAAATATTTTGAATTTATGTATAACTAAGCAAGGCCAGCAAACAATGTTGCTGTAAGGGCTTGTTAATTATTATATCATTAATACAGAAAATTTCGAAAATTAAAAAATTGACCTCGGCTGATTATCAAACGCAAGCACATCAGTCTTAAGCTAATTCTAATGCTTATTATATAAATAAATAATGTTAATGCATTCTGTAGCAAAACATGTTATAAATCATGCAAGTCATACCGATGAGGGGCGATTCATAATTATGACCGAGCGTGCTGGCGTGGCAGCCGACCATATTCACTTTGCAAAGAAAACTAGTTATCTAAAACAAAATACAAATTATATGCTATTGAATAAGGATTGGTCGTGTTTCACACCGGTGCTTCGGAAAGCGCGTAAAGCCGTTGCGTCTGATCTCTCACTGGTCGTGTCGGTTTGCTGTATGTGTGAGTGAGGGAATAAAGAATGCACCTCTGCCTCTACTTGCACATACGCGCAGACACTGTAGTCTGATCCTACGCCAGTAAGTCTCCGTTAAGACTGCCATGATCGTAATTTGGTCTGGAAGACATTATTGTTAAGCTTATACTATAAGATCGCACTGCTTGTACCTACTTTTTGTGTGCTTGACTAAATGACTAGCCTGGTTATCTACAACAACACAGAAATTATAGAATTTTATTGAATAAGGAACGGTGAGAGCGCAAGCGGTGCGGCGGCAACCAACTGTATCTGCCTTTAACTGTTGCAGGCGTATCCAGTTGAGATATTGTCGCAGATTGTGCGAGCGGGCTCAAGGGTTTCTAGCCGAGATTATATAGATAAATCCTTTATACTGCATAATAAATGTTTTTTTAAGTGTTGTTATATATTGCTATTTTGCGCGTTAGGTCATTAGTCCCTAGTAAAAATGCTCACTCATACTCGCAGTGCTAAAACAGCTTAGGGTGATTAGTATACAATTTCTCATGGCATGGCAAAATCACATTCGCTATTATATTGCATTTTTGTTTGCTTATTATTTTTATCGAAGGACCTTTTACCTATTAAATGGTCTCCTTACTAAATGAGTCTGATAGTTTTGGATTGGTATGGATTTAAATTTCTGAAGTACTTAGCTCATATTTGTACTACTAATGTACTAATTCAAGAAATAGAAGACGTTATTCTTTCATAAGTAATGTTTAATTCTAATTTTATAGTCGGCAGTTATAGATTTTTTGGAAGTGATAAATTTTTCTAGAATCGTTGTGATTTGAAACTCGGTGAAAGGCAAAAGCGACACTGAAAAGAGACAAACACATACATCTATATAATTTAGCCTGCGAGATAATGAGATTGAATACAGTATACAATGTTTATTGTAAAGTTATTTATAGCTTGCGAAGTCACTTATTGATTTCACGATGTGTGTCCGTCTATCCGTCTGTCCGTCTGTCCGTCTGTCCGTCTGTCCGTCTGTCCGTCTGTCCGTCTGTAGGTCTGTCCGCCTGTCCCACGATTATCTTGAGAACGGTTTCGAATTTTCTAATTCTGTTTTCAGCAATCGATTACTGATCACCCAGGCATCTGAACCTCCTATTTTGAAACTGATTGCTCAACGGCAACCGTTAGAAACCGCTACAAAGCTGATTGCTTCGCCACTTTGCTATGCTGTTAGCTTGCTAGGTTTATTCTACTCCTGATACTCTACATTCTTCTCATTCTCTCGAAGTTTAGTTTCTTTCTTTTAACTATTATTTATTCTGTGGTTCTCTGAAGGTTTCACTTCTAGCGCTTGTGACCTGCACATATGTTTTTTTTTCATTCCAGACTTATATTCGGTTTTGGTTAAGTAATCGATTAAGTATAAAAAAAATAATCGTACATTAGTTTCCACAGACAGAGAGGCAGTGTATATGTTTTTATTTGTATATTATGTGTGATTTACTAATTATGATCTATATGAAAAGTAGTATGACGTAAATATATTGAGCACTGCGGAAAATATTTGTTATTTTCCTTGAATAAGGAAACGAACGTCGCTATAAATTATTCATTTATCATATGGACTGCAGTCAATCAATTGTAATATAGAAAACTATGTATTACACATTGTTCGTAATAAGAATGTGGGTACATAAGTAGATGTGTATGAAATGCAATATGTGTGTATGTCGTGTACGCTAAACGCCACGCACCGCTGTACGGTTGTGTCATTGAATGTCTAACCTTTTTTTTTATAGAATTAGGGTGACAAACGAGCACACAGCCCACCTGATGGTAAGTAGTTGCTGTGGCCTAAAGACATCTACATCTATCCTCGATTACGAATCAAAATGCAGATGCGTTGTCACCAGTGAGGACTAAGATAGAATGCCTCGTTTCCAGTAAAAAGGGTCTCTGGTTCTCTACACTCACCATACGAAACACAGCAGCGTTAAGCTGCTATTTTAAGCTGGTATTCTGTGAGAGCGTGGTCCTTCCCCGGTCGAGACGACCCATTCGTGCTACATCTATACTATTAATATAGCTGCAGCATGGCTCTACCACGTAAGAACTTTATGTAATGAACTGCCTCGATGGTTAAGTGATCGTAAATGGGATTTTTGATCATGAGGTCCCGAGTTCAAATACCGAATCTAGCCAAAAACTCAGTTGTCGCGTTTTTCTGTCGAGAAATTCTCAGTAGCAGCTTGGAGTTAAGAAATTGGCCGTGTTTCACACCCGTGCTTCGGAAAGCGCGTAAAGCCGTACATCCTGCGCCTGATCTCTCTCCTTTCATTTCTCTTGGTTCTTTGTTCATTTCTCTTCGTCCCATCGGACTATTTGTGAGGAAATAAAGCGTGCATCTGTGCTGGCGCACACACTCCGGCACTATAATCTTGTGCAGCGCAGATTAGTCTTTATTGAGAATGACCACCATGACCGTAATTCCGTCATTACGTTATGGTATAAGGTCGCACGGTTCCATGGCTTGTACACATTTTTTGTCATTAGTGCAGTGCTTGACTACAGTCCCATCTTGTGAGTCATCTATGTAGTGGCAACTATTAAATATTATTTGGTAGAGGTTAATTGTCCGTCTAGGTGGGTATATATTTTACGTGGTAGAGCCATGCTGCAGCTATTTTGGTAGTATAGTTGTAGCACGAATGGGTCGGCTCGACCGGGGAACGACCGCGCTCTCACAGAACACCGGCGTAAAATAGCAGCTTAACACTGCTGTGTTTCGCATGGTGAGTGTAAGAGAATCGGAGACCCTTTTTACTGGAGAAGAGGCATTCCATCTTAGTTCTCACGGGTGACAACGCATCTGCATTTTGATTCTTTATTGAGGATAGATGTGGATGTCTATGGGTCACAGCAACCACTTACCATCGGGTGGACTGTGTGCTCGTTTGTCACCCTATCCTATAAAAAAAATCACCCTCATGTCTAATTCTGTCGTGAAGAAGCAGTGCATGCACTGCTTTGTTTTATTCTGACGGGTTAGAGACTGCGACGTATTCCATCGTAGTAGTGAGAGGTGACAACGCGTCTATGACATTTTTTGTTTGAATTTATCAGTTGTCCATGGTTTGTCACTTAAGTTTAGTAAAAAAAAATATTTAAAAAAATGTTAACCATTGTTCGTTTTTACCGAGTTCTAAAAAGAGGAGGTACTAATTTCGACTATATTTTTTTATTTTTTTTTAATTTGTGTTACCTCATAACTGTTTTCACGTGAACCGATTTTAATGATTCTTTTTTTATTTGAAAGCTGGTGCTTTTCGTGTGGTCCCATATATATAATTTGAGCAAGGTCCGACCAATACTTTTCGAGTTATCCTTAATGATTTATATTGAGATCGGTTGTACAAAAATTTTTATTTTAACACTTGTTGGGTGTATCGGTTCAACCGTCATCAAACCTATTAGTAACTATAAGTAAATCAGTCCCAATGCCATAGTATTGGGTCGTACTTTCAGATTGTTTTTGGTTGTCACGTAACTTTTGAGAGCCTAGGTTCTGATCAAATAGTTGAAACAAATATAAACATGATGATTTTAGGTGTTGTTTGGGTATACTGTCACTGCAGCCTTTTGTTTCTACGACCCTAGTCAATGGACGATTTCCAAGTGTGTTGATTAAACTGCGCATATAGCGTTTAAACGACCTCATGACCCACTTAGTGTGTTGATAACGCTCACATCCGGTTACATTGTATTCTAGTGATGTGCACTTACAACTCAGGGTCTCAGCTCTGGCCGTTAGTTTCACAGCAAAATTCATTGGGACAGCGTGGAGGACACTTATACCTGGGAAATTATCTCTATATAAGTTTCGAGAACGTTGCACATTCCTATAGCTCCTTTGATTTAAGCAACTGCTATTGAGCTTGGCACACGTTTCGATCCTAATTCTTTCATCGGTGAAGCCGACAATTCCGAAATTCGTTTGTACCGAACTTGGCTTCCTTTTCATATTTCTGATTTTGCTGTGATATCATAAAATTTGGGAAAAAGTTTTCAATGTTGTCGCGCTTACGCTTTACTATTTTCTATTTTTAATTTAAGCTATAAAAATTAAATGTCGACTTCAACTGTCGATAATTTGTAGTTACAGATTTTTTTCTTAGTAAACGCCTAATAATCTTATCTACACGCCAAATTTAAAGTTTCTGAGACACTTAAAAGTGGCCTAGACATGCATCTCAAAATGAGGGCTAATAATTTTCTGCTCACCAGATGTCGCTAGTTGACACTGAGGTAAAGTTTTTTGTTACACAAAGTAATTTAATTGAGAAGTTTGTTTTTAATTAAATTTTATCACTTTCTAGAGTATTATATTAATACACAAAACAATGCGTCAGTGGTTTGCTCTTTAATTTTTGCACATTTTAACTTATTTTTTAATTTTTCTATTTTTATGAATATCTGTGGTTTGGTTTATTTATTTTTAATCTTATTAATATAAAATATAGCTAATAGTACAGAAAGAAACAATAATAACCTTTACATTTTCCGAACAAATTAACTTCCCCGCTATGAAATCTGTCAAGTATTATACCTCACTTTCTAGTGCCGCCGCCCTGGTGGCAGAAAAAGTCGTGGATGCCCTCATTACAAGTGTGTAGTTGTGGATAGTAGCTTTAAACGGTTTGTGTAAATAATAATACACACTGTCGGTGCGTCGCCTTTTCCTTTTCCGCGCTTCGCGGACACACTGTCCTGTGTTGCATTGTTGATTTCGATTGTTGTTGCATTGTTTCGTGTTTTACGAACTGAGAGCTTATTTCATGTATTAAAGGATTTGTTGTAGTTAGAATATAGTTGTAACTCAAATTATGGTCCATAAATGTTTTTTTTGGTATAGAATAAGGGTGACAAGGTTTCTGTCCGTACACAGTCCACCTGATGGTAAGTGGATGCTGTAGCCCATAGACATTTACATCTGTCCTCGATTAAGAATCAAAATGCAGATGCGTTGTCACTTGTCACCCTTGAGGGCTAAGATGGAATGCCCCGTTTCCAGGGCCTCTTGTTAATTATATCTTTAAGGTGATTCTTATGTTGATTTCGGAACAACAATATGACCACCAATGAATTTATATTACGAGATAAATTTGTTAAAAATCTTAATGGAAAATACGACTGTTTTTTGTTGCTTTTAATAAATTGACACCAAAATCCGTGAGTGCAGCAAATGTTTTAATCTTAATATATAAATATTAATGTTTGTTTGTTCGTATTTTATGCGCTGCCATACCGTTCATCAGATTGCAGTAAGACATTGTCAATATAATATGTACATCGTCGACATAATAAACATTGATTTCTTTTGCATTCATATGCAAATGCAAGCAAAGCTGCGATGCATTCACATTCTGTGATTTAAATTTCTAAATATTGTTTACTTTTTCATTGTTTTTATTATATATTACGAAATTATTTAGTTAATTCTCCATCACATATCTACCGTCGTCTACGCGTCGTGATTAAACTAACATTCTTTGAGCTTTAGTATTTATTACTTACATGAAATAATTGCACTCACTCCTTTATGTGTGCGTAATATCGCATGTTTACATTGTTATGGCGCAAGACTGACTTACACTCAATACAGAGTTGAGTGTCGACGTGTTGTTGGTGTACCGACTTGGGAAACTGCTAACCGGTGGATGTTATCATTCCTACTAACATTTGCGAAGAAGTATTTCGAAAATACTACCGCAATATTTTCTTTTTTTTTTGTTAAGTATCTTATTAAAATAAAATGTATAATTTATGTTCGATCAACATCATTATAATGTCCCATCACAAGTTTCTGCAACACATAAACCTACCCAAAGACAGTGACAATATTCGGTCCTGAGCAATCTATATTCTATATATTATCATTTTCATTTCCTACACATATTTTTTTTTAACTTATTATAAGCCAGTGCTTGACCACAATCCCACCTGGTGGTAAGTATTGATGCAGCCTTAGATGGAAAATCGTACTAACTTAACGTAAAGCGTAACAAAAGCCTATTCAATCTTGCCTTGAAGACGCCCAGATTATATTCGGACGGAAAGATAGACGCCGGCAAATCATTCCACTTCTTTGCTGTACGCATTACAAAAGACGAAGGAAACCGTTTGGTTCTAATGCGTGGAATATCGGCAACAAAGGGGTGAGGACCCTCCGGGTGCCTGGATGTCCGATGGTGGAAAGGAGTGGGAGGAATTAAAGCGTGTAATTCCTGCGCACACTCACCGTAATGCATCCTATAGAATACTGAGATACTGCCTACTCTGCGTCTGTGCTCGAGGCTGACTATATTGGTTTCAACCAAATCAAGGTCACCAATGAGCCTCTTAGCACGTCTCTCCACTGAGTCAAACGCTGCCAGGTGGCATTTTACAGCACCAGCCCATATGTGACAGCATTACTCCATGCACGACCTGACTTACGTTTTATATAAGGTAAACAGCTGCCCCGGCGTGAAGTACCGCCGCACCCTTGCAAAGACACCAAGTTCCCTTGGGCTGCTTTGGCTCTGGACTCAATGAACCACCCATAGTTGCGGTTTGGAGAAAATTCAACACCTAACAACTGAAGGCGGTCAGTGTACTCCAAGGATGCACTCCGGAAAGTAGGAGACAGGTTGAGCGGGATCGTTTTAGCGGTGAAAAGACATGTTTGTGTTTTGGAGGTGTTAAATCTCACAAAATTGGCATCGCCCCATTTGGAGACTGTCTGTAGTGTGAGATTCACACGCTCTACCATAGCCTCTCGTTCGGACTGGATTTGATCCCGACTGGCCCGGGCACTTGGTTGGTATCTCTCCACAACTGTGCAGTCGTCTGCACACCTATAGATACCGGGAATGAGCAGATCATTTATATGCAGCAGGAAGAGAGTTGCAGAGAGAAAGTACCCCTGAGAAACACCGGCGGTAGTTGCTATAGTAGCGGATGAGCAGCCATCGACGACGACCCGGAGAGACCGTTCACTCAGAAAGTCCTTCACCCAGTCAATTAGGCCAGGGGATAAGCCGTACGCTGAAAGCTTGCCCAATAGAATAGCGTGCCAAACCTTGTCAAAAGCTTTCGAAACATCGAGGGACACAGCAAGTGCTTCACCACTGTTCTCGAGGGCTTCGCCCCATATGTGAGTGGCATAAGCTGGAAGGTCCCTAGTTGATCGATTTCGGCGAAACCCGTACTGGCGGTCACTGAGGAGGTCATTCTGCTCTAGGTATGCCATGAGATGCGCGTTTAATATACGCTCCATAATCTTTCAGAGTATGGAGGTAATTGAAATTGGACGATAGTTGGCTGGGTTGGTCGGTTACCTTTTTTTGGTACAGGCTGCACATTGGCCAGCTTCCAAGATTTGGGCACTATTCCATTCCTGAATGAGAGGCGGAACAAGCGCGTCATCATCACAGACCTTTAATAATAATAATAATTAATAGGACTATAGCTGGTATACCATCAGGTCCACTAGCTTTGTTCCCGTCTAGACTTTGCAAGGTTTTAAGAACCTCCTTATTGGTGATACGGACCCTTGACATAGAGGTACCGCAGTGAGGTAATTGAGATGGAGCGCTGTTGCTATTGTCCAGAAGTGATTTTCAAGCAAAAAGAGAAGCAAATAGGTCCGCTTTCTCCATAGGCGCATGCGCTAGTGTGCCATCTGGTTTTACTAGCGGAGGCTGTGTAGACCGACAGAAGTTTGTCTCGACCGCTTTGGCGAAAGAACAAAAAGTTCTACTTTCAGATGGTTTGACAGAGAGCTTTGGACCGATGCGTTTAATGTGATCGAAACTGCGCGCCTTACTTGCGTAATGCCTTTTTTACATGGTAGTAGTAGAGCCATGCTGCAGCTATATTAGTAGTGTAGTTGTAGTACGAATGGGTCGGCTCGACCGGGGAAGGACCACGCTCTCACAGAAAACCAGCTTAAAATAGCAGCTTAACGCTGCTGTGTTTCGTATGGTGAGTGTAGAGAACCGGATACCCTTTTTACTGGCATAGAGGCATTCCATCTTAGTCCTCACGGGTGACAACGCATCTACATCTTCAGTCTTTATTGAGGATAGATGTAGATGTCTATGGGCTACAGCATCCACTTACGATCAGGTAGGACTGTGTGCTCGTTTGTCACCCTATCCTATAAAAAAAGGCTAACATCCGGAGCTTTGCGGTCTCGAGCATCGACCCAGGATAAGTATGCCATATGCTTGTGCTTTTCAGCACGAGCGCACTCGGCCTCAAACCATTGGCGAGCTTTACCACCAATGGGCACGTCAGCAAAGACTCCATCGTATGATGCATCACATCAGTTATGGCATCCGCGCAGCTTGACGGATCTTCAGACGAGAAGCAGACGTGCAGCCAAGGATAAGATGCAAAGAAATGCCGAATCTCATCGCAATCTGCTGACTTGTATCGCCCACTCGCCGCACACCGTGGAAATCGTAGTTTGGTGGGGAATATAATGAAACAGATTTCACCAGACTGTGGTCAGAAGTTCTCAAGGGTGGGTAACCTGAACATTATACCTGTCTGATCGGTCGTCAGCAGAAGGTCGAGGCAGTTGGCTGTGTGCCCATCCACATCAGGTACCCTAGTCGCTTGTTGTACCAGCTGGGAGAGCCCCAGCGACAAGGCAAAATTCCACGCCTCTCTTCCAGCGTGGTCGGTCTTCCGGCATGGGAACAGCCAGTCCTGATGACAGGCATTAAAGTCCCCCAGAAAAACTAACTGTGCATTAGGGTACCGATTTAGAGCCACATCAGAGGCTTCACTGAGGTGTTCAAATAGCCTAGTTGTCTCCTGGTCACCGCTCTGCGATCGGTAGACACAAGAATAAATAATTTTACCCATTCCTGTGTCTATCGATACCCAGATCGAAGAGAAAGTGGGTCTTCAAGGTGACGGAGACGATTACAGCGGATGTCGTTGCGTAAACACAGACTTCGACGCGCTGATGGAAATTATGCTCCAACGTGTACCCAGGGTATCCAAGGTACGTCGCATCTAGAGGACATCTGATCTGCGTCTCAGAGAAGAAGAGTAAGTGCGGCTTGTCAGTCTCAAGGTGGCAGTGGACTACATTGAGATTACAGTGCACGAGTCGGATGTTTGTGAGGTGTACTTTGATGGAGAGGGAGTGCAACCGCTGTACAAACTTACTCTTCTTTTTCCTTTTTTTCATAAATGGTGAAGTGAATAGGTTGAGAGAATGGCAGTAGGAAGAGGCGTCACTCATATAAACTAGGAACACAAACAGAGTCACAGCATCTATGGTACCTAGCATGGAGATCGCGATGACGCCCGAACCCCCCTGGAAATCATCACCAGGTCCTCTCCTCCGGTCGCCAACCGGCGTTTTGGAGCCATCCAGGGATTTTCGTAAGATGGCGGGGCAGCCGTTCATGAGTGCCTGGCTCATTAATTGTGCCTCCGACTATCTACGGTCGGCCAGCGGTGCATCCGTGCTTCGCATCCCGCTAACATCCATAACTGGGCACTGGCACTAAGAAAAAGTCATGTCGCAACCGCTTCTTATGCGCAACGCAACTGTCCAGACCCATCCTCCCTAAGAAACGGGTTTCACCGAACATCATACCGGAACACGACTTGCATCATTTGGCGGTATGTCTTTGCCAGATGGATGGTAACAGAAACTGAAACAGAAACTTTTTTATTCAATATAGAATATAGATCATAAATAATACTTATTGAAAATCACTCTTTTGTTTAATTACCACTGGTTCGAAAAAAATACCTCTGTCCTGGGAAGAACCAGCAGAAAACCCAATCATGTATTAAATAATAAATATGAAATCGATCACCGAAGCGATCACCTCATTCCCAGGGGTTATTATCATCCATAAATTCCTTAATATCATAATAACCCTTTTTATACAGACTTTGTTTAATAAAGCTTTTGAACTTTGAGCAGGTCAAATTTTATATATTTTCTGGGATTTAGTTGTAAAAGCGTATACATCGCCCCAAGAATGAATTACTGACTCGGTGGAGTCGAGTAACTGCTACTTGAGCTTGTGTGCGTTCCTAGTGTTTACAGAATGAATATCACATATTTTTGTAAAACTACTTTTATTTTTGTGTACGTAGTATGTAAATGTAATGTAAAATGTAATGTATGTACTACGTACATTACCTTTTCATAAATGTATTGAGAGGCTAAAGATTATATATTAATTTCCTTAAATATTTGTCGCAGCGACTTTAGGCTTTAAATCATAAATCGCTCTTATGGCTCTCTTCTGTAAAACAAATATAATTTCAGTGTCCCCATAGCAAAATACCATACGACATTAAGCTAGGGAAATAGCTAAAGTAAACAAGTCTAGCCGTTTCAACACTGGTAAGATTTCTAATCTTTTTTACAGCATATGCTGTAGAACTAAGTCTGCTTGCTAGTTTTGATATATGGGGGCTCCATTGAACTCACCCTCTCCCGGGCCTCTCACTAGTAGAGGACCAACCTATCACCAGTATGTAGTGCTGTTAGTTTAGCACTACCCAGGGGATACGTGTAGGGAATCAGGATGTAAGTAATTCCTACGGACGCGAGCAGTTTCATCCCCCAGTCATTGTCAAATTGACTCCATTCGGGCGGCTCCTTACACTGCGCTTATTGGTACGAGGCTACCTCTTGAGAATCTTTCTGGAACTCCGTATATCTAGTCGAATACTAATCTACTTCAGCCGTTGATGCGGTCGTAAAAGCTTGCAGAAACAATTGTTTTAGCTTATCCCATTATAAGAATATATATATATATATATATTCTTATAATGGGATATATATATATATATATATATATATATGTGTGTGTGTGTGTGTGTGTGTGTGTGTGTGTGTGTGTGTATGTGTGTTTGTGTGTGTGTATGTACGTATAAATGGATGCAGATGTGTTGGTAAGCCCATGATAAATCGGCTGGCCTCCATAGCTCGCTGAGTGACATTGAGCTTACTTATACGGCCACCAGTGGAGACCACGTCTCAGATCGACATATCATCACTGGCAAAACGCATGGTTTACTCTAGTTTTTAAGTTTTGAGGTATACGTGAAGAAATTGTGTCGTAATCTATCCTTCGCCTGAAAACTAAGGTGGAATGTGTCGCTACTGGTCAAAAGGGTCTCTGATTCTCGCCACTCACAAGACTAGTCTGGTGACCTCCGTCACGTTGTGTCCATTGAAATATAAACATGTTTTCTTTTAATATATTTTACACAATATTACAATGACAACTATCCGATGAAACTCTTAAATCACAGATATCTATTATATTATGTGAGAATATAACTAATGCAAAAATATCTCATTAACTTCTGGTTCATTTTATTGCTTAGTTAAAATAATTCTATTCATTGAGTAATTAAAGTGTTTTTAGGCATTTTAATCATGGAAAATTACGTTTTGCATATTTTTATGAACGCGATAAAAAAGCAAACATAGAGTAACACGGGCCACCGGCGCGGCGGCGGCGAGCCGGAGGGGAGTAGCCATAGCGTTTTTTCTCGATACTGAACTGTCTGTCATTTTTGCAGTAGGAAATCTGCGTACACAAAAACAATCCTCTGTCACCACGAAACTCACACGTAACAATTGAATCAATAGAGTAGACTAACAATTTCACACACACAGATACATTACAACAATATCACTCGGTGCCAGCGACAACTCGGATATTCGGATTAGTTGCTCGACCGATCTGCATATTGTATGATGGCGAGCGGTCTGTGTTGGTAAATAAATCCGCAACAGCACGACTGTTATTATTGTAATTTCCAAGTTTGAAAAGAAGTAAATAGAAATAATGTGATTAAAAATTACTTATATATGAAAGGCCACCTTTTTGTATATTTGACGTGAAAGATCTCTTTTGTAGCAAAAAACTAAACAATTTGGCATTTTTGTAGGACGTTGCATTCGCCGCGCAACTAGATTTAGTCTAGCGAGTAGTGCGGCTGCAACTAGTTTTATTGTATGCTTAGGGAAACGCCTGCTAAGCGAAAGCCTTGGCTACTCCCCTCCGGTCCAATGGTGGCCCGTGTTGCTTTATGAACCAAAATATCTAAACATTTTTATTAATTTTCATGTTTCCTTTTGTGTTTTTTTATTGTTTAAAATACTAGGTACTCCTTTTCTATAATATTAAATAGGAGGAAATTGTAAATATCTAGTGAAGAATGCTCGATTTAGTTTTGTAAAAATATTTTTGTTCCATGGGTCTTTGTACTGACTGATTGTATTCTCCAGGACTTTGGTAATTACTGAATATCAACATTGTGGTTTACCGCAATTAGTATCAAGTGATATCTAGCGACGCACGAAGTCAAACTATTATATTCACGTATTTTTAAGTTTTAAATGAATACCTATATTCTTATGTATGTCGATGGTTTGTGCCAAAATAAAGTATATCTTTCTTTTTAATTATCGCATATTTTCTTATTTTTTAAAATTATAATAACATTAAAAAATATAAACCGATATCAACTAACTACATTACGTATTTTTTTTGTTGTATAAGTGTACGTCAATGACGTACACTTATACTTTGTTTGTGCTAAAATGAAGAAGTATTTTTTAATTTTTTCTTATCCCATATCTTATTAATTTTTATTATAATAAATAAAGTAAAAAAAATAAAGCCACAGCCTATATGCGTCTCACTCTTGGCATTTATTCTGTGCTCTTGGGCACAAGCCGCTTAAAGTAAGTACGTATGAAAATTGCCGACGCGCGGCCTCATTTGTATGCGAGCGCCTAGTCTCTGAGCATATCGACTCATTACAATAAGATTAACTAACATGTGGTAAAATTAAAAACTTTATACAACCAACATAAATATAAATAAAATGAGAACGTCATCAATGTAGTCGAATCACTTACCATCAGGTGGACTGTGTGCTCGTTTGTCACCCTTACGCTATTATATTTTTAATCCCGTGGGCGTCGTAAGAGGCGACAGAGGGAAATATAAACAAATGGGAAAATACCAGGTTAAAGTTATAAAAAAACTGAAATTGCTAACTCTACCGTCAAGCATGGTAATTGGTAACTATGACAAATATGCCCTCTATGAGGCAATCTATGGGGGAAGCCAATGTTCAGCATTGTATTTTTGGTAGGCTGTAATGAATCAATAAATAATTTATGACAAACCTAACAACTTTTTTAAATCCTTAAGAATTTTAAGGTTTAGATGGTCACAAAGCGACAGACAAACATATATTCCTACAGAAACATAGAGGGAAACCTCCTTCTGAGTATCTAGTGCATAAATATACTTCACTGATATTCTGTCACAAAATTATATCGTTTAATTACCCGAACTAATAATACTATCAATGCCGTTCGGGTAATTAAACAATATAGATATGCTTTTATTTTCTTCGTGAAGTAATAAATAATGCAGTGGTAAAGTTTTGTTAATACGCCTTTGTTAACTTTGTTGTTGTTCGCCAGTTGATCGTGTACAATTTGTATTACTGTAATGTAACCATTTATTGCTTTTTATTATGTTGGCAATCAAAATAAAAATAAAAAATTAAACTTAAACTCACCTCGGTGATTTTAACGAGGAAGTAGGTGAAGAATTTAGTAAAACTGGGTACGTATTCTGATATCCCTTCAATTACAAATCTATCATCGAATGCCAAATGGCAAGCGTGGGGTCACTTGCTGATTCGTTAAACCTTTACTGCAAATTGAATGCAAGGTTAGTATTCTTTCCGTTATCTTATTCGTTGTTTACGGAAAACAAGCCAAATTAAATAAAATTAAGCACAATCAAAAGTCCGATAAGGAATAATATACCTTGAATTTTACTGTACTGGGACTACGACATTAATACATGTTAAATGCTGCTGGTCATTAAAAAATAAGGTTTTTCCCTTGACTCATTAGCCCGTGAATAGTTCACGGCTGGATCGGACCTCTTCCATTTCAATGCAATGTTTTGATGTAACTGCCACAGTCTCGCTCTCGCGTGTCAGTCTCGCGTGTCGTGTTTTACATCTGGTATATGCATAACTATGATATTAAGAATCGCCATTTATATGTGACAAAGGGGCATGCAGTCCACCTGATTGTAAGATGTTTTGGCCTATAGACACCTATATCTTCAATTAACATTCAAAATGAAGATGCCTCGTTACCATGTCGCTCGTTTGGGTAGAGCGGTAGAGGAACCTCATTTTTAAATTGTAGTCTGTTACTGGCTGTTGTTTTAAATTGTATAAAACAAAGTCGCTTCCCGTCGTCTGTACGCTTAGATCTTTTAAACTACGCAACGGATATTGATTCTGTCGTTATCAATAGACAGAACGATTTAAGAGGAAGTTTTATATGTATAATACATGCATATTATATATTATATAATTCTCCTATCCGTGTGTGACTGAACTAAACGGCTGGACCGATTTTGACGAAATTTTGTGTGTGCGATTAAGTTAATTAGAGAATGGTTTATATTCACAATTGGACACGGCAGGTGGCGCTGTTGTCCAGATCAAGAAATCATCCGGGCGTAGCCGAGGCGGATGGCTAGTAGTTTATAAGTTTAGTAGTTTAAAATCAAGTAGGAAGATTACGGCCCTATTTCCTACTTTTATTTTACCTGATTAGTTTTGCTTTTAAAAAATTCCACCACGATTAATCCGCCTCATTAAGTTATGAATGGGCTTTAAAATAAATAACGTGTTTGACAAATATTTAAAATGAGCTAATACTGTAGATTTAAACAACACCATGGCAAGCGAGAAACCGATATGTAGTTTGATTGACAAAAAGTCTGTGAATTATATTGAATACTACTTTACTACTACTTTTATTAGGTGGATGGCGGTCTTTTTCTGTCTAAGAGTTCATCTGAGACCGCCGTCTTTTCTATTTCTACCGTTAAATAATTCTTGTACTGCTGCGTCCTGGTCTGGGAGTCAGTATATTTACAGGCTGTGAGGTATTCCATCTTAGTCTTCCGAGGCGACAACGCATCTGCAGTCTACAACGCACAACTGTCGGCGAATTAATTGCTTCAAAACGCTCTCAGAAACAATCAGAGGGCTGTGTCCAGCAGTCACGCCAATATAGGCTCTTACCCCACTTTACTTTTTTATTTTTTTTATTTTTAAAAAACGTTACCCCCACACTAGGATTTTCTCCTGTGTCGTGGAGGCAGTTTACAAACATAAATTGCACAAGGACAAACATCCAGACCCGGAACAATTATTTGTAGGCCATAGAAATACTTGTTCCGTGCGGGATTCGAACCCGCGGCCCCCAGCGCAGCAACTGATTGCTAAGCCATTGCGCCACGAAGCCGTCTAAACTTTATTTTATGACGGTCCATAACTAGTCCACTTTACAGTAGACGGGCTTTGGATTCGAATCCCGCACGGAATTCGATACACGGTTTATATTAAAGTTGGTAAAAAATTACTTCGCGTACATCCGCTCGATAAAATAAAATAAAATTATGTGTCTTACCTAGTTTTTTTTTACGCGAAGTATTTTTTTACCAACTTTAATATAATGGACTTCCGCAAAGTAACGCCTGATTCTATCAATTAACATGTTTATATAGCCTACAAGTAATTGTTCCAGGTCTAGATGTTTAATGTAAAACGTCTCTACGATACATGAGGTATGGGTAATCCTAGTGTGGATGTAACTTTTTTTTAATAAAAATATTTTTAACAAAGATTTTCCTTATAGACCGGCCATAATAAAGCACGCTCGTGAATTTTGCGCTACCATTGTTCTTCGAGTCTGTTGATTACCTACTCGTATAAAATAAACGCGTATGTTTAAGTAATATTTATTATATTAGCTAGGTTCTTTAAGTTTACTGCACGCTAAAAAAGTTACGCTCACTGTCTATTTATAGTATGTATAATAATGATTTAAGTGAATGTCTATGGTCAAGAGCATCTTACTCGTATCTGTCTGTGCTCTTCTAAGGTTCTAACTTCTATAGGTTAGATTTTTAATGTACTTCAGGAGTGCAAACGCATGTTAAGTGTTCTGGTGAGAATGCAAGCGGCGCTAAGGCACCATTTTTGCAAGGACTATTTAGGTTTCTGTTGACCGCAATATCCGTTCACTATTAGATGGACTGTGCCCGTTTGTCACCATTTATTACATTAAGAAATCTGTAATATTTATGCGATAAGAGCGTTGGTTGACTAGGATGTAGCACCATAGACAGGGAAATAATCACAGCACAAATACACGAAATTCAACTATTTGGTACCTCGTAGGAGTTAAGTTCCACCACGTAATAGCCAAGTTCTACAATTACGCACCGTAGACGTCAAAAAGGCATTATTTTTAATCAGCATTACCTGTGGTTTTAGTATTACGATTGATAAGTACATAACTCGACATAGAGACTACTTGTACGACATAATATACATAAGAATGTACTACTGTGGTAATTACTTAGGCGACTGATCTGATATTCAATTATAGAAAAAAAAATCATATTTATAGACATGACACGTATTTTTCTCGTTATACTGGAATAATAAAACATTAAATAAATAAATACGAAAAAATTATCCGAGTCGTATGAGTTCTATACTCGTTTATATTATATACAAGTATTGCTTGTTCAAAGCATTAACATGAGATCACTTTAAAACTCGCTGGAGATTTGTATTTGAGTAGAACTTGTTTTAGGCAATACAGTTAAGAAGCATTGTAAAAAATTATGAGATAAACGCGTTATAATGTTTTCTAAGTGTTTTCTTAGAAATCATTATGTATTCACAACTTATTGAAGGACGATATTATGTAATATCATATATTATTATGTGCAATAGAACTGCTGTCTTTAATGGAGCTTGTTAATTGAAAAATGGCCTGAGCCACAAAATTCGACGTCCATTTAAGAAATGTTTAAAGTTATTCTCTCTCTTTACAGGAAAAGAAAATACCAAAAGACAAATGCATATATAATTAACTAGTTACTTATAGAATTTAGAGATAGCAGTGTTGCTAGACATGAACTAGAGTATAGTATTTCATATAATGAATTATAGGATTTCTTTTCTCAATTCAAATTTGTCACTAGTATCATAAGTTCATAAAATACAATATTCACGGCTCATTCAGTCAATCTGTTGGTAATTATTTGTTGACACCATGTAAAAAAATCTTTAACGACAAACATAATATTCATGTTTTTACTCTAAGTGCGATCTCTACTCTGTGCACTGTTTCTCCACATACTCTTGTGTTTGACGCGATATGCTTATAAAATAACATATTAATATATTATATGTAGAGTGAATATATTAAATATATTTAAATATGTACGTGTGTGTGTGTGTATAGAGAGCTGAATTTTCCTTGTTTCCGTAATCTTAATTCTTTGTTGGTGAATTAAAGAATGCAGTGTGCCATATATTTTGCTATTAAAACCCCTTTTGCTTGTTATCTCTCTCTCTCTCTCTCTCTCTCTCTCTATATATATATATATATATATATATATAAATAGGTCTTTTATATATAAATAGGTCTTTTAGTAAATTTGGAAGCGGTCTGCGACCTGTTCGGAAAGCTTCAAACTTTTCACACATTACACATCTCCTCTATCTCCTAATATCTGTTATCGGATTTGCAAAACCTTTGTTAATACTTGCGGTCATCATGAACGACGCGTTGGTCAATGGTCACGTAGGTTTTTGATAATTGTTGATTAATCGTTTGTAATTTATTTAAATAAAGAGGTTTTATCATTAGCGTAATGGAGTAATTAACATAAATTTTATATTTTTTTCGAAATAGGTTGACAAACGAGTACACAGTCCTCTGATTGTTAGTCATTTTACATAAAATACTTGTTTGTAGGAGTTAAACTTCTACGTTTTAGAAAACACTAGTGACCTAAAGTTTTCTACATAGTTAAAACGTAATTATTATTATTATTAAAATATATTTGTTTTAAGTCGGCAATAAAATTACCTTTTTTCATTCATTCCCTACAGCCAATAAAAGTCCACTTGGGTTTCCATATTCCATAGATTGTCTCATATATGCAACGTTTGGGAGGCCGGTTGGCAACCGCAGTTTTTTTTGTTTCCTAGCTTTTATAACAAAGACACTCCTGACTATCTAATTTGTTTCGCATATTAGTAAATTCTTAATTATTTACATTCCACTACAAAAAATTATAACAATCAATATGAGTATTTTTACTGAAAATAGATAAAACGCTTTCTCCGTGGTTTTTTGGGTGGGCCGTAACAGGTCACTATTTGACATTTGTTTTCTTTTTCTTTTTTTTTTTAACGTTAACATTCAGACCCGACAAACATCCAGACCCGGAAAAATTATTTGTAGGCCTTACAAATAATTGTTCCGTGCGGGATTCGAACCCGCGGCCCCCAGCGCAACAACTCATTGCTAAGCCACTGCGCCACGGAGCTGTCATTGGTCACATTGGTCTCATGAATAAGAAACAGCCTGTTGATCCTTATAGTGACGTGTTCAAATTTAGGTAATTTTATCTAATTATCGATGAATTGTGATAACTCAGGGGTAGGAGTAGTCTCGATAGCCTCAGGTTTGGACGCTCGGCATAAATTAGTATTTTTTTATTTTATTTTTTTTATAGGAGAGGAGGCAAACGAGCATGCGGCTCACCTGATGGTAAGTGACTACCGCCGCCCATGAACAACTGCAACACCAGGGGAATCGCAGATGCGTTGTCGGCGTTTTAAAAAGGAGTAGGCTCTTTTCTTGAAGGTCCCTAAGTCGTATCGGTCCGGAAAAATCGCTGGTGGCAATCGACTCCACAAGGAAGTTGTGCGAGGAAGAAAACTTCTTCTAAATCGCACAATCGTGGACCGCCAATCATCCAGATGGTATGGATGGTATCGCGAGTTTAGTCGCGATGTGCGATGGTGAAATTGGGCGGCTGGAATTAGTCCGAACAATTCCTCAGTGCACTCCCCGTGATAGAAGCGATAAAATACGCAAAGAGATGCAACATCTCTACGCAGTGCCAATGAGTCAAGCCGATCGGAAAGAACTCGGTCGTCGACGATTCGAACCGCTCTGCGCTGGATGCGGTCAAATGGAAGGAGCTGGCACTGGGGAGCCCCTGCCCAGAGATGGGAACAGTATTCCATGTGAGGCTGAACATGCGCCTTGTAAAGTTGCAAGCGGTGTGCCGGCATGAAATACTGTCCCGCTCTGCTGAGCACGCTAAGCTTTTTAGAGGCCAATTTGGCCTTCTCTTCCAAGTGACCACGAAACTGCACGTCACTCGATATGTCGACACCAAGGATCCCGATACTGGCTGAGGCAACAAGGGGAGTGCCTTGAAACTGAGGAGATACGACAAAGGGGTTCTTTTTAGCGGTAAACGCGCAAACTTGTGTCTTCTGGGGATTGAACTGGACTAGATTTAGTCGACCCCAGTCTGAGACTTTGTTCAACAAAGTCTCGACTTCAGACACAAGTTTGTTCCGGTACTCGGCGACGTTTTCCCGAGAAATATTGGCACGGCCGGCGTATAAAGCATCACCAGTGCTGTCGTCCGCATAGCAATGAATGTTACTGGTTTGCAACATATCATTGATATGCAGAAGAAACAGCGTTGGTGATAGCACGCAGCCTTGTGGAACACCAGCGTTTATGAACTTGTAATCGGAGCATGCACCGTCTACTTCGACCTTGATGCTCCGATCTGCAAGAAAACTGGTGATCCAATTGCACAATTTCTCGGGAAGCCCATAGGAAGGGAGCTTCGAAAGAAGCGCTTTGTGCCAAACCCGATCGAAGGCCTTCGCTATGTCCAAACTAACGGCCAACGCCTCCCCCTTGGACTCCACTGCCTCCGCCTATCTATGAGTTAGGTAATCTAAAAGATCACCAGCTGAGCGACCTTGACGGAAACCGTACTGGCGGTCACTAATCAGCTGGTGATCCTCAAGGTACCACATGAGCTGGCTGTTAATAATGGTTTCCATTACTTTGGAGAACAAGGAGGTGATAGCAATAGGCCTGTAGTTGGACGGATCTGAGCGGTCGCCTTTTTTAGGGATCGGGTGCATCAAAGCTGTCTTCCACGAGTTCGGGACTACGCCAATGGAGTAGGAGTACCGGAAAAGACGCGTTAAAACCGGTTCCAACTCCGGAGCACACGTCTTTAGCACAATAGGTGGGACTCCATCAGGCTCACTCGACTTGTTGACGTCCAGGGAGAGGAGTGCATTACGCACCGAGCGCCGTGTAAACAGCACTTCCTGTAGCACTCACACGGCGGGATGGTCGGCGGTGTGTTCCCCCCGTCATCTAGAGTCGAGTTGGAAGAAACAAGAGATTCTAGCAGATCAGAAAGCCTCTTTTGCGTCATGGGCCAGTGAGTCGTCCGCCCTGTGCAGAGATGGCAGAGATGGCTGACAGAAGTTCCCTTGGACAGCCTTGGCGAGAGACCAGAATGCACGTGTATGCGAGTAATACCCGAATTCGTATTTCAGCTGGCACAACCGAAATTGTTATGATCTTAATAAATACGTGCTCGGCGGTAAAGGAAAACGTCGTATGGAAAAATGCTGACAAATTTAAGTATTTTATATAATTTTGTAATATATATGTAATTTTAATTATTAAACGCAACCGGTTCCCGTAGCTATTAATTAAACAAAATATTATGATATTTTTTGTGTTTTATGGTTTATATAAAGTATAATTTTCTGTATAAATTAGTGGCATTACTTTGCGCTCTGACGGGCTTGGTAATTGGCCAATTTATTTCTTACAATTCTATGGCAGTAATGATTTCCGATGTAATTACACCTATTATGTGAATTATGAACGTGACATTTTTGAAGTGAAAATTCTTTAGAATCGTTGTGATTTGAAACTCGGTGAAACGAAAAAGCGACAGTAAAAAGAGATAAATATAAACATCTATAGGATTTAGCCTGCGAGAGAATGAGATAGACTACAATATATAGTTTCCTATTATCCCGGTCTCCTCTTTGTGTGGTGCTTTAGAGATGATTAATATAACTTTTAACTGTTAAAATAAACAGTTAAAAAACCACTAGCTTTTTGTCCGCGGCTTCGCTCGCGTGCGCTTGAATTTAGAAACATCATTAAATGCTGTTCCGTGCCAAATTTAGAAAACTTCGAGCACTTTTAGTCACCTCGGTCTCTATGTCTGTCAAAGATCTTTTTTCATTCTAAAATACTATTAGACATAGATGATTGGTAACATGCTACAGAAACACGTGAATATATAAATATGTCTTCTAGACGACTACTATTTTTTATATCGGGCGTGTCTTCCGATGTATCCATAAGAAAGGTAAATAGTCTTGAAATCAAAATGTATTATTATTATTTACATTTTACCCTTTACGATTATTCTTTATATATTTATCCAAAGTTAATTTAGTTTTAACAAAGTAATATAATGTTTATTTGAGACATTTTATTCATATCATTGGTCCTATTCAATATTGATTGGCACCATAAAATAGATGTAGATATTTCTTTACTTGGAGTAGACTTGAAAATTTCATAAATACAGTTCTATAATAATGAATACTACACATGGATTAAAACTAACGTTACGGGTTTTTTTACGCATCTTGGATAAAAGTTCCGAGTAAAAGAACATATTATCGTTGATGTGAAGCACCGAAGCTCCGGGAAGTCTAAAGTATGTCAACATATTTAGTATCAACCCAACTATTATATCGGATCTGATAGAACAACAAATCCTTGCAATAGAACACCAAATCCTACTAATGATGATTCTCGAGGTTATTATATTATATTATATGTAATACGGAAGATGGCTGAGTGCTACCATCTGCTAAGGACCCCTTAATTAATAAAATAAATTCATAGTACTACTGCATTTATTCTATTCTATTTTAACGATGACATCAGGTCGGCAAACACATCAGTTCTGCAGCCCCTCCCGTAGCAATGGGTGCTGTAAAGTGCCCAAAACATCGGGAATTTGAAAAGTTAAAATTAAACGCGATAAAAACCTTAAACTTAGTTTTATTCCTTATAAGTTTTCCATCACCTCATATCGTCCTGTCGAAAGAGACGACATAGGGAAACAAACTGCAGATGGGATGGGCTGCATCGTCTTCTTGACAACAGATCAAAATAATAATAGCTGCGGTTACCAACCCGCCTACCAAGCGTGGCAGCCATAGCAAATACCCAGCTACTTGACAATTTATGGGGAAGGCCTATGTTCAATTCAGTGGGCTTTTGATAGGCTGACGATAATGAGTTCTACTCATCTTTGCAAGCCTTAATATTTACCGCAGAGTGAAAACAAAAAGTAACATACCCGAAAACACGAATGAAAGAAAAACTGCATATATTGCCCCATGAAAAGTAAAAAAGTAGCAGCTTACATACATCGTACATGTTACTACAAGGCACAGGCCGCAGTTTTTGGCCAAAAAAGTGTTCGCTGCGCTGATTCCAACGCGGGATGAATGTAATGTAAATTATTCAATTATTTACATCGTATATTCAGTAGCATTGTATTGTTTCAGTTGATCAATGACTTGCCATTTTAGTTTATTTAGAAGTAATCAGGTGGCGCTAATATTAGGTGAAATAATGAAAGCCAAAACTATACCATCTAGTAATATCAGCAATAGAAGCGAACATTTATTTATTATATCAATAAGGAATAAAGTGAAGTTAATTCTCTTAAAAATTTTTGTTTCTGTTAAAAAATACGCAATCAGCGCCGCTAGCGGTGAAAAACGATTTAATGATATCGTCATATGATCATATTATGAAATAGCAACGTTGTGTTTAGTTATTAATATCTTCAAACGATTTCTATTAATTGATTTGGTCAAGCTATATCATGACATGGTCAACAAATAGTGATAAATATCATGAAATGACCACACCATTTCACGAAATGATAGACTACTTTATGATATATGATCAATTCGACGATCTGGCCACGACATACATAAAACTCTTTAATAATACTATAATGATTATGAAAATTTTGCAACAATTATAGACCAACCAGTTTTAATCACTTTACACATAATATATTAGTATTAGTAATTAAAATAAATACCTAAACAATTTTCATATTTTTGATAGACGTCACTATTATCTATTGAAATTATTACACTTTTAAAATAAAATAACAAAAATACTAAAAACTAAACGTTAAATTTTGTAATAATTTTAAAAATCTAATCATTTAATCATATAAATGTAAGTTATTTATATTATTTCTTCTATTATTAACTGAAAGCAAAATATACTACTTTTTCCATTTGAAGAGAGATCGCGCTGTTTTGAATACCAGATCGGTGTAGTTTCAAATTATTTTACCAAGATTATAACTATATTTTAAACTTTATTTACAAATATCGTTTTTATTTGAAAAACACACGTCATCCCGCCTATAACTAATATGTAATAGAAAATTAACATCTAAAGAAAATAGAATACATAACCTTCCTATTTTGATGTTCCGTAATCGGATAAAAAGTAGCCTATAAGTTGCCCCGGGGTATTCACTACCTATATACAAAATTTCATGTAAATCGGTTCAGTAGTTTTTGCGTGAATCCGGAATACACAGACAGACAGACAGACAGACAGACAGACAAAAATTCTAAAAACCACTAATTTGGTTTCTGAACCCTTTATTTAGTCCCCTGGACTTGTTTTTCTTAGAAAATATTAGAATTACAGACACGACTTTTCTACAGATTTATTATATGTATATGCGTGAATCCGGAATACACAGACAGACAGACAGACAGACAGACAGACAAAAATTCTAAAAACCACTAATTTGGTTTCTGAACCCTTTATTTGAGGTTTAAGAAATTTATTTCCCAAAAGAGTATACACTCACTTACTGAGAAACATAAAAGAAAAAAAAAAAAAAGAAAATGGGTTTTGAGTAGGCATAACATATCTGTGGACTTACATTAAATATTAAATATGAATATAAAATCTTGCACAAAATATAAAAAAGACAGAGGGTAATTTAAGAATATTTCATAGGCGCTTACTATTAAAAATACAAGCAAGAAACAAAGCGCAGTCAAACTCCCAGTACAATAACCCGTTAGGTCACGCAAAATAAGATTAACTAGATGTGTTAAGAAATTTGTTACTGCTCGTGAAAAAAAAATTATAAAAAATAATTGTGTATTGCTAGTTAGGTATAATGTGATAAGCTGTTAATTATTATAGTATATGTAAGCTACTTTAATTATGTTTTAAAATGAGTATGTATTTATTTTAGTGTAAATATATTATATATTTTAATATTTTGTAATTTTCATTTTTTTTTAGTTTTGTGTAAGTTGTATTAATGTTGTATACATTTAACAATTTTTTGTGGGACCCAAATTGTTGTAGTTTGGTGTGAATATATATTCTTATTTACAAATAGTTCACTGTTAGTTATGTAAATTCTATATATAATATTTTAATAGATTTTGTTTTTGATGTAAAATTTTAATTGTCGCTTAAATGTAATAATGGTCTTAGATTCTTTTATATCTTTTGGCAGTTTATTATAAAGTTTTGCACCTTCATACAGTATGTTTCTTTTACCGTAATTTGTACGTGGAACGTATAGGCTAATATTATTTGCACTTCTAAGCATACGATCATGCAATTGTTTTTTTTTTAGTGAAAGTTATTTGGCTGCTTACATTTTTGTCTAATATTTTACGTATAAGCAAGCAGGTATAATACGTATATGTCTGATTAATGTTCATAATTTTAGTTTCATCATACAATTTTTTTGTAGGTGTTAAGAAATCATAATTAAATAATACTTTTACTAATTTGTTTTGCGCAATTTGAAGGGGCGCTAAGTTAGTTTTCGTTGCTGAGCCCCATACTTCAATCAGATAATCTATGTGTGGCTTTACCAGAGTATTATATACTGTATATCGAACTTGACGTGGTAAGACTTTAACAAAGCTACGAATGATCCCAGTTAATGAAGTAAGTTTATTTTTAATCTTATTTAAATGTGGCTTCCAAGTCAGTTGACTATCCAACAACAACCCAAGATATTTCTCTTTGTCTATTCTTTTTATGAGTTGATCATTAATAGTTAATGGTGAATAGCTAGTAATTTTTTTGTTTTTAGCTAAAAATATTATGTAATTCGTTTTAGTTACATTTATGGTGAGAAGATTCGATTGGAACCAAGTGTTGATTAAATTTAAGTCGTTTTGTGCATCTAATATGATGCTTTCAATATGATGTCCAAAGTAAAATAAGCATGTGTCATCAGCGTATAAAGTTACGTCTCCTTTAAGGCCGATTTCGTGTAGACTATTTATATAAATAAGAAACAGCAACGGTCTTAATATTGACCCCTGGGGAACGCCGTAGTTGATAAGCTTAGGTGAACTCTGACTGGAACCAATTTTGACAATCTGATAACGATTTGATAAATAGGAAACAAAAATAGCATATGCCGTACCTCCGATGCCAATATCTCTTAGTTTCTTTAACAATAATGGATGACTGACCGTGTCAAAGGCTTTTTTAAGATCAATAAATATACCTAACCCTATTTGTCTGCCGTCAATTTTAGTTTTTAATTTTGTGATAAGGTCTATTGTTGCCGAGAGCGTGTTGGACTTTTGTCTAAATCCATATTGCTTTTCATACAAGAAATTTAGCGATGATAAATACCTATCCAAGCGGACATATAATACCTTTTCAAAAATTTTGGATACAACAGGTAGCACGGAAATAGGACGATAGTTACCTGGATCAGCTTTGTTTCCAGATTTGAAAATCGGTGTTACTTTTGCAATTTTAAGATTATCCGGGAATACACCTAGCTTCAGACATTTATTTATACAGTTTGTTAGTTCTATGATTATTAAATCTTTAACACACTTAAGACATTTTGTAGTAAAACCGTCTAGACCAGAGCTAGTATTATTGTTTAAGTTGTTTATATACTTATCGATTTCATATACAGTTGCTGGGGTTAGTTCTAATAAAGAATTGGTATTTGTTAGAGATGATCTCTTTTGATATTTGCTTGAAGTGGGTTGTTTGGGAATTTGACTAGCAAGAGCAGAACCAATAGTTGCAAAGAAGTTATTGAAATGTTCACAAATCTCCCCCTCATCAAATATATCTCCATTAGGAGTATGAAGTCTATATGGCGGTTTCGTTTCATTAATTTTATTGTTAGACAGATTATTTAAAAGTGTCCATGTTTTAGCAGGTTTGATTTTACAACTGTCAAAAGCTTTCAGGTAATACTGTTTTTTAGCTTTCTCTATATTTGCAATAACATCATTTCTTTTCTTTACAAATTCTTTTTGAGCATGTTCATCTTTTGGATTTCTTTTATACTTATACCATAGATTATTTCTGTCCTTTATGTCATTTAAAATATCTTTTTTGATCCAATCTTGTTGTGGCGGGTTTATAATTTTTGACTTTAAATTCTTGCTTTTTTTTAAGCTAGATAGTAATTTGTTTTCTAATATAGAGTAAAGATGTTCAGTATTACTGCTATTATCCTTGTTAATAAGGTCGTAAAGTTTTTTGTAGTCAATCGCTTCGTATTTTATACTCTTATTCATTTTAATCTGGTTATACTGCATTTCGAAGTAAATCTGCTTATGATCAGACATTGGGCTATTAATTAAAGTAAGACGGAAGTCATAATTTTTTATGTTCGAACAAACGTGATCTAAAATAGATTTTGATGTAGCTGTCTCGCGGGTGCAATTTTGTTCATCAAGTCTGTTCAAAATTTTGTACCCGTTCTCCTCTAATATATCTTTATAAGTAAAGGTAAAATTCTCTAAGCTTAATAAGTTAAGGTTGAAGTCACCAATTACGATGGCCCTTTTTCTTTTTTGAAGTTGCTGTGAGTATATGTCCAAAAATGCTTTAATATTTGTTCTATCAGGTTTCCTGTAAACAGCACCAATGTCTAAATTGTATTTCTGAATGCAAACCCAGAGGAAGTGATTATCTTTATATTGAAGTTCTTCAGAAACATTATGTTTTAGGACATTATGTACAAAGATTGAGACCCCACCTCCTCGTGTGGTAGTCCTGAAGTTATAGTAATGGGAGTATCCTGGTAACTGAAATCTTTTTGCTTCTTCTTCAGACTTGATCCATGTTTCGGTCAATATTATTACATGCAGAAGTTCAGGTAGAAAAGACTGTATTATGCAGCAAATTTCATCAAATTTACCTGGTTTGACCACACTTCGCACGTTAGCATAATCTTTAGTGATTTTTTATGAAGTATAATATTTTCATAGCTATTAGTTAGTTGGTATGTTATATTGTTACTTATGAATGTGTTATTGCAAGTAGTTACTGGTTTAGATTGGAGTTTTTTGATGACGCTTCAACAATCTTCGGAATTCCCTTTACATATTTAATTATTAAATTGGCAGCCCCATTTTCAGTCCTAGTTTTAAGTTCTTCTCTAAGATATTTTAAGTAAGCAGCTTGTTGTGGAGTTTTGTCGGCGTATAATTTGACGTTATCGCGTATTATCTGACTTCTGTTCCGCAAAATAGTCTTAACGGTCTCGTCGTCTGAAACACACTTTAATGGAGCGATGTCTATTCTGCGCGTATTTACCAAGGCGAAATAGCTTTACTGGATCAGGCGAGTCAGGGAATACATGTTTAATTATCATCATCACCTCTTTTTTATCAATGTCTTGTCGTTCTTTGCGGTCATTTGATTTTGGTTCTGGAATCCCAGTTACTATTATATTCTTGCTTCTTAGTGTTCGCTCGTGTATTTCGGTCATAATTATTTCGTGTGTAGTAATTTTATTGGCAATAGGAGCAGAAGATGGATCTGTTTTTAACTGTTCTACAGCAAGTTCTAGTTTTTTTAGTTTATTTTCAGTCGTGATGGTTTTGTTATTCAAAATTGTAATTTCTGACTTCATTGAGGACTGTTCTGTAGCAAGTGCATCTGTGGTATGCTTTATTTCTTTGGTTTGTTTTTTAATTGTTGCGATATCTTCTGTTATTTTGTTTATAAATTCTTTCTGATTAAAAGTGAGTGATGAAAGCATGTCCATCATTTGAGTCATCTGTTTCCGCATTTCGCTTAATTCTGTTTTAATTTGATCAACATCATCAGTTTGCTTTCGCTTACTACGCAAATGAATGTGTGTATCAGACGTTTCCGTAGGTGTATCTCTACGTGATAAGTTACCTTGAGAACTACTGCGTCCGACTTCCCGCGAGCCACTTCCAGTAAGTGAGTGCATTATAATTCACTGTTATTTAAGTATTGTTGTTGTTTGAGCGAGTAAAAAAATAAATAGTCTATTTCTTTTACCCCAGAGAGTGAAGAGCGGTTACCTCAAAGGTGAACGGAATTGCTCGGAAGAACTATGTCATAACACAACACAAAGTATTAGATTAATTTAGCACTTTTTCTACTCAGCGCAAGATCCTATTTGCACTAGCGGTAAATTAAATAACTTTAGGAATAAATTTGTACGCGTCCGCTCAATAAGTTGCCTACTGCTCAACATTCATAACGATCCACGATTTCATAACTTACCGATTTATATCAAACCGCGTGTGAACTGCACACATGTTTTTTATTTGTTGTCATATCAACTACATAGCTGAGTACGGCAGGTTTACATCCTAAAATAATTTTGAATTCGATTTCATATACGATTTCAACTCACTTTGTTTCTAACCTAAAAATTGAAAACGAATTACGATAGACGGACCTAGTATATTAAGCCTTAATTGTGAAGCGTAAGCCCAGAGATTTGCGTTCACTGGTGTTAGTCTAAGGAAAATGTTGGATCATAGAGCGGGGAGTCCATTTCGCTACATCGTCGTCGATATCGATCGATGATTTTAACATTTTTGTTCTATTTTTGCAAATAGTGTAACAAAGCGATAGGTACTTCTAAAATACTTAACGAGGTGGTGGAACTCTAAGAGCCATGCTGCAGTTATATTATAGTTGTGGCATGAATGGGTCGGCTCGACTGCGGAAGGACCACGCTCTCACAATACCAGTGTAAAATGGTAAAGAAACACAGATTTACGCGGCTGTGTTTCGTATGGCGAGTGTAGAAAACCGGAAATCATTTTTACTGGAAACGTGGCATTCCATCTTAGTCCTCAAAGGTGACAACGCATCTGCATTTGGATGTCTATGGGCTGCAACTTACAATCAGGTGTACTGTGTTCGTTTGTGGAAAAATAGCGGTCGTAGTTAGTTAGTTGTAATAAGTAGGTCTGCTATTATTACGTATTTAGGTTAAAAATGAAATTTAACTTAATTCATATTGCTTATTGGTATATTGCTATGTCCAAATGTCTTTAAAATGGAATAAATGACTAAAAATCTAACGTAGACTACAAAAACAAAAAAAATGTTATATCGATATTCAATTCGGCAAACGTCACTAGGCCGCGTTTTGTTTATTTACAGCAGTTGTTAGGGCGATGCATTATCAGCATCTTCCTCTACAAAATAAAAGTCAATTAGTACTTACATGCGAAATGTAACGCCTCTCGTTTCAATTTTTACTTTCTTATAACGGTTTTATCATGTTTTCCGGTAAATTATGGTTATAACGAAGAAATTCAACGAAAGGATGTCGATAAAAGGTTGATAGCAGTCATAGAGAGAAATTTCTCGTGTGGGCTAAATCAGAGATTCCTAAAATGGATTATTTATTTTTGCATCTTAAATAATTTTACACTTTGGTACATGTATTATTTTCAATAGGCGCAAAATATGTGATGAGAAGAACCTATTACTGTTACTCGTATTTCGGTACATAGGTAGTTACCGAGAATTATGCAGGGTTATTTTTCAAAGGGTAGCAGTATATAAATAATGATATACCGTTATTGCAATCTTTGAAAATACGAGTAAATAAGGCTTCTACTTTTATCTGAAATTATCCCAGATTGAATGTGATTTATGGGCAACAACGTTTTTGCCTACCGATAGACCATTACAAATGTGTGCGTGTGCAGTAAAGTCAGTTAAAATAATGCATTACCACGCATTTTGAATTTAAAAGATAAAAAGAACAGAATGTTTAAGATCGTTTAAATGTTCCATAAAATAAAAGGGCTTTGGTATGTGATCCATTACCTTAAAAGTTTGGGAACTCCTGACCTAAAGGTCAGGAGTTCCCAAACTTTTAAGATAATGGATCCACACAACAACCTGTAAATTTTAAGGACATGCTTGAAAGATTTTGTTTTCCAAATTACTCCTTCAGCTGAATCTTTTTACTAGAGATTGCAATTCAGCACTGTTTTTAATCCAGCAGGATCTCGCAAAGGTATTTTTTTTTGGAATTATAATAAATATTCTTTGTCATTATACCATGACAAATCATCAGATGTTTGTTAAAAATAACAAAAGGCAATATCTTACTGCACCTAATTTACTAATTGTTTTACTGTTTGACTACTTATTTATTAATAAAACGTTCAAAAACAATCACAAATATCAATATTTGATAATTTTATAGTCTTTGTATTCTAGTTATCTAAACAAATTACTTCTAATCATTGTCTGAGGTACTCGTAATTATAATCAGTCTTATTTATTCAAAGATTTAGAGTATCATATGAATTTAGTTTAAGTTTACTAATCAAAAAATGTTAGTAATTTATAAATATGAAATAATAAGTAGTGGAACTCTAAGTGCCACACAGGCATATATATAAATAGAGCTTCAGATTGTAAATGAAATTTTTTGAGAGTTTTAAAGCGTCTGCACATTTCGTTCGTCAGAAAATAAGTGACGTCTGGTGTCCCTGGGATCTTGCTCTATTTCGCGATTTGATGCCTTCGGTACCGCCAGCTACTGCGAGATCTCGCGGTTCCTAAAATTATGTTGGATCCCGCTGGATTGCGGTATCCCACTTTGCTACATTGCAATCCCTACTTATAACTGACTATATAGAATGGCGATAAATCATCTCGGAGGAATAATCCGGGTTTAAAATATATCCAGATCGGCGATAGGATTAGCATTAGGTCTATAATTAATACTACAATACTACTATAACTAATAAATATAATAACCAGCCCTCCCTACGACTGAAGAAGGTTATGCCCTGCGGTGGACAGTTACAGGCTAGTGATATATGTATATGTATATAATTGTATTTTAATATGTCTCTGGAAAATCACGGAATGAATATTGTTATTCATTCCGTGACGATGCCCATACTTGTACAGGTTTAATTTACCTTCCTTAAAAAATGAACCACTTAAAAAGCAGTTAACCTTGTCCTTTAAAACTTTATCAGAAAGAGTAAACATAATTGTGTGGACCTTTATTATCCATTTTTGAGTTATGTTGGCCTCGTGTGTACTGAAGTAAAGTTCATTGTTTTCTTTTATAATATCTCAAGTTAACGTCAAGTAAGTAGGTCATGTCAGCGTCCATTGCTATAAGCTATAACATTCCGTAGTTTGTAAGAGAGGGATAAGAAAAATATTTAACAACAATACTATCTCTATTTATAAACATCAATTGGTGTCCGTTAGTCTCGCGATAATTTGAAACTGGCTCGGAACGATTCTGATGAAATTTGTGTGCGTTTGAGTGGGTGGGTCCCTGGATGGTTTATTTTACAATTGGACCCGGTAGGTGGAGCTGTTGTCAAGATCTATAAATCACCCGTGCGAAGTCGGGGCTGATCGTTAGTCTATATCTATAATAATCTTTATATATAAGAATTACGTGTCACGTTGTTTGTCCGCGATGGACTCCTAAACTACTGACCTGATTTCAATGAAATTTTGCACACTGTGTGTATTTTGGTCCAACTTGAGAAATAGGATAGTTTTTATCCCGCTAAATGACCCTCAAATTTTTTTATTGCGAATAAAAAAAAATAGTACAAAGGTTCGCCGCTAAGGGCAGAACAACGTCTGCCTGGCGAGCTAGTAATATATATAATAATACCTAATGCCTAAGGACTATTAAAGTCAACTCATCAGTTAGATCCGCGATCCGTCTATTGTGAACTACACCCTAACTGAGGTTTTATTTTTTAATTATTGCCAAGTCACCTATCAAAGATAGTTAACAATTACTCCCCCCCCCCCCCCCCTCTGTGGTATAGTGCAACTCTGATAAACCTCACAGCAAGATGTCATGAGCAAGTGTACTGATTGTAATGATAAATGAACAACAGTACTAGATACTATGGGAAAGTTGTCAATCATCCACTGCATACAATTTTTTAAACTTCCATGTCCATGTCTGTCTTTGACATAACGCATAGCTGACGAATAATATATACATTTAGTTACTCGAATACACAAAAAAAATTGTTTGAAAATAGCATTATTGGTTGGTGATCACGTGACACACTGTATCACGTGATCACCATAGCGCATATGTTACTAATGACATTGATTAAACTTGGACTGCAGCCACGACAAGGAAAACTGTTTTTTGTTGCTTTATATCAAGTATGGGACAATTATGTTACATACGTGGAAAACGTGCACAATGGAAAAGTAAGTATTACGCCAAAAAAAAAATCGAAAATGGTAAACATGGCTTCTATATAAAATTTTAATTATGTACGAGTATGTAGTAATTTTTTTTCATTTTTATTTTTGTTTAATGAATAATTTCCGCCGATTTTCCTAAAGGCTTATTATGTGATTTTATTTAAATGATACATCGAATGCAAGAGGCTGTATTGAGTCTACTAAAAATATCAAAAAGGTTACACTTATAAGTCACATATTTTTGTCAAAGGGTAAAAATGGTAATGATAATATCACTTCTCTTCTTTACATAGGAAAAAACAAAGTCGCCTTCCGCGTTAGGATAGGGTGACAAACGAGCAAACAGTCCACCTGATGTGTCGTTCTGGTTATCCGCTAACTCCTCCTAAACCACGTAACGGATTTTGATGCGGTTTTCACCGTCAGTTAGATATTTTTTTCACGGTAGGTTTGCATATAAAATATATCCTAATTTAGCATTTGTGTAAGTAGAAACTTTTTATATTTTGTAACCAAGTCGACAAAAAGAAAATTTTCATGGCTTACGTAGGCTGAACCTTAAGGGATACATCAAAATGATGTACTAGAAAATTGATAGGTCTTAAAAAGTCCTAGAGAAAATTTCGCGATGGGGCATATCTCTATCCCCTACGGTTGACTCACAGTAGTACCTACTATTATTTATTCTGTGCTCACAGTAACAATTTTTTCTTCAAAATTTTAATTAAAAATACTACGTAATTTGGAACGTTTTTTACTCATTATTAATCCTTATTCAGCTAAAATGTTAGTAACCTTGGGGTGTGAAATATAGATTATAATTATCTTTTACACTTATCATTATAATAAATAATTTATAAGATAAAAAAAATTAAATTACGCGCAACCGAAAGAATAGCTCGCAGTAAGCAAATAACCTAATTAATTGGCAGTAACAATAAAAAAAAATAAAATTCATATTCTTCTTGCTAAGTGCCCTTTTTTTATAGAATTAAGGTGACAAACGAGCACACAGTCCACCTTATGGTAAGTGGTTGCTGTGGCCCATAGACATCTGCATCTATCTTCGTCTCGTCTTCGTCTGCAAGGACTAAGATAGAATGCCTTTTTTCCAGTAAAAAGGGTCTCCGTTCTCTACATTCACCATACGAAACACAGCAGCATTAAGCTGCTATTTTACGCTGGTATTCTGTGAGAGCGTGGTCCTTCCCCGGTCGAGCCGACCCATTCGTGCTACAACTATAATATTAACGCTAGTTTTACTATATAATTAATATCGCTATAGTCTTACAAGTTTTTGCACTAAGCGTTCCTGCCCCACGCCAGTTTGTTGAAAATGAACCTGAGGAGCGTATTTTAAGGTGGAATGCCTAGTTTCCAAATAAAAAGGGTGTCCGGTTCTCTACACTCACCATACGAAACACAGCAGCGTTAAGCTGCTATTACACGCTGATATTCAGTGAGAGCATCATCCAGCACTCAGTCGGGCCAACCCATTGGTGCTGCTGCTATAAAAGCCTTGTTCTACGATGTATAAAATTGCATTTAATTTAAATTTATATTTTCGATAGTATACAAAATTTTCGTCATTATTGAAATGGGGCTTATGTAACAATTCTGTTTATAAGCGGGAGCCGCGATAGTTTATGTGCTGGGTGTTTGCTTCGCATTAGTTACTATGCATCTCGGCTTGAGTTCGATTTTCGACGCCAGATAACCACGTGTTCGGCGGTGAAGGAAAACTTGCAGGAAACTTGAGGAAACTTGCATGTCTGTAAAATTAAAGACATTTGACATTTCGAGGACATGCGAAAGCCATTACCACGTATTGAGGTACAGCCTCTTCCCCACTTTGGCAGCTTCTCAGAAGTGTTAGTTTCCTATATATTAATTTACTCTTTGTATGAGAGGAAGCCAGTGCCCATTGACACGTAATAGGCTGTTATTTCTATATTTACATATAAAATGTTCATGGGCACTCTTCCGTTAAAACTGTAATAAGCCTGCAAGTTAAGGAACTATCTACTACGTAATTATGAATAATTATCGGTTTACTCGTGCCGAAACTGAGCATGACCTTGCTCTATTAACGCCAATTTAAAAAAAAAAAACTTGTGAGTTATTCGGAGATTTCAACTTAAACCTTACATGAAGTACGCTATATCAACGAATAATTAATTTTTCTGGGCTTAAATAATTGCAGCAACGAATTGTAATTGGCTTAGACTCCTTTAAGATTTAATATTGATTTTCTCGTTCATATTTTGAATTTATGATAAATTGCACCGATGGCAAGTGCGTTTGGCACTTGATATATTACCACTTACATTTATAGATCCATTATTTTCAATGAAGTAATATGTATTTACTACGTAATACATAATAGCTCAATGATTATTTTATTACTTTAATTGATGTGTGGTGGCCAGCGTAATATGATTTATTGCATTCCTTCCCAACATCGGAGAGGCTAATGGATTAAACACTGAATAATGACGATTTGGACATAGCTTTCACAATATTCTAGAAAATAAAAATTATAAGCATTCTAGTTTTTAAATTCATAGTATATAAATAATTTGTTGGCATTCTTTATGAGCTCGTATATTATGTCCACTCTTGGACATCGGCCTTTCTCACTGTAGCGAGGATTTGCCTAAATCGTCACGCTTTTTCTTATAAACTAAGGTTGACCAACCAAGATTTAGAATCAAAATACATATGACTACTAAGAATGAACACTAAGATGGAATGCCTTGTTTACAGTAAACGGGTGTCCGGTTCTCTACACTCACCATACGAAACAGTAGCTGCTATTTTAAGCTGGTATTCTGTGAGAGCGTGGCCTTTCTGGTCGCCGGTCTGGGTATTTGACGTCTGCCACTAACGAGACGGTATACCGCCATCATCCAGAAACCCTAACATCTTTCTATCATTTTTATAGTTAAATTTTCTACAGTTCTGTAGCTAATTTAATATGTGATATTGTTAAAATTAATGTGGACTAAAAGCTATTAAAAGTGGTTTTTACGAAACTTAACTAACGAGTTTTGTTTTGTCTACCAGGACTTCAGGAATGGAAGGCAGTATAACAGTGAACGGCATGGAGCGCAACCTGTCCAGCTTCCGCAAGCTGTCGTGTTACATCATGCAGGACAACCAGTTGCACGGGAACCTCACTGTCGAGGAGGCGATGTCTGTTGCCACCGCGCTCAAACTACCAAGTGCTACAACCAGGGGTGATAAGGAAGAAGTGGTAAGTTGAAACAAATACTTTAAAAGTAATTTTTGATTTATATTGCCGCGATAACTCAGAGACTTGGCGCTAGCTGTAAATTTACGAATATTCACAGTACGCGCGCATCCCGGGCTCGATCCCCGCCGGCACCAATAAAATTGTTGATTCCAATTTTAAATGCTATTTACCAAGTGCTCGCCGGTGAAAGGAAACCTGCATGTCTGAGAAATAAAAAAAATATTTCGAAGACATATGAAATCCGCCAACACGCATTGGAGCGGCGTGGCAGACACTTCCTGCCCTAAAACCCACTCAGAAATGAGGTGAGGCCTGTGCCCAGCAGGCTGTAACTTTACTTTGCTGTTTGAATTAAATGGTAAAAAAATATGATTTGGAAATTGTAATTCGATTATTCGCTTTTGGCCACAGGAGTATCTGTATCCGGAACAATTAAGACTACACAATGAAAATAGAACTAATAATCTGTCTCTTCTTTCCCTTCCTTTCTTCTCCTTTCGCGCTGTAATTTTACTTTAACTTTACTTTGCTTTTGAATTAAATTGTAAAATATAAAAAGTTATGAGGTAACATACATAAAAAAAAGAACATACAGTCGAATTCAGTACCGTCTCCTTTTTGAAGTCGGTAGAAAATAAAAACTGCTGTTGCGGACCCGTTTGTCAAACGTGCAACTATGGCAAGTATCCCCTTTATGAAGCAATCTATGGGGAAGGCTTATGTTCACCTGTGGTCTTTGACAAGTTGCGATGGTAATGGTTATTTAAGTAAAAAAAAAAAATAAAGAAATTTTATTTTATTTATAGATTCAAGAAATTCTAGAAACCCTTGGCCTGTCAGAGCATCACAAAACGATGACATCGAATCTCTCTGGTGGTCAGAAGAAGCGTCTCTCCATAGCCCTGGAGCTCGTCAACAACCCACCTATCATGTTCTTTGACGAGCCCACCTCAGGGCTGGATAGTTCTTCGTGTTTCCAATGCATCTCTCTACTGAAGACCTTGGCTAGAGGCGGACGAACTATCATTTGCACTATCCACCAGCCCTCGGCCAGATTGTTCGAGATGTTCGATCATCTATACACATTGGCAGATGGTCAGTGCGTTTATCAAGGAAGCACGGGGAGACTGGGTGAGTAATTTTTCTTTTTAACCTTGATTTTAACTTTAGATTTAATAAAAGTTGTTCGTGACCAATATTAAGACAAACTCAAGTTTAAACTGAAACTTCACAACATCAAAATTTGAGTCCATTATTTTACACAAATTTTTATACACAAAAATTATGTGTCACATTGTTTGTACACGATGAACTCTGAAACCACTCAACCACAGATTGCTTAATAGTTTACAACTCAACTGAGTTTAATGAAATTTTGTAAATGTGTATTGCTTGCTCCAACTTGAGAGATATGACGGTTTTTATCCCGATAAGTGACCCACCATATTTTTATTGCAAATTTAAAGATGTTTCTAAAGGACAAAGGGTCGTCGGAAAGGGCAGAACAAAGTTTGCCTGGTCAGTTAGTATTATTATATAGTTTATTATTAAAATATTTTCATTTATTCGTTCATTACAGCCGATGTAAGTCCAGTGGACTTGACTGAGCATAGGTCTCCCTTAGATTGCATTATAAGGAGGATATATGCCTTAGTTGTCACGTTTGGTTAGCGAGTTGACAACCGCAGTTTTTTTTTCTAGTTGATATCGGGAAGACGCTGTTGCGTTTCTCCTGGTTTGTTGCCCTCTCTAACGACAAGGATCAATATGGTATAGTGGATCTTCTTACACCGCCACTAGACGGAACATAACGGAATATTTAAATATTATAGTGTTGTAATGTTACCTACTTTGTGTTGTTTCCAAACGCTTAGTGTACGTAACAGATATGTAGGGCTTGAGTATCGGACCATTTTTCAATTCCGGAATTATGTTTCAATAGTACGAGTATGCAATACAGTTCCGGAATTCGAAGCCTTCTTTAAAAATGGTATACAAAATGCATAATATTTATTCCTCGTGACAATCTTCTGGATGGTAAAGATACGCCAATACAGACGCTATAGAAAGACGTCTCTCCTTAATGCGGTTCCTAAGGCTTTGTGTCATATTTTTGTTTATGTTAAAGTTTTATTTGACTATCTAAATACTGACATGAATTTTAGGGCAGTATCAGCTGTCATCAAATTAAAAAAAAATCTTGATATCGAAATTCCGGTTTTGATCACACCAATTATGGTATTACTATTGATACTAAAACATCGGAACTCCGGAATTTTGTTAATTCCGGAATTCCGGAGCTCAAGCCCTAAAGATATGGTGCGTTGGTTTCTAGTTTGTAGCTGTTTGTGCGTAAAACGTTATTCTGCATCTATTCTCATCATTAGCCGATGAGAATACTTCACGCGGGTAACTACTATTTGTTATAAACATTGAACATTATGGCAAGTAACAAACCTGTGGTGTTGAAAAATTTTCTCATTTTTCAACCACCAAATTCAAGATTGATCAATTTTTAAAAGTCATACGTTTTGTGTGAACTCGAGATAACGTAAGAAACAAACGAGGTTTGAATCGCGGGGCCTTTTTATTGACATCCTTATTAAAAACATTGCATTCTCAGCAGATTTAAAAGGTTTTAATTACGCGAAGTGAATTGAAATATTAGACGCCCATTTCATAAAAAAATAACTTGGCGCTATAATATTATCAAGCAGAACTAAGGACCCGTGAGGATTTATCGGATTGGTCCGGCCGCGTTCAGAGCTTGGCTTCTTTCTGCGAATCTAAGAATACGTTGGAAACAGTAATTCGTGATTGTTTTGTTTTGTTTCGAAAAAATACAAAAGAAAATTAGACGTATTATAAAAAGTGAAAGCCGACTTGAAAGATTTAAAAATAATGAAATAATTTCCTAGTGTGAAAATTTTTAAATTGGTAGAGCCAAGCTGTAGCTATACTATGGTTGTAGCAGGAATGGGTCGGCTCGACCAGGGTAGGACCACGCTCTCACAGAACACTAGCGTAAAATAGCAGCTTAATGCTGCTATTTTACGGAAACGAGGCATTCCGTCGTAGTATTTAGGGGTGACAACGCATCTGCATTTTGATTCTTAATCGAAGATAAATGTAGGTGTCTATGGGCCACAGCATCCACTTACCATCAGGTGGACTGTGTGCTCGTTTGTCACCCCATTCTATAAAAAGTCTTTGAAGTCTGCTTTTACTTCTTATGAAAATTCATTTTTTTTACCTTTTTGTTTTTACTAAAAAATATATGGAATGTCGTCTAAATAGTTAGATTAAAAAATCCATGCCCTTTATTTCCCAATTTTTTTCTTTATTTCTTCAAATTTACATGACCCCTGAAGTATAACTAACAAAAAAATCGGTTCACAAATGACGAAGATATCGCGCACACAAAATAATGAACATTCAGTTAAATTGAGAACATCCTCATTTTTTTTAAAATTGGTTAGTTTAAAAAGTTGTTTGCCGAAAATGTCGTAACATTTAGATTTAGTTAGCGCAAACTGTGAGACTAGTGTTACAACATCGAAGACGTCATCGTCGATTTCTACTGAGCGTCAAGTATTTGCATTGAAAGCTATGTCGGCCACCGCAAGATGACTACCGGCTCATTTTAACCAAAACAACTTAATACGGATAACATTACTACACTAATAGCATCTCCTCCAAACAATTTCACGGCTGTCAGTAATAATAGAGATCAGTCATCTGCGCAGGACAGGATTATAGTGTCAGAGTGTGTGCAGCAATATACTTTCTATTATTCTCTCTCTCTCTGCTTATATATATTATATTTAAGCAGAGGTACACTTTCTATTCCCTCACTCTCATAGTCCGATGGGGCGATAATGCCACATGACCGGAGAGAAAGAGATCAAATGTTATTATACCATTTATACGTGGTAGAGCCATGCTGCAGCTATATTAGTATTATAGTTGTAGCACGAATGGGTCGGCTTGACAGGAGAAGGACCAAGCTGTCACAGAATAGCAACGTTAAATAGCAGCTTAACACTGTTGTGTTTCGTATGATGAGTGTAGAGAACCGGAGACCCTTTTTAATGGAAAAGAGGCATTCCATCTTAGTCCTCAGAGGTGTATGTAGATGTCTATGGGCCACAGCATCCACTTACCATCAGGTTGGCTTTGTGCTTGCTTGACATCCTAATTCCATAAAAAAATCGGGGATCACCATGTACGAAACTAGACTTAGCACACCAACTTATAACATTGGAATAGATAATTGTAGTACAAAACTTCTCATAATCGAGTGGGTAATAAACACCGCTATTAATGAAAAGGAAAAGGGTCTCCGGTTCTCTACACACCATACGAAACACAACGGCATTAAGGTGCTATTTTACGCTGGTATTCTGTGAGAGCGTGGCTTTCCCCGGTCGAGGCGACCCATTCGCGCTACAACCATATTACAGTTGCAGCATTGCTTAACCACGTATATTGAATGTTATGTGCAGTGGAATGGCTGGGCAGCTTGGGTCTGCAGTGTCCCTCGTACCACAACCCGGCGTCGTTCATCATCGAGGTGTCGTGCGGCGAGTACGGCGACAACACCGGGAAACTGGTGCGTGCGATCGACAACGGGAAGCACGATATCAGGTGAGGTTTTCTTCTTTTTTCGTTATGGGTTCTAACTAGCCAGTAGTAACTTCTTCTTTCTTTTATATCAGCCTGTAAAAGTCACTGCTGGATATGGGTCTCTACCGTTGAAGAGAGTAGACATGTTTCATTCATTCATTTCTAGTGACCTGAACATTCAAGTATTGATTCGTCCTAAGAACCGGGTCATTAGGGTTGATCATACAAACGGATTATTTCGAATTTCAGTACTCTGTGATCTGTGAGACGCGCGGTAATGTAAGTCGTCGAATATTACAGTACTTTTTGGTCATACATCCTGTCAATTGTTTGATCCGGAACGTTAAAAAAATGTAATTGCAATTATCAATACTTTGATGTGACCCGGGTCGTATAAACGGATCATTCACGATTGACACATATCTAGAAGAGAGGAATTGTCTTTTTTTTTTTATATAGGATAAGGGTGACAAACGAGCACACAGTCCACCTGATGGTAAGTGGTTGCTGCGGCCCATAGACATCTACATCTATCCTCTATTAGAAATCAAAATGTAGATGCGTTGTCACCCGTGAGGACTAAGATGGAATGCCTCATTTCCAGTAAAAAGCGCCACATTTCGCAGTTGAATTGGTGATTTCAGATCAAGACGCCTTGCACTTAAGGTGCTGCCTTTCGCTGTTCTGGGCATTTATGTTTAGCGTAAACCAAATGGTTATACCGCCGTCTAATAGAAGCCATTATATCATTTTGGTACACTCCATAGTCTTTTATGATGATGGATTCTCTTACGCTATCACCACACGGTAACATGCAATGTTTGTGGTGAAGAAAGTAAACGATTTTTTTTAAATATTACGAATAAGCTAACCGTCCTTAAGTCTGTCCACCTGATGGTGAACTGCTAGTGTATGGAAACTCAACTGAATTCAAACATAGGAGACCATAAATGCGTTGCCACCCCAGGGCTTAGTCTCCTAGGAACACTTCAAGAATGTATGCCTGTTGAAACTCATCTCCTCGCATCCTCTTCCTCGCTCACTGTAACTTAAAGTTCGCGATTCGAACCTGGGACCACATGATCAAAAGAAAGAAACATTTATTTGACCAAACACACGACATAAAGAAACACAGAAATTCGTACAAATTACAAATTATTAATTATGAAGTTGTGTGATGTCAAAAATGATCCCGCTTCAGTGATAATCACATCTCTAGACCTACAAGACAGTCGTGTATTGATTGTATGGGAACGGTAAGAATTATGATGATATATGTTGATATATTTATATTTTTTATCATTTGCAATTTCAATATATGTATTTGATTAACATTAATTAACGTATAATCTATACATCTATACAAATTAAATTGAAGTGTCTGTTTGTAATGTAAAAATTACAGCTGTTTACTAAATACATATGAAAGTATATACGGTACTATTAACAAAAATACAATTTTTAAAGTTTTTGTCTGTCTGTCTGTTTGTTCTGGATAATCTCCGAAACGGCTGGACCGATTTTGACGGGGTTTTCACTGGCAGATAGCTGATATCACAAGGAGTAACTTAGGCTACTTTTATTTTAGAAAAAGAATTAGGTTTCCGCGAAAAAATAAATTAAAAACACAAATAACACGCGGGCGAAGTCGCGGGGAACAGCTAGTATATATTATATCTATGTATCATACATGCTTTGTTCATGTATTTACATACAAGATATGTAAATATATATGTGTATATTATATGTATATCTTAGTACGTATTTATATATGTATATATATATATATATATAATTGCACCTGCCACAAAATCTCACACTCCATGGGTTGACTGCCAGAGAATGCCGATACGCATTAAGTCCGCCCTTTGTTACTCTAGTTATTAAGGTGTTAACAGTAAAGATTAAATAAATAAATAAAATGAATAAATATATATTGAATATGTAGTAATTGAATGTAATAATTATTAACGCTTATCACTGTTATCTAAATAAGTCAAGTGTGAGCCGGGTTCGCGGTTCGTGCCCGGCGGGATCAGAGCCGATGTGCATAATATGGAACATTGTCTAAAGTGTAGGCCATATCTTTACAAAGCATGCATACTTAAGATCTTTGAGATATATTATGAACTAGTAAAAAAAATTATAGGGAAAATCCCTAGAAAAGGTAATGAACAATATTTTGAAAATCCAAAAGTGCACGCCTCACACGCTTATTATGTTAAAAATTAAAATTATAAAACAGAGAATCTGATAGACTTTCATTAATAACTTATATATATATATATCGAGAGTAGAGCATCCCTCACGTCGTGAGGCGTGCAATATACCACATTTCGGTATAAACTTTAGGTTTAGTTATGCAAAGATACAATTTGTTACAAAGTAAATACACTTTTCGACTTTATATTTTATACTAGCTGATATTCGCTCACTTCGCCGGGCGCACGATAATACTTTATTGCGGTACCTAGATGTAAAATATCAAGAATTTTTATTTTGATAGGACTATCAAAATAAAAATTCTTGATGAGACTTTGGTAGAGCCACGCGGCAGCTTTTGCTGTCGCACGGATGGGCCGGCTCGAACCGGGGTGGTACCACGACCTCACAGAAAACCAGCGTGAAGTAAAGGTTTACCTCTGTGTTTCGCTTGGTGAGTGCAGGTGGCCGGAGGTCGTTTTTACTGGAAATGAGGCATTCCATCCTAGTCCTCACGGCCCGAAAACGCATCTGCATTTTGATTTGTAATAGAGGATAGATGTAGATGTCTATGGGCTGCAGCAACCACTTACCATCAGGTGGACTGTGTGCTCGTTTGTCACCCTTATCCTATAAAAAAAAACTATCGTAAAATCCGTTCTTAGTGAGCGTCTAAACTGCGAAATGAGTAACTATAATAAATTTCAAGTCAATCGGGTGCATAGTTTTAGTATATATGTGTGTGCGTGCGTGTGTGCGTGCGTGTGTGCGTGCGTGTGTGCGTGCGTGTGTGCGTGTGTGCGTGCGTGTGTGTGTGTGCGCGTGTGCGCGTGCGTGTGTGCGTGCGTGTGTGCGTGCGTGCGTGTGTGTGCGCGCGTGCGCGTGCGTGTGTGCGTGTGTGTGTGCGTGTGTGTGCGTGTGTGTGTGTGTGTCTATATATATAACATAAATTTCGTAATATTATTATTACCACTTGAAGAATAATATGTTATCATTCTTATATCTGATAATGTAAGGTCACTTACTAATAATTTGTGATTCACCTTCGATAATATTATCTACACACATATCTATCTATATTAAACTATCTGGGCTCGAAGATTAATGCTTATCTAAGCCATTCATCATCACAAACTTATTACATATTCGTCATACTTTTTTGTATTAAACAGATATCAATTGAAAAGTAGTATTAGAACCAAGAACTGATAGAGAGAGAGAGATGACTCAACGGTTAGCGGTGAAAGATCACGTCTCAGATCCACGTGACGTTACTGGCAACACGAATTGGTTGTACACTCTTGTTTTCAAGTCTTAAGGTGTACGTAACGAGAAAATGTGTCGTCCCAGCCGAGTTGGATCCGTCGATTGACCTCTCGGTTGATGTTGAACTTACCTAATCGGACTATTTGTCCTAAGTAAACATTGTACTTGAAAACAACTACGAGCGTAGTGCTCCCAACAACATGACCCATTTATATAGGTGTATGAAACTCTTTAACGATATAGGAGAAATTCACAGTTTGAATGTAATTTTTTTTGAAATATAAGTGGATGATGTGGTCCATAGACATCTGCATCTATGCTCGATTAAGAATCAAAATGTAGATATGTTTTACCCCAGAGGACTGAGATGGAATGCCTAACCTGAACCTTTTTCTAGAAACCTGAGGTTTCTAGCAAAAAAGGTTTCACCATAAGCAACATAACAGCAAAGGTGCTATTTCTCGCTGTTATTTTTTCTGTGAGTGCGTGTTCTTTCTCCGGTCGAGCCTACCTATTCGTGCTACTACCATAATATAGCTGCAGCTTGGCTCTACTACGTATAAAGTAACTTTAAATGTACTTGTAAAAAATTAATAACAAAACTTGTAACACAAAAATAACTTCGTTTGCAGAAACGGCATGCCCTTCCCTGACGCGAAGGTGCCGGACTTCAACAACCGAAAGGATATGGAGGTGTCGCTAAAATCCACCTCTCAGTGGAATAAGAACGATCTTTCCCAAGTCCAGGAGAAGTTCAGCGACGGACCCGCAAAGGAGGCGAACGGCACCAGCAACTTGCAGAACGGACTCCTCCAGTATGCGGCTAATGAAATTGCCAAAGGGAAAGGTGAGTGTAACACTATATGTTACAGAATGTTTTTCAATGAACATCGACATATGGGTTTTTGCTGCAAAATGCAAAATCGCAGCTTTGTAATTTCAGATTGTCTTTAACTTTTTGAAGATTGACTTTAATAATAAAGTCAATCTTGGCAGCGTAGAGTACTGGTGCGGAATAGCCAGCCTCTTTGTATTCTACAGGAAACAATTTAGAGAGTATGCGCAGGAATTACAAGACTTTATTCCGTACTCTCCTCTCCTTTCCGCCATCAGACACTCGGCGTCGGGAAATGTCTCGAAGGTCTTGAGACCTCCTGTAGTTGTGAAATATTTAGAACGACGACGGTAAGAACGAACCCACGTCAACGGAGCGAGAATACTGTGATTGTTATTGTATCTGTCAAGTAATTCTCCCAGTTTGGGTGAGCTTTTACTCAGCTCTGAACTTACAGGCCACCGACAATGATAAAATATTTTAAAATGCTAGAAATTAAGTTTGTATTGGTATAATTATAATTTATAATATATCTTTATTTTTGGGGGTACGGTTTTAAATGTTTTTTTATTTATTTAGAAACATCCTTAACAAAATATAAATAAAAGCGCTAAGGTGAATGACTTTGCAAATAAACCGATTGTCGATATTTTGTTCTTTAAATCGATTTTTTGCTGACTGTCCGTGAGTGATGTATTAATGTAATTATGTAGAAATCTTTGTGTCAATTTTTTAACAAGTTATGGGTGTCTTGACGACCTTAATAATACACTGCCTGCGATTATTTTAGTAAATCTTAAAAGTGTAAGGTTGTATGTTTATTTTATTTATTCATTTAGAGGTCACCAATTACGTTTGCAGTAATACTCGTAGAGCAAGTTTTAAAGATAAAAATTGTTTTACCTTCTGATTGCCCTCTTGTAACAGGTAACTACAACATGTGCCATATTAAATTTGTTATTTTTTAAAGTGAACAAAAAAAACAAAAGAGAAATTAAGGTTCAACAACACATTTAAAAATTCTATTATAAATTTTGTCAAAGAATCCGATAATATGTCCAAGTTTTCAATAAAATAATTAATTAATAAAACTTGTTTATTTTCAGACTAAGTTTGTCCCTTTTGCTAACAAGTGGGCTTACGTCTATGTTAATAATAAAATAAAACACAAACTAATAATAAGTACCTAATTATATCTTCAATCAACTCATCGCTTCATAGGTCAAAGTGTAAATCGATGAATCGACCAAAGATAAGATGTAGATAAGTGAGGCACATGGGGAATGTTTGGCTAAATTTGTATTGAACAAATTTCGTAATATTATAATAAATAATAATATTATAACAACTCGTAAAGCGTGAGAATTACGGCGGATCATATTCAATTTAGTAAAGTTATTCAGCACGACGAAATAAGCTAGGTGTATAATAATAAGTCTTTACCTATGACGTCATTCCATTCTGCAGTACTGGCCATTTCAAATAAAAATAAATTTTCTTTCCATTTCAAATCGAAATAATTCTAATTTCAACCGATTCAACTACAGCCGATTAAAAATAATAGACGTGTTTTTCATGGAGATCAATTTAAAGATATTTAACTACGAACGAGTGGCGTTACACAAAAACAATAAGCTTAAAAATTCACTTTAACCTTACATTTTTAAGAATACGTAAAGGTAGAAAAATAATTATACGCATATTTTTTAATTTAAAAATTACTTAATGTAATTTAATTGGAATAAAGTGGTGCTCGGGTTGACTGTCGAATCAGAACTTGAGAAAGAGAACGAGTATGCTTAATGATCTCAATAGTGTCTCGACACGGATCGATCTTAAAATGAACATGGACAAGACAAAGGTGATGTGCCACATCCATGTCACGGTCCTCTGCCGGTAGTTGGGAGCAATACGCTCGAAATTGTTGACGAGTATGTTTTTCTACGACAGTTATCCAACTAGGGTAAGTCCAACTTCAACCGAAAGGTCAATCGGCAAATGCAACTTGGCTGGGCAGCGTTCGGGAGATCGCCACACATATTCTTGTCTCGCATTCCTCAAAACTTGAAAACAAGTTTATACAACTTTACGTGGTATAGTTGTAGCACGAATGGATTAGCACAATCGCGGAAGGACCACGCTCTCACAGAATACCAGCGAAAAATATCAGCTTAACGCTGCTGTGTTTCGTATGGTGAGTGTAGAGAACCGGAGCCCCTTTTTCTGTAAACGAGGCATTCTATCATAGTCCTCACGGATGACAACGCATCTGCATTTTGATTCGTCATCGAGGATAGATGTAGATGTCTATGGGCCACAGCTACCACTTACCATCAGGTGGGCTGTGTGCTCGTTTGTCAACTTTATCCTATAAAAAAAACAACTAGTGCGTGTTGTCAGTAGTGACGTATGGATCTGAGATGTGATATTACTGACTGTACTATACTGAAGATTCTTAATGTCGATCAGCTAGCTATAGAGTGCGCTATACTCGGAGTTTCTCTGCGTGATAGAATTTATAATGAGGATATCCGCAGTAGAACCAGAGTAACCCACTTATTCCAACGATCAGCTAGCTGAAGTTGCAATAACAATAATAATAATAATAATAAGCTTTATTGGAACCAATATAGCTTAATATAACCCAATAGGGAAGAAAGGTTTTCGAATGGGACAGCCCCGTACTAGTAAGCGAAGTCTAGGCGGCCCCCTACTAGATGGAGTGACGACCGGAAGTCAATAGATGCAGGTGACTTAGGATCGTTTTTTGTGGTACTTTTCCGGGGAGGTCTATATTCAGGAGTGGATTTGTAATGATGATGATGATGATGATAAATTTACTTTTATACCTGCACAATTAAATTCACCTTTATAAAGCAGATAATAAAGGTGTTTATAGAAAATATTTTTTGATATTCATTTAGTTTTTGCCAACATGACTTGTTAACACACGATAAATCATTTCTCTAGGCATAAAAGTGTGATTGCGATTGTTTTAAAATTTTGCAAACATTAACATTCAGTTTTGTCCGCCGCTAACAAAGAAAAATATTAGTTTTCTTTGTTTTATGGAAATGTTTAAAAATAAAAATCTGTCGTTCGTTTAAAACAATAAAGGTCAATGGTCGATGACCTAGTTAGTACACACTCGGGCCAATGTAAATGTTTGTATTAAGGCAAGTATTCCCTTCTCCGCAGCATGCATATTTGTTCAGTACGAAGCACGCGTGCGACATTCGGTGGACAAAAAGTATTTGAAATGTTTTAGCTTCTTATATATTATTTAAATGAAACTATAGCCGATGCTTTCATATTATCGAAACATATTATATGGTTATCGCTTAAAAAACGAGAGCTCGAACGTAAAGTTTTTTCCAGGCAATGAAATTAATTTTTTTTTGTATATCTTGATTAATATAAAGTATTTTAAAAATCTATTCAATTTCGAATTGAATTGAGTATTTAATCTTTGCGCATATTTTTACAAGCATATACTATTTCGAGAAGTATCATTTCACGCGCTTCAAAATCGTGTCTAATAATCAAATCAATCGTGTTCAAAATCGTTCAACCTGGCCTTAACCAAACCACATTCGTGATTGTTTTTAGCAATCTAAGTTGTGGGGTATAGTTTTTGTTTAAAGTTAATTTTTTAAACAGTTTCGGTATGAAGTAAGAGTAGAGAGCAAGTAGTTTTAATCTAGTCCTCTGGATTAACCTATTTACATTTTTCTTTGTATAAATTTTGCTACAGGTACATGTGTTCATGCGCTTTGACACATCTCAGGGACATGGTGATTATTTACTAAACGCAGGGGTATGCTTAATTCTATACCCAGTAGTTAACGCATGGTATACGGGTAAATACGGCTTCCCAAGCAACCACTGACTCATCTCATTTCTTTCAGGCCAGGAATATTCTTATTACTATCCTAACCTAATATCCCATTTTTTTTATAAAATAGGGTGACAAACGAGCACACAGTCCACCTGATTGTAAGTGGTTGCTGTGACCCATAGGCATCTACATCTATCCTCAATGAAGAATCAAAATGCAGATGCGTAGTCACCCGTGAGGACTAAGATGGAATGCCCCTTTTCCAGTAAAAAGGGTCTCCGGTTCTCTACACTCATCATACGAAACACAGCAGTGTTAAGCTGCTATTTAACGTTGCTATTCTGTGAGAGCTTGGTCCTTCTCCGGTCGAGCCGACCCATTCGTGCTACAACTATACTACTAATATAGTTGCAGTATGGCTCTACCACGTACAAAAAACCATCTGATTACATGATGCGGTAACCATTTTACCAGTTCTCCTCTAGTTACGAGAACCAAGATATAAGCAGTAGCATGACTTGAGTAAAAACTAAGCACTGTGACTGGAAACCCTGTTGTGCCCGGCTATTATGAAATCAGGAGGGGCTTGGGAACTATGGGATAGGCTGACGTCTAGTTGTGAAATTTAAAAGCTGACTAAATGAAAGGGACAATACTAAAATAAAAATATTTTTTTATTATCAGGAGAACAGCTGGTGGTAGTGCAAATGGACGGCGAGAAACAAGACAACGTAGAAGAAGCGCTGCTAGGAGATGTGGTCTCTCCGCGTCGCTACGCCACCTCCGAGCTGACGCAGTTCTGGGTTGTGCTCAAGAGGACTCTACTCTTCAGCAGGAGGGATTGGGTAAGTTCTTATTAACGACTAATACGTTCGACATAAATTTGTAATTTAAATTGAAAATTTAAAAAAAACCCCGAAAGAACTCTACAGCAGCTAACAAAACAGCCGATGACTTTGAAACGGCTGAACCGATATTGATAAAACATGTCTAAGAACCACCGCTAGAAAACCTGATTTTAAATAAAAAACCGCGCTCAAATCGGTTCACCCGTTTAAGAGCTACAGTGCCACAGACAGACAGACACACACACATAGCGTTCAAACTTATAACATCCCTCTTTTTGCGTCAGAGGTTAAAAAGACTAATTACTTAAGTCGAAATATGAAGAGTTTATTTTTTGAAAGAAAATCTCTTTGTTTTATTTTCTTTCTTTGATTAGTGACTTTCTATTATTTGTAGTTTATTTTCTCTTTGTTTTTTTCTCTTTGACTTTACTCGAACCTAAACGCCGTCCACTACCATCTCGAGACGGCGAAGCCAGCCTTGCTCTTTCTGACCGAGACGCAGGTGTCCTCTCCGGCTGATACTTCGTATATCTCCTACCCGGGGTACAAATTGGAGCACTCCTTTGTGCCTCGGGCTGGAGTTTGCGTATATGTCAGAGAGGACATCTGTTCTCGACGCCTCTGCAGTCTTGAAGTTTCGGACCTGTCCATCCTTTGGCTACGCGTAGACAGCGACGATCATCCGCGCGTCTACGGGTGCCTCAATAGGTCCCATAGCGGTAATGCCGAAATAAACCGACTCATCGACCACGTCCAAATGGCTACAGATTCCTTGCTACAACAGGTCCCATCCGCAGAGATCGTGATCCTTGGCGATTTTAACGCCCACCACGCCGAATGGCTCGATTCACGTTTAACCGATCATGAGGGGAGATCTGTTTATGACTTTGCCTTGGCATATGGTCTGACACAACTGGTTTCATCGCCTACACGGATTCCAGGTGTTGAGGATCATACACCTTCCCTGTTGGACCTTCTGTTGACCTCTCATCCGGACGGATATAAGGTTTCCGTCGATGCCCCTCTTGGCTCTTCGGACCATTGTCTGATCCGGAGTGTGGTGCCACTCACGCTCCCCTCGCGGTTGCGTTCTGCAGGTTGCCGCCGTGTTTGGCATTACAGGTCGGCGGATTGGGACGGAATGCGGTCTTTCTTTGCTCCCTACCCATGGGGGCGGGTTTGCTTCTCGCTGGATGATCCCAGCGCTGTTGCTGACTCTGTCACTGATGTGGTGCTACAGGGAATGGAACTATTTATTCCATCATCTGTGGTACCCATCGGAGGCAGATCTCAACCTTGGTTTAGTCGCTCCTGTAAGACTGCATTACGCAGTTAGCAGGAGTGTTATCAAGCCTGGGCTGCGGCTTCGGCGACTCGGGATGTAAACACCAGCACACTTAAAAAGAAGTATAACTTCGCCTCCAGGTCCTTCAAAAGAGTTATTGCCAAGGCAAAGTCAGAGCACATAGGCATATTGGCGAGAAACTAGTTCGCCTTCCTTCGGGAACCCTTGCATTCTAGTCTCTCGCCAAGGCTGTCCAAGGGAATTTCTGTAAGGCATCACTACCATCTCTGCACAGGGAGGACGACTCACTAGTCCACGACGCCTAAGAGAAAGCCGACCTTTTAGGCTCCCTTTTTGCGTCCAACTCGACTGTTGATGACGGGGGGAACACACCGCCGACCATCCCGCGGTGTGAGTGCTCCATGGCGGATGTGCGGTTCTCACAGCGCTCGGTTCGCAGAGCACTCCTCTCCCTGGACATCCAAAAGTCGAGTGGGCCTGATGGAATCCCCCCAATTGTGCTGAGGACGTGTGCTCCGGAGTTGGCACCGGTTCTAACACGTCTTTTCCGATACTCCTACTCCCTAGACGTAGTCCCGAATTCATGGAAGACAGCTTTTGTCCACCCGATCCCTAAAAAAGGCGACCGCTCAGACCCGTCCAACTACAGGCCTATCGCCATCACCCTCTCGTTCTGCAAAATAATGGAATCTGTTATAAACTGCCACCTCATGCGGTATCTTGAGGATCACCAGCTGATTAGTGACCGCCAATGCGGTTTTCGTCGGGGTCGATCAGCTGGTGATCTTCTGTTCTACTTAACTCATAGATGAGCGGAGGCAGTAGAGTCCAAGGGGGAGGCATTGGCCGTTAGTATGGACATTGCGAAGGCCTTCGATAGGGTTTGGCACAAAGCGCTTCTTTCGAAGCTCCCTTCCTATGGGCTTCATGTTGTTGTGAGCATGAACCGTCGTTGTAGACGGTGCATGCTCCGACTACAAGCCTATTAACGCCTGGTGTTCCACAAAGCTGCGTGCTATCACCAACGCTGTGTTTGCAAATGAATGTTGTTTAAAAAGAACAAAGTCTCGGATTGGAGACGACTAAATCTAGTCCAGTTTAATCCTCAGAAGACACAAGTTTGCGCGTTTTCCGCTAAAAAGAACCCCTTTGTCGTATCTTCTCAGTTTCAAGGTACTCCCCTTGTTGCCTCAGCCAGTATCGGATTCCTGGGCGTCGACATATCGAGTGACGTGCAGTTTCGTGGTCACTTGGAAGAGAAGGCCAAATTGGCCTCTAAAAAGCTTGGCGTGCTCAGCAGAGCGGGACAGTATTTCATGCCGGCACAACGCTTGCAACTTTACAAGGCGCAGGTTCGTCCTTACATGGAATACTGTTCCCATCTTTGGGCTGGGGCTCCCCAGTGCCAGCTCCTTCCACTTGACCGCATCCAGCGCAGAGTGGCTCGAATCGTCGACGACCGAGTCCTTTCCGATCGGCTCGACTCATAGGCGCTGCGAAGAGATGTTGCATCTCTCTGCATTTTCTTTCGCATTTACCACGGGGAGTGCTCTGAGGAATTGTTCGGATTAATCCCAGCCGCCAAATTTCACGAACGCACATCACGGCAGAACTCCCGATACCATCCACTCCATATGGATGATTGGCGGTCCATCACTGTGCGATTTAGAAGATGTTTTCTTCCCCGCACAACTTCCTTGTGAAATAGTTTACCACCAGCGATTTTTCCGGACCGATACGACTTAGGGACCTTCAAGAAAAGAGCCTACTCCTTTTAAAAGGCCGGCAACGCATCTACAATTCCCCTGGTGTTGCGGTTGTTCATGGGCGGCGGTAGCCACTTACCATCAGGTGAGCCGCATGCTCGTTTGCGCCCTCTCCTGAGAATCACCGTTTAAATATCTATCTGTATGGGTCTTTTTTCTATACACTGTGGCTCAAGGTGTCCATCTTTTGTTTAATTTATCTCTGGTTCGAAAAAAACCTCTGTCCGGGGAAAGATCAGCAAGAAACCCAGCGGGACTTACTTAAAAAAAAAAAAAACAGCTTACAGTCATGTATGTTACACAATTAACAACACAAAACAAATTAGAAATAGCTTGGTAGCGATCATCTCATTCCTAGGGGTTATTATCATCCATACATTCCTTAATATTATAATAATCCTTGTTTTACAAACATAGTTTAATAAAGTTTTTGAACTTTGAGCAGGTTAACATTTGTATATAACAATTTCCTTTGCCCGCAGACACTGATGTACCTGCGTCTCTTCGCCCACATCCTGGTCGGGTTCCTGATCGGCGCGCTGTACTACGACATTGGCGACGACGGGTCCAAAGTGCTTTCGAACCTCGGCTTCCTCTTCTTCAACATGCTGTTCCTCATGTACACGTCCATGACCATCACGATCCTCAGCTGTGAGTATTAACGAAACTGTTGATATAAGGAATAGGAGGAGGTATAAAAAAAAGGTTGTATGGGTAAACATTTTCTTCACATGTAAACCTCATCTGTATGAAAAGTACACTAAAGAAAAAAATAATGCAAACTCTGACGATCAATCCGTAACAAAATGTCCATTGATAAAATTAAATTATTGAATAAAACTATGGAATAAAAGTAGGAGACCTTGTTTTGAAGTCGGTTAAAAAGTATCTTTCGACAGTATCCAGAAGATATTGTTCCTATCGGCCAGACCATCATCATAATGTAAGCCTTCCGCAGTCTTCATCCGTTTGTATAGCGGTAGATGCCGCTGTTGTCGCGATCTATGAGGGAAATACTGTGATAATTATTTAAAGAAGAGATTTAACTTTTGTGTTACAATTTCAGTTCCCCTGGAGATGCCGGTGTTGGTGAAGGAGCACTTCAACCGATGGTATTCCCTGCGCTCGTACTATCTGGCGATCACAGTGTCCGACATACCGTTCCAGGTGAGGATTTTACTATTAAAACTCACACACTGTCGTTAGCAATTATTTAGGACTTGCTTTGGATTTCATGGTATTAGGGTTCCGCGTGACCCTAATTGTTTTTTTAAAATAAAAAGTAGCCTAAGTTACTTATTATATCAGCTATCTGCCAGTGAAAATCCCGTCAAAATAGTTTTAGCTATTTCGGAGATTAGCCGGAACAGACAGATGGACAAAATTTTTTAAAATTGTTTCTTTTTTGTTATCAGTACCGTATATATTTATTTAACATTAAAAACGAATACTATTAATTTGTATAGATTAATAATAAAGGTAGATATAAAAGATTTAAAAACCGTTTGTACTTGTTTCTAGAATTTGTCTGCGTAAGGCACGCAGCAAATCCAAAGAGGAGGTGTTGTAATTAGATTTCACTATGTAACAACGCGTGACAATTAGCTAGGTGAGGGGGTGTTAAGTCCCGCCCACTTTACTATTTTCTGTCTACTGATAAATAGTAAAACTACATAGGTTAAACTACATACACTAGGTTTATATCAACATCGGAGCACTTATTTCGTCCATTGATAGTTCACATGCGTAGACACTTAATACACAAAATCCGATCACTTTAACATATCAAAATCTACTTCAAATAATTATTTAAACGAAAAAACAGGAGCAACAATCAGCTGGCGGTTAAGTTACCGCCAAAACTCAGTATTAAAATATATGAATGTCTTATATGAATATAATATTTTGTTCGGCAGGCGATATTCTGTGTGATCTACGTGGTGATCGTGTACCTGCTGACGTCGCAGCCGCTGGAGTGGTTCCGCTTCGCCATGTTCCTGTCGTCGTGCCTGCTCATCTCCTTCGTGGCGCAGAGCGTCGGCCTCGTCGTCGGCGCCGCCATGAACGTGCAGGTACACACAACCATCACTTTCCTCACGCCTTAACTACGTTACGTGTTTTTGCCAACCTAGGATGCAAAACTAACTCACGCAAACCAGAATTGAATTTCACTATTATAGTTAATCTAGTTCAACCTGAAAACAAAAATGATTCATTTTATGATTTTTTTTTATTTGCCTATTGAAAGTCCACTGCTGAACGTAGGCCATCCCATAGATTGCCTCCTAGGGGAAATTTCCATAGTTGCCACGCTTGGGTAGGTTATTAGGAAGTATAAAATAAAGACTATTTTTTTATGTTGTGATTGAAATTATAAATGGAGGACATCATCATCATCATCATCTTTATCCTGCAAGTAAAGAAGGTAGCATGATTCCGGCGTCACTTGATATGCCTGATGAGTGATTTTGACATTGTGAAAACTTCTTTAGAATCGTTGTCATTTCAAACTTGATGAAAGAGACAAACATATACATCTATAGAATTTAATCTGCTAGAGAATGAAATAGAATACAGTATGTATAGGTATACCGTTTTCTTTCAATTCGGTGTTCTTTTCTTTACTTGTATTTGTGATCTGCACACATGTTTATTATAGTCTTTTTTAATAGGGTATCTTTCTTTCTTGGTGGTTTCTTTGGTTTCTAGATGTGGTATTTTTCTTACAGATTTTTTCTAATATTAATGCGTTTGTCGCAGAACGGAGTGTTCTTGGCCCCGGTGATGTCGGTGCCGTTCCTGCTGTTCAGTGGCTTCTTCGTGTCGTTCAACGCGATCCCGGTGTACCTGCGCTGGATCACGTACCTGTCCTACATCCGCTACGGCTTCGAGGGCACCGCGTTGGCCACATACTCTTTCAACCGCACCAAGTTGCAGTGCCATCAGGTAAGGCTACCTTGTTATATACTAATTCAAATAACAAACGAACTCACAATCTACCTCATGGTATGATTTGCAGTTCATGAACATATGCAAACAATTCTTCATCATCATCATCATTACAGCCCTTCACAAATCCACTGCTGAACATAGGCCTCCCCCAAGGAATGCCACAAAGCGCAGTCCTGAGCCACCTGCATCCATCGACTTCCTGCATATCTTACCAGGTAGTCACTCCATCTAGTGGGGGGACGCCCTACACTTCGTCCGCCGGTACAAGGCCGCCACTCGAGAACCTTTTTTCCCGGTTCCCCCTTTTGTCGGTTCTTCGAGCTATATGGCCGACTTTGAGCTTGCTCATCCGGCCAGCAGTGAAGGACCACGTCTCAGTACCATAGGTCACCACTGGCAACACGCTCTGGTTGTACAGTCTCGTTTTCAAGTTTTGAGGTATACCTGACGAGAAGATGTGTCGTAATTTCCCGAACGCTGCCCAGCCGAGTTGAATCCGTAGATTGACCTCTCGGTCGAAGTTGGACTATTTGTCCCAGCTAAACATACTCGTCAACAACTTCGTGCTTAGTGCTCTCAACAACTACCGGCATAGGCGTGACATGGACATTAAACATGATCTTTGTTTTGTCCATATTCATCTTAAGACCTATCCGTTGGGAAACACTATTGAGGTCATTGAGCATAGTGCTTAGGTCCTCCAGCGATTCTGCCATAAGGACTATATCGTCGGCAAATCGAAATTGAGTGATGTACTCGCCATTGATGTTAATACTGTATCCTTTCCAGTCCAGAAGCTTAAAAACATCTTCCAATGCAGCGGTGAAGAGTTTCGGGGATATAACGTCACCCTGTCTTACACCTCTCTGCAATTGGATAGGTTTCGTACTCTGGTTCTGTACTCGGATAGCCATCGTATCCCTATCGTAGCACTTCAGCACTTCGATATACCGACAGTCAACTTGGCATCGCTGAAGGGACTGCAGCACCGCCCAAATTTCGACTGAATCAAAGGCTTTCTCATAGTTCACATACGCCAGACATAGTGGCAAATTGTACTCCTCGGACTTCTGTACAATTTGTCGAAGGGTATGTATGTGATCTATGGTGCCTAAAGCCTTTTCGGAAACCGGCTTCTTCGGGAGGCTGGAAGTCGTCAAGTCTGCGTGCGAGACGATACGTAACGACTCTCGAACAGCATGTAGACGCGGCTCAGAAGGGAAATCGGTCTGTAGTTCTTCAAGAGAGCGTTGTCGCATTTCTTGAAGAACAAGACCACCGCACTTTTGCTACACGCCTCCGGAGCAGTGCCACCATGGAGGACAGAATTAAAGAGCTTCTGAAGAACTTTAAGTACCGGTTTTCCACCCGCTTTCAAAAGCTCCGCTGTAATTCTATCCTCACCTGGGGCCTTGCCGTTTTTAAGGTGCTGGGGAGCCATTCTAATCTCGCTCAGACTGACGTCCGGGATATCTTCAGAATAGTGTCGGATAAGACTCGCTCTTGGATCGTTACTCACACTTACGTGTGGCTCCAACGATGATGTGTACAGCTGCCCATAGAACCTTTCAATCTCACTCAAAATCTCAGGTGTCCCGGAAACGACGCTGCCACACTTGGTCTTCAGCTTCGACAGTTGGCTCTTTCTCGCAAACAGATCTCTAGCAAAGACTTTGGAGCCCTGGTTCCGCTCGATCGCTTCTTTAATACGATCAGTATTAAAGTTGCGTAAGTCCCGCCGCATGCATTTGGAGATCTGTCTGTTCAGTTGCCTGTATGCTGTCAAATCTACTGAAGACTGCAGCTTCATCTCCCGTCTAACAGCCATGAGATTAAGAGTGTGATCGGAGAGTTTTTGTGTTCTTCTGCGGCGGGTCTTGCAAAACTTAGATCCGACCGCATGGATAGTTTCCACGAGTTTGTCATTCATATCGTCCACTTCATTGCAATCTTCCAGGTACTGAAAACGGTTTCCTAGCTCGAGCTGAAAGGTTTCGGGACTTTGGAATAGAGCACAAGGGGGACGGATCGTTGACTTCATTAGAAGTGACCTCTCCAACTTAACGTTTAGGTTCAGTGAGCCTCTCACCATTCGGTGATCGCTGCCGGTTTTCATCCTCGCGATCACTGAGACATCACTGAACAGTTGTCGTCTGGTCGTCATAATGAAGTCAATCTTATTGTTACGGCCCGCAGCTGCTCCTGCAAAGGTTCAACATCCGGGGCCCATGAGCGGAAGATTCAACGAGCAGCCGTGGGTTCGAGCCCGAATGGCTATATGGAAGAGTTTCCTATAACACTAAGCTATATGGTAGAATGTTAGAAACACATATTACGTACCAGTATCAGAAGCTAAGTTCGCACCAAGGCTCGGTAAGGCCGTGAGTGGGTGTAAGGTGAATGGCAAGTAGTGTTCAGTGATGTGTAAATGTCTGAGACCTTGACCACCTTAGGCGACCAGAAGCGGCCGAGTTCCAGGATGCCCCACAATGCTGCATCGCTCCAGCAGGCACCACCGCCGGACCATTTCTTTCTTCCTTGTCATTATTTCAGTCTATTAGCTTCATTGTACATTTAACTAACTTAAACTCGCCTAATTCCACATTCATCGTAGAATCGAACACGTGATACCCGACACAGTAAGGACAGTAGTTCCAATTCGACATTCAATGTCCCGGATTCACTTATCACAAAATTATAAATAGGGAATTAAAGCGATCTCTTAATGAGTCATACGATTCAGCGTTAAACACAACTAAGTTCCTTCATTCGACACCAAAACACCACGTCGCGAAAAGACTCAAAATACGCCTCGTTAACACGTAAACTAACAAGCCAACCAACACACAAAAAGGGCACTTAACGCGACGGCACAATTATAATGATTTCATGACGATCAACCGGGAGAAGCTCTCGAACAAGGAATGCGCGTTCCTAGACCGTATATCTACTCGACGCGCGCGTGCACAATTCCGCATCCCCGAACAAGTTAAATATTGCAAATTCACATATCCACGTAACGAAGTAACACGCACTTAATCTAACTATCTGGACCCGACAATGGTCGCGTGAACTTCGGCCGCAATAATTTCCCGCTTTGCGACCAGTGGGCAACTCTCCCATCATCGCCCACGCGTCGAACCACTGCAAGCCGCACACGGCCGCCCCACCGCGGCGCTTATCTCACCTACATACGTTCGGGTGAGGTGCCAGCTCGAACGCAATTGGGTGGCGTTCAAACAACCAAATTTGGGCATAAACACTCATTTTTTGTCGAACCGTCGGGGCTCGACCAGGTCCACTTCCCGTGAGTCCGGAACTCTTTCTTCCTTCTGGAAGAAAGAGTTCATTATAAAGAGTCCCTCTTTCTCCATGAAGTCTGCCAGCTGCTGGCCCCTTGGGTTCCGTTGCCCTATTCTGAAATTCCCTACTTTCAGCTCACCGTTCTCTCTTGTGCCTAGTTTTGCGTTGAAGTCTGCCATTAACACCGTATAGTGAGTTTTGGAGGAATGCATGGCTCTCATGGCTCTCTAGAGATATCCTCATACATTTCTTCCACCTCCTCCTCATTGGGGTGTGCCGAGGTTGGTGCGTAAACTGTATGACCTTCAGCGAATACCCTTTCGAGTATAAGGTACGCAACCCTCACACTCACACACGAACACACTCCCAATATTTCAAACAATTCTTTTTTCAAACAATTCTTGCAAACAGATATTCTTATATACCCTGAAGATGCCGTGAGGTGAAATGGTCGGTTTTTATTGTAAAATAGCTATTCCCCGCGACTTTGCCCGCCTGTAATTTGGGGTTTTAATTATCTTGCACGGAACCCCAATTCTTTTTCTAATATAAATATAAGTAGCCTTAGTTACTCCTTATAACATCAGCTATCTGCCAGTGAAAGTCCCGTCAAAATCGGTCCAGCCGTTTCGGAGATTAGCCGGAACAGAGATAAAAATTTAAAAATTGTATTTTTGTTATAAGTACCGTATATACTTTCATATACATTTAGTAAAAAGCTGTTATTTTGACATCTCAAACAGATACTTCAATGTTATTTATTTGTATAGATGTATAGATAAATTAAGACCTAGGACAAGTGTTTATCCAAAGCCAGAGTTTCACAAAGTAACAACAACCCAGTAATAAGTTATAGAGGTAACACACAAAAAAAAAACATACAGTCGAATTGAGTACCGTCTCCTTTTTGAAGTAGGCAGAAAACATCATATATTTAGCTAAAAGCAGGTTTGACACTATTGAAATTCTTTCCAGATATACTGCCACTTCAAAAACCCAAATACAACTTTGGAAGAATTGGACATGCAGGATGCGGACATCACTTTAGACATTGCAGCTTTGTGTCTCATTTTCATTATTCTTCGTGTTTCCGCTTTCTTATTCCTTCGCTGGAAACTTAGATCAACCAGATAAACTATTTTGGTTTCTAGTAATCTAGAATTAGAGCATAAAATATATTTAATGTTACGACAACTTGATTGGAACCTTATCGCTGTTTAATAACACATAAAAAAATTGTAACGCAAAACATATGCAAATAACTCATTATTTACAGCGACAGAGTTCCAATCGCTGCTGAAGTTATTAGTAAATGTTGTTAAAACGCAGTTATTGTGATAGTGGGTATATATAATTTCGAATGTAAGAGTTATATTAAGGATAATATATAAAAACCCTTTTTCAACCAAAAATTCAATTAAAAGTTATCGCTGCGTGACTATTAACGTTTTTTTACCCGCCATTTTCTTGTTCACGTATATTGGGTGTGACATGTAATGGTAGCGGGAATTTTAAAATCCTATGTATTTAAAAATAATGTTTTTGAAGGTGATTGGTCGCGTATATTTTATAGATTATTAAATTGAGACTGGTCTGTGATGAATATGCCTGCACACCGCAAGAGCTAGTAGTTAATACGCGTATATTAATTTGGCGCTTGTGTATGGTATGGCGCAATCATAAAGTGATACTAAAGATGTTATGCAAAGAGCAAGTGTAACTATATATACATATGTTTTAATTCTTTAAAAGATTTTTCAATGGTTAGTAAAAAAATAATAATAACTATAATATTCCTATCATGACAATTTTTTATAAATATATTTACAGTAAAGTGCCTTGTATGTTGTTGTGCTCAAATTGTATTTTATGGAAATCTTATGAAGTAATGACTAAATATTCTTAGTGAAAGTGAACAAAGCTATGTTTTAACAAGTTTTTTTTTAAATGAAATAACTTTAATACGAATTATGTACATCATCCGAAAAATCCAGATAGTAATAAACTCGATTTATGTCACATTTAACCATTAGTAGTGTTAGATGTGAGATGATAAGTGTATTTTAAGATGTGTACTATAAACGTAGTTAACTTATATTACGAAACACAAATCTAGGAAATTATTCAGTTGTTGAAGGTAACAACATGTTGTTTGGCTTATCATTTATACAGGATATTATTTTAATAAGTGAATAATTTGCCATGACGTAATATCAATTTATTTGCCTTTTGTACTTCTTGCCGCATTGGCTTGCCATTTCTTTTTAACTATTTCAATTAATGCACAAATAGTCAGTTAGGAGCCTCTACTACTTTTATGACTTGGTATGTTATTTGAAAATGAGTATTATGTACTTGCAAATGAAGTAAGTAAAGTAAGAAGAAGAAATTATACGTACATAGATAAAAATGTTCCGAGATGTTGATGTTGTTTTCTACATAATCTAAATTCCAAATAAAACGCTTCAAAAATATTTTAAAAGTCAAGTCAGCATGATATTTACATTATTTATTTTTAATACTTTCCTACTGTACAGTTGCAGCCACATACAAAGAGAAATAGAATTGTTAGGAATGAAGGTGGTGTATTTGTACTTAGTTTTGTAATCGTATAAAACAATTTAATGGTCCAATAATATATGGTTAGATGTGTACTACTGGTTATGTATATGTTTTCTATATTTTATAAATAAATGGTTTAAAAATAATTGTTTTATTTTAGATTTTTAATTTTTCAATATTGCCAGTATTTTTGTGTTATATCAAGAGCAGGGGAACCCTCAGTGTGTCTCAACCCAAACACGTACAGTCAAGTCTGGCAACTTTACCAATGGAAGGTAACTTTGCCATCAGGGATATACTGGTACAAAATTACGATTAACACGGAAGACGTAACGTCTTTCTAGATATGCCATTTTTTGTATGAAAATACAATAACTAATTGACAGCATTGCTTTCGATGTGGCAACATAACAGTTAATTTTGGCATTTTATTTTAACGCGGAATTGTGCCGGCTAAATAACCACTTTGTTCAGTGCTCCAGAACTTTAGTTATTTTTGTTTGTAAATACTGTATGTAGGTATCTTTGCCGTAACGTAATATGGTTATCAAATGTAATATATGGTTTTTAATGTGTTGGTCTTAATATTTATCTATAAAACTAACTTGGCAAAGTTACCATACTAGTGATGCCACGATGTGACGGTTACTTTACCATGTTTTGCTACAACTAAGGTTTGTCACTTTCAACCTATAGTTTTAACCGATTCCAACTATTTAAGCAAACTGTTCTGTACTTAACATTCTTTTTTTTATAGGATAGGATGACAAACGGGCACACAGACCACTTGATGGTAAGTGGTTGCTGTGGCCCATAGACATCTACATTTATCCTCGTTTGCGTATTAAAATATTGCTTCTACGGGCCGATAAAGAAAGAAATAATAAATGTTAAGGCGGCTGTTAAAAGCTGCAAGCGTGGTAGAGCCACGCTGCAGCTATATTATAGTTGTAGCTCGAATGGGTCGGCTCGACCGAAGAAGGATTACGCTCTCACAGAATACCGGCGTAAAATAGCAGCCTAACACTGCCGTGTTTCGTATGGTGAGTGTAGAGGACCGGAGACCCTTTTTACTGAAAACGGGGCATCTTATTCCTCAGGGGTGACAACGCATCTGCATTTTGTTTCTTTATTGAGGGTAGACGTAGATATCTATGGGCCGCAGAATCCATTTACCACCAGGTGTACTATGTGCTCGTTTGTTACCCTTATTTCTGGCCCCATGGCGGACACGGGAGCGTTCGTTGCGCGTGTGAAGTTGTAGGCCGCGGAGGAGGGCGCGTAATGTGTTCTGGTGCGCCTTACCTGAGAAAGAGATGGGGGATGAGTTGACCTCTCCAGAGGAGGGGTCGCCATGGGGCGGCTAACGCTGGTGGGGATACAGATGTGTGCGAAATCGCTCCCGTGGTCCTGCCAATATGCGACGAAGGTTGAACACCGTGGAGTTTTAGTCAGTGCGAGTCCGACATAACCCGCCCTTGTCCCCGCGGCGGGTATGCGTAGGTATTTCCCCATATAAAAAAGAAATATCTATGGGCCACAGCGTCCACTTACCATCAGGTGGACTATGATGTACTTACACAGCGTCCACTTACCATCAGGTGGACTATGACGTGCTTACACAGCGTCCACTTACCATCAGGTGGACAATGATGTGCTTACACAGCGTCCACTTACCATCACGTGGACTATGATGTGCTAACACAGCGTCCACTTACCATCAGGTGGACTATGATGTGCTTACACAGCGTCCACTTACCATCAGGTGGACTATGATGTGCTTACACAACGTCCACTTACCATCAGGTAGATTATGATGTGCTTACACAGCGTCCACTTACCATGAGGTGGACTATGATGTGCTTACACAGCGTCCACTTACCATCAGGTGGACTAATGTGCTTAATTTTTTTTGACGTTTGACGGTTCCGTGGCGCAGTGGCTTAGCAATGAGTTATGCGCTGGGCGCCCGCACGGAACAAGTATTTGTATGGCCTATAAATAATTGTTCCGGGTTTGGATGTTTGTCCTCATGCAATATATGTTTGTAAAATGCTTCTATGATACAGGAGAAAATCCTAGTGTGGGGGTAACGTTTTTTAATGAAAGCAAGAAAGAAATTGTCACCCTTATGGATTATGATAGATGGGAGTACAAACATTATGTCTACGCCAGCCGTAATTCCCAGACCGGCGACGGAAAGCAACATCAATGGTGCGAGACGTTTAGTACTGCGAACATCCATCCATTCCATGCCTGAAGATTAAGGAAAATCTTACCTTAGTTTTGCATTGTCATACATTTTTTTTGTCAGGGGTGACAACGCATGTACATATAATACTATGTTCATTTGAATTTAACTGTCACTGTTTTGTAGAATAAGAGCGATGAACGAGCCCACATTCCCACCTGGTGTTAAGTGTAGGCCTATAGACGTCTATATCTCACCTCAAATAAAAATTCAAATGCAGATGCGTTGTCACTCTTCAGGACTTAGGTGGAACTCCTGGTTTCCAGTAAAATGGGTCTCCGAATTTCTACACTCACCAGTGTAGTACAGTAATTTTACGTTGGTATTCTGTGAGAGGTCCTTCCTCAGTTAAGCCGACGCATTTACGCTACAATCATAATATAGTTGCAACGTGGCACTACACCGTAAACCACGTCATTCCCATTAACTCGTTTGTTACTCTAACATAAAAAAAATATTTATTATCTTAATCATTTAAAAAATAAGTAGAAGTCAATGTTTAATTTTCCACAAATTCTAGAGCATTAAATTCACTCGACCGCGCAGTGGCTGTGTTAGAATATTTACGAGTACTACCTCATGTCGTACCATGGGTGTTGAAAGAGGCGACACAGGAAATAAACCAGGAGATGAGCTGCAGCGTCTTTCTTATAACAATTGGATAGTAAAATAAACTGCGGTCGCTAAACCTACCAAGCGTTACAACAGGTGGCAACTATAGCAAACACCCCTTTATAAGCCAATCTAGGCTATGCTCAGTAGCTTTGAAAGGATGTAAAGCATGAATTAATGTTATAATTTTTTTTATTAAAAAAAAACATCTACCCCCACAGTAGATGTATCTCCTATAAGCTGCAGGCAGTTTCGACAGTCAAACCCGGAACAATATTTTATAGGCCATATTACCAGACCTGGAAAAATTATTTCTAGGCCATACAAATCCTTGTTCCGTGCGGGGTTCTCGCACCTGCGGCCCTGCATCGCCGCAATCAAGCCCTAAACTACTGGGCTACGAAGCCGTAAATATAAATTAATATAAACGTAAATCATTTTTAAAGTTGTCCATGTATAACATAGAAACTGGTAAAAATCACAAGGTGGTAGAAAGACAAGGTAATATGGCGGTTGAGGTACGAGTAGGATGAATACATAATATTTTATTTTTCCGACGACGGTCACGGGGTGACTGACATGTTCGACGTACCTTTTGTAGGTCCCTTCTGAGATGTTCGACGTTGTATTGAAGGTAGCTGTGGTTAACCATTACACTGGGACGTCAAACACTTCAGTCTCCCAGTGACAATGGCTGCTGTAAAGTATTAATAAAACGCGATAAAATCCATAAAAACTGGGATGGATACTTTTTTTTTCAAATTTATAACTCTGAGTGTGCTGGCAGATGTGTGTGGTGCTGCGTTGTCGTGTTTCTTGAGAACATGACGGATTCTTGACTTCACTTATCGGTGGATTGCTTATTAGACCAGCGTCTCTGATATAACTGACTTTTGGGTCATTCATATTACATTACATACCATTCATAGTTAACCCTTCGTGCAGGAAACGAGGTGACTATTTTGTTTCTGTTTGCTTTACGTACAGCGACATTGCTCTACTATGCATTGACACCAATCCATCATACGGCCTGTCTGCTAATCGCGTCATCTCAGACAACGCTTACGTAAAGAAAGTTTATCGTGAATGATAGTTTGTATTGATGCTGATCCAATACCATCGCTCAAGCTTTGTGCATTACACACAATATCTTGGTTTTCTTGAATAAGATACTCGACTACTTGAACATTTAGACGACTTGCAACTTCATCTTCAAAGCTTCCTTGTCCTCTTTATATTCATCAAACCAATTCAAACTGTTGCTTGTAAATTAAGCAAACAAATTTATCTAAATTAGTTTACAAAACCTCAAAACATTCTTGGGGCTTTAAACTTTTTTAAAGTACTAGTAAATCATAGCGCGAAAATTTCGTGAGATACATTGTTGTGAGCGAAATCTTACTATATCCAGCTTTCAAATGATCTTGGAGTAGAGGTTCTTTGAAAAAGAGAGCATTCTTGACATCATCGGGGAGAGCATTTCACAAGAGAATGGCCTGTTCCGTGAAGCAAGAATCGAAAAATTCGGAATTGTGTTGTGAGATACTAATGCTAAGACGGTTTCATAATCGTGGAATTCGAACATGAAATTAATGAAAAAGAAATAAAAGTCATACTTAAGATAAAGTGAGTGGATAATTAAAAATAGAATAAGGTACCAGTTAAATAAATTCTATTCTAATCTAATGTAAACCGTCGAACGGGCGAGGCGACGAGATTTAGTTACAAGGTAATCATCATATTGTCATCGAGGTCAGATTTGTTACGCTGCTCGCTGCTAATGTTCAATGACCTGGCAAAATGATCCAAAGCCCAGTTTGCACCTTTCAGAAATGCAATACATAATGTAACAAATGAACCCGTAAAGCTACAACTTCGTTCTTTAAAACGACCTAAAAGTTTTTTTTTAAAGTATTAGAAGATACATTAATTTACATAACATGAAAATATACAATATTTATTATCATAATAAAAGGGAAAAAAAAAAACTAAAAACTTAAATTATCATACAGTCAAACTCTCCGCGGTATAGTGCTAAGATAGCTGACCGCGTTTCCTCGCTGATTGACTATACTTATCATTTTAGCGAAAAATAGCCAGAGTTATTATCATCAGCGGTAACGATAAGTCAGACAACTTACCGCACGTGGACCCAACGGATCGATAGTCTACAGCAAAAGGCACAAATATGTTAACGTCTCTCAAATATTTATATTCGCGCCACTTACTCAGTTCGGCCGCCTCTGATGCTGTCCAAGCTCTAAACGTGGTACTTGTTTCCTTTTTTTTTACATGGGGAATTGCCTACCCATACCCGGCTTGCGGAGGCAAGGGCGGGTTATGTCAGACTCGCACCGACTAAAACCCCATGGTATTCCACCTGCGCCGCATATTGGCAGGGCCACGGGAACGCTTTTGTACATATCCGCGGTCCCACCAGCGCCGTCTGCCCCATGGCAGCCTCTTCTCTGGGGAGGACCTCTCCTCCCCATTCTCCTTCTCAGGCAAGGCGCACCAGGAACACAAGGCACCCCCCCCCCACGGCCTCCAACTCAACCTGCGTATCGGACCCCCCGAGTCCGATGCACGGAAGCCATGGGGCCAGGGAAATCGAGCGCTTAGCACCCGCTTTCCCGACCCCAGCGGCGGATCTGGTCTCTGGCTTCGCCGCCAACCAAGTTTCAGCCGCGGAGGGTAGGGTGAGCGGTGCCTCGCAATACCGACACTCCTCTCTCCCCGCGGCCTCACCACCACCGCATCAACGGTGCGGCCCCGTCAGAGTCGCGGAGGATAGGGCGAGTGGCGGTGACCATTGCAGGAATTTCTGCAGTGTCGTGGAGGTGTGTTACATGCATAAATTGTACATTTAATAATATCCACTTCCGTATAATTTGCAGGAAATAGTTGTTATGAGTGGGAGTCCATCCCGCAATCTGCAGCACCGCAACCAAATACATGAACCGTTGCGTTACCGAGTCACCATTGTCGAAATAATAAAATCTTTCACTCATTCACACCAGTAGGTTAGTCATGCAAGTTTCTTCAAAATGTTTTTTTATAGGATAGGGTGACAAACGAGCACACAGTCCACCTGATGGTAATTGGTTGCTGTGACTCATAGGCATCAACATCTATCTTCAATATAAAATTTTATAATAAAATTTTATATTGAAGATATTGATAAAATTTTATATTGAATTGATTTTATTTATAAAATTTTATATTGAAGATAGATGTTGATGCCTATGAGTCACAGCAACCACCAGGTGGACTGTGTGCTCGTTTGTGGGCAGGCCCGAGGTGGCCACTCCGAGTGGACTTGGCGAGCTCACCTCGGATGTGCGTCGGTGGGCTCCGGGAGAGGGGTGGCGTCTCCCCCTACCGCTGCAGCCGAGGTGGAGTCGCGGAGAAAGAGGAGTGTTGGTACGGCGATGCGCCACTTGCCCTATCCTCCGCGACTCTGACGGGGCCGCACCGTTGATGCAGTGGTGGTGAGGCCGCGGGGAGAGAGGAGTGTCGGTATTGCGAGGCGCCGCTCTCCCTACCCTCCGCGGCCGAAACTTGGTTGGCGGTCTCTGAGTGAGGCCCTTATTCTAATATCGAAAAAGGGCTTAAATAACTCCACTGTAGTAAAAATATATTTTCAATTACAGCTGCTAATCCCCACAAACAATAATCCATAACACATTACACTACTTCACAATCTTGCTGTATCTACGTCAGTTAACAGCCTTATTTTATAATTACCATTATATACATAGTGGAACTAAGTCTTCTTGACAAAGCTCCATTAATATGTCCATCGTAGGCGAGATGCTAATTACTGTGGAATAATTACGTGAGAATTCCGAATAGACCGGTTAGTGGCGGTGTAAGAATATCCACTACCCCATATTATTGTCCCGTTGGTGTCGTAAGACGCGTCAGAGGGAAACAAACTTGGAGAATGGCAGCACTGGCTTACTAATAACAACTCGAAAATAAACATTTCGGTTGCCAAACCGCCCGCCAAGAGTGGCAACTATGGCAAATATCCCCCCTATGAGGCAATATATGGGGAGGCTTATGTTCAGTAGTAAACTTTGACAGGCTGCAACGAAGTGTGACACCAACCCAGATGAATTGCTAGGAAGAATAGGTGACCTACCTCAAGACCTGTGAAGATTTACCGGAGTCTCTAGATATCAGAGGAACCTCAGTGCCTTATTTTGTAAGTTATTGGAGTTTTCTTTTAGGAAACCATGCGTCTAAAGGAGATTTTCATAAAAACCTTTGACTGTTGTTAACTTTAATATTTTTTAAACATACCCGTTATCACAGTTTGATATCCATTAAGCTATAATTAAAGAGCAATTTTGGCTAAACAAACAATTATCTAAAAATTAATATCAAACTACCCTCAGATCATAGAAACAACAGGAGATATGGCAAGGAGGCGTGGCGCTTGCGAACGCATCTGGCCGCAAAGCGGCCTGATGCCAGTTTCAGTAATTAGTCGAATGTCAACTTGCGACGTGTTTACTGCTCGTGATTTTTGACAAAATGCCGCGTTGTTCAGTGATCGTTTGCAAAACTAACAGCTATATTGTGAATTACATGGAAGATGGCATCTCATTTCACACTTAAATACTAAAATATTTATGTTTTTCTTATTAAATTCATTAAAACATTACTTCGTAATACGATGAGACCCAAATCAAATGTTTTCATTAGGAACAAAAACCATTGCTTGCTTAGTACAAATCGACCAGTGAATCGGCTGGTCTAATAGCGCAATGGATAAGTGTTTTATTGGTACTCTCACTCAAACGATAGTTTGGTGAAGCGGCCGCTGCCGGCTTTTGTGAGTTAGAGATGTAATGTGATGTTTGTGGTTGTCGATATTTTATACAATTCTGCTAAGTATGAATGATTATGCATGATACTATTAATTATTGTAAAACATAATTTGTTACTACAGTTGCTACAGTGTAAGTAACTGCGAATTTTATGGCGTTAATGAGAGTTGTCGTTAAATGGAGATAAGAAAAAGCAATATTCTTTACTATTATAATATGTACTTACTAAGAAACTTTAGAAAAAGCGAAACGGTATTTAACTTCTATAAAGCTTCCAAACGGTAAAAAGGCTATCAGTACACCTAGAAAAACCGGTTTTATTGGCTTTTTAGTGTACACAGAAAGCCTCAAGGCATTGTATATACAACTAGTTGAAAAGGCCATTGTATTGATTAATATTGTTGAACCACATTATTAATTATAATTTATTTATTAATATTTTGTTTTAACTAGGTACATATTGTTTATTTTTATTATAATTTTTTCTATTATGACCCCAAAAAATCTTTAGTACAATTATAAATAGAAAAATCGACAACTTTCCGATTTAGTCAATCACTAGCGTCTTAGTAAAATAAATGCCTTTTGCACAGAACAAAGATAGCGATAGATGTTTTTGGATGAGTAAGTTGTACGGTTCATGGTAAATGCACGCTGTGTTTGATGGGATAAGGTTTATAATTGGTTGTATTGTACGTTCTGATTTATTAAATGCGGGTGTGTGTGCGACTGTGTATCTACTGATTTTACTGAACTGCATGCGTAGTAGTTGGCGAGTGGCGGGGACAAACTGGCGACAACAGGTACCGATACATTTTAACGTACCGGGCATATCTCCTGTTGTTTCTATGATCTGAGAAACTACCTATGAAAAACAAATAATTGATTGTGTTGTTATTGCGGTCTTAAGTAATTTTATAATCGATTAACTAAACCTAAAGAATAATATTTGATGTTTACTTTTGACCGCGGCTTCGTCCGCTTGTGGTAGGAATACCTGGCAAACCCCGGAGCGTCTTAATGGTAACTCAATTTTTTTTCGAACTTTAATAAAAGTAAACATAGATTGTGGTTATTCTAAATGTATTCCGATCTCCATGCGAGCGAAACCACGGGGGAAAGCTAGACAAATATAGGTTTTTGCCCGCGACATCGTCCTCGTAGTTGACGAAAATAATATTATGTTTGTTGCTACAACAGAACATTCAATGTCATTATTTGAAGATGTTAATGTCTACATTGGCAAAATTGGCAATTACAAAAGGAAGAGAATGTAATATTGATGCAGATTATCCAAAAAAATTAATTAAATATACAAAAAAAATGTTATGCACTTTGGAAAGAATATTTTGATAATAGTTCGCAAGAAAAAGGGATATGGTACAAAACTATCCGGAGTCAGTCTTTCGAAAGTGCCTTTGTTTAATGAATGTCTATTGAATAGAAAATCTGTTGTATTAGCAGTGCCACTTCGTTCCGTGCAACAAGTTTGTTCGTGATGCAATAGAAACAATGTCCCATTTGCAAAACATGCAGCACAATAGAAGATAATTATACAACACTTGCTCGCGAAATGTCCAAAAAACAATCAGGAGAGGAAACCATTGATCGCTAAAACTAACCTTAAAATGTGTAACACGTGAATATCAAAGCATTCTTTCTGAACCACTGTCAAATGCTGCTCAAATAGTGTATCTTATATATTAGTTAGTATGTTGTATAAGTAATTTAATAAATTGTCTTGTGTTATTTAGTTATAAGATACAATGGGACTGAAGTGTTAAAAATAACGAAACTCCCTTAATTATGAAAGAATAATAAAGTCTACGTTTATTTTACGTATAGTTCAAATTACTTATTGACATGACACAAAAGTGATTAAATTAGACTTGGGAAACTTGACTGGGTAGGTAATACTCTTGTCCCTAACCATTACAGTATCTATCGATGAGTAAATCTTCAACTCGTCGACTACCACGTTAAATATATTTTTTTATACTAACATATACATTTTCAGTGATATCACTAAACCTCTCACGTTACCAATCTTAATTGAAGATCGAGAAACGTATCTTACCACCGCTGGATTGTAACAATCATGTTAAAATTGAAATAAGCCATCTACATCTATTTCCAGTAGACGCTCTCCGATTTTTTTTTATAGGATAAGAGTGACAAACGAGCACACAGTCCACCTGATGGTAAGTGGTTGCTGCGGCCCATAGACATCTACATCTATCTATTACAAATCAAAATGTAGATGCGTTGTCACCCGTGAGGACTAAGATAGAATGCCTCATTTCCAGTAAAAAGGGCCTCCGGCCACCTGAACTCACCAAGCGAAACGCAGAGGTAAACCTCTACTTCACGCTGGTTTTCTGTGAGGTCGTGGTACCACCCCGGTTCGAGCCGGCCCATCCGTGCGGCAGCAAAAGCTGCCGCGTGGCTCTACCACTGTTAAAAATTGTAACGGCTTTCTTGCATAAGCACCCGATTATTGGTCATTAAAAATGTTGTACGTTCTATATGTCAGGTGTAGTTTTTCCACCCTGGACAACAATGGTAACATCTCAACAGTTGAGACATGCGTTAATTTCATCCGCTTCTTGCTGATGTTGCACGTTGGCGTCTCTTCGCTTGCAAGTTTAAGTGCCAATTAGAACACCGAATGTGCAGTCCAACCAAAATTGAGCAATGTTTTAGCGAAAAAAAAACAACGCTACAGCCAAGACTATATTGTAATTCTTATGAAGTTGGCCCAGCAGTGAGTTAAAAACGAATGTCTTGCCCGTTCGGTGCGGCGAAATGAAATGAAATGAAGATTTATATGCTTTGAAGAAGGGGTACGTTTAGGTGGTTATTATAAAGTGTAGTTCAGTTTTTCAACCATCTATAATAGGATGCAAATACTATATACTTAATAATTTTTATAATAAAGTTTACCATATTACATGTCATCGTTTATAAGTTAGCAATACAAATTTAAATATAATTAAGATTAAAATTCAATTAAAAATATAGAAATACTGTTGTGCCACATCATGTCAAATTTAGGTAGTCATTTACATTATAAAAACAATGTTCATTTAGCCACCTGTAAAGGGCGCCTTTAAATCTATTAACGGGTAACTCTTTTATATTTTGGGGTATTTTATTAAATTTGATAATACACATCCAGTAGCAGTTTTTTTTTAAATCGAGCACTCGTGGGTTTAATTTCAGCAGCAAGTATATTACCATTTTTGGTATTTCGTGTGTAAATCCCTTTCGCTTGTCTGAAATAATACATGTTTTCTTTTACAACATTTGCAATTTAAAAAATGCGAGAAAGGAGAACACCCATACACCACTATCTTTGCGCTGCATATTGTATTAATTACTCGGAAACTAACTAGCTGCGTCGAAAGCAAACTTGTGGCCTATTCATTCATGTGAATTTCTTAATCCTCGGCATTGTAACCGAGCTTCCTTACTCCGTCACTTTCAGTCTACGTTGCCGAAATCAGCCTTTTTTTTGCCAAATACTGAAATCATTCCATTTTCAAATCAAATTTTACGCTTCATTGCTGATTATATCATAATGTGCGCCTTGCGCACGCACTTAAGTCGACATTCTTGTCGTTACCTTGAGGTAATATTGCTTAGTCCACACAAGGATCCGAAGGTTTATCTTAAAATAAAGCAAAAACCGACTTCAGAAAACCAAAAAGAATACAATAATTTTGTATTTTGGCACAACAGGGTGGAGTTTTTAATGTTTTATTGTTTAACTTTTAATGACAAAGAAACATTTCATCTTAGTCCTCAGGGGCTAATAAAGAATATTTTTCATTTTGATTCTTAATCGAGGATTGTGACATCTATAGGCCACTTCATCCACTCGTAATTTTATAAAATAATTCTACTTATTAATGAAATTTAAAAAAATTATGTGCCCAAAATAGATGAAACATGTAAGCAAAGAAAAATATAGACACATGTAAAGGTACACCCAGATCCAATGATTAACTAACGTTTAACATTTAAATTTACTCTTTTTGGACTTCTTTTTCATCAGTCTCTATCATTCTAGGAAGTATTCGCCAATGGCCACGCTTGATTGGCGATTGCGGTACCCAATGTGTCGCTCGTCTCTTCGTCTTGATATTTTACGCGTGGCCTAATCGAGACTGTAGCAGTGTAGCTATCGTAAGCCAGTAAGGTTCTTCTGAAATTCACATAGTCACCACTTACGACGCTCTGGGGTAATAGAACACTTACCAAATCCCTTTTATTTTATGGAACCCATGTCACATATACATAACATATCATCATATCTATGATAATTAATCATTTACACATTATTATAGACAGTGCAATTGAAAAAATATAATATAATTTTCGATAACATCCTATGTACTTGTATTTACATAGCAGTAATGAATTCTTCTCATTACATATTTTGCTCTATTTCAAGTTTAATATTTGTAACTAAGTGTGACATTATTTAACAAGCAAAAATTAATAATTTCGCGGAGCCCTGGTGAGTTTTAGGAATCATCCAACCCTCTTTAGGAGTCTCTGCTCTAGGGACGTAATAGTGTAACGGAAAATGTATGTTAGTATGTAAACAATGTATTTTAATACGTGGTAGAGCCATGCTGCAGCTATATTAGTAGTATAGTTGTAGCACGAATGGGTCGGCTCGACCGGGGAAGGACCACGATCTCACAGAATACCAGCGTAAAATAGCCGCTTAACACTGCTGTGTTTCGTATGGTGAGTGAAGAGAACCTTTTTACTGGAAAAGAGGCATTCCATCATAGTCCTCACGGGTGACGATGTCGCGGGCAAAAACCTATATTTGACTAGCTTTCGCCCGTGGTTTCGCTCGCATGGAGGTCGGAATACATTTAGAATAACCACAATCTATGTTTACTTTTATTAAGGTTCGAAAAAAAATTAAGTTATCATTGAGACGCTCCGGGGTGATTTTTTGAAGTGATGCCGTTTTGCCAGGTATTCCGACCACAAGCGGACGAAGCCGCGGTCAAAAGTAAACATCAAATATTATTCTTTAGGTTTAGTTAATCGATTATGAAATTACTTAAGGCCACAGTAACAACACAATCAATTATTTGTTTTTCATAGGTAGTTTGATATTAATTTTTAGATAATTGTTTGTTTAGCCAAAATTGCTCTTTAATTATAGCTTAATGGATATCAAACTGTGATAACGGGTATGTTTAAAAAATATTAAAGTTAACAACAGTTAAAGGTTTTTATGAAAATCTCCTTTCGACGCATGGTTTCCTTAAGGAAAACTTCAATAAATTACAAAATAAGGCACTGAGGTTCCTCTGATATCTAGAGACTCCGGTAAATCTTCACAGGTCATGAGGTAGGGCACCTATTCTTCCTAGCAGTTCATCTGGGTTGGTGTCACAGTTTGCAGCCTGTCAAAGTTTACTACTGAACATAAGCCTCCCCATATATTGCCTCATAGGGGCGATATTTGCCAAAGTTGCCACGCTTGGCGGGCGGGTCGGCAACCGAAATGTTTATTTTCGAGTTGTTATTAGTAAGTCAGTGCTGCCATTCTCCAAGTTTGTTTCCCTTTGACGCGTCTTACGACACCAACGGGACAATAATATGGGCTAGTGGATATTCTTACACCGCCACTACACAGTCTAGTCGGAATTCTCAGGTAATTATTCCACAGTAATTAGCATCTCGCCTACGATGGACATCTTAATGGAGCTTTGTCAAGGAGACTTAGTTCCACTATGTATGTAATTATAAAATAAGGCTGTTGCCTGACGTAGAGACAGCAAGATTGGTTTATTTGCGCTATGTCCATAGTTTAATGTCTTGTGGATTATAATTTGAAAGGATTAGCAGATGTAATTGAAAATATAAATGTTATTACAGTAGAGTTATTTAAGCCCTTTTTCAATATTAGTATAAGGGCCTCACTCAGAGATTGTCACTCAACAGATTGTCATTGAGAAGCAGCAATATCAGCAGATAGGGTAACGAAGCGATGTTGCCGTAGGAATATTTAAAAAAGCCCACTTTTCAATATATTATATGTATATATTAATCAGGAAGCTACATCATTATGGTGTAAAAAACAAAGAACTGAAACTTATTACAATTACAATTACAATCTTTTTAAAGAAATTAATATCTTAATTATTGTATCACGGTTATTTTAGATCATTATATACGTAAGTTACTTTTTTATTACATTTGACAAAATTAATAGTATCCATAAATTAAACATGCTTAATACATCTAGACTTGCTTTACCAAAGTAAAGGATTCATAAAACTGACAGTAGTTGTACAACTACTTATAACGAGATTCTCTTGTAATATTTTATTATTAATTTACTGTTGCATACATTCAAGATCGCTAATTGAACTTGTGATAACTTCAATTATAAAAATTACTTTAATTATAAAATACTACTTTGTCTGTACTTTGTCAACACAAAGTAAGCTGCATGCCTTTGGCGAAAATGAACGTGCCATTCAAGGTAGAATTGCAAAGTGGAAGAATATATTAGTAAGTTTCATTTTATAGACATGTCATTACCTATTTATGTTGTTTACAAATTAAAACAGCGATATAAAAGTCTTGAAATAAAGTAAAAATCTATTCTTAGCAGCACTAATAATATTTCGAATTATAGTGATCATTATAATATTTTTACGCGTAAGCGTATAGCGTACATATTTCGTGTTTAAACATAGTTTTTAAAAGTTGATAGCAAGCTATAAACTTTAAATTATGTATAATCAAGTATATTTTATCTAACCAAAAACGTAAACGTGAAAAAGGGGCCAAGTTCGGTGCAAAAAACGTCCGAGGTTGCCGGCTTCGCCGATAAAAGAGCTGCAGAAGTCGCTTATACTTAAATCATATTATCATCTATAGGAATGTACAGGGTTTTTTGAACTGTTTGAGCTAAATATCGACAAATTCATTGATGCGATTAGTTTCAAAGACAGTTGTTCGACATTTTGTCGATACCGAATATCGATAGTTTTGGCGATACCATCCATACAATCTGGATGATTGGCGGTCCACCACTGTGTGATTTACGAGAGATTTTCTTCCTCGCACAACTTTCTTGTATAATCGACTACCACCAGGGAGTTTTCCGGGCAGATACGACTTAGGGACATTCAATAAAAGATCCAACTCCTTTTGAAAAGGCCGGCAACGCATCTGCGATTCCCCTTATGTTGCAGTTGTTCATGAGCGTCGGTAATCACTTACCATCAGGTGAGGCGCATGCTCGTTTGCCCCCTCTCCTATAAAAAAAAAAGTTTTTCTAGTTTTCAAATTTTTTTCTTTGTATTCGCCGTTTTAAGTAACCTTGAAGAGGCTTAGGTTTATGATGAGTGATCTAGTGAGTGGTGATAAAAATCTTACTTTTTACAATAGATTTATTCATAATATTTGCCATACCAACTTCTTCCTTACCCAGTGTGTAAGTCTAATATTTTTTGAGTTATGTGGTTATAAATGGTTCGTGTAATACAGACCGTGAGTCGGTACGTCGCACTTTTCTGCCGACTTCCAAAAAGGAGACGGTACTCAATTCGACTGTATGTTTTTTTTGTATGTGTGTTACCTCATAACTTCTTACTGGGTGAACCGATTTCGATGATTCTGTTTTTATTTGAAAGCTGGTACTTCTCGTGTGGTCTCATATGAATTTGATCAAGGTCAGACCAATAGTTTTTGAGTTATTCTTAATAACTTATATTGAAGTCGGCAATACAAAATTTTTAATTTTAAACTATATTTTCCGAACTTGACTAACACACTGCCCCGATCGATTCTAACCATTTCAGGGTACATTAATTATTTTAATAGTTAAGTACCAACTTATTAAAAGACATAACATGTAAGAAGTGCCTACACTTTAAAATTAAAATCTATAATAATGTATTTTTAAAATTTTACAATACCTTTTACTTAAATTAATATTTTAAATAATCAGTACACCTAGATTAATTCCGGTTTCACGTAAATAATAGGTGTACCTTTAAAGATAACGTTGACCAGGATAAACATGCACATTTAATTAACAGTGACTTAGCAAACAACTTGATAAGGTAACAACTTAATTATTACGGCATTGAAGACTCCGTTTTGAAATGCTTCAATACTTATCTTAGAAAAATATACTGTTAAGCTATTTTACTTATGAACAGAGTAAGTACAGATCATTGCTACATTGTATAGGATCAGGTGTAATGGAATGTAACCGTATGTTGCTTGTTGTTTAATTTTATATTTATCTAGAGCCACACTGCAGCTATATTATGGTTGTAGCACGAATGGTTCGGCTCGACAGGAGTAGGACCACGCTCTAACAGAACATTCGCGTGAACAGTAGAATAATGCTGCTGTGTTTCATATGGTATGTGTAGAGACTCGAAGACCCTATTTACTGGAAACGAGGCATTCCATCGTAGATTTCTGAGGTGACAGTAATTTGATTCTTAATAGCGGATGGATGTAGATGTCTACGGGCCTTAGCATCCATATACTATCAGGTGGACCACGTGCTCGTTTACATCCTTTATATTCTATACTAGCTGGTCCCCGCGACTTCGCCCGCGTGTAATTTAGGGTTTTAATTTTATGGTGCGGAACTCTAATCATTTTTCTAAAATATAAGTAGCCTAAGTTACTTCTTATAACATGAGCTATCTACCAGTGAAAGTCCCATCAAAATCGGTCCAGCCGTTTCGGAGATTAGCCGGAACAAACAGACAGACAGACAGAAAGACAATGAGAAGACAATGAGAGCTAAAAACGGATGATGAAAATGGTCATGTCTCAGGATCATGGAATATAAAGAATATATCAAATAAGATATAATCTAACTGCGTGATGGAATTTTACTAGGTCCTCATTCTAACTAAATGGATAATACACCAACAGCCATAATAAACCCTGTCGCCTATTTAAATGAGATCGGATTGACGAAGTGACCCTGACAATCAGATAGACATATTGCTCGTGCAGGAGACTCTTGTCAAGCCGAGCATTAGAAGTCCCAAAATAGTTAATTATAGATTAGTTAGGAATTACCGTAAAAAGGCAAATTTAGGAGGGACACTTATTTATTACTACCTGATCCCCGCTACTTCACCCGCGTGTTATTTGGGGTTTTAGTTTTTTTACGCGGAACCGTAATTCTTTCTCTAAAATAAAAGTAGCCTAAGTTACTCCTTATGAAATCAGCTATCTGCCAGTGAAAGTCCCGTCAAAATCGGTCCAGCCGTTTCAGAGATTAGCCGGAACAAACAGACAGACTGACAGACAGACAAAAATTTTAAAACTTGTGTTTTTGTTATAATTATGGTATATCGCACCCCTAGATAAAAACCCCACTAACTCAATGAGTACGAGTTTCGAGTTAGTGGCTTTATTGAATTCCTGACTCGAATACCTATAGGGTGAGTGGGGGGAAGATCGAACGGTTTTTTGATGAGATGAGCAGTGTTGTGTTTGACGTCTTGTAAAACAGTACATATTAACTTAAGCTAAATTATATCTATAGTGAATAAAGTACAAAGAACATATTTTTATGTCATATCGATAAATCCCTGCTATATTTATTCGAAAGCAAAAAAAAAATTAATTACAATGTTTTTATCGAAAGAAAAAAATAGGGGGAAAGATGAAAGGGTGGTGGGGAAAGATCGAAGTAGTTTCTAAAATCGTTCAAATGAATGTCAGACGATATTGACGGTCAGTAGGCTACAATTTTAATTGTCCTGACACTTCAGGACTGTCTATAATATCAAAATACCTTCAAATAACACAGATAACACAACTTATTTGTTTTATATATTTCAATCTTGACCCGCCGGGGAAAGATTGAACTAGAGGTTTTCAAACTTTTCACTTTACTTGAATAAGATTTCACAGAAAATGAAAGATATCAATCATATAATTTTTTTATTTTTAATGCCAAGAAAATTGTAAACACGTACATGTACCTTTTACCATTTTCAATTTTAACAATTTAATTAAAAAGAAACAAAAGCATGTTGTTCGCCACTCTCTGTACGCGGTTCAACCTCAAAGTGTTCATCGATATGTTAGCAGTTTAACCTACTAAGGCCAAAATGTCTGAAAAAGTAGCTAATATTCTTCGACAAAACGGCGTTCATGTGGCGTTCAAAACAAACAATTCTCTTAGAAATATCTGTAATAATAAAGATAAGTTGGATATTCGTCAAAAATGAGGTGTTTACAAACTTGTTTGTGATGAATGCCACGCCGTTTACGTGGGTCAGACTGGTCGCAATTTCGAGACACGTTATAAAGTGCATTTAGCCGCGTACAGGAATTGCAATCCCGATAAATCCCTTTTTGCCAAACATCTTTTGGACACTGGATACAACCTAGCCAACGATCACTCCTTTAAAGTTTTACATACGTGTAATAAAGGGCTGCGGCTGTGTGTGCTGGAACAGTTAGAGATATTAAAAAGTAATAATAATACCGTTGCATTGCTGAATGAACAAACAAATGTTACTAACTCACCTCTCTTAAATATCTTTAAGCCTGCTCTCTAATAATAGAGAGCCTCGCAATATGGTCGTTTGTCACACTCACGGTGATCGGCGATTGGTTGCGTGGTTGGAGGGTGGGCGTTGTACGGCGGTTTGTTTTTAATTTTACAAACGGCTGCGTAAGTCCAGCGGTGATTGGTCGCATGTTTTATCGCATGACGCAGTCGCTCGCTCCTTAAGTAGAGAGCGGTTGCATCATCGGTCTGTATAAAAGGCACTTGTTTTGGCTCGCCGCTCACTTAGCGGTGAGCCACCGTAGAGTCTATATCACCTGAGGATGCCTCGTGTAGAGGCGAAACACGTGTCGTATTATCGTCAGTGATGTGTCTTGCCTAGTGTAGTGGTGTTGGGAGTAGCGGTTCTGGGATTAGTGGTGACGGGGATAGTGCACGCAATTGAGGGAGGGCGGGAGGTGCTCTTCATACTAGGTAAGACACATCATTTTATTTTATAACGCGGGTATTTGCGAAGTAAATTATTCTAAAAGCTTTTATTTACCATTTTCGTCAATAAATATGTACCACGAAACGTAAAAAATTTAATATTTCAAAATTAAACAGCTAACCAATTAATAAGATCTTAGAAAAATGCTACAACTAAAAACATAGAAAAACTTAAAAAAAATTATATCTAAACATAAATAAAAAAATTGGTAGTAGATCCACGTCTACAGTTCACTGTAACATATAAATGAGCAGGGTCGACCGGTGCGATACTACCCTCTCACAGAAAATCAGCGTGAAGTGGTTAGCTTCTTATTGGTTGCCATGTTTCGTCTGGTGAGTGAGAGTTCCGGATGCCCGTTCCTTTTCCCCTTTTCTTAAGGCCACCCGAATGTTGACGTTTGCTAGATTAACCGATGTGACGTTGCATTGTTCTAGGAGCTGTGATGTTGCATTTACTAACGAGTGTCTGGTGGTCTTTCCCCTTTCTTTAAGTTCCTACTTCCATTCCTACGAATCCTGTTCCTATACCTTATGAGAAGGTAACGCACAAGTAACACTCCTGTTGTTTCTTGTGTCTATGGGTAGCGGTGAAATCACTTAGCCATTTGGTGACCCGCTTGCTCTTTTTGCCTCTTTTATAATATACAAAAATTAAAATACATACCTTTACATAATATTAGCTGAAATTGTGCCGCTGACAATTTATATAATGGCTGTAACAAAACAAAACATTTTTTCAGGTACAGTTTGAGAACATGAGACCATTTGTATGACTTTTGAAAACGGGGCAAGATGGAAACTTTTATATGTTTATCTTACCCCGTCAAATTTTGGCGGGTAAAGACGGAATGTTACAATAAATCCTAAAATCCAAAAAGTAGCGATATTTAGACATAGCAACATAACTACCAATTAAAAATAATAAGTATGTATACAAATAAAAAACTCGTACCTACCTCGTAAATCAAGTTACACGACACGGGGTAAGATTAAAACACCCGACTTGCTCGCGTAAAATTCACAGCGTAGATATTCCCTTATAACTCACAACCGATCCCTCAAAACGACAAGTGCCAACTTAGGTGTGGTACGTAACAAGATGGCGGTCTTATGAATGTTGCCTGCATTGGATAAATTACACAAAATCTGTCTTTGCTGATGTCTTTTTGTCTTACCCCGTTTTTCATCTTCCCCCCATTCACCCTACATCAATATAACTCGCGTAACTATACCTTCAACCGCTGTTAAAAGATGGCGCTAAATCGGGGGGCACGGTAGTGCCCCCGCCAAGTCGAGCGCGAAGCAAACACTGCCGTACCATCCTTTACTGGAACCATTTCGCCGCATTTTCAGGCCCATATTTGAGAACCTCCGGATAAGATCAGAACGCAGAAATTTTCCTCATCCAGTAAGCTATAATCACATAATTAAAATCCAAAATTTCAAGTCTGTAGGTCATTTAGTTCCGAAGTTAAGCGAAAGCAAAGTTTCGCATTTATGACACTCACTCACTCACTCATGATCATCAGAATAGAACTCGTACTTCCCATAAACTTAGAGAGCTGAAATTTGGTACAGAGTTAGGGTTTAATGGCCACATAAAGAGAAAACTATAAAAAAAGGATAATCGAAGATCTGGAGTACCTGGTGACCCTGATTAGAAAACACAAGAGCCCAACCAAACTATTAGAAGAGATCGACATACCGCCTTTACAAAAAATATTCAAGTTGGTGGACCGCTTCATTTGATGTCAAAAATCGAAGGTCTGAAGTATCTGACGAAGAACCCTCAGCTGGTCTCAGATGTATTAGAGATGTGGTAATGCCGCCTTTTACTATTGGTACATAAAAAAATACGTGTACAGAGAACAATTACCAATCTGTGTGGCGTATGCCCTAACAATTCACAAGAGCCAAGGTCTAAGTCTAAAAAATGCTCTCATGGACATTAGCACCTCTATATTCTCTTGTGGTCAAGCCTACGTGGCGCTTTCACGAGTAACCAATCTTCATGTGGTGCACCTCATAAATGTTAACTTCAAAAGTATAAAAGCTCAAGCTTCAGCGATCACCGAATACAACCGGCTTAGGCGTAAATACCGCGCCGATCTTTCAGAAATTAAACCATCTAAACCATCTAAAGGAATAAATAATGAACGCGAATGGACAATACGAAAAACTGTTGCTACAGTACAAGAATCGGAACCGGAAAAAAGAAAAAAAAAGATTTGTAATAAAAAAATACTCCTAAAAAGAAAAAAATGTGTCAGATAAGAAAATCTAATTAAATAAATCAATATGCCCACGTTTCTACAAAAAGCAGTGAAATCCCACCAAAAACATTCTGTCAAAAAATAGCCAAGTCTCGATGGAGCTGCTTGTTTATCTCTAAAAAGTAATGAAATCTAGACAAAGTCGTGCCAAGTCTAAGGTTCCTTACTGCGATTACTTTATTATTATAGTTAATGTTGTGTGACTTGGCCGTTGAAGGGTACATAAGAGTACAAAACCAGGTGCTACATTGCATACACACCATTGCACCAATCTGTCGCCAGAACCGCTACCCATTGACGATGGAAAATTGCCACTTGGAAAACATTGATTGAATAACCAGTCAATTGTAGACTTGATAAAGCTGCGTATTTCAATAATACTTTTGTATAGGCGAGCCTGAAACAAACAGTATAAAAAATTATTTCCAGTGCAGGCGGACTTCTAATCATTGATAGAAGTCCGTATCTACGTCTATTTTATGTTAGATCGGTGGTCGATTTGACGCTCCAAAAAGAAGAGAGCAGAAGTCAGCATTGTCAATGCTGAATGCACGTGTTGCACAATCAACAACCGCCTAAATGTAAAACTAGCGCCCAATTAACAATACCACTATGGGTTATTATCTCGCTTAACAAACATAGGTAGTTACAACAGATATAACATTACGTGTAAACACAATTACGTGCAACATTACGTGTAAATGCAACTTTATCAAGCTTACAATTGACTGGTTATTCAATCAACGTTTTCCAAGTGGCAATTTTCCATTGTCAATGGGTAGCGGTTCTGGCGACAGATTGGTGCAATGGTGGGTATGCAATGTAGCACCTGGTTTTGTACTCTTGTGTACCCTTCAACGGCCAAGTCACACAACATTAACTATAATAATAAAGTAATCGCAGTAAGGAACCTTAGACTTGGCACGACTTTGTCTAGATTTCATTACTTTTTAGAGATAAACAAGCAGCTCCATCGAGACTTGGCTAGTTTTTGACAGAATGTTTTTGGTGGAATACTGCTTTACTTAAATGACTTTGCCCCGAAAGGCGCGAGCACTAGTCCGTCATTTTTAGTTGTGTTCTGGTTGGCGTAAGTGACACACGTTTTAATAGTGGCAGATTTTGAGTTGCAGGAGGTTACACGAAATTTATTGAGTAAGTTTTTTTATTTATTTTGAGTTGATTGAGTTTTGCTGTAAATTAATTGTAAAAAGTAATAGTTAATTTTGATTTACGGGGGTTTTGATGATTTTAAGATGCAATATTTTTTTTAATATTTCGAGTTCCTTAGATTGACATGGAAGTAAAGGTAAATTTCGATTTACCGTAGTTTTGTTGAATCTAAATTTAACGTTGTTTATTTTTGCCTGTTCAGTGAAATATGTACTTTTTATAGAGAAAATAGGTTGCTTATGATAGGTTCAATTATAATTTTTTATTTGTTATACACTAACTAAACATACTCGTAGTACGTGCTTTTGAGTGGTTTTTTGAGTTAGTTGACTTTACTTGATTCATTATTGAATTTGAACATTATTTGTTTTTAGGATAATGACAGGGCGAGGAAAACTCATGGTACAAATGCTTAACGAAGAAAAAGAGGATCCTGAGCAACCAGCAGCAACGGATGATTCAAGACCTATACAATTTCGTGGTATAGAAACCCTCAATAATATAAACGAGTTAGTTCCATCACCGAGCATTTTAGAATCTTCGTTGGATCTTAATGAGCAGCATACAAACGCTGAGGGACGACGACGAGTTCTTAAACGTCAGTATGCTGCCTCCAGTATGCCGCCAGTTCATAGCGGCGATGAAAGTGATTTCGACGATTACGATGTAGATCCTCACTATGAAAACCCTATTCCCAAAAGAAAAATAATTTTCTCTCCCTTCCGTAACTCGCCTACTTTACAAATGCCACGAACTCGCTCACTTTCATCATCGTCTAGCGGTTCGAGTTCATCAAGCTCGAGTAGTAGTTCTAACCGCAGCAGTAGTAAATCAACGAATGAACAGGACGATACTGGCCCTAATTGCGAGATTCAACGCAACGAAAATAACAATGCCGACAATAACAACGAGGATCACGATCTGGATCAAAATATTAATCCAAGTAATGAGATTCTAGCGCCAGAAGGACCAAAACAGTGTAAAAAGAAACTAAGGCAACCGGAGACATGGAAGGTCAATATAACCAAAGCCCTCAAAAATTCAGGCAAGTCTTACAAGTCGAGGGGTAAACTAAAAAAAGAAATCTCTGCTCGCAAAATTCGACCACCTTGCGGAGAAAAGTGTCGTTTGAAATGTAGTACCAAGTTTAACTTAACAACTCGTCAAAAATGGTTTGAAGCATTTTGGAAACTCGGTGATCTTCAGCGACAGAGGGAGTACATTGTACGACATACTCATGAAATAAAGCCCAAGTACCGATACTCAAGCACGGAAAACTTCCGGGCTCTAAATACGGTCTTCTATTTTGAAGAAAATAATTCGCGCAGTCGTGTTTGCAAGACCTTTTGTAAGGTCACGCTTGATTTAAGTGATCAAGTAATTAAAACAGCGTTAACCAAAAAGATGGAAGCAGGGTTTATAGAGGGAGAGTACAGAGGAAAACATAAAAATCATCCTACGATAGATCCGGTAGTTAAAGAAAGCATTGTTCAATTTATCAACTCAATTCCACGGGTTGAATCGCACTATCTTCGAGCTCGGACTACTCGCGAATACATTCAAAGCGAAGGATAATTAGCAGATATTTACCGGGAATATAAAAGCTTACGCCAAGCTAATGACTTGCCATTTGCTTCCGGATCAACATTTCAACGCATATTCAACTATCAATTCAACATTGGCTTTTTTACCCCAAAAAAAGACTTGTGCGATTTCTGTGAGAGCTACAAAAATGCGGATGATGAAAAAAAATTAACATTGCAGCAAGCCTACGAACAACATCTATTTGAGAAAGACCTAGCGCGAAGTGAGAAAGAAAGGGACAAGAAAGAATCAGATGCTATAGTAGTCGTTTATGATCTCCAGGCAGTAATGCCAATTCCTAAAGGGCAAGTGTCTCTGTTCTTTTACAAGTCTAGAATAAATTGTTTTAATTTTACTATTAGTGATTTGTATGCAAAGAATGTGGATTGTTTTTTTCTGGGATGAAACTGAAGGAAAGCGTGGTTCAGTAGAAATCGGAAGTTGTATTTTAGCTTTCATCGAAATGCTGCTCAATAATCATCCTATTGGAGACATAGATCTAATATTTTACTCAGACAACTGTTGCGGGCAACAAAAAAAACAAGTACTTGTTATCTGCTTATGCCTATGATGTGTTCAATATGAGAGTGAAATCTATCACTCATAAGTTTTTAATTAGAGGCCATTTGCAAAACGCCCCTTCGTTTTACAATGCTCACAGCGTTATAGAGAAGCAGGTGAAAAGGCACATAAAATCAGGCCCTATTTACACACCACAGCAATATACAACATTAATCAGGTCTGCCAAAAAATCTGGACCAGCATACAAAGTGCATGAAATGACACATGACCGCTTTTATGACTTGAAAGTATTGCAAGAAGCTTGGGGCACAAATTTCAATATCGATGAAAGTAACAACCAAGTTAAGTGGCATGATATAAAAGTCCTCAAAGTAGAAAAAGAAAGTTCAATGGCCTTTTTCTATAAAACGTCATTTGCAGAGACTGAATTTAAAAAATGTTGGGTGAACAAGAGAAAGACTAGACGCACAGTAGAATTAACACCTGGTAATACACTAAATTTGAGTTTCAGCAGAGCACACACAGAAAAAATTTGTTTGTCTGAAGCAAAAAAGAAAGATATTAAAGAACTTGTAGACAAAGATGTGATTATGAAGCCTTACTATGATAGTTTTTACAAAAATGTTTTGTAATGACGTTACCATTAGAATTTTTATAGTAGAAGTAGGTAGACTAGTTTAAGAATTCTGTGCCATTAACCAATTTATTTGATTAGAGAATACCAATTAAGAATAATAGACCAATAAATAATTTGTGATTTGCAATTTTCAGACTGTGGGGTAAGTAAAACTAAGATGAAAAAAGTAATTAAAAAAAATAAAAAACTCGACTGCGTAAAAATAACTTTGTTATATGTATTATAAAAATAAAACTTTTGCAACTGATAAACTATTATACAATGAGATGTTAAAGTTTTATTATTGAAAGTGATAACTTTTATTCGTGCGTGTGTGCGTGCGTCTGTGGGTTCGTGCGTGCGTGCGTGCGTGCGTGCGTGCGGGCGTGCGTGCGTGCGTGGGTGTGTGCGTGCGTGCGTGCGTGGGTGTGTGCGTGCGTGTGTGCGTGCGTGCGTGCGTGCGTGCGTGCGTGCGTGCTTACGAGCGTGCGTGTGTGCGTGGCGTGCGTGCGTGCGTGTTTACGTGCGTGCGTATGTGCGTGCGAACGTGCGTGCGTGCGTTCATGCGTGCGTGCGTGCGTACGTGCGTGCGTGCGGGCGTGCGTGAGTGAAAACGTGCATGCGTGCGTGCGTGCGAGCGTGTGTGCGTGAGTGATTGCGTGCGTGTGTGTTTGTGTGTTTGTGTGTGTGTGTGTATGTGCGCGTGCGCGTGTGGTTTCACGCGTGTGTGCGTGCGTGTGTGCGTGCGTGCGTGCGTGCGTGCGTGCGTGCGGCCGTGTGTGTGTGTGTGTGTGTGTGTGTGTGTGTGTGTTTGTGTGTGTTAGTGTGTTTGTGTGTGCGTGTGTGTTTGTTTGTGTGTTTGTGTGTGTGTGTGTATGTGTGAGTGCGCGAGCGTGTGCGAGTGCGTGTGCGCGTGCGTGTGCGTGTGCGTGTGCATATGGGTGTGCGCGCGCGCGCGCGCGCCTGTGTGTGTGTGTGTGTGTGTGTGTGTGTGTGTGTGTGTGTGTGTCACAATGCCAAGGAGGATCTAGACTAAAACATGAGAATATGATAAGATTTTTGATGTTTATCGTATATATTATCTACCTGCGAAATCCGATATGTAACAACACGTATTTAATCTGCTCCTCAATTTTTTATTCAAAATCAGTGTAAGGATTAAAGTTTTACCCTGATGCTATATACGTTTCGATAGCATAAAGTGCAAGCTTTGTAATAACACTATTGGACAAGTGAAATTCCACCTAGATTGTGAGTAATAGCGATAAACATTTTCAAAATAATCGTTTTTAATTGCCGTCCCTGACCTAGGACAACTCGCGGCCGGCTCGCATCTACGCACACATACGCATCGCTCAGTGTACGTGACGTACGGCGTAGCGTTTTTATCGCTGACGCTTTATTTATGCTCAACTTTTAAGCGCATCTTGAACCCTTGCTTATAATGGTTGGAAATAAATGCTCTGGATGCCGCCAAAACATAACTACTAGGGAGTTTCTGGTGTGCTCCACTTGCTCATCTAAATACGACCTTTTATGCGCTAATGTTGGTTTAAAAAGATTTAATCTAATGAACCACGAAACAAGACACTGCTGGAAATGTCCTGAATGTCATAGTAAGCAACCAAAATCTGATAACACGAACTCACCGTTGCGCCAACCACTCCAATCCAATCAGCCGGGCCCCAGTAACGTCAGCGTACTTGATGAAACATCATGTGAAACCAGCAACGTTACCATCAGAGCTCGCCAGCAATCACAGGCTGTTCCAGTTGACGACCGTTATGTGACGGAGGATTCACTGCGGCGAATACTTAGTGAGGAATTGTCATGCGTGATCGAAGAAAAGATAAAAAAATTGGTAACTGTACAACTTGGAACGATAAATGAGCGCATAACGGAATTCAGTGAGTCCATTCCTTACTTTAACAGGCAATATGAGGAAATGAAGGCTGAACTGCAGGAAAAGTCGGCTATCATAACAGGGTTGCAAAAAGACAACGAAACCTTGCAATCAAGTGTCAAAGCTCTGTCCCAAAGACTCAATCTGGCAGAGCAGAATATGAGAGAGTCGAATTTGGAAATAAATGGTGTACCAGAACATAAAACGGAAAATCTGTCAACCCTTCTAACCCAAATAGCAAAAACCGTTGACTGCCATATTGGAGATGAAGATATTCATCATATAACACGAGTCGCCAAGCTAAACAAGGACAGTGACCGGCCTCGCATGGTTATTGCTAAGCTCCGCAGCCCCAGACATCGAGACGCCATGTTGGCTGCTGTTGCCAAATTTAACAAGAGTAACCCAAAGGAAAAGCTGTCAACCCAGCATCTTGGTATGGCGGGTCCGCCAAAGCCTGTGTTTGTCTCTGAACACTTACCACCAGCTATCAAGTCTCTACACGCAGCAGCTCGCCTCAAGGCCAAGAAGCAGGATTTTAAATTCGTATGGGTTCGTAATGGACGCATCTTCTTACGCAGAAATGAGTACAGCCCAGCCATCCTCATTCGAAGTATTGAGAGTCTTGATTCGATAACCTCTACTCAACAAAGATCCTGATAACACACGTATGAGGCACCTATGGAATATACTATCAAAACGTGCGTGGTCTGAGAACGAAAACAACTGACGTGTTAAAAAACATCTTGGCAAATACATACGACGTTATAGTGCTTACGGAGACTTGGTTGAATCCGGATGTGGCTAGCAGTGAAATTTTCGATTCTAGATATAAGGTTTATCGTAGGGATCGTGTATGTTCCAAATCCACTAAAATGGATGACGGAGGAGTATTAATAGTTGTATTGCGAAACATTCCATCCGCTCATGTTGAGCGATGGGAAAGTAGTTGTGAAGATTTATGGGTATCGGTGCAAATAAAAATTGGCAATATTACCTCGAATATTGCTATTTGCGCGGTATACTTACCTCCACCAGTTAAATCAGATACCTTGACGTATTTCCTTGGCAAGGTTGATAACGTTACGAACCAACCCAATAATGTCCTTATTATGGGCGATTTTAATCTAGGATTCATTAACTGGAGTAGAGAACATGATCATATTGCACAAATGGTTCCATCTAATTATAATAGTACTCTCGGATGCGGTCTTGTTGATTTCATGTCTCTTAATAACTTTAGTCAATTTAACAATGTACCAAACAGTGACGGTAGATACTTAGATCTTATTATGAGCAACTTTCCCAGTGTTGATGTGTCCGAGCCTCTAGAACTCTTGAGTAGGCTGGACTGTAAACATCCTAATCTTTTAGTAACGTTACAAAAAACTAATTTTGCTTATCTTCAGCCTAAGAAACGAACTGACCACAATTTCTATAAGGCAAATTACGAGGAAATTGCCTTGGACCTGGAGTGTATTCATTGGGTGGAGAGGTTTGCGAGCTGTAGCAACGTCAATGAAAGGGTTACAAAACTCTATGATGAACTAAGTTTAATTATTGATAGGTCTGTCCCCAAGCACCGTCCTTCCAAGAGTAAATATCCCAAATGGTTTAGTCGCACATTAATTAAACTTCTATCTGAGAAAAATAAGCTACGCAAGAGATATCGGAAATATCGTAATCCACGTGATAAATTAGAACATGACCTTTTACGGAGCCGCTGTCACAAGCTTATTGACAAGTGCTATAGTGACTATAAGACAAATATTGAGAATGGAATATCGCGTAACGTCAAATATTTTTGGCAATACATTAAAGACAAACGAAGCAACCAGTCAACTCTTCCCTCAAAAATGCAATTTTCAGATTTGCAGATTCTATTGCAGAATCTGGTTCTGAGATGGCCACTCTTTTCGCTAAACATTTTGCTTCCACGTTCACATTAAATTTTCAAAAATCGTATCACAACCTTGAGGATTTATCGCCACTTTCTTTATCGCATATTAAATTTTCTGAAAATGATACCTTAAGAGCAATAAACGATTAGACATACAGAAAGGAGCCGGTCCTGATAAAATACCTCCTCTATTTATAAAGACCTGTGGATCTCTTTTGTCTCAACCGTTAACTATGATCTTTAATTGTTCACTCAGAGATGGTGTGTTCCCCGAGGAATGGAAAAAAGCAAAAATAATACCTGTATACAAAAAAGGGGAAACAAGCAACTTAAAAAACTACCGGCCGATTTACTTTTTCTAAATTGTTTGAGTCTCTGATTAATCCACTAATTATTAGACACATAGATACTTCACTAGATACTTCCGAGTACCAGCATGGGTTCCGCAGGGGCCGCTCAACGCAGACTAATTTGATCTCATTTATTTCTGAAATTGCACTGGGGGTGGATAGTGGAAGTCAAATTGATGCCGTATACACGGATTTTACCAGTGCTTTTGATAAAGTAAATCACGCACTACTTTTAACGAAATTACAAATGAAAGGGATACATGGTAGTTTGCTTCACTGGTTTAGGTCTTACCTCAGTATGAGACCCCAGGTAGTTGCTGTTGGAGGTTATGAGTCAGATATATATTTTGCATCATCAGGAGTCCCACAGGGCTCTCACTTAGGCCCAATATTGTTTCTTATATTTATCGACGATATAACGATGCACATAAAAAAATGTAAATTCAGACTATTTGCGGATGATTTAAAAATTTACAGGGCAGTCAATTCTTCTCATGATATGAAACTTATCCAGGAGGACTTAAACAGTATTCAGACATGGTGTGAATCAAACGTTATGACCCTGAACGTTGATAAATGCTACCATATTAAATTTACAAAGAAGAAAAATTATTTCCCATCCACTTATGTAATTAACGGCTCAACATTAACTGAAGTAGAAGAAATAAGAGACTTAGGTGTAACAGTAGACAAGCACCTTAAATTCACTTCACATATTAATAATATTGTAAATAAATCCTCGAAAATGCTAGGTTTTCTTAGGCGAAGTACTGCGGGTTTCCGTTTAAATTGCACCCATAAAATATTATACAATGCTTTGGTCCGAAGTAACTTGGAGTACGCTAGCGTGGCATGGAACCCTGTATATGCTGTTCAATCTCAATGCTTGGAGGGTATTCAGCGTGCATTCACTAGGCATCTGGCATTTATTTCGCAGGGCGTGTCACACCGGTCACCATATGAGCATCGTCTTGCCTTTTTTTAAATGAACTCGTTGCGTAGCCGTCGAAGAGACCAGGATTTGGTGTTTTTGCACGGACTTGTCAACGGTAAAATAAAATGTAGTGAACTCGTGTTACGTGTAACGTGTTAAATTGACGGTGCCAGCTCGCATGCCCCGACATCCTATCAAAAAAACTTTTGCCTTGCCTTCTGTAAGGACTAACCTTGGACGCCATTCTCCTCTTGCCAGATGTTGCGCACAGTACAACGAGATGAATATTGAAACCTTAGACATTTTCCACGACTCGTTGTTTAAATTTAAACGAAAACTGGCCGGCCTTTTGTGAACACGTATTTGTTTTCAGTTAAGTTTTGCTTTGGTGAATTTTATTATTTTATTGTTTTAAAATTTTCAGATATATATTGTGTTGTTATTTAATATCTCCTATCTATGTTGTGTACGCCCATAATAGGTATACGTATAAGTAATTGTGCTTTAAAAATGTAACTTTTATAATATGTATACATGTACTGTTGGTGTACCTTTTTAAATAAATAAATATTATAAGAAATATAAAAAAAATTAGGCAACAATACTTTTTTATTTGAAATTGTACACAAAAAGGTCGTTATACTTTTTTTTTCTTATAGGAGACGGGGCAAACGAGCATACGGCTCACCTCATGGCAAGTGCCTACCGCCGCCCATGAACAACTGCAACACTAGGGGAATTGCAGGTGCGTTGCCAGCCTTTTAGAAAAGAATAAGCTCTTTTCTTTAAGGTCCCTAACTTGTGGTAAGCTATTCCACATCAGGTCCTACGTGGAAGAAAACTCCTAGTGAAACGTACAGTAGTGGACCACCAATCATCCAGATGCTATGGATGAGATTGCGAGTTTCGTCGCGATGTGCAATGGTGAAATTGAGCGGCTGGAATTAGTCCGAAAAATTCCTCAGAGCACTCCCCGTGGTAGATGCGACAAAATACGTAAAGAGATGCAACATTTATTCACAGCGCCAGTGAATCGAGTCGATCAGAAAGGACTCGGACGTTGACGATTCGAGTCGCTCTGCGCTGGATGCGGTCAAGTGAAAGGAGCTGGCACTGGGGAGTCCCAGCCCAGAGATGGGAACAGTATTCCATGTAAAGCCGAACCTACGTCTTGTAAAGTTGTAAGCGGTGAGCCGGCAGAAATACTGTCCCGCTCTACTGAGCATGCCAAGCTTTTTAGAGGAATTTGGCCTTCTCTTCCAAGTGACCGCGATACTGCACGTCAATCGATATGTCGACGCCAAGGATTCCGATACTGACAGAGGCAACAAGGGGAGTGCCTTGAACCTGAGAAGATACGACAAAGGGGTTCTTTTTAGCGGTAAACGCGCAAACTTATCTCTTCTGAGGATTAAACTGGACTAGATTTAGTCGCCCCCAATCCTAGATATTGTTCAGCAAAGACTCGAATTCAGACACAAGTTTTTTTCGGTAATCAGAAAGAAATAATCGCACAAACATCACCACTGCTGTCATCTGCATAACAATGAATGCTACCGGTTTGATACGCAGAAGAAATAGCGTTGGTGATAGCACGCAGCTTTGTGGAACACCAGCGTTAATAGGCTTGTAATCGGAGCATGTACTGTCTACTACGACCTTGATGCTCTGATCAGACAGAAAACTGGTTATCCAATTGTACAATTTCTCGGGAAGCCCTTAGAAGGAAGCTTCGAAAGAAGCGCTTTGTGCCAAACCCGATTGAAGGCCTTCGCTATGTTCATACTAACGGCCAATGCCTAACCCTTGGACTCGATCGTCTGCGCTTATCTATGAGTTACGTAAATAAGAAGAACATCAGCTGAGCGACCCCGACGGAAACCGTATTAGCGGTCACTAATCAGCTGGTGCTTTTCAAGGTACCGTATGAGCTGGCAGTTATTAATGGATTCCAATATTTTTGAGAACAAGGGGGTGATGGTGTAGGTCTGTAGTTGGACGAATCATGTCGGTTACCTTTTTTAGGGATCGGTTGCACGAAAGCTGTCTTCCATGAATTCGGGACAACACCTAGGGAGTAGGAGTACCGTAAAAGTCGCGTTAGAACTGGTACCAATTCTGGAGCGCACATCCTCAGCACAGTTGGCGGAATTCCGTCAGGCCCACTCGACTGTGTGAATCGCACATCAGGCATAGAGCACTCACATTGCGTGATGGTCGGCGGTATGTTCCCCCCGTCATCGAGAGTCAAGTTGGACGCAAAAAGGGAGTCTAAAAGGTCGGCTTTCTCTTTTGCGGCGTGGGCCAGTGAGTCGTCCTCCCTGTGCAGAGATGGTAGTGATGGCTTACAGAAATTCTCTTGAACAGCCTTGGCGAGAGACCAGAATGCACGTGTTACCGATGGAAGGCGAACTTATTTCTCGCTAATTCTGCCAATATGCTCATACTTTGCCTTGGCAATAACTCTTTTGAAGCACCTGGAGGCGGAGTTATACTTCTTTTTAAACATGCAGGTGTTTATATCCCGAGCCGCCGAAGCCTCAGCCCAGGCCTGATAACACTCATGCTTACTGCGTAATGCATTCTTACAGGAGCGACCAAACCTGGGATGAGATCTGCATCCGATGGGTACCACAGATGATGGAATAAATAGTTCCTCGTCCTGTAGCACCACATCAGTGATAGAGTCAGTAACAGCGCTGAGATCATCCGGCGAAAAGCAAACCCGCCCCCATGATTAGGATGCAAAGAAAGACCGCATTCCGCCGACCTGTAATGCCAAACACGGCGGCAGCCTGCAGAACGCAATCGCGTGGGGAGCGTGAGTAGCACCGCACTCCGGATCAGACAATGATTCGAAGAGCCGAGAGGAGCATCGCTGGAAACCTGATATTTATCCGGGTGAGAGGTCAGCAGACGGTCCAACAGGGAAGGTGTATGATCCTCCATATCTGGAATCCGCGTAGGCAAAGTAACAAACAGAAAAGTCATAAACAGATCTCCCCGCATGATCGGTTAAACGTGAACATTCGGCGTGGTAGCCGTTAAAATTGCCAAGTATCAGGATCTCTATGGATGGGATCTGTTGTAGGATGAAATCTGTAGCCATTTGGATGTGGTCGATGAGTCGGTCTGTGTTGGCATTACCGCTATAGGACCTATACAGGCACCTATAGACGTGGGGATGGTTGTCGCTGTCTACGCGCAGCCAAAGAATGGACAGGCCCGTACCTTCAAGACTGCCGAGGCATCGAGAACAGATATCCTCTCTGACGTATACGCAAACTCCATCTCGGGACACAAAGAAGTGTTTTAATTTTTAACCCGGGTAGAACAGGTATGAAGTATCAGCTGGAGAGGACACCTGCGTCTCGGTCAAAAGGAGCAAGGCCGACTCCGCCATCTCTAGATAGTAGTGGACGGCGTTAAGGTTCGAGTAAAGTCCCCTGATGTTGCAGAAGTCCACTGATAGCGTGGCAGGGGTCGCCATGGTTTTATTGCTCTGTTTGCCCCGTGCAGTGTTAGTATAGAGCGAGATTTCGCCACCCTCCTTTCCACCTTTCCTCCCCAGAATACGCGGGCCAACCTGAGCACCCTAGCTCAGGAAGAAGAGGGTAGCTTGACCGTCGTGGATGCTCAGTTAGGGATTCTCCATTACCTGGGGTAGTCTTCTTTTTGGATTGTGTTGCCATGTTATGAGGTGGGGGAGGGGGGAGGGATCCGGCCACCTGCACTTACCTAGCGAAACGCTTGGTTAGTATGGTTGGTATTCTGTGAGGTCGTCGCACTGCCCCGGTTCGAGTCGGCCCATCCATGCTACAGCAGAAGCTGCAGTGTGGCTCTACGACGGTTAGACTTAATTTTCTATCCCTAAAAGTTTTGAGGGGAAGGACCACGCTCTCACAGAATACCAGTGTAAAATAGCAGCTTAATGCTGCTGTGTTTCGTATGGTGAGTTTAGAGAACCGGAGACCCTTTTTACTGCTGAAACCGCATCCGAATTTTAATTCGCAAACGAAGATAGATGTAGATGTCTATGGGCCACAGCAACCACTTATACATCAGGTAGACTATGTGCTCGTTTGTCACCCTTATTCTATAAAAAAAAAACAAATACAATTTTGTGCCTTACTAAAAACCAATTTTTAAGTATTGTTTCTTTTTCGGCCTACTACCCCGGAAAGCGATTTTTTACTTTACCTTTATGTATCAATCGAAATGTACCGCCAGCGAAGATCAGCTTCAATTTAATGGCACTTACTGAATCATTCTCTGACCAAACTTTGTCCCAGTAACCAAAAAAATAATTATATATCTGCAGGATTTTTTTTGCTTAACTTCAAAGCGGACAAAGTCGTGGGTAAAAACTAGTGTTTAATAATTTAAAAACCGGGCTCACGATAAGCATAAATCTGGACCAGTTGAGTTCACTGTGACACAAAAACGTTTAAAAAATAATCTCTTCATTTTTTAGAGTTAAAATAATGCTATTTTCGATTTAAAAGCTGTCGCCGGAGAATCAAGGTTCGATCTGTAAAATTGAGTGGTGATGGGCCGGTCACATATTTCGAGTTTCGATTTCGTAGTAACGAATGTTGGAGTAGACATATCCTAAGCACTCCTGTGGCTCTGCGTATTTGCGGCGAAGGTTTGACGAAATTATGGCGTTTTTCCCGTGGCCCTGCGAGGCATGTTTCTGGTATGATTGTGACAAAGGTAGAACACTATGGGGTTTTACTCGGTAAGAGTCCAACATAATCCGTCCTTGCCCGCGATATAAGTAGGCATTTCTCCATGAAAAATACGGTTGACCCTACAGGCCTTCCCTGCAACTTCCCGCTAATTTCAAATGCAAAGCGCTCCAAATTCCATCTAATATGACGTTTTTGAGCTCGAAGAGGTGGAAGGTCATAAAATTAAAAATTTCGACAACAATTCCTCTTGAACGAATGAACCGATTTTCATGCGATTTGCGACAATTGATGTTTTTTTGAGGTTAAGAGCTAATTAGATTTTGAAATCGATCGATGCATTAGTTTAAAGTTATCTCAAAAAATATTTTTGAAAATTAAATTTCTGAGATTTCTCAAAATCTACCAAGCCGAACTGATTCAAATTCACATGGAATTTAATGTCAATAGAACTCTTTAGAATCCCGTGAACCGCGTTTCGATCGATCAATCCGTTCAAAAGTTATAAGTAGTTTACACACATACACGCATTGCGTGCGTGCGACACACGCACGCACGCACGCACGCACGCACGCATGCACGCACGCACGCACGCACGCACGCACGCACGCACGGACGCACGCACGCAAGCACGCACGCACGCACGCACGCACGCACGCACACACGCACGCACGCACATATACATACATATGAAGGGACATCTTCGTAGGAATAGTCAGAATAGCTTCCTAGGACCTCAAAACGTGATGATCTGATTAGAACTCGGTTTTCGAAAACCGGGGTGAAACCAATAACTTCCCGATTTTTTGAAAACCATTGATTTTCATAGTGATAAGTTAAAAAAGACATAGCCTAGAGTAAAGACCGTGTTTAACGAGTTTCTTACTATTTGAAGCTACGAGTTTATCAGCCCAAGGCTGCGGCGGGTATTACGAGTAAATGGATGAGTGAAGCCGAAGTTCGTGCTTACTGGCGCACCTATGTTCTGCTGTTGACTGTTACAGGCTGATGATGGTAATGATTAGTATATACAATGAAAACGATTTCGATTATTTTTCATGCGAAATATGCAATTGTTCACAATTGTGGTTTGTTTAAAGATCTTAATATGAACGACAAAATCTCCGCCTGTTTGGAAAGGTTATCTAAGATAGACTAACAAATAAAAAAACCGGCCAAGTGCGAGTCGGACTCGCGCACCGAGGGTTCCAAACAAATCCGTAGGTATATAAGTTTAAAATTATTAAAAATATTTTTATTATATGATTTAACTAAAAATGTATGCTTTTCGCAATTTTTCCTTCATCTGTGCTATAAAACGTTGCTTCGTACCAAATTTCAAGATTCTGAGTTCACGGGAAGTACCCTGTAGGTTTTGATTCCCTTGCGAATGTCGAAAATTTGCGGCATAAACGGCTGTACCTTTTGATTGCGTTGGCTTAGAAGTTTGATTTTTTCACAGCTCTAAGGGACAGTGGACTTGAGTATTTGATATGAATTTCAGCTTCATACCTTCAGGCGTTCCTGAGAAAAAGGATCTTGACAGACAGACAGACGGACAACAAAGTGATCCTATAAGGGTTCCGTTTTTTCCTTTTGAGGTACGGAACCCTAAAAATAAAAAACTGTGGTTGCCAACACGACTGCCCAACGTGGTAACTATAGCAAATATATATAATAAAAGCTATGTTCAGCAGTGGACTTTTGATAGGCTACAATGTATGAATAACGGATTACAATTGTATTGTGTGTGGTGATGATGTTAAATAATTTAATTTAATTTGATCCTTTAGACTAGGAATATGATAAATATCAGAAATATGGCCGCCGATAGTTGGCAAATACCGATGGATGACACATGTATCATCACGAGCTTTTTGCCTCGAGTGACCGTTTTGTATTATCTGGAAATCTGCAGAAAGGGGCCCAGTCCTTTCTCAAACGCTGATAACGTAATTTCGATTGCTCCGATTTGGCAGCGGATCATTTACCATCTTCATCATCATCACGTGAGCAGAATGCCTTTTTTCTATAAAAATGGGGCAATGGAATAATTGCCCCTTTAAGGGATGAGGGAATATATCAACAGTGGGACTCAATAGGCAGTAATGATGATGATGATAAGAGATGAGAGAGATGTAAGAGCATTACCAGCATTACATCTGTGGTCATTATGGTTTTTTTTTATAATAGGAGGCCTTGTGTACAGCAGTAAACTGCTTATGGGCCAAAAAGAAGCTAAATAAACAACTTTTATTAATTGCACGTGCGGTTGACCGTCCGTCCCAATTGCAGTATCGATCGTATTGCCTTTTTAAGCTTTGGCCATGGAATGCCTAGATGGCTTGCTTATGTTCTTATTGTAAATAGTTATATGTTATAATCACAGTATTATATTTTCGTTACTAGGTAAAAGGTTTCAGAATTTTACGTATTCATTATTCACCAAAGTAGGTAATACCACAGAATAAATAATAGGTAATAGGTCCGAAAGATGAATAGAAACCTATTCCGGTGAATATATTATACGCAATACTCACTGCGTACTTCCTTTGTGAGTTACAATGAGGAACCAAACACTTCCGTCGACGCCAGCGGTGTTCAACTATTCAACTATGGGTCAGATGAGCTATATACATATTACTTAAATATTTGAATTATTCAGTTTAAAAAAAACATTATAGATTAAAATATACATTAGTCTAAGACTTTAAAAAAAAGTTTTTTCTATTATTAGAATTATTATCTATTACGAGACTTTTCAGAACTAGTAAGGTATATAAGATATGTATATTATGTAAATAATTAAGGATGAAAGTAAAGTTAGTTTCAATGTTTTTAAAAATTTAAAAACACTTCTTGTATTATCTAATATCTAGCTTATGTTATGTTAAAGTGTCATTAAAATATTGTAATTTCTTCGACAGATAGAGCTACTATTTTTTTTTATAGAAGCTGGGGCAAACGAGCATGCGGCTCATCTGATGGTAAGTGACTACCGCCGCCTATGAGCAACTGCAACACCAGGGAATTGCAGTTGTGTTGCCGGCCTTTTAAAAAGGAGTAGGCTCTTTTCTTGAAGGTCCCTAAGTCGTATTGGTCTGGAAAAATCGCTGGTGGTAATCGATTCCACAAGAAAGTTGTGCGCGGAAGAAAACTTCTTCTAAATCGCACAGGGTGGACCGCCAATCATCCAGGTGGTATGGATATATTGCGAGTTTTGTCGCGATGTGTGATGGTAAAATTGAGAGCCTGGAATTAGTCTGAACAATTCCTCAGAGCACTCCCCGTGCTAGATATACGCAATACGCAAAGAGATTCAACATCCCTTTGCAGTGCCAGTGAATCGAGCCGATCGGGAAGGACTCGGTCGTTGACGATTCTTGGACTCGATCGCCTGCGTCCATCTGTGTTACCTAAGCAAGAAGATCACCAGCTGAGCGACCCCGACGGAACGTACTGGCGGTCACTATTAAGCTGGTGCTTCTCAATGTACCGTGTAAGCTGGCAGTTAATTATGGATTCAATTATTTTCGAGAACAAGGAGGTGATGGCGATAGGCCTCTAGTTGGACGGATCAGAGCGGTTACCTTTTTTAGGGATCAGGTGCACGAAAGCTGTCCATGAATTCGGGACAACGCCTGAGGAGTAGGAGTACTAGATAAGACGCGTTAGAACTGGTGCCAACTCTGGAGCGCACGTCCTCAGCACAATTGGCGGGATTCTGTCAGGCCCACTCGACTGTGTGGATCACACATCAGGCATAGAGCACTCACACTGCGGGATGGTTGGCGGTGTGTTCCCGCCGTTATCGAGAGTCGAGTTGGACGCAAAAAGTTGGAGCATAAAATGTCGGTTTTCTCTTTTGCGCCTTGGCAGAGACCAGAATTCTCTGGTTCCCGAAGGAAGGCGAAGTTATTTCTTGCCAATTCTTTTTGTGTCAGAGATTAGATTTTTTTCATTTCTTATCTTTCAAGACTTATTTATTTCAAGAAAAGTCACAGCTAAGTTTAGTTGTAATTAATTTATTGCTGTATCTTTTTCTGTCTTTGTGATCAAATGTAACAGCTTTTTAAATTTTTACTGCTATTTGTATAGGGTATTTTAAAATCGTTCGCACAGTTTCGTTCTGTTCTATTTCTGTTATATTCAGTCTGTTTCGTTGTTCCATTATAATTTTAATGGCTTAAAAAGGTCCCGTGGGTTACTTAAGTGCATAGTTGATTTATGGTGGCAGTATATCATCTAGTATATGACAGATGTGAATTATATTCAGACCATCGCATAAAATAAGAACTATGAATATTTTTAATACCTTTTATTACGCTAAAAATGAAGCTCTGATAAATTGTATTTTAAAACAAATGCTTTTATAAAGGAGTATCGATTTATTGAAGTTTTGAGAGCCACTGGTTATAATTAAACTGCAAATGCACTCGGAACTTTATAGACGGTTTAGTATCTTTAGCTTATTTCTAAACCAGTTGCGTTCGGTGAGCAGAGAGGGCTCGACGTACCGTTGTGTTTGGTTGTACGAATCTAACGGTGTGTAGCTTTTGATTAAGCGGGTTCACACGCTCGTCAGTAATTGAAAGTGATTTTTTTTTTATTAGAAGTTAGTGGTGTTGTGACTAGAAAAGAAGGTAAGACGTTGTAAGATTACTTTATACTTTAATGGAATAGAAAGTGTGCAGAATATACGATCGCGACAAAAAATAATTCATGTAATTTATTTTGTATTTTTTTTTTTAAATTTTCACTTGAAGCATTTATAATCTGTGATTCAATTAATGAAGCAATTAATTTTACTTTGATTATCTTACGTTATCGATTTGTTGTTTTTTTTTGTTACAGATGTTATGTTTGTTTTCACAAAGCATTTATTTTTATTTAATGACACAGAATATATAATTATTTCTGTCTTTATAATGGAACTAGATGATATCGACTTTTTAAATTTCTTATCTATACAAATAAATAAAATTGAAGTGTCTGTTTGTAATGTCAAAATTACAGCATTTTACTAAATGCATATGAAAGTATATATACCAAAATACAAATTTTATCTGTCTGTTTGTTCCGGCTAATCTTCGAAACGGCTGGACCTATTTTGACATTGGCATTTTTACTGGCAGATAGCTGATGTCACAAGGAGGCTACTTTTATTTTAGAAAAAAAAAATAAGGTTCCGCGCAAAAAAATTAAAACCCCAAACAACACGCGGGCGAAGTCGCGGGGAACAGCTACTTTCTATTATAAAATACTGCTATTATAAACATAAAAAAGTATTTTTTAAATTTTCTTATTTTCAGTTAATAACTTTAAAGTAAGTTTAGTGTTGTGAAATGGCAATGAATTAGAAAACTACTGAGCAACGGCCTTCTCTCGATTGTGTTTATGGGGCTGGACTGGGAAGAGACCCAAGAGACCGCACTGTCCCAATGCGTGTAGGCGGACTTAACTTGTCTCTGAAATAAATATGTAATCTTCCTCGCGATAGTGTCTTTCGCACGGAGTACGTAGTAAACCAGCATTTTTTTATAGAATAAGTAAGTAAAAAAAAAATAAGTAAATGGTGGTGTAGCCCGTAGACACTTAGACACAGATCAAGGATTAAGAATAAAAATGTAGGTGCATTGTCACTACTGGGGGCTAAGATAGAATGTCTCGTTATATAGATATATAGAGTTATATAGAGATAGGAACACAGCAGCATTGAGGTGCTATTTAACGCTGGTATTCCGTGAGAGCGTGGTTCTTCCCCGGTTGAGCTGACCCATTTTATTTAAACATAATATTATAGCTGTAACGTGACTCTACCAAATTAATTCAACATGGCTCTACCACGTTCAAAACTGCTTTTCACATTTTCATTTATGCTGGCGAGGATCGAGTTCGGTTTGCTTTTGTTTGTAGATAGATATAATGAAATTTTAAGACGTGCGCTTGTTTATTGAGTTACCAAGGCTACATGAAAACAATAACAGAGATAAGTAGCGCCCTTGTACAAACTCTTCATCATGTTATGTACTTTCCGTTGTTTGTGTGTACATAAATTGTTAAATAAATAAATAACATATTTATATTTCGCACTTGCTAAATCTTTTCCATTCAAATATATACAAGAAAGAACACAAGTTTAAATATCAAAATTTATTTTGATGTTTTTGTATTATTGTGTTTAAATAAGATATACACCTAGGTGCATAGAATTTTGTGATCCTCTGATCTTTTTTTAGGTTTTTTCCGTATTGAACTATCTGAGTATCATGTTAGGATTCTTTTTCCTGAACGTGTTTACTAAGTGGTTTATGATTTTGAACATGTGCAATAATTGTAATAAAGTTATGCTTAATTTTTGTTGCACTCATTCTTGTGCAGTGTTGTGGGGCTGTAAGAGAAACTATTACCATTGTGGTGTCATAGCAGGGGACCGAGGGCAACTGTAACAGGAAACAGGCAGCAGCATCTTTCTGATAACAAGTCAATATCCCATTTATGAGGAAGATTTCGTCATTAATGGCATATTTGGTGGATGCTTGTCGCATGTTCAGCAGTGGACTTTGATATACTCGTACTTTTTTTTTAAGTCCACCTGATGGTAAGTGGTTGCTGTAGCCCATAGACATCTACATCTATCCTTAATAGACTCAAGATGCAGATGCGTTGTGACCCGTGAGGACTAAGATGGAATGCCTCTTTGCCAGTAAAAAGGGTCTCCGGTTCTCTACACTCACCATACGAAACACAGCAGCGTTAAGCTGCTATTTTACGCTGGTTTTCTGTGAGGGCGTGGTCCTTCCCCGGTCGAGCCGACCCATTCGTACTACAACTATACTACTAGTATAGTTGCGGCATGGCTCTACCATGCAAAAACTGTAATAATGATGGAGATATGCTTAACTTTTATTACTTAGTATTCAACCGTATGCCTCAATAATATGTTCTGACTGACGAGAATGGAAATAAATTCTTAAATCTACGTCATATAATACAATACGTCAATACGTCATATATACAATAATTAGTCAGTGATTACAAAATATTAAAAATAATACGGTATAATGTTATGAAAACATTACTGATATTTTTATCGGTTAAAAATAAATGCATTGAATGGTGAAATATAAAATTATGCACGCAATCGACACGACACGATATTTTTAATTTATATTATTATATTTTTAATATATGTATATTATTATTTTTAATATATGTATATTATTATTTTTAATATAAATTATCAATAATACTTACTGAAAGTCATTCAAATATTAAATTTACCACTGGTTTGAAATTACCTCTGTCCTGGAAAAACCAGCAAGAAACCCAGCGGGCCTTTTTAATATTTCTTAATGACTAATATGAACCTTTTTGAAGGTAGATGGAAAAATAGCTTAGAAACACATTTTTAATTGATTGGTATCGGACGATGCATTACACAAAGTAGGTAATTTATAAATATTGTAAAATGCTTTCAATTTAACATAAAACATTTAAGAATTCTACAACAAATTCCTTTTTTTGTGATTGGAGAATAATCTGTATATCTTTTTAAAACGTGCCAGCCATAGGCGAAGCGTGGATAAATATAGACGTGAGCGAAGTCGCATCAACAAGGCCCCTTTTCTTTCGTTCCCAAGATCTACCAAATAGATCTATCCTACTAAACATGCTTTTATACGACATACCTTCTCATAGCTATTAATTCCAGACAAGTCTCGTACTCCGTCAATGTAACAGTCGCGGTCTTTGAAGGTAGTTACAAGCCTCGCAGTCTCACTTCTCTTGTTTGTTTGGACTCTCTTGCGAGGCTCCAAACAAACACGCTTTTAAATTTGTTACGTTCTTTTTCGAGCGTAAAAGTGATCAAATTAATTAATCATCTGTGGTAAAATCTAGGGGTCCTCGCTAGGCCCTTAATGTGCGAAACCGTGGACAAGGGGCCACTTTGCCCACGCCTAGCTACGCCACTTGTGCCAGCTGATGTACTGTATTCCTAACAAGATTTGCCTGTACGTAACCACAGTGGGCAATCGAGTGGGTAAGCTAAGAACCGAGACATGAAGGTGAAATGCCTTAGTTCAAGTGAAAATATCGGAAATTATTTAATTTTAATTTCGCAATATCACTTCGTATTGTAAACCAGACGGATTTCCTCAATTTGATGCAAGTTGGAATGATAAAGATTACTTAACAATAAAGATAACGTCGATGTTATCAATGGATTGGATGACTCTATAGCGCAATGGCAGTGTTTACCTTCGGGACTGCAGATCGCGAGTTCGATTTCGGAGCTAGTACTTGTACCTACATTACCTATCTGTAAGTTAGGATAATTTCAGCGTACTTGGCCTGTTAGTTATGTAACCTACAATGGCAAATACAAAAGTACAATACAAGCGAAAACGTCTCCTTTCCGGAAAGTAGGTACACTAATCAACAATTACCATTACAGCCTAGCAAAATTTAGGCCTCCCCATAGATTGTCTCATTTGCCATAGTTTTTCCGCCTGACAAGCTAGCAACCGCAGTTATTTATTATTATTCGTCTGTTATCTGGAAGATGCTGCAGCATATCTTCTGGTTCAGTTATCCTTTGCCGTCACTCACGACTCTCACATGATGCTATGGTGTAGTGGATATTCTTAAACCACCACTATACGGTTGACATCATCAATCAACACAAACACACGAATTGAATAAGAAAGGATCTTTACCGATAAGTCAAGTTATGATATTGTTATTGTAATTATTAACTATATATTATTAACTATATATTATTAACTATATATTATTAACTAACCGTTACTAAATAATAACACAAAACTATCAATCAAAAAGTTGCCTATTCGCTGCAAGTTTTAACGCTCGTAACTAAAATCAATAGGCAGACCCCTATACGAGAGCATTGCAAAAATTTAAGGTTGATATTTCATGTATAAAATATAAACCTTAAAATACATAATTAAGACATACGCTCCACGGACTTTCATGTAAGAAAAGTGCTGGTAGGTTTTGTCTCTATAAATGCTCCCTCGGTTTTAGAGCCTTGTGGTATATTTAGAGACGATGGCAGGAGACCCGACGGTATGACATTGGTCCCTTGGGAGAGAGGTAAAGCCCCAGTGTGGGATGCTTCTTTCGTAGACACCCTGGCGGCCTCTCATCTCAGTGGTACATCGTTTAGAACCGGGGCGGCATCAGAGGCAGCTGAACTGAGTAAGTGGCGCAAATATGAGTCTCTGAGAGATGATTACATATTTGTGCCATTTGCTATAGAGACTATCGGTCCATGGGGTCCACGTGCAGTGAATTTCCTAAAGGAACTCCATCCGCAGCTGGTCGTTGCTGCTGGTGATAAGAGGGCTGGTTCTTTTCTCGCTCAAAGGCTAAGTATAGCCATTCAGCGGGGAAACGCAGCCATCGTTCTTGGCACGATACCGCGGGGAGTAGGACTATATGATAATTAAGTTTCTAGTTTTAGTTTCTTTTATTATTATAGTTTTACATAATTAAGTACATACATTAGGTACGTGATCTATACACTCAGATCGGGACATGGGGATACTCTTAATCATTATAGTTTTAAAAATACAATACATGTTTGTGTAATGATCAAAAGAAAAAATGACAAATAATCATTTCAATTTTTCTATTGTCCGTATGAGCTTGATGAGAACTTTTAAAGTTATTTGTCAAACTAGTTTAGTACATTTTTTTCAGTACAGTTATTTAAAACTGCGCAAAGTATTAATTTTGAATACTTGGTTGGGAAAAAGTTATATTTCTTCAGAAAACTGTTGCTTAAAATTTAGGACTGTAAAGTTTAAGCAACAGTTTTCGGAAGCATTATTCAGGAGAACATAATAAAAATAAAAATTAACAAAAAAGTTTAAATTTTTAGCAACAGGAGTGAAAAGCCCGTCACAGGTTGTAGATTTTCTCGATTTTTTATATAAATGCCTGTCATTTTTAAAATACATCGCCAAGATGTTTTTTATATTTTTATGTTTACTATTATGACTTGACCTATCACCTGATTCCGGCTTTATGTTGACTTCTGTGACAACCTGCATCTAGCATTATAAACAGGGCATGTACAGCTATGGGGTTTGTCATCCGCTGCTCTTATGCATTCAATAGCCTAAAAACGATGAAAATTCTTTACTGTTCATTTGTACAACCTGTTCTTGAATATGCATCACAGGTCTGCAACCCGCAATACGAGATTTATAAGTCTCGTATTGGGGGTGTTCAGAAACGGTTTTTTACCTTGATTACAGAGCGCATACAAATTCTCATGACCATAAAGAGAGGTTTAATCGGTATCACTTTCTTCCTTCATCGGTTCGACGTATTATTAATAACGGATGTTTTTATCTAAAAATTTGTAATGTTTAAATTTACTCCCCGGAATTATTATAAGATGGTACTTTAAATGTTCCAATAGAAAATATGAGGAAACGCAAACTTCTTTATGTGAACAAAGCTCATACAAACTATAGACGTAATTATTTATAATTAGAACTGCTAAATTTACCAGCTATATTAACTTAGATATTGATCCATTTAATACTTCCCCGACTGTAGCCAAGAGTACCTAAACCAGGTAATTCTTAAAATATTTATAACATATATAGTTTATAACTTTAGGATATTGTTAACTAGTTGATTTAACTTAACTGGTTTTGATTACTTTTTTTTTTACTTTTATTTTTAATTCTATAAGTGGAAACTTGTAAATGGCTTAATAGTTACATTATTATACTCTTTTATTTAAAAAAATTAAGCAATCAATAGCTGTTAGTTTTTCGAATAAACTAAAATAAAATAAACAGTCTGGTGCTGCTTTTTATATTTTCCGGAACTTCCAAACTTCCGGACTGGCATAAATAAATATTACAAATATGCTCGAATATATCGTTATCAAAACCACAAGTTCGTCGATTCTCTCAGACAAATTACCAAACGTCTGTTATTTACAGTATTGTTAACAAATTACAAATTATTATTTAATAATTGAATATATCAATGTAAATTTTGTCACTTTGTAACTTTTTGCTCCAAATTATAGCATTTAGTCAAGTCACGCTGGGAAAACTGGTAGGTGCGATGCTAACTTATAATTATGACACGGGTCACAGCCCTTGAATGCTGGGTTCCGCTTAAGCGGAACATATGGTCACTTTATACATGCACATTCAGGTCATCGGCAAAACACAGATTAAAATGTACCTAAGGTATAATAAGTAATATGGACATTAAGGACTAGGGAATAAGGAATCCTTAGGTAGACCGCGCGCGAACAGGACGCACGTCTCTGTTTTGTAGAAATTTGCTAACGCCGCATACGTTATTTCAATGCATGCAAATATAGAACAGTTTTCTTTCTCGTTTTACTTTTAGAATTTGATTATACCTACGTCTTTTTATCCGTGACCCCGTCAATTGACCTCTTCGTTTGCGATTTTTAGTACAGGTTGTTCTGAAATTATTGACTGCTAAAGTATTGATAGCTCTGTAAATATTTATGAATTGTATATGAAAGTTACTTCGATTATCTGAAATTGCGTCACGGAATATGCGTTTTCATTTACTGTCGTTATGTCGCACATAAAGCTACACGTCGCGTCGTAGATGAGTCGTGTCACAGATACTATTTGAAACCATTCTTTGATATTATAAAATGCTAACTGTTACATCAGAACATGCTACAAATTGTTTATTTGACCTTTTCGTTTTAGTGCTTCACATACTTTCGGTTGACATAAAAAGATGCAGTCAGTAAATATACTGGGAGCATTACAAGGAGCATCCCTACTAGCTCTAAATTAGCGCTTTAAAATGTTTATACGTGTTAAAGTCACGCTGCAGTTATATTATAGTTGGCGAGTTGGTCGGCTCAACCGGGGAAGAGCTACGCTTACTCAGAACACCAACGTAAAATAGCATCTTAGTCCTCAAGGGTGACACCGCATCTGCATTTTGATACATAATTGAAGGTAGATGCAGGTTTCTATGGGAGACAAGTATCCACTTACCAATATGGTGGAATAAGGGTGACAAACGAGTGAGTACGCAACTCACTCGTTGTCAGCCTTATTCTTTAAAAAAAAAGATAATTACAAGTCGCGGCACGTAAGACTAGCGCTGAACGAAACGTGGAGGGGACGCGCACGAATTCAATTGCATGAATACGACTGGAGAGCCAATCAGCGCGAGCGAACGATACGCACGAGCCAATCAGTGCAATGTATAAGCAATAAGCCAATTAACGCGTCATATGCGCAATAACGGTCACCGCTAGGCTTTCGTGTCGCTACTTATAAGTGCGCTAGCAAACCGGGTTCTATTCACGCCGACGCCACTGAATTTGTTAATATGTAGTAATCTATTTTTAGTGGCTCATTTATCACGTAATCGGTGGCAAATATTTTGAGGGCACTATACGAAAACATACGTGTAGTACTCGTATCTTTTACCAGCACGCCTCCTAGCTTCTTTCACTCAACCTTGAGTGACAGGCTGTTAATCTACTTCTTTTCTAAGCAGATTTCAAAAAAGGAGAACATTCTCAATTCGACTGTATTTTTATTTGTTTGTAGGTCACGCGATATTTTCGTCAAATGTGAATCGATTTTGATGATTCTTTTTTAAAAAAAAGGGTACCTAGGTATATTTCAGAGGTAGTCCCGTTTAAATATAGAAAAAATACCTTTCTTAAAAAAGGCAAAATGTGGAATGAAGATTTATATTGAAACTATTCACACGACATTGAAATTGTAATATTCCTTAATCCACTCAAAAGTGTAAAAAAACTTTTGATAAAAAGCAACTAAAAGTGATAGAAGTAATTTCTTTTTTTATATAGGAGAGGGGCAAACGAGCATGCGGCTCACCTGATGGTAAGTGACTACCGCCGCCCATGAACAACTGCAACACCAGGGGAAATCCAGATGCGCTGCCGGCCTTTTAAAAAGAAGCAGGCTCTTTTCTTGAAGGTCCCTAAGTCATATCGGCCTGGAAAAATCGCTGGTGGTAATCGATTCCACAAGGAAGTTGTGCGAGGAAGAGAACATCTTCTAAATCGCACAGTGGTGGACCGCAAATCATCCAGATGGTATGGATGGTATCGCGAGTTTTGTCGCGATGTGCGATGGTGAAATTGAACGGCTGGAATTAGTACGAACAATTCCTCAGAGCACTCCCCGTAATAGATCCGATAAAATACGCAAAGAGATGCAACATCTCTCGCAGTGCCAATGAATCGAGCCGATCGGAAAGGACTTTGCCGTCGACGATTCGAACCGTTCTGCGCTGGATGCGGTCAAGTGGAAGGAGCTGGCACTGTTGAGCCCCTGCCCAGAGATGGGAATAGTATCCCATGTTAGGCCGCACCTGCGCCTTGTAAAGTTGCAGGCGGTGTGCCGGCATGAAATACTATCCCGCTCTGCTGAGCACGACAAGCTTTTTAGAGGCCAATTTGGCCTTCTCTTCCAAGTGACCACGAAACTGCACGTCACTCGATATGTCGACGCCGAGGATTCCGATACTGGCAGAGGCAACAAGGGGAGTGCCCTGAAACTGAGGAGATACGTCAAAGGGGTTCCTTTTAGCGGTAAACGCGCAAACTTGTGTCTTGTGGGGATTGAACTAGACTAGATTTAGTCGCCTCCAATCCGAGACTTTGTTCTTTTTAAACAACATTCATTTGCAAAAATACGTATTTGTACAAAAAAATTAATTTATTTAAGTTTGCATATGTATAAGTTTTAATTAAATAATATATTAAATTAAAACTGTAACGAGTCCGAAATTATAGTAATTAATTACGAATAATTTGAAGATAAAATGGAAGAACGGATGCTTAGTCATTGTTTAGCATATATTATTGCGGACTCAGACTGAAAAAACTATAGATGGAACGCTGTCAAGTAAAAAGTGTTTTGGTGCGAACTTGATCGCCGGATTTGATTGTGAACCTGAATTATCGTTTAAAAATGGTTTGAAGTAGATTTTGATACGTGCAATTTTGATTATGTGTATTAAATGTCTGGGCATTTAATATATATAAGTGGGAACGAGAAATAAGTGCTCTGATGGTGATATAAATTCGCTATCACAAAACTATAGAAATTAAATTTTAAATCAATTGAAGTACGTTGTAAATTTCTACGACTGTGATTGAATGAACTTGGCACCTATTCATATCTCAACTCAACTCTTTTAGCCGACAACCCTGATCGTTGTTTGTTTTTGGTAGGATTGAAATGACCGCGAAGAACTAAAATATTAATCATATTTCTTGAAAAATAATAAAAAGTTTGTGTTCCAATGCGTTTCGTACAAAGATAATGTTTCAAAAGCGTAATAGTGAAGGAGTTATTTTATCGGAGTTTTTGATTAAAGTTGCATTATTTTTCAATATAAATAACAATTTCAGATGATAATAATGTTATGTCAGGAGCTGACTGTTGTATAATACCACTCACCAATTTTATAACCCATCACAAGTCTAACCGGTCTTAGACGGTAATAATACGGTACCTGAGCCAAAAAATCAAAAGTTTGTATTTTTTAGAACAATGCTTACTATGTGACGTCGCGGAACAAATTAAAAAACGATGAGCATGTTTTTCGTGCACATGTGAGCAGGTGTATTTAGAATAAGTTGAGTAAGGTTTCCACGTCGTCATTATGCGCGTAATGTTCTGTCTATTATATTTGTTTGTCTGAGATGCTATACTGATAACAGAGTTTTACGTCACGGTGTATTATTTTTGTTGCTATGCGGTTCTATAACCTGAAGAAGTGAAAGCCTCCACGTGTATATATATTTTTTTCTTTACTCTAATATCGCTTACATTAACTAACATTTAACCAAGAACTCTATAGGTAATTATTACAATGCACGAAAATAAATGAAATCAATTATTATTGAATAAAAGTGTTTATTGAAAATTACACAAATACGCTACGTAGTATCGACTATACAATATTAATAAGGAAACTAATTATGACATAACATTCAGTCTGAGATCAATATATTTTTTAAATGAACAATTAGTATTGCTGTCGGAATTATAAATTACACCATCATCTTCATTCACTCACTTTTTAAAAAATGTATAACTCACAATTTTCAGTAAATGAATTATTAATAAACTAATTTAAAAAAAAAAACGTTACCCCTACACTAGGATTTTCTCCTGTATCGCAGAGGCAGTTTACAAACACAAATTGCACAAGGATAAACCTCCAGACCCGGAACAATTATTTGTAGGCCATACAAATACTTGTTCCGTGCGGGATTCGAACCTGTGGCCCCCAGCACAGCAACTCATTGTTAAGCCACTACGCCACTGAGCCGTCTATAATAAACTAAAATTCTTAGAAAATAACAGCAAGATTAACTTACTGTGCATAGTGTGAAAAGTTTTGACACAACTATTAATATCGCTGTAATTATTATAATAACAACCCTTATAAAACCCTTATAAAATAAATCTTACACTTATAAAATAAATCCTTAGTACGAATTGCAACGTGAGACTTTGTTAGTTACCCAGTCCACATGGTAATATTACAATCTTCAATGTCTGATTAGGGTTGACAATCTTTGACATTTTTTGCGGGTGAAACGTTCACTAATTCATGTTTGAAGCAATTAGGAATAACTTTGTCCACACAAAGTTTGCCTAAATCGTCATATTTAGCTTTTGATATGGGAAGCTGCGATCGATAACAAGGTAAAAGAGATACCTTTGTTTTAAACTGATCTTCAACATCAAAGGACGCCGCAGTAGGATTCATAGACGTTTTATATTTAACGCTTTGCTTGTCTTTTCCGAAAGTCATAAGTTAAGTTGCCTTTAAAATATTTTTCACTGATACTATCCCATCTATATAAATCTTCATAACTAAGTCTTTCTACATCGAAAGGCGCTGGTTCTTGTCTAGCAATTGCAAAAACTGTAAACCATTGTGATGCTGAGCTGTTGTATTCTTCAATCTGTTTTCAATAATAGCATGCACTGTATCTACGGACATGTAAGTGTGTCCAGTCAAGAGAAAGTTTATTTGAATAGTGTCAATATTTTTACACACCTGTAATGATGAATGCTACATTGCGAACACAGTACAGTTGCGGTTTTTGCCCGGACAACAGTCACAATACAGAAGTAATCGAGTGACGTTTCCTCTGGCATCTACCGATTGAATATATTTGTGCAACATAGATGCATTTTCGTTAGCACCACGCTTACCATTGCTCTCATCCCAGTAGTAACAAAAAACTTTATAAGTTCCATTTTCATAAACACACAAATTGTACACAGCTAGTTTTCTGATGTAGTACAAAAGCATAGATTGTGCATAGGATGTGTTAAGTACTTTTTCGAGATCAAACTGGCACTAAGAGTTGAAGGATCATCCTTATGAATATTTTTGTGAACTCTAAAACGTACAAAACTTTCTTATTTTTCTATTTCATGTTCTTCCTTTTCTCTTTGCTTTTCGGGATTATTTTTATTTTTGTATTGAATACACTTAAGGCACTTATCTTTTTTAGGTACGTGAAATTCAATGTTCAAATTATCTTGAAATATTTTACGAACAATTCTATCACTTACTACGTCCATACCCTGATCCACGTAATAAAGTAAAGTTTTAAAGACGTCATGTTTTGTCGAGATTCCAAAAAAAAAGCTTTCTCTTCTTCAGATAGAGACTCGCAGTCATTGCCACATTTCTTGCCAGAACACGGATTAACCAATACAGTTTTTACTGGTACAACGACACCTTTATTTGTTATGTATTGTTGACCAGAATTTTTGTTTTTGACCGTTATTTTCTTGAATTGGATTTTTTTATTCTCGTCGCAGATTTTCTGACTAAATCATCTTCGGTATAGGCATCGTTGTCTTTGACTTTTTACCCCTTTTTAGTGTACCTTTTATTTCTTTTAACTCTTGTCCTTCTGACCAATTATCGGAATCAGCTATGTCAACATTTACCAACTTTACATTACAAAAATATTGAGTAATAGTGATTTTGACCAAATTATATCGGTTAGAAGCGGTTTCGACCAAGAATATTAGTCAAAACTACTTTTGAGTTATACCCACGAATTTTTAAATTTAAAAAGTACAATTCTTTCAATATTATATTTTATATCATTATAATCAAAGCCGCTTTTCCCAAAGCCCAAGGCCTTTTGGCCCAAGGCCCACCCCAGCCGTACCTTAAACTACTGTCAATGAGTGCGAGTTTTGACTGATATTTTGAACTTCGAATCAGGCAAAATCACTTTTGACTAAGAACGTTGGTCAAGACTACTTTAGACCACAAAAATCAGTCAAAACGGTTTTTAACTAAGAGCATCGGTCAAAACCATTTTCGCCTGATTTTCGCAGTCAAAATTGGTTTTGACCAGTTATGAGTTATGACTGTAATATATGTAACTCATTATACGGATTTATGTCGATTAGTAAGGATTGCCTTTTCATGCGTCGATATATGTATTTTTTTAACATCGCCAAACTGTGCAACAGTTAGTTGGCAATAATGGCGCTCTTTTGTTATATGTACATTAATGTGTATTTTATGTTACATACATACTTGTCTTAGGTATATTTATTACAATAAATATCTCTATTATTTTATACTTCAACGGAATGCATCTTTCAGTATTTTCTTTAATGTTATAGTGCTTATGACTTTGGACGTATTTCTTATAAAATCTATTAAATATTAGCGGAGTTAAATATTGCCTAGTTCTCTTACTATAATAGTTTCTTATGTGTGGTACCTATCACATATTTACCCTTCTCAATTTGCCCGGTACGATATCTATGCGTTATAGGTTGTTTATATTTATGTATTTTATATTGTTCTAAAGCAATTACGTAATCTACCTTTTCATGCACTGGAAGTATTTTACATATATTAAAATATTATTACGTCATTGTCTTCCTTTTAAGGTCTACTGTTGGTCCCAAAACAGCGGGTTTCGCTATTATGGTCATAGTATGAGCGTCATGTTTTGCAGGGGGATTGTCGGCTGCTGTTCCAGGTTTAACGTTGCTGCCCGTTTACGCTCTTAATACTGATACCAATGAGATGGTTGTAATGTAGCAATTTATCAGCCACTATGTTATATTCCTGACATTTTCCATGGTAGCTTCTTACGATAAAAATACCTCGTTCGCGAAGCGGAGAGGTTGGGCTTTATTGCCGAATTGACAAGGTCACGCTATTTAAGTTCGTTTTTATCATACGTTTTTTACGTGGTAGAAGGCATGGTGCAGCTGTAACACGGTTGTAGCACGATCGGGTTGAAGCACCACACTCTCACAGAATATCAGCGTAAATAATTAAAAATAATAAAAATTTTGTACAACCGACCTCAATATAAATTATTAAGAACAGCTCAAAAACAGACCTTAATGAAATTTATATGGGACCACATGTGAAGCACCAGTTTTCAAATAAAAAAAAGAATCATCGAAATCCGTTCACCCAGTAAAAAGTTATGAGGTAACACACATTAAAAAAACATACAGTCGAATTGAGTACAGTTTTCTTTTTGACGTCGGTAGAAAAGCAGCTTAATGCTGCTGCGTTTCGAGAGTTAGTTAAAGATCCGGAGAACCGAAAAATGGGGAATGGATAGAGGTATTCCGTCTCAGTCCTCAAGGGTCAACGCATCTGCATTTTGATTATAAATAGAGGATAGATGTAGATGTCTATCAGCCACAGCATCCACTTACCATCAGGTGGTTTGTGTGCCTGCTTGTGACCCTTATTATAAAAAAATTAAAAGCTATCATGATTTACTTACCAACTGATCTGTTATTGTTTTGAATAAAATGTATTTAGGTATTTTTGGATACGACTAAAGACAATACCTGCGCAAGATTCTTCGCAGTTTCTTCACAGTTCAGAAAGGTCTTTTTAAAACGGTTGCTTAAAAGAAAGAGCTTTGAGAAAGAAAATTTTAGGTGTGGAAGAAATAAAGATAGGTATTTCATCTCGGATCGTCCCGAAATACGCCAACATTTCTTTTTGGGCTACGTACTATATGGCAGTTTGTTGACAGCATAAAAAGTTGTTGTACAAAACAAGTTTTGGCAATATCACAACAAGAGATGACTAGGTTTGTAACATGCAAGTCATTTCGACAGGAGGTAGCCTTGATCCATGACTGTAGGCGTTATAGTTAGTTATCTAACGATGGAATCCGTGTTCTTACGAAACATTAGAAATGAGGTGTGAGCACACCGACCCGTCGAGTGTGCAAAGAACGAACGGATTCAATTTACGAATATTTCGATAGACAAGGTGATCATGGGTTAGTTTTGAAATAAGGAAATGTTTTTTTTTACTTTTACAACACCTTCAACTATTTATTTTAATGAATTTTTTTCTTATTTTGTTTAATTCATCATCATCATCAACATCATTATTAAAGCCTTTCAAAAGTCCACCGCTGAATATAGACTTCACTCAAGGAATACAACAAAACACGGCTCCGTCGACTTCCTGCATCCTTTCCTATGTCGTCACTTCATCTAGTGGGGGCCGCCCCACATTTGGTCTACCGCTACGAGACCACCATTCGAAAACCTTTTTTCCCCATCGGTTGTCGGTTCTTCGAGCTATATGGCTGGCCCATTGCCACTTAAGCTTACTAATCCGTTGGGCTGTGTCGGTTACTCTGGTTCTACTGCGGATATCATTATTTCTAAATCTATAACGCAAAGAAACTCCGAGCTTGAGCTCCCTAATACGGCCTAATAGTTTATTAAATTATTCCTACTTAATTATAAAAGAAATAAGATGCATTTGTAATCCAAACAACAATTTCTTTTTGTTTTTATTAAATTATTCTTATTTAATAATTTTTCAAATATGATTCATATTTTTTATTTAACCATTTACTAATACAAACAACAGTAACTGTGAATTACAATTCACAGTTACTGTTGAATTATACATAATTTAGCACTTGAGTGATACTTGCATAAGCTCAAACAGCTGATTTTTTTCGAGTCGTATAATATTAGCACAGTTAAATACTGTGATATTAGTTGATGTTAATACAATAGTCTGTCAAAAGCCATCATATTTTATTCTCATTTGCATTGGTCATAACAACACCACATGTGCGAAATTCGAGACGTAGTAAATATTGTTTGATATGTTATAATATAACACAATAGAATAAAATATAAAACATTTCCGGTTCAAATGTCGCTCACAACATTCGCGTCCCGTTTTATCAATTTGACACACATTCAGTTTCGTTGATAAAACTCACGCAATTTCCTATAGATAACTTTAAATATTCGTCAGTTTGTTTTCTATGCAAAGACAAGTAATTTTTGGACTTATTTTAAAAAAAAATACTAACCACCCGACTGACGATGACTAATGTCCAAATACTCGGACTTTTAAGATGCCGTTAAGTCTCGTGATGTCTCTATCACTTTAAGTCAAAGTGACTGTGACACCACGAGACTTAACGACATCTCAAAATTGAGTAGCGTTATAGTATTTATCCATAAGATGGAATGCCCCGTTATCAGTAAAGTCTTCGTTTCTCTCATCTCTCACCATACGACACACTGGAGCATTATGCAGTGAGTTTTAGAGTTCTGTACTCAGGGAGAGTAAGTGGTAGAGCCATTCTGCAGCTATGTTATGGTTGTAGCACGAATGGATCGGCTCGACCGGGGAAGGACCACGCTCTCAAGGAATACCAGCGTAAATTAGCAGCTTAACGCTGCTGTGTTTCGTATGGTAAGTGTAGAGAATCGGAGACCCTTTTTAGTGGAAACGTGGCATTCCATCTTAGTATTTATTATCTTTTGTAATCCAAGATAGATGTCTATGGGCCACAGCAACCACTTACCATCAGGTGGACTGTGTGCTCGTTTGTCACCCTTATCCTATGAAAAAAAAAGGGAGAAAAAAAAATAAAGTAAGAAAGTCACAGTATATACGCCTCACAGCTGGGCACAGGCCTCCTCTCATTTGATACGACAATATGAGAGGGTTTAGGGCTCGGAAATGTTCGCCGTGCTGTCTTAATGCTTGTTGGCGGACTTCACGTGACTTTGATTTTTTTTTTAATTTCACACAGATGCAGGTTTCCTCACGATGTTTTCCTTCATGGTTTAAATTTGCAATTAATTTGTAAATCGAACGCGGGTTGCTCGAAAACTGCGAAATTTACAATGAGTGCTCAGCCCCTGCGGAACTACAGCTCCTAGTGAGAAAAACACAGCTAGATTATATGAATAAAGTATTATATTAATATGAGTGTTTAGCAAATTATTATCAAAAATAATTCAACACTAAACGCATAAAACTAATTGTATCATCATCACCATCAGCCTGCTGCAGTCCACTGCTGGACATAGGCCTCTTCCAAGGCGTGCCACTTAGCCGATCTTCGGCTTCTCGTATCTAGTAGCAGCGCAGATAGTCGCTCCATCTAGCCAGGGTGCGTCTCACACTCCACTCTATAACACGTATACTCCCATGGCTGTCATTTCTGCGACACATGTGAACAGACAATTCATTGGTTCATTCTTTCTCTTTATTATCTTTCTCTTTTTTTTTAAAACGTTACACTAGCTACTATTAACTACTAACTAAGCACTATTAACACTAGGATTTTCTCCTGTATCGTGGAGGCAGTTTACAAACACAAATTGCACAAGAACAAACATCAAGACCCGGAACAATTATTTGTAGGGCATACAAATACTTGTTCTGTGCGGCATTCGAACCCGTACCCCAGCGCAGCAATTCATTGCTAACCCACTGCGCCACGGAGCCGTAAACATTAATTACAACGTAACAAAGGTCCACTGCTAAGGTTTTTTGTTTGTTCATTGCAGAATACACGACAGCTTGTTCTAGATAATTAATAGGCATACACTTTTATGTTTTAATGCTTTTAACAATAGTAAATGTACGATATAAGAGTCACGGCAACTATATTATGGTTGCAGCTCGACCGGGGAAGGACCATGCTCTCACAGAATACCAGCGTAAAATAACAACTGAATGCTATCGTGTTTCGTATGGTGAGATTAGTGTAGAGAACTGGATAATCTTTTAACTGGTAATGAGGCATTCTATCTAAGTCTTCAGGGGTGACAGCGTATCTAGATTCAGATTTTAATCGAGGGTAGACCAGGAGGATCACTTACCAGCAAGTGGAATGTGTGCATGTTTGACACATTTTTCCATTAAAAAAAATACTAGAAATACAGAGAAAAAAACTTCTTAGCACATTTATAATATTAAAAGTGACGAGAGTGCTGCATAGAAAAAAACTTGTAAGTGTAGTTTTTATTTGATTAAAAATTTTTAGTAGAAATTGTGTTAAAATGTCATGTCAAGAATTGAAATATATTACGTGTTGCATTTTATTTAACAAGTGATAAAATTAAACATTTTGTACAACCGAATTCAATATAAACTTTCAAGAATAACGCAAAAACTACTGGTCAGACCTTGATTAAATTTATTTGGGACAACGTGAAAAGCACCAGCTATCAAATAAAAAAAGAATCGTCGAAATCTGTTCAGGCATCTTCGATTAATCGGTGAATATACATAAAAAAATATTGCGACGAATTGGGAACCTACTCCTTTTTGAAGTCGGTTGACAAATTAAGCTCACTAAATAACCAGAGAGCAGCGTCAAAGCAGGGCCGACAAGATTGCCAATAATAAGTTGTTGTGGTTTATAACGTAAAGCTGTACTAATCTAATCTAAATGCATGGATTGTGTGTGAAGACGTAACAAGTAATTTTAGATTTTTTTTTCACTTCCCTATGATTTCTTCGCTTAAAGGCCGATTTTTCAATTATTAGATAAATGTTATTCATAGAATAATATACAACATAAACAAATTAAAAACTACATTTGTATTAATAAGATAGTTTGGTCACGTAGAAAGAATGAACGAGGAAAGAGTGACAAAGCAAATTTATGTTTCAGAAGTGAACGGCAAAGTTGGGAAGGGACGCCCTAGACGTAGGTTTATCGACCTAATCGGCGATACATTGAAAATGGGCCAGATTAGACCCTTAACCGCGTGTATGCGTAGATATGGATGTAAAGAAGGCGAGAGAGGTGTGTCAGGATCGCGCCAAATAGAAGTCCGTAGTCTCTGCCTACCCCTCTGGGTGACAGGCGTGAGTGTTTGTGTGTTTTGTGTTTCAATAGTTTGATTTTTATATTTAGTCAGGTTATAGTGTATATTAGATGGATAACTTTTGCCTGACGATTGAAAAATTGGCCCATAAAATGATGAATATTAAAAAAGAGCGCTATTTTTTTTTAAATCTACTAAATTAATATTTTTACCATCGAAAAACTCGCTTTTATTTAAATAACCTTATCACAAAAAATTGTGTAGCCGTAAGACGAAGAAACTTTACACAAACTCGTTTTGGGGTGACGTGAAGGTAGCTTAAAGGACGTCTAACAAAAATCTGTTCACCTTGAAAAGGGATAGTGGAATACCTCAGAATTTCAGAATTAAAATCTGTAGTTTTTGATTAAAGTATTAACTTAAAATAAGATGTAGTTTAATTTAATAAAACAGGCTGTGACCCTGTTGTACGAAACCCTCTTTCTCCGTCTCCTTCTCCATCAACATCATTATCACTTTCAAAAGTCCACTGCTGGGCCTCTATCGTCGAAGGTTTTGATATAACCATCACGCTTGGCAGGCGGCTTGAATATCACAATACCAGATATCTCGCACTTTTGATATTGGCTCGTCGCTGATGTAAGATTTTAGTATGACGTAAATGGGATAGTTTCACCACTATCTGTCGGAAGCTATAAGATCTTTATACCATTTACAATAGTTATCTCTTGATACACCCGTGGTATGATGTGGACAATTTGGATTTACAAATTCTTTCACTTTTTAAGGCCGATACAGATCATGAAATATTTTAGCAAAAAATTCGCGTTCCTTGAGTAAATTTCGCATTACACTGCAACCAGCGCTTACATGAAACGAGTCGAGTTGAGAAATATCTTCACTATTTGAGTCTGCACTGGGCAACTGTTTTTCTTATCGTTGGTCATGCGACTCGTGAAGTAAGTAGCTGAAGGTCGTTGATAAATATTGCCCCATTGCGGCACAGAATTTAAAAATTTATTACAAATTAATTGATTTGTTTTATTTTAATAATAGGTGGAAAAATGATAATAAATTATAACAAATTACGATCTCTTTTTTTTTAGTTTTTATTTTATACTAGCGGCCCGCCCTGGCTTCGCCTGGGTATAATCTATTAACATGGCTTTATTTTGATTTGTTCTTTGAACCTAGTCGTTTTTTATTTAAATCTAGGAATTCTTATAAAATACTACTGCGCTTTCAAACGACATTTCTTATATAAAATACTTAAATTCGCAAAAAATAATATTGAGGTTCACTTATCGGGATAGAAACTATATCTCAAGTTGAACCAAACTGCACACAGTGTGTAAAATTTCATTGAAATTAGTTCAGTAGTTTTGGAGTACATCGCGGACAAACAATGTGATACGTAATTTTTATATACATACTAGCTGACCCGGCGAACTTCGTACCGCCTAACAGTCGATTCTTTAATTTTTTTTTAATACTTATTCTGCTAGTCGGGACACCGGGTCAGCTAGTCTAAGACAAAAAAAAAAAGAAAAAAGAAAGTTGATAAGTCAACCATTAAATTATGTCAAAAACTAAAAAACATAGAACACTATTGACAAATATTGACATTAATATTTAGTTGTATGTTACTAACACTTAAACTTTATGATATGGTATTAAAGTTCAAATTGACTTTTAAGTATTATTACGAATCTTTTGTATGGGAATATAGAAAAGTATTGCTTTTAGACTTTTTGAGGCATTTTTTTAAATTTTTCTCTCCGTAAGAACCATCTTCGTACTTCAAGGAATATTATAAAAAAAGAATTAGCGAAATTGGTTCAGCTGCTCTCGAGATTTGCGCTTAGAAACAAATTCAGCGATTCATTTTTATATTACAGATAAAGATCACCCCCGGCATTGTTCTATAACCGTTTGTGATGTTTCACTACAATCGATTTAGCCTTTAAAGAATACATAAGTAGGTTTCTTATGTATGTACTCTAAAGTTCAATCACTCCGAACATTAGCCCGGATAGACAGAATTTAAAAATAATTGTTATTCATGTGTTATTGGCATAGTAACTTGGTCAATTATTTAGATATTACAGACTTTATATGTTATAGACTTATAGTAGTTGAAGTAACATATAGGTATCTAACATTTTAGGTCCCATTTCTGAGCATAGGCCTCCTCTAATTTCTGAGAAGATTGTAGAGAGGAGAAAATTCCGTCGTGCTGTCCTATAGCTTGTTGACGGATTTACATGTCTTAGTATTATTTAAATTTTTACCCTACTTCTCAAAAATCAGGAGGTTTTTCAAAAAATAACATACAGTCGAGTATGTTCTTTGCATGTTACGGCGCTTTCTTTGTTAGTTGTGAACCGATTTGATTCATTCTTTTTTTAAATTAAATATAAGCTTAAGAAAAAATAGAAAATGGAGTTTTTTATGTAAATATTTGGACGACATTCGAGCTTGTGATATTCCGGAAATTTCATATTAATAATAAACAATAAGGCTTTATGATCAGTTAATATTATTAATTTAGTGCCTCTTAAATGTTTCAAATTTCTTTAGACAGCTTACCTACAATGTAAAACTCTTGTTCAGTGACAGACCAATTTAATTCGGAGCCTTTTAAGGCCCTTTAAAGCTGTACTGCGATGGCCTAGTATTCTCATTTCATAGATGATAATATTTATTTTTATTTTATTTATTATTTAGAAAAATACTATTAATGCTATTAAAAATTACTAATACTCCCTTTATGCACTTCTGGTAAGCTTTAAATGCTTGTGTTAGAAGTGGTTCACGACAGTAGTCGAATGGCGGATTCGAACCCACGACCTTTGGAGTTCACGGTCCGCGCCCTGCCATTAGGCTACTGACGCTTCAATCTGATATAGTACTCCGACCATACCCATCCCGGCACAATCTGACTCAAAATGGTCAGAAAGACATTAATGTAGAGTTAGATTTTAAATGTAATTAAAAGGTGAGGTGAGCTCTTTATTCTGTCGAAAAAAATAACAATATTTTTAAAGATGCTTTAAACATATATACTTTATCATACGTAGTAGAGTCATGCTACAGGTATATCAATAGTACAGTTCCAGCAGGAATGGGTCGGCTCGACCGGGGAAGGACCACGCTCTCACAGAATACCAGTGTAAAAGAGAAGCTTAACGCTGCTGTGTTTCGTTTGGTGAGTGTAGAGAACCGGAGACCCTTTTGACTGGAAACTATATATATAAAATTCCATATTAGTTCTCACGGGTGACATTGCATCTGCATTGTGATTCGCAATCGACGATAAATGTCTATGGGCCACAGCAACCACTTACCATCAGGTGGACTGTGTGCTCGTTTGTAACACTTATTCTTTAAAAAGTATATTTTTTTATACAGGCAGATTTCCTCTAGATATTTTCCTTCAGCGTTTGTACGACGTAAATCAGAACATAAAATATTTAATTATATATTAATTATATGTAATTAAATTATCATTTCAACTAGTGCTGGCAGGAATCGAACTCGAGTTGTTCGCCTACTATGAAATCCGCACATGAGCAACCACACCTGTGGGGAAGATAACAACTTTTACATATAATTAATAGAATCAGGCGTTACTTTGCGGAAATCCATTATATAAAAGCTTTAGAAAAAATTTACTTCGCAAATATCCGCGTTATAAAATAAAATGATGTGTCTTACTCCCTCCTGGGAGGGCGAGAGGTGCTCTTCATACTAGGTAAAACACATCATTTTATTTTATAACGCGGATATTTGCGAAGTAAATTTTTTCTAAAACTTCTACAAATGCCAACCTGACCTGGCGCATTTGCACCTAGCTAACTAAGGTTTCATTGACGACATTGACGTTCGGAATGTAGATAGGAGATATCCATTACAAAATTCCCTTAACCCACTTGTACACGCTAATTGAGAAACGCTACTACTCAATTAATGAATATTTGAGCGCAGATCAGTGGGCATATTATAAAGACGTTGCATGTGTCATTTCTTGACATTCGATTTGACTAAATATTGTAAACTAGCGAACCGCGCCCGCTTCGCACGGCTGGTTTCTGCATCTCGTCGACAGCGCCATCTACCGGGTCCAATTCCGAGAACCTACTCAAACACAAACAAAAAATTTCATCACAATTGGTCCAGACGTATTTGAGTTTAAGCGAGACTAACGTACAGCAATTGATTTTTATATCAGCATATATCAGCATCATCCATTGACTTCCTGCACGTTTTACCAGGTCGTCACTCCATCTAGCCGGGATCGCCCTACACTTTGCCTACTGGTAGAGGCTGCCACTCGAGAACCTTTTATCTCCATCGGTTGTCGGTTCTTCGAGCTATATGGTCGGCCCAATGCCACTTCAGCTTATTAAACCGTTGGGCTATGTCGGCCACTCTGGTTCTACTGCGGATATCCTCATTTCTAAGTTTATCACGCAGAGAAACTCCGAGCATAGCCGGACAGGGCTCGCTGAGCGACCTTGAGCGTCCTCATACGGCTATATATGATATGAATTTTATATACATATAGAGAAGATATCATGACTAATTGACATAATATAATTTACTTACTTCATTGTATATTAAATGAAAATACAATTTATGTGAAGCATTCTAACATAATTATAATATAAATACTTAATGAAATAATGTAATTGTAGTAGTGTATAATATGTAATCTACACTACTGTAATAGTAGATTTTATTAATTCTACCAATAATATTTGTGTATTTAAGGGTTGAAGGCGAGCTATGGATGTTGTATTTGGCACGATGATTCTTTTTTAGATTCTTAAAAATATTGTTACTGGTTTTGTAAGCCTAAAAACATATTCACATTCAGATTTTCTAAAACATATATGGTGGAATATATTGGTGTACTTAGGCACTCATACAGTAAACTTCTGTCTCAAACTGTCTCACATTCTAGGCGGGATTAAATCACAAACACATGATAAAGTGACGAGACGGCTCCGTGGCGCAGTGGCTTAGCAATCAGTTGCAGCGCTGGGGGCCGTGGGTTCGAATCCCGCACGGAACAAGTATTGGTATGGTCAACAAATAATTGTTCCGGGTCTGGATGTTTGTACTTGTACAATTTATGTTTGTAAACAGCCTCCACGGTACAGGAGAAAATCCTAGAGTGGGGGTAACGTTTTAAAAAAAAGAATCATTATGGAGATGCAAACATAGACATTAGACATCCTACATACAAAGACTGTTGCGAGACAACTTGATTTATCGATAGTAGATTAAGGTTATCAGGCTACCTAGTGTGGGTCGTCCTACATCCCGTACGAGGCATTTTCACTGCCATTCGAGAACCTGTTCTCTTCATTGTGGCTGTCGATCCTACTAGCTACATAATCTTTTACTTCAAGTTAGCAGTTCTTGTATATTATTGTATGCACGTTTATGTACTTAATTAGTTCGTAGTACGTAGGTCGTTTGTACGGTAGGGTCGTTTCCGAGGAACGACGATTTGTATGAATTTTTTTATTAAGGCAATGTTTTCTTTTTAAGATTATCTATGATTTGATAGGTTTCATCCCTCAGAAATTAATATTTTCCCTCTTAATATTCCCATGAGAACGGACTCACAGTCCGTTGAGACAGAAAACCGACGCTACCGGAGAGAAATCATGTGCTTTTCGAGGCACTGGGGTGAAACATTTCTAATTTCCTGACTCCGAGCTGCTACTGAAAATTTCCCGATTAATTTGAGATATGGGACTCAAACCCCGGAACACATGATTAGCAACCGGGTGCGATCACTAGACCAACGACAGTAACAATGCAAGAACATAACACAGTTGTGGAGTGATTCCTATCGACAAACGATTTCCACCAGTTACATAATAGCACTGCTGTCACTGGGTGATGTTGATGATGATGAATGACTTGAAGATTTGCAGATATCCTTTATCTATGAAATTAAAATAATCGAGTCGCATTAGTATCATTAGACAGTTGTTTCTTGAGGCTGCAGGTATATTATTATATTCGTATATTCTATAGTATTAATTAACCTCAACTATGCTTGTCACCTAATTGATGTTTGCTATTAAGACACGTGATAAGTTGTTCTCACAAAATCGATTACACTATGCACCAGTTTTATTTTAAAGTCATACACGGAAGTTAATCGCGTAACGGTGATGATTTTATACATGGTAGAGCCATGCTGCAGCTATATTAATGGTATAGTTGTAGCATGAATGGGTCGGCTCGACCGGGGAAGGACCACGCACTCACAGAATACCAGCGTAAAATAGCAGCTTAACGCTGCTGTGTTTCGTATAGTGAGTGTAGAGAACCGGAGACCCTTTTTACAGGAAATGAGGCATTCCGTCTTAGTCCTTACGGGTGATAACGCATCTGCATTTTGATTTATTATGGAGAATAGATGTAGATGTCTGTGGGCTGCAGCAACCACTTACAATAGGTGGACTGTGTGGTCGGATGTCACCCTTATCCTATAAAAAAAATACGAAACACGTCTTTCGTATTTATATTTTAAATATTTTAATGATAAAAGAGCTATTCGAGTAAATTACTCAACTCTCCTTAAACTGGTTTAACCCGTTTGGTGTCGATCGTGCTCCGATGAGTTATTGTGTATTCCATCACAGTTTACAAAAGTCAAAAAGGCAAACGGGTTGGCAACCGCAGTTTTTTATAAATTTGAGTTGTTGTTAGGTAGATCCTGCTAGACATATCCTGCTTCAGTTTTCCTCTATCAGCTCTTGCGACACCCAAGAGATGATATGGGGTATAAGATGATCATGTAGTGGCAGTGTAAGAATATCACACCGCCACTATATGGTCTATTGTGTATTAAATTAAATGCATAAAATAAAATATTTCATAATCAACAACATCATTACAGCCTCTCACAAGTTCACTGCTGAACATAGGCCTCACCCAAGGAATGTCACAAAGCACGGTCCTGAGCCAACTGCTTCCATCGACTTCCCACATGAGCCGGCCATATAGCTCAAAGAACGGACAACCGATGGGGAAGAAACGTTCTCGAGTGGCGGCCTCGTACCGGTAGGCGAAGTGTACGGCGTCCCCCCACTAGTTGAAGTGATGACCTTGTAAGACATGCAGAAAGTCGATGGATGCAGTGATTTGTGGCATTCCTTGGGGGAGGCCTATGTACAGCAGTGGACTTGTGAAGGACTGTAATGATGTTGATGATGATGATAGCTATTAAAATTATTTTATATGATATACTGTCTTGGAGTTATGGAGTGACGACATGGTAACACATGCAGAAAATAAAATAATTAATGTCTTATGTTTGTAGATAATAGATACTCTGATACTGTCTACTCATGCCATGGAAATAGGCAATGACACTTTTCACAAGCTGTGAAAATTATTTTTAGTGTTATTTTTCTGCCGACTTCCAAAAAGGAGCCGGTACTCAATTCGACTGTATGTTTTTTTTTTTTCGTTTTTTTTTTTATGTGTGTTACCTCAGAACTTTTTTCTGGGTGAACCGATTTCGATGATTCTTTTTTTATTTGAAAGCTGGTACTTCTCGTGTGGTCCCATATGAATTTGATCAAGGTCAGACCAATAGTTTTTAAGTTATTCTTAAATAACTTATATTGAAGTCGGCTGTACAAAATTTTTAATTTTAAATTATTATGAAGAGCAGTTATTATTAACAAATATTAGTAGTAAATTTTAATTAATAAAAATCTACTTAAACTCCAAAAGGAATTAAGGTAAAACGGGATTTAGTAAATTCAAGTTATATAATGTAATAGTTTTTTTTTTAAATAGAATAAGGTTAACAAACGAGCGCGAAGACGCTGTTTAAAGCGATATATAATGTTTTATTTAAACTTTTTGTTACAGGTTAATCAATATAAAAAAGAAAAGAGAATATTAAGTACATAAAAGAAGACAAATTTCATAATAACTTACTTTAAGTTTAAAGATGATCTCAAAGTGAAAGTTAAAGTTTCAAGAGCTAGAAGCGATGGAAGCGGCGGGCGCACCTTCGGCGCTAGGGCGAGCGCACCTTTCGCATCTACCGCAGAGACCGCCAGTAAATTTGAGTTTTCAAGATCTTACTTACACCGTTACAAATGGCAAAGGTGAGTTCTTACTGTCTATTTAAAATCATCATCATCATCATTACAGCCTTTCATAAGTCCATTGCTGAACATAGGCCTCCCCCAAGGAATGCCACAAAGCACGGTCCTGAGCTACCTGCATCCTTACCTATTTAAAATAATGAACGCATATTTTCAATTTCAATGGTTAATGGACATGAGACACTCTCCATTTAGGAAGGATTTGCCTTAACTATTACGCTAGCAGGTGAATTATCAAATGCAGATCCAGACTTCAACATCTTTCACGCAGTTGCCAAACAACAGCGTTAGCTTAAAATGGTTATGCCACCGAAATGAAACAAACTACGCCTCTGGCGATTTTATGTTCAACTAGCTATTTCCCGCGACTTCCTTCGCGTGGAACAACTAGTTGAATATGATTGGATTTTATGGACTTTAATTTTTTGCGCAGAAACCAATTCTTTTTCTATAATAAAAGTAGCATAAGTTAAGCCTTATAACATCAGCTCGGTCCAGTCAAAATCGGTCCAGCCATTTCGAAGATTAGCTGGAACAAAACAGACAAACAGACAAACAAACAAAAAAAATCAAAAAATAATATTTTGTTGTAAGTACCGTATATAGTTTCTGTTATTTTGACATTACAAACAGACACTACAATTTTATTTATTTGTATAGATATAAGTAACAATATTACATTTTTAGCCGACTGACAAAAAAGAAGGAGGTTAATAATTCGACTGTATGTGTTTTTTTGTTATAAAGGTTATAATACTTCAGTGGTGGTCCCATATAAATTTAGAGAAAACATTCCACCCCTAAAGTTGTTAAAATAGGGGATGAAGTTTTAATGGAACTATTTAGACGACGGCGTTGAGATTGTGATGGATTATCAGAATCTCAAACAATTCAAGGGGGCAAACAAATTAACTATTTATAAAAAGTAAAAATCGACTTCAACCAACTAAAAGAAATAAAAATAATATCACATTCTGCAGTCGCGGCTATAATAATTCTTCTATACAATATGCCTTAGCACCGAGCACCGAATTTAGAAAGTGAAATTATTTTTATTAGCAGTTGTTTGAAGTAGGCTTTTACTTTCTTTAAAGTTAAATTTTACAGTTTACTAGCTGATCAGGCAGACGTTGTTCTGCCATTTCCGAACGACCATTTGCTTTTCCAAAAAAAAAAAATTGAGGGTCACTTATCGGGATAAAAACTATCCTATCTCTGAAGTTGGACCAAACTGCACACAGTGTACAAAATTTCATTGAAATCAGTTCAGTAGTTTATGAGTTCATCGCGGATAAACAATGTAACACGTAATCTTTATATATAAAGATAAATGAGGTTAATTGTGCTAAACTGGTTTCAAAGTCGTTAGCAAATATTATGTCTCAGCGACATCTTTTTCTTTATGGTCATTGACTGTGTATTATGCGTTCTTTATGAATGATTTTTTAATGTATTTTTTAAGAATCTTATTGAAAAAGCGTACACATTGTCCTGCAAATTAGTTGCGTTGAAAGCTTTTTCTGTCTATCCTATAGTAATTTTTCAATAACCATAAGATGAAATAGTAATGGATTCTTTCACGCCGCAACCACACGGCCAATTTTATAACGTCACTTTCTTGTTTGTCTGTTTGTCTATCATTCCGGGTGGAATTTAGTGATTGATTTTAAACTAACTTCACGATGAGGTGGATATTTGAAATTTTGAATACAGCTCAAATTCGGATGACAATGCAAAATACGATAAAAAAATGGTAATTTTTTTAAAATTTGCTTTTAAAAATTTCGCTTGTCTTGCTATCGCTATTCATTTGAAAGCGTTCGACATATTAGTGATATTTTATAGAGATTTTCGATATTTTATACTTTAAGATTTATACCTACAACGGAGTGCAAGGGGTAGTGTGAGAACTTTTTTCTCTAAACGTAAACTTCATAAACATCTGTACTGATCGATAAACGTGACGGGTAGTCTAATGATGGCGGAAAATCCATCCAAGATTGCCTATTCTCACTCAACAGATTGTAACTGAAAAGCAGCAATATCAGCAGATAGGGTAACGAAGCGATGTTGCCGTAGGAATATTTAAAAAAGCCGACTTTTCAATATATTATATATTAATCAGGAAGCTACATCATTATGGTGTTAAAAACAAAGAACTCAAAATTATTACATAATATTTAAATAAAAAAAAACAAACACAAACAGTTGTGATTAATGGGATTATGGGAATAGTTCTTCCGGTTCAGTAGTATTTATGGGTGTTTCGTAAGTTTAATTATTCGTCCCTTCCTGTTCTTAGTTTATATTAATGACTTATCTTACTTGGTAAGGATTAACCGTGAAAACATATTTTTATTTGCTGATGACACTTCATTGATTTTCCGACTTAAAATGCTATAATTAAAATATAATAAAGCGAATAATGCTATATAAAAGTAGTGCACTGGTATTATTGTATGGTATGGGAATTAAAATTGTTTAGGCCCAAACATGGGCATTTGAAACTCCATCCAATCGCGTTTGACTAAGCGAATCGCCCGATGGTGTGAGGCGAGCGACAGTAGCTTGATAGCAGCGGCGCGGTTGATTAACTGCAGGGGTTTCGCGCGACCAGTTTTGGTTGTGTGGTCTAGATTTTGATTATTTGTGCGCGTTTAATTCGCTATTGAATTTGGGGTTTCGTGGAGACCGCCTCGAGTAACATTGTCTGAGTTGTACGTTCGTGACAAGAGGCTTGTATTGACTTTGACTGATTAAAGTAATTTCGTTTGAAAGTAATTACGTCAATTGTATAGTGATTGCATGTGGAAGTGCACTTTGCAATATTTAACTTGCTTGTGTGACGTGAAACCTAGTAGACATACACTCGACGTGCGCGCAATCTAGAATTTGATGCTCGCATTCCATTTCGAGGGCGTGGCCCGGTTATTTGTTTTTGGAAGTTAATGTTTAATTGTACCGTCGCGTTAAGTGACTTTTGTGTGTTGACTATGTAGTTAGTTTGTGTGTCAGCTAGGCGGATTTTGAGTCTTAATGCGGGCGTAGTATTTAATATCGTACGAAGGAATTTAGTTTGTTGTTTGTAACGCGGAACTTTTTGACCGTGTCGTGTTCGGTTCTAGAAATAATTTTTTGCTGAGTGAAAACGGAAGTGAACTTTTATCCACCGTTCATTAGTAGTGCCGTGTGTTACGTTTTTGATTACGATTAACGGGGATTTAGTTGAGTTTGAAATTAGTTAAATGTACAATAAAGTTGATGGATTGAAATAGTGTACAACAAAGTTGATAGACTGAAATAGTGAGATGAAGAAAGAAGTTGTCAATTGGTGACGTCTGCTGGAGTGAAATCACATTGTGGGGTAGCATCGGACCAGGCGGCTGCCCAATCACCTCAGTTGGGTCAGGTCACATATATAAACACTACTACACACCACTTACATGCACCGCCTGACCAAGCCTTGGGGCAATCTTAGCTTCAGAACCAGGTACGTACTATTTGTTTACCTAGTCTTATATCTATTGTGTAGAATGATAAGTCTCCATAGGCCGTTGGGCCCCGTCCCTTGTTGCCCGTCGATGGTATTACTCATGGGCCCTAGACCCGTCAACCTATGTTGGGGCAGCTAGGGACGTGTACAAAAATATAATAAGTAAATTAAACGCGATAAAATCCGTAAATATAGTTTTATTCGAAGGTTTTTCCCTAACCAGAGGTAAAAGAAAAACATTACTAAATAAAAATTACATGTAATCCAACTAATATATAAAAAATAATGTTTGTTTGTTGGTGTATTATGCGTTGCCATACCGTTCATCAGATTGCGGTAAAACTTTGTAAACTTATTGCTTGCACTTGCGCAAAGGTTATAGGCATAATAGAATTAACTTACAGTAGTGGCACACGTATCGTACCGCCAAATTTATTTTAAAGTTATATATTATTCAATTTCAATAAATATATTATCATTCTTAACCCTTAAATTGGCAGACAAAAAAATTCTTAAATATATGAATTTCTTGAATAGAACTGGAATTCAGATGGATAAATGAGTACTAAAAATATTTAGATAAATCTGTATTTATAACTTCTAAGAAAACGTGTATGACCTGGTATACATTGACAACTGCGTGAAAACATAACTAAACATTTTGATGTATCTTGCGGCATACTTTGTCAATATACGGGAGTGACAAATAAATTAAAATAAACTATAAATTAAGAAAAAATCGTATTTTATTTAAGGAATAATAAAAATATTATCAATTTTTGGTATGAAAATCAAGTTGGCAATTTCGCGGGTTCTTGCCAGTAACAAAACACAACCGTACCTGACACTTGATACAAATAACTTAGGTAAATTTTGAGAAAAGACGGCATTGACCCTGATATCCATGAAATGGCCTACATTTTCATATTATCTCACACCCTGGATCGGTGCAACTTGCGTAAGTTTTTGTTTATAGGAGGGGGGGGGGGCAAACGAGCATGCGGCTCACCTGATTGTAAGTGACTACCGCCTCCCATGAACAACTGCAACACCAGGGGAATCGCAGATGCGTTGCCGGCCTTTTAAAAAGGAGTAGGCTCTTTTATTTTATTGAAGGTCCCTAAGTCGTATCGGTTAGGAAAAATCGCTGGTGGTAATCGATTCCACAAGGAAGTTGTGCGAGGAAGAAAACTTCTTCTAAACCGCACAGTGGTGGACCGCCAATCATCCAGATGGTATGGATGGTATCGCGAGTTTTGTCGCGATGTGCGATGGTGAAATTGGGCGGTTGGAATTAGTCCGAACAATTTCCTCAGAGCACTCCCCGTGACAGAAGCGATAAAATACGCAAAGAGATGCAACATCTCTACGCAGTGCCAATGAGTCAAGCCGATCGGAAAGAACTCGGTCGTCGACGATTCGAACCGATCTGCGCTGGATGCGGTCAAGTGGAAGGAGCTGGCATTGGGGAGCTCCTGCCCAGAGATGAGAACAGTATTCCATGTGAGGCCGAACCTGCGCCTTGTAAAGTTGCAAGCGGTGTGCCGGCATGAAATACTGTCCCGCTCTGCTGAGCACGCCAAGCTTTTTAGAGGCTAATTTCGCCTTCTCTTCCAAGTGACCAAGAAACTGCACGTCACTCGATATGTCGACACCAAGGATCCCGATACTGGTTGAGGCAACAAGGGGAGTGCCTTGAAACTGAGGAGATACGACAAAGGGATTCTTTTTAGCGGTAAACGCGAAAACTTGTATCCTCTGGGGATTGAACTGGACTAGGTTTAGTCGACCCCAGTCTGAGACTTTATTCAATAAAGTCTCGACTTCAGACACAAGTTTGTTCCGGTACTCGGCGACGTTTTCCCGAGAAATGTTACTGGTTTGCAAAATATCATTGATATGAAGAAGAAACAGCTTTGTTGATAGCAAGCAGCCTTTTGGAACACCAGCGTTAATGGACCTTGATGCGCCGATCTGCAAGAAAACTGGTAATCGAATTCCACGATTTCTCGGGAAGCCCATAGGAAGGGAGCTTCGAAAGAAGCGCTTTGTGCCAAACCCGATCGAAGGCCTTCGCTATGACCAAACTACGGCCAACGCCTCCCCCTTGGACTCCACTGCCTCCACCCATCTATGAGTTAGGTAACCTAAAAGATCACCAGCTGAGCGACCTCGACGGAAACCGTACTGGCGGTCACTAATCAGCTGGTGATCCTCAAGGTACCGCATGAGCTGGCTGTTAATAATGATTTTCATTACTTTGGAGAATAAGGAGGTGATAGCAATAGGCCTGTAGTTGGACGGATCTGAGCGGTCGCCTTTTTTAGGGATCGGGTGCACCAAAGCTGTCTTCCATGAGTTTGGGACTACGCCAATGGAGTAGGAGTACCAGAAAACACGCGTTAAAACCGGTGCCAACTCCGGAGCATACGTCTTCAGCACAATAGGTGGGATTCCATCAGGCCCACTCGACTTGCTGATGTCCAGGGAGAGGAGTGCTTTACGCATCGAGCGCTGTGTAAACAGCACTTCCTGCGTGGAGCACTCACACCGCGGGATGGTCGGCGGTGTGTTCCCCTGTCATCTAGAGTCGAGTTGGAAGCAAAAAGAGAGCTTAACAGATCGGCCCAGGTTCGGTAGCACTCCTGCTTATAGCGTGATGAAATTTTGCAGGAGTGACCAAACCATGGCTAATTTCTGCCTCCGATAGGCACCACAGATGATGGAATAAGTAATTCCATTCCCTGAAGTACCACATCGGCGACAGAATTAGCAACAACGTTGGGATCATCCGGCGCGAAGCTAACCCGCCCCCAAGGGTAGGATGCAAAAAAAGACCGCATCCCGTCCCAATCGGCCGACCTATAGTGCCAAACACGGCGGCAAGCTGCATATCGCAATTGCGATTGGAGCGTGAGTGGCACCGTACTCCGGATCAGACAAAGTTCCGAAGAGCCCAGAGGGGCATCGACGGAGACCTGATATCCGTCCGGATGAGAGGTCAGCAGAAGGTCCAACAGGGAAGGTACATGATCCTCCACATCTGGGATCCGCGTAGGCGAAGTAACCAGTTGTGTCAGACCATATGCCAAGGCAAAGTCATAAACAGATCTCCCCGCATGATCGGTTAAGCGTGAACTGAGCCATTCGGCGTGGTGGGCGTTAAAATCGCCAAGAATCACGATCTCTGCGGATGGGACCTGTTGTAGCACGGATTCTGCAACCATTTGTACGTGGTCGATGAGTCGGTCTGTGTCGGGATTACCGCTATGGGGTCTATAGAGGCACCCGTAGACGCGGGGATGGTCGTCGCTGTCTACGCGTAGCCATAGGATGAACTGGTCCTTACCTTCAAGACTGCCGAGGCGTCGAAAACAGATGTCCTCTCTGACGTACGTTACGTTTCGCATGATAATGAATTAAAGGCGGTTCTTCATGCTTGTTAACGGAATTTCTTTCTAAATCTTCCGTAGGGTTCCGTATCAAAGGTAAACTGGAATAATTAAAGGGTCACTTTGCTGTCCAGCTGAGCGTCCGTCCATCCAAATGTAAAGACTCTTTTTCTCAGGAACTGGTCAAGGGGTAGTTAGTAGATATGTCGCAAGCATTTTGTAAGAGAAAAATATTTGTGTAGCGTAATGAATTTTTTGATAAGAACTAGAAATATCGGGGTCGTATATAATTAGGACCGTAAGATTTTATGGTGAACGCAGTTGTGTACAACTGCAGTGAGAAGATTGACTAACTATTTTGAAAGCTTCCCACGTGACACCAGTTTTAGTGATGTCAGTTAAAAGTGGTATTATTTAGACATTTATGTGTATAAATAACATTTATACACAAGTTTCAACTACTAACCTATTTAGTTTCGACAACTAAATAGGTTCCTTATCATTGAATTTGCAGTACTGCATGATGGTTATACATTCCATCTTAGTCCTCACGGCTGACTACGCATCTGCATTTTATTCGCAAACGAGGATAGATGTGGATGTCAATTGGCCAAAGCAACCACTTACCATAAAGTAGACTGTGTGCTCGCTTGTCACCCTTATCTTATAAAAAAATATGATGATAATCCTAAGTACAGAGAGCTGTAAACCATATAAAATATTTGATAGTCTTATACACTATGCCGTAATTCCAGCATCATGAACAAAGTCTTCTCTACATAATAAAAAAACAAAGTTTGTTCACTCCGTCTGTACTGTAGTAAATTTCAATGCGGTTTTCATCAATAGACAGAATGGTTCAAGAGAAAAGTTTATACGAGTATGTATAATAAATGTATATTGTATGTTATATACTTAATTCTTCTGTCCGTGTGTATGAACTCCTCCTAAACGGCTGGAACGATTTTGATGAAATTTTGTGTGTGATTAAGTTGATTAGAGAATGGTTTAGATCCACAATTGGACTAGGTAGGCCGCGTTGTTGTCGAGATCCAGAAATCAACAGTGCGAAGCCGGGCGCATCGTTAATTCAAAATAAAGTTGTTGCCCTCAAATAGAAATACATTATTTACTATTAATACAACTAAAAAAAGCGGCCAAGTGCGATTCGGACTCGCCCATGAAGGGTTCCGTAGCAGCAAGTAACATAATATAAAAGTTCTTGTAGTTCGTTGTAACTTTGATCGATGTTTTAATAAAAGTGTATTTTTTATTTTCATATTTGAGTTGATTGAATGAAAGGGAAATTGCGGTTTACGATTTATGACGTAGTAAAAAAAAAAACTACGTACTAGATCTCGTTGAAACCAATTTTCGGTGGAAGTTTACATGGTAATGTACATCATATATTTTTTTTAGTTTTATCGTTCTCTTATTTTAGGAGTTGCAGGGGGACACACATTTTACCACTTTGGAAGTGTCTCTCGCGCAAACTATTCAGTTTATAAAAAATAATATTAGAAACATCAATATCATTTTTGAAGACCTATCCATAGATAACCCACATGTATGGTTTTGATGAAAAAAAATTTTTGAATTTAGGTTCTAAGTATGGGGAACCCCCAAAATTTATTGTTTTTTTTTTCTATTTTTGTGTGAAAATCTTAATGTGGTTCACAGAATACATCTACTTACCAAATTTCAACAGCATAGTTCTTATAGTTTCGGAAAAAGTGGCTGTGACATACGGACGGACAGACCGACAGACATGACGAACCCATAAGGGTTCCGTTTTTTGCCATTTGGCTACGGAACCCTAAAAGGGATAATTTGCTCATTTTGTCCCGTTGGTGTCGCGATAGGTGACTAAGGGGATACATGTTATGTCTTCCAATAGACGGTGGTACAACCATCTCTTTTACAATAGGCCACCAAAACAGGCAACGGCAGTAGTGCCAAAAGTGCCAGACGACTGGTACTGCGACGGTCAAGTCGCCTGCTAAGCGTGAGGATTAAGGTATACCCGCCTTACAAGGGAAACCGGAGCGGCCCATAAATAGCGGTGTAGTTTTACGGGCTGATGGAGATAAAAAGTAGTAGCATTTTGTAAGAGAAAATTTTTTTTCTAGTGCTGTAAATTTTTAACATTTATGATTACATCGATAATTTAAAAAATATCGATAATATAAGAAATTATTTTATAACAATTTTCGTATACAAGTTAAACGATTAAATAACAAAGTGAAAAAAAAAATTAAAAACAGGGGAGAAAAGTCTTCAAAAGGTCAATTTTACCGAAAACTAAAGAAAGGATACGTGCTTAGCCGTCGATATACGAGTACATCGATATCACCCATTCCATCACTAAGCCTCGCGCGTGACGTTCGACGGCCTAAATAAGACAGCCGCCGCCGCTCCGCACCGCGTGAGAAGGTTGCACTAAGTTCGCAGTTCGCACGGTCTGGGACTCTAGGTGTAAGATTTACGTAGATTGCGTACAATTTTATGAGCTTACGCATTACACGTACACTTATTCGACTCCAAAGAATCAGTTACGCCTTCATGGAGCAATGTATGCGCTTTTACAATAAAGTCCCAAGCACAATTTTACAAAATGCCTTTTTTATGCAAATACTGTATTAAAAGTGTTATTGTTATATTAAGGAGTACATGATTGATAATAGTACTTGGGAATAGAGTGATTACTAGCATACTGTATCTAAAGTTTTAATATTTAATTTTTTAATAATCATTGCAAATTGAATTAAACTTATTTCACGGATTTTATCGCCTTTAATTTAACTTATTTTTAACCGACTTCAAAAAAGGGGGATGCTCAAAATTCGACAGTATTATTTATGTCTTACCTCAGAACTTTTTTCTAGGTTAATTGATTTTGATGATTCTTTTTTTCTCGTGCTTCTCATGTGGTCCCATATAAATTTGATCAAGATCTGACCAGTAGTTTTTGAGTTATCCTTAATAATGCGTATTTAATTGACTTCGACTACATTGATGATGTTCTCATTTTATTTATATTGAAATCGGTTATACAACTTTTTAAATTATACCACTTGTTACGACGTTTTGCGTTTTACAGCATAGTTACGTGGTCAATGGACATAGGTGTTTGATTTTCCCGATGTTACCTGAGCTACCTTCAGCTTTTGAATGAGTATTAAATTTTTGGTGCGATTTACGAGTACTTAGAATGAGCTTACCGTATCTTGAAGTCTTGCAGTGATATGCTTGGGCTTGGATTTAATTTTATTTAAAGGTGGGATCCTTAGAATTATGGGAGCTTAGAATCTATACCCAAAAATAATAATGTTATTCAATACCTGAATTCAATCACTCAAGGTCATTCAGCGAGTTATAGAGAGGGCTATGCTCGAGGTTTCTCTGCGTGATAAACTTCGAAATGAGGATATCCGCAGTAGAACCAGAGTGACCGACATAGCCCAACAGATTAGTAAGCTGAAGTGGCAATGGGCAGGCCATATAGTTCGAAAAGTCGAAAACTGACAACACACAAGTGGCGGCCTCGTACCGGCGGACGAAGTGTAATGCGTCCCCCCACTACTCGTAGATGGAGTGACGACCTGGTAAGACATGCAGGAAGTCGATGGATACAGGATTCAGGACACAAGCGTTATGAACATTAATATACCAGCCCATATAGAACTTAGAGTTCATTTAGAGGCGTATAAGAGTGTCGAGATTGTACCCTTATGAGATTGTTTTATGAGTTATTATACAGCTCAAGCTGTATAAAGTCTGTATTATGGGATCTAAGTAAGCTTAGGGTTATTAATCAGAATATGAAAACTCTACTATGCAATTTTAAGTATTTTGTAACACTTCAATCTGATTTTATGCTACTACTTTTATGTAACTAACAGCTATAGTACAGATTAAGTCTGTATAAGTAATATAATATCGCCATTTTGAATGCATAATTGCGTGTTTAATATATTGTGCTAGTGAACAAATTAATTTGTTATCAATATGTGTAAAAAAAGAAAAAGATTTGGTGCAGTTAGAAGAAGGATTAAAAGGGAATATTTAAATATTACAAATTATCAACGAAATAATAGTGATACTGAAGAATATAGAAATACTTTAATAAATCAGACAAGCCACAGTCAAGCGTCAATCCCATCGACGGCTAACAAAGAGGGTTCCGTAACAAAAACATTAAACAGTGTTAATCAGGATCACAGTTATGTCAAATGTAACTTTGTTTTACCTTCGGCACCTGATTATGATGATTTATCATGCAGCACAAGTAGTTCAAATAATGATAACAGCGAATTTTCAAAAAATCTAATATTTCGCAGCAAATAAAGAATTGGGCCACAGAAAGAAATATATTTCAAGTAGCTTTAAATGATTTAGCTAAAATTGTAAATTGTAGATTTTATTAGCTGGATACATTAGCATCTAATCGCTTTTTTAGCCATCTTAAAACGCCTTTTGATTCCCATAAACTTGGTACAATGAAAAGGCAATTTTTCCATTTCTCTATGGTTTCCACAATTTTAAACGGCATATTTTCCTAAAAAGTAAAATAAAACCAGTATAAGATACACAACACAGTAAAATTACTTCACTATAAGTTAACTTAGATATCAAACAAAATAGCAAAATTTTTTGATTTTGCCGTACCTACGTGACATAAGAGTATGACGACTTGGTGAATGACTAGAAAACGACATGCGTATGCGCTTGCCAGGAGTTACCTATCAACTAAACAGCTAAACACAATAACAAAATAAACAGCATGCTCGTACTGGTACCGTACTGCTGAGCGAGATAAAATATTCTGTCATAAAATGTACCTTCCTTAATATTGTTTGGCAAAGAAAGAAATAGCTTTAATTCTTTACTCCACTTTTTTACATTGGAAAGAAAAGATGTGTCTTTATTTGCTAAAGGTAGTCATATTTTTGGTTTGGTTTGTGAATATAACTGAATCAAAGGGGTAGTAATTTATTGCCAACTAGCTGTGCCCGCGGCGTAGCTCGCGTATACAGGTTTTACATAAAGAATTTGTCGTTTAGGTAAGAGAATATTAAACGATTTATTTTATTACTGTATCAATAAGTGGTAACTAAAAAAATCATTATCATCAAAGTTCTAAGCCGTTTATGATAGAGCTTCTGTGTAAACGACGTTAGAAGTAGGCTTAGCCGGGGTGTACACAAAAAGGTTACGGGGCTACTAACACGGGAAAAAGCAACATAGAGTTGGCCATGTGCAAAACAGTCAGTACTGAGGTACACTCCTACAACGCGTAAAGTTTGACCTTGCGCTTTATTTACGGTCATCGCATAACACACGCTCACTGTAACTGGGAACTGAACGCGCTTAAAACTGAAAGAAAAGTTACTTCTTAATAGAGGGTTTTTGGGCAGTGCTGCCAGCTAAAAAAAAACTCATTCAGCTCTAGGACAACACAAAAAGCGCTAGATTTCATGAAAACAGCGCTTTAAAAAAGCCCTAGATTTCGCGCTAAATTAACTACAAACAAAGTTTGTGTTTTTTTATATAATCATAATAAAGAAAACAACATTAAGTTTTTTTTCTGGCAATATTGTTTTGATGTATCAATACTTCGCACGACATCGACTTATAATTATGGCAATTGCTGTCAACAGTAGTTAGTACTGTACGAACAATAAAAATGTCATTAATTGTTTTAAAGTGCAATGTATTTCGCAACTTAGTTTCAGATGTCAGCATCTGATTGCGGTTGCTACACAGTTTCTTTGTGTTATAACTTCTAAGTAACTTTTAACTTAGCTGTGCTCTAAGCAACTGACTGAAACTGAATAAAGCAAAATAAATGCGTTGCCAAAACCATGAACGAAAACTTTAATAAAGGGGATTTCCCCGCTTATAGTCGTTGGTAAAAAAATCAAGTTGATCATCCTAAAGGGGAAGCCAGGAGATCCATAGCACAGGGTATCCTAGTTTGGACTCGTCTCCCATGCTCTTTGCTTTGTGGAAAAAATATGTTTGAAAAAGATAAACTGCAATGTACTATTTGTGGGAAAAAATAATAAAGGTCATTATTATTATTATCGGTAATGTGAACAGTGCTGCTATAAAAGAGTTAATAACCCGCTAGTCGCTAAAATATTGAAATGTGTGCTAAATACACCAAAAAGCGCTGGATTAAGCTAGGTGCTAAAATTACGAAATGCGCGCTATACATTCCAAAAAAGGGCTAAATCTAGTTCCCAAAGCGCTAAAATGGCAGTACTGATTTTGCGTATATTATAAATACAATATCACGACATTTCGTTGCAAAATTTTTATTTTTGGTCGGGTTCCGTTGTATGGCTTCGATGGTTACAAATTTCTTCAGTAAGTCTCAATACGATTCATCGGCGAAAAATCTCAACACAGCAATTCAGAAAAGTTTGTAATTTGTACAACTCCATCTATTACGTCCTTTGTGTGAGAAAACATCCTTTTTAAATCTCTTTTTGTGTTTTAAGTATAAATATATTAATTATTATGGAACGTTTTTTTACACACAAATCTTTTTATTACTATTTCTGAGATTTTATGGCGCCATTGAACAAATTCGAACCTACATTTCAAAATAATAATCATTACTTTCGATAGAATTAACCAATTTTAATAAAACAAAGATTAAATGTCCTAACTCGAAGATACGCTTTATGATTTTCTTAACGATTTCTTTGAAAATAAAAGATGTTTACTTTAGACGTGATGCGTTCATATAATAACAGACAAATAGACAGACAGACAATTCTAAAAATTATAAAATGTTCTTATTTAATTATTTTCAGTTCCCCATAATGATTTTAGCCACCAATATTTTAAATATATATAATGTACAGAAAGAGACACAACATGTTATCATCATTTTTATTATATGTATATATTTAAAGAGAGATGGCGCTGCTAACATCAATTCTAAAAATAAAAGAGATTAATTGACGCGATTGATACATTATATAAAACGCAAGAGAACTTATAAATCAGTGCCTGCACAGTAAGCAAAAAATAAAGTTTGACTCTCGCCAAAACCAACGCAATTGTTAATAGCTCTTTTAAAATTTGATTTACCACATAGAGTACTCGGCGGTAAAGAATAAATTGAGTTTGTCAACACGCAGTAGGGCAGCGAGTAATATAATAAAGATTAGCAGTAAATATGAAAACTCATCTACAGGAAAAAAACACATTGCAATTGCATTACATTTTCACAACACCACCATCTATCGAAGAAATGGGTTAACTATTGTGCTTCAGATTTATTTAATAAGGTTAATATATTTTTGTATAATATATTTAATACGTTCTTTAATACTTTTGTTTACTGCGTTTTAGATATACATAATTATATCATTATTTTACATAATTTAACTATGATTTATGATATGATATTAGTTTAAAATGCACTTGATGACTCAAACAAAGCCACCGTTGAGCAAATTCGTACCTATACTTCCCTACCCATACTTCAGAATATTTATCATAACTTTTGATAGAATGAACTGATTTTAATGAAATAAAGACTAAATGTAACCCGAAGATACACTTTATAATTTCCTTAACAATTCTTATGATATAAATTAGTACTTTATACGTGATACGTTAACAAACAAACAGACAGACAGACAGACAGAAAATTCTAAAAATGGTAGAAATGTATTTAATTACTTATTTTTAGTACCCCTCAATCACTTTTATTACAAAAATATAAAATGTACAGACATCTGCTATTTACAGTTTTATTATATGTATAGATAAATACAATAATTTCGATTAAATAGATGGATTTAGGTAGGTACAGAAATGATTACTAACTTTGTCTGTGTGGCTTTATATAGTGTCCGTCAATAAGTGTTTACTTCTTTCACTTCTTTTAAGTGAAAGAAGTAAACACTTTTTTGTCCTTGTCCATAAAATAAAACAACAAAATTATTAAAACACTGTTACATCTTAAAATATTATCATTTAAATGAGAAAAGTGAAGAAAGGATAAAAGTGTTGTTCCTAAGACAAAGGATTTTCATATTTTATACGTATCTCTAAAGACAATTATAGGCGTTGTTTTAAAAACTACTATACGGCGTAAGTAATAAAAATATTCTATTATACAACTGATTAAAAACGAATGGCTGTATAATAGAATCAATAACATACATAGCACAGCTACTAACACTATAAGACCCTCGAAATATCGTTTAGGCTGTTAAGCAAATTGTCGCCATTTTAGGACATATAAAAACAAAATTTAAATTGTAAATTTAGGAATATGAGACATTAGTTTTAGCCTAAACCATTATTTTTAATTTGACTAATGATCATTGTGCCCCAATGTGCATTCATATTCATTAATTTAATTATTTTCTTATTCTACCTACACAATCAATATTTGCTTACCGTATTAAGTATTTTGTCCTTATATTATTTCGTTATTTTGCTTGCGCGGCAATTTTTTGATAGAAGTCATATACAAGTTTACCGTAAATCTAATTTTGCACTTTCTATCCAAGTAACATTAATTTGTAATATAATCTTACACTCACTAAATGTCACCATCATTCAATAAAGTATGTAAATAAATCTATTAAGTTATTTTTGTCATAAATTAATTTGTGATACCGTTCAAACCCAATTTAGGACGTTTATCTTTAAAAGATACTTAATAGATACTTACAAGATAGTATTTGTAGTGTAATAGTTTCCTTGTACACCAAATAACAGCTATCATACAGCCCCTTTTATGCTTGTACAGCTACTGTACAGCGCTATGCCAATTTTTTACTTATAAGAACTCTAGTATAAAAAGGATGTCCAATACAGCTCGTATACAGCTTGCATGCTGCTTGGGTTGTGACTTTCCTTGGGGAGGCCAGCCAGAGGAGTATGTTCAGCAGTGGAGTTGTGAAGGGCTGTAAAGATGATGATGATAATTCAATACCTGAAGGTATCCTGGATTAACTATGACATTGGACGTCAAATACATCAGTTCCCCGTGACCTCGTGATCATGGGTGCTGTTAGGCACCCGAAAGTGGAAAGTTAAGTAAAGTTAAATTTAACCCGATAAAATACGTAAAATTAGTTTTTTTTCGGTACAACTATTGTTGGTAACTATTTTGACAAAGGCATTTCATATATTAATAACATTTTTCATTACAATATCGAAGGTAACGGTTCATTTTACCTTGATTTATATGAGGTTTTTTATACATATAAATGCGTATATATACATATGTATGCCTACCTAGTGGTTTACTTTTTTTTAAAAGACCGGCATCGCACCTGCAATTCCCTCGGTGTTTCATTGTAGTTGTTCATGGGCGCCGGTAGTCACTTTCCATCAGGCGACCCACATGCTCGTTTGCCGCCTCTGTATAAAAAAACGCGTCAAAATAAGTATTCTGTTGTAATTCAGATGGAAATTCGTAAGTTTGAAAATTAATGAAGTATCATTAGGAAATAAAACAAACTAAATTCGTTGTAGAAGTACATGTTTTTTTTACGTGGTAGAGCCCAGCTGCAGCTATATCATGTAGTATGTTGTAGCATAAATGGGTCGACTCAACTGAGGAAGGACCAGCGTAAAATAGCAGATTAATGCTGCTATGTTTCATATCAGGAGTGTAGAGAACCGGATACCCATTTTACTAGAAAAGAGACATTCCATCTTAGTCCTCACGGGTGACGACGCATCTGTATTTTGATTCTTTAATGAGGATAAATGTAGATGTCTATGGGTCACAGCAACCACTTACCATCAGGTGGGCTGTGTGCTCGTTTGTCACCCTATGCTATAAAAAAAATGAAGAATAAGGGGTTATAGAATGCAGGAAATAGAATTAGAAAGTATGTGTATGTAATATATATCTTTCAAATAAAAAGTATTTAAAGTAGGTATAATTAATGTAAATGTACGTTCTATTACTTTCCCGAAGGTGAGGTCGGTGACCTATCGCCATTTGTTTTCTATTGTGGCGACTGTTGACAATACCAAACGGCCGGCTCGCATAGCTCGTCAAAATTCGTTACATTCAGCGTGTACATTATGACGGTAAAACTTATACGCTATTTTGAACCTTATTAGCGAAAGATCACTGTGTGATTAATTCACATTGATTTATTCGAAAAGTTATTGTTATTTTTAACCGACTTCAAAAAGGAGACGGTACTCATTTCGACTGTATGTTTTTTACGTGTGTTACCTCATAATTCTCTTTTAGGTAGACCGATTTTGATTATTTTTTTTTATTTGAAAGCTTGTGCTTCTCATATGGTCCCATACTTAGAATAATAACACCATATAAGTTTGATCAAGGTCTGACCAGCAGTTTTTGAGTTATCCTTATTAATTTATATTGAAGTCGGTTGTAATTTTTTTTAATTTTACCGCTTATTTATTATAAAATGCGGGTTTGTGTATTAAATATTTATTTCGGCGGTTTATTGAGTGTAGAATATACGAGTATCATACTCGCGCACTGGTATTCTCGCTCCCCATCACAAAGCTGTAAGGATTCAAATTTGGCATTTTAAAAGGATATACATACTCAAAAATTCAAAAGTGACAGAAAGCGGCAAGGTGCGGACCGCGACCTCAAAACGTCGTGTGTTCGAATCAGCCATTCGACTACTGTAGTGAACAACTCCTAACACAAACATTTTAAGCTTACCAGGAGTGTTTAAATGGAATATTAGTAATATTAATAACATTGAAAGTATTTTTTAAAGAAAATAATATACTGCCATTTACCTCGTAGGTTCGTCAGTAAGCGTCTAGGAATTTATCTTGTATAATAGAGGCATTTCACTTACATAAAATGCACATGGATAAACATTCAGACCCGAAACAATTACTTGTAGGCCATACAAAGTGTTCTTTCGTGCCGGATTCAAACACGTGGCCCGTAGCGTTGAAGCCAAACGTTTCACAATTGCGTTACCGAATCGTTATGAAGTTACGGTGATATGAATTAGCGTGAAAACGTCTTGCAAGGCACCGGTCATTATGTCAGCTTGCCTTACGCTATTTTTAGTTATATTGTATTTTAACACTAGATAGACTAGCCCCAACACAATGTCTTTTCAAATGACTTAAAAAAAGGGGGAGGTAGATTCTTTATTTAAAAGCTGGTGCTTCTCATGTTGTCCCATATAAATTTGATCAAAATCTGAGCAGTACTTTTTGAATTATTATGCGTATTTATTTGACTTAGAATACATTGATGATGTTCTCATTTTATTTATACTATAATATTGAAGTCGGATGTACAGTATATTTAATTTTACCACTTGTTTTACCACTTTTCGCACACGTGATTAAACGTATTGAACATGGTAGAGCCATTCTGTAGCTATGTATATTACTGGTATAGTTGTAGCACGAATGGGTCGGCTCGACCGGGGAAGGACCACGCTCTCACAGAATACCAGCGTGAAATAGCAGCTTAACGCTGCTGTGTTTCGTATGGTGAGTGTAGAGAACCGGAGACCCTTTTTACTGGAAACGAGCCATTTCATCTGAGACCTCACGGGTGACAACGCATTTACATTTTGATTAGTAATCAAGGATAGATGTAGATGTCTATGGGCCGCAGCAACCACTTACCATCAAGTGGACTGTGTGCTTGTTTGTCACCCTTAACCCATAAAAATAAACAACATACCAAAATTTCAACGTAATCGCAAGGAAGCAAAAAGCATTTACATTTTGTCAGGAGTTATATCATAATTAGATGAATAGTTAAAACATAAACCGGACAATAATTTGAACATTAATATTTATCTATAGAAATAAATAAAATTGAAACGTCTGTTTGTAACAATCACAGCTATAAAAATAATAGCTTTTTACTAAATGCATATGAAAGTATATACGGTACTAATAACAAAAAACAATTTTTTTTTAATTTTATTCGCCTCTCTGTCTGTTTGTTACGGCTAATCTCCGAAACGACTGGACCGATTTTGACGGGACTATCACTGACAAATAGCTGATGTTATAAGAAGTAGCTTAGGATACTTTTATTTTAGAAAAAAAAATTAGGGTTTCGAGCAAAAGTATTAAAACCTATGAAATCCAATTATAATAAAATCCACGCAGACGAAGTCGCGCGGAACAGCTGGTATAAACTTGGCAAAACCAACTTGAATAAAATAATAATTTCAGCATATTATGTAGTAGCTTCTATATTCGGGATTTTAATTCTTCAATACATACGGACTTCACAAGTTATTACTTTTATTATTACTAGCTGTCCCCCGCGACTTAGCCCGCGTGGAATTTATTACGATTTCATGGGTTTTAATTTCTTTGCGCGGAATCCTAATTCTCTTTCTAAATAATAGTATTCTAAGTTACTGATTATAACATCAGCTGTCTGTCAGTAAAAGTCCCGTCAAAATCAGTCCAGCCATTTCGGAGATTAGCCGGAACAAACAGACACAGGCAGACAAAAAATTTTAAAATTGTTTTTTGTTATTAGTACCGTATATACTTTCATATGCATTTAGTAAAAAGCTGTTATATTAACATTACAAACAGACACTTAAATTTTATTTATTTGTATATATTGATTATTTTATTCTTTTGTATGGACTAAGGAAGCTTACTAGTTCAAGATTCTAGTTGATACCTTGAACTTGTATTATATTATGTCGTCCAAATAGTTATATTAAAACTTCATCCCTTATTCTTCCACCGGGTTGGTGGGTTTAGGGGTGAATTTCTTTAAACTTATACGGGACTACCCCCGAAGTATAATCTATTTAATAAAAAAAAATTAAAACGGTTCAGTCGTTTCCGAAAAGTCGGTTAATGTGCATAAAAAACATATTATTCGAATATAGTTACTTCTCGTTTTCGGAACTCTGCTCTGATAAATATTAATAATCCCTAAAAGAAGACAAAGGCTTTGTTTGTCGATGTGCGCCTGTCAATAACATTTCAACACCATGCGCGCGGATTACAGACTTGCATTCGGGGCTTATTACGAATAGATCTCTTGGGGCTTAATTTTTTTTTGAGCGGAATCTAGTGTAGCCTACGTTACTCCTTATAACATTGAAAGTCCCGTGAGAGTCCAGTCCAAAGCCAGTGAAAGTCCCGTCAAAATCAGGCCAGCCATTTCGGGGATTACCCGGAACAAACACACAGACTGACAAACAAAAATTTTAAAAATTCTTATTTTGACATTACGAACAGATAGTTCAATTTTAGTTATTTGTATATCTATACAGTACAGTATACATATATAAATAAAATTGTTTATTTATCTGTCTTTCTGCTTGTCTGTCTGCCCGGGCTTCGGAATGTTTGAACCGATTGTTATGAAACTTCACGATCAGATAGAAAGCGATACCAGGAGTGATCTAGGCTATATAGAAAAAGTTGACAAATTTTTAGTGTGAAATCTTTATAAAAACTTCATGACTACAGTAATAGATCGAAGGCGATAAGGCCAAGCCGGGGTGGCTCGCTAGTAAAAAAAAATAACATCAATGAGTCGTTATTCTACAGATGTCACTGATTCACGGAGTTTACTCCGTGATTCAGTGACATCTGTAATGCTTTAGCGCACAGTTGATTTATTATATTTTATCGCTACAAAACAAAGAATTGTAATATTTATATAGTATGACTCACAACCCGACGGATCAGACGTTTGTTTATTTAAAAGTTCTTTTTATTGAATTTAGGTTATTTATTAGGGTGTTGTTGGTATGAGCCCACAACCATATAGATTAAATGTAGATCGACGTCTCATCACGACGAAATTATATCAACCAGTATTTGTCGATCACAACAAGACACAACAAACTGGCAAAACAGCCACTAGGTCAAACAGCATTTCAGAAGGAGTTATAAAACCCAGCCTACTCAACTTCTTGGTCAACAAAAAACTAACGACAATCAAGAAAATAAAAGTGAGAACGTATAACAATTACAGATGCCAGAACTGAACAAAAGAACAAACAAAAACGCAGCCGCAATAATCTTATAATCCGGTTAGTCACCGTGAATGAACATGACCAAACCCCTCCAATGAATACATCAACAAAGAAAAACAATACCCTACATAAATATCAACTAACGATTGCAACATACAACGTCCGGACTCTTTCATCATATGATCGCTTGCTTGAACTTGAGGAAGCTATTAGAAATTTTAAATATGATATAATCGGAATATCGGAAATGAGAAGACATGGAAACAAAATACAAGAATACGAAAACTTTATAATGTGCTACATAGGAAAAACTGGATCGGTTTTATAAAAAACAAGTCCCTTTCAAAAACAACACAAAAACAAAGTATCAATGGAATAACAGAGCGAGTCCCAATACTAAATATAAATATGCAAGGTCAAAAGATATCCCTCATACAAGTTTATGTACCCACGGAATCAGCAAACGAATATGATATTGAAGCATTCTACAATACAATCGAGAATGACCTGGATTCAGCACAAAAGACCACAATACTAATGGGAGACTTTAACGCTAATGTTGGAACTCCCAAAGCGGAAGAATATTTAGTTACTAAAAAGCACGGATACGGCGAATAAAACAAAAGAGGGCAGAGACTGGTAGACTGGAAGTAGGCAGAACATGTTACGCGGCAAAATGATCTTAGATGGACCAAAAAAGTAACATTCTGGAATGGCCCAATAGGCAAAAGAACAAGAGGGAGACCTATTACAAGATGGGAAGACGATATTAAAACAATATATTACTTTCGCAAACATGTAGAATGTATTTCTCTACCTGATTTGTTTTGTGTGGTGTACAGTTTAGTTTAGTATCTACTTAACTATCTATAATATTGATAGGTTTAAGCGGATGGCATCCTTGAATTCCTTAGTATATTTACAGAGTTAACTTTAGCACTAACAAAGTTTGATTGTTACAGTGCCATTTGTTAATTTAATGGAAACCTGTTATTGGCACTACTACATTACACATAGTTATAAGATATATATAATTTGTAAAGCTGTTGGTTTTCTGAATAAAATAAAACAAAAAATAAAAATAAAACAATAGCTGGTCCAAACTGGAGACAAGTAGCTCAAGATAGAGTCAAATGGCCATCATGGGAAAAGAGCCTACTCCTAAAAGGCCGGCAACGCATCTGCAATTCCCCTGGGTCCCCTGGTGTTGCGGTTGTTCATGGGCGGCGGTAGTCACTTACCATCAGGTGAGCCGCATGCCCTTTTACCCCCTTTCCTATAAAAAAAAATCACTGGAGGAGGCCTTTACCCATTATGGGCTTCCGGTAGATTAAATAAATTCGGTTATAAAATATTATAGTACATAATAAAGTTATATAAAACATTACTGATATAAATATTATTATATAGGTACATATACTTTAGATATGACATACCTCACAGAATATCAGCGTGAAGTAGAGGTTTACTTCTGCGTTCCGCTTAGTGAGTGTAGGTGGCCGGAGGCCCGACCCCCCCCCCCCTCCCTATCAACATGGTAGCGGAGTTAAACAAAAGACTACCCCAGGAGGGTACCAGCAAATTTACACAGTCGGTTTGTTTGCATGACCTACAATCACGAATATTGTTTATTTGAGGTAATAACATTAAATAGGTCACTAGGTAATTTAATAGGTAATTAGTACACTCCACGAGGAATTTGATAGATAAGCCGGTGGAATTGACACGGATTAGTACTGACATCGTAATACAGAGATAGTTTGGTACCAGCACCCCTGGAAAATCCCCCGCTTAGCATCCACGACCAAACTACTCCACGCTTGACCACTTCTTGCGTGGGTGCTCAGGCTGCCCCGCGTATTCTGGGGGGGGGGGGGGGGAGATTTTTGCAACATCAGGGGACGGGAGACTCAGGTCTACCCGGGGTACAAATTAGAACACTACTTTGTGCCCCGGGCTAGAGTTTGCGTATACGTCATAGCGGTAATGCCGATACGGACCGACTCATCGACCACGTCCAAATGGCTGTAGAATCCGTGCTACAACAGGTTCCATCCGCAGAGATCATGATATTCGGTGATTTTAACGCCCACCACGCTGAATAGCTTAGTTCTCGTTTAACTAATCATGCGAGTAGATTTGTGTATGACTTTGCCTTGGCATATGGTCTAACACAACTGGTTACTTCACCTACGCGAATATCAGATGTGGTGGGTCATGTACCTTCCCTGTTGGACCTTCTTCTGACCTCTCATTCGGACGGATATCAGGTCTCCGTCGATGCGCCTCTAGTCTCTTCAGACCATTATCTGATCCGGAGTACGGTATTTTTCTTGGAATCACACTAGACGCGAAGCTTCAGTGGAGCCCCCATATATCAAAACTAGCAAGCAGACTTAGTTCTGTAGCATATGTCGTAAAAAAGATTAGAAGTCTAACTAGTGTTGAAACAGCTACACTAGTTTACTTTAGCTATTTCCATAGCATAGTGTCGTATGGTATTTTGCTATGGGGACACGGAGCTGACACTAAGAGCAATTTATGATTTAAAGCCTAAAGAGTCGCTGCGACAAACATTTAAGAAAATTAATAAATTAACTTTGGCCTCTCATTACATTTAGGAAAATGTAATGTACGTACACAAAAATAAAAGTAGTTTTAAAAAATAAGTGATATTCATTCTGTAAATACTAGGAACAGATACAAGCTAGTAGTACCAGGTACTCGACTCTACCGAGTCAGTAATTCATTCTTGGTGCGCTTTTACAATAAAACTCCGGAAAATATACAAAATTTGACCTGCTCAAAGTTCAAAAACTTTATTAAACTAAGTTTGTATAAAAAGGGTTATTATAATATTAAAGAATTTATAGATGTGTAAAGGTAGGTATGTAGTAAAATGTACCCACTTAAAATAAACTAAGAAGTAGTTAACCTTAAATTTAATGCCATCAAAAACATAACTTGTAAAAAAAAACTAAGTCTCGCAACTCAGTTCTTCTACCGTAAATAGTTGTGAGATCCATGTAATACCAAGTCGGTTAATTTATTCAGTCTCTACTTAAGGGTCCTTCTGTCTGAAGTTATTTCGTAATTAGCTAACCTAACAACATCTTATAATGACCATATCAATATTAAAAATCTTTTATATTTTAAATAAATACATTGACTTGGCCGTCGCATGTAAACACAATCTATCTCTCAAGTAATACATATTATATTAAATTTGATTGTTTAGTGCGATTGCCAAGTTAATTTAACAATTTAAATTTCTTTTTCACACAATTCAATCTGTTAGTTTTATCCACAACGAAGTTATAGGGTTTCGAAAATGGCCTGAACTCCTTCGAGAATAGGATGATACTACCGTGCCGCTATTTTGCTCGACTTGGCGGGGGCACTGCCATGCCTCCAGATAGTGCACAACTATGTGAAAGAATAAATAAAAGACCGTGGTAGCTCATGGACTAAGTGGTCGCTGTAAATCTCACAGTACGCGAGCAACCCGTGTTCGATCCCCGGCGGCGTCAATTAAATTGTTAATTGTAATTTTAAGTGCTGATTAACCAAGTGCTCGGCGGTGAAGGAAAACATCGTGAGGAAATCTGCATGTCTGAGAAATAAGAAAAAAATGTATTTTGAAGACATGTGAAGTTCCAACGCAAGCTTCATATGTCTCGAAAACTTCTCAAAAACCAACTGCTCTGCTGTGCATAGACCTTCGAGAGGAGGCCTATGCCCAGGGTCATATATAGGCTGTAACTTTCACTTATATAGTTATAATATACAGGGTTATTTTGCAACAACCGGCCAAATTTGCAGAGAAGGTTCAGAATTAGTGATATAGGCTAATGGTGAATAAAAATTAATTAAAAAAAATCTCAAATATTCTGTGCTTTTCATCTTTTAAATGCAACTTTCGTGGTAATGCATTATTTTAACTGGTTTTACTGCGCACGCACACATTCGTAAGGGTCGATCAGTAGGCAAAAGCGTTATTGCCCATAAATCACATTCAATTTGGGATAATTTCAAATAAAAGTAGAAGCCGTATTTACTCCTGTTTTCAAAAACTGCAATAACTGTATATTATCTATACAAATAAATAAAATTGAAGTGTCTGTTTGTAATATCAAAATAACAGCTTTTTACTAAATACATATGAAAGTGTATACGGTACTTAAAACAAAAACACAATTTTTTAAATTTTTGTTTGTCTGTCCGTCTGTCTGTCTGTCTGTCTGTTTGTTCCGGCTATTCTCCGAAGTGGCTGGACCGATTTTGACGGGACTTTCACTAGCAGATAGCTGATGTTATAAGGAGGAACTTAGGCTACTTTTATTATAGAAAAAGAATTAGGGTTCCGTGTAAAAAAATTTAAAACCCTAAATTGAACGCGGGCGAAGTCGCGGGGAACAGCTAGTTATTTATATATTTGAACTTAAGTTTAAAATTTGGCTACACTTTGAATACTAACCCTGTATAGTACTATAGTACAGTTTCTTAAAAAAAAATATGCACAATACAAACCTATGGGGGAATCAAAGGTGTTTCCTTTTTTCAAGTATGCAAAATTTGCATTAATTGTTGTGTGTTTCTTTCATCAGAAATGTGTATTAATAATCTCTACAAGTAATAAAATTTAAAATTTTGCACAACCGACTTTAATATAAATTAAATCAATTCATAAACATAAACAACAAAGTTATGCCCGAATTTTTACTTGCAAGATTAGAGGTACCCCTATAACAGTTGACAGAAATGAGTGTACCGTGGTACACTGAACACATCTGCGTACCCCTTTAGAGGGTACAGGCGTGATGTTATGTTATGTGATTGCGTAAACAATGCATAGATATGTTATAGCAGCAATCGTGGTTGATTTGCTGGCATTTATTGAAGAGTGCCGTTGTCTAGCTCCGAAACTCATAATCAGATCTTTACGAAATTTAAATGGAACCATTTCGGCATAAACATTTTCGAACAAAAAAATTACGAGTATTATGCCAATCGGTCAATATATGACGGAGTTATGCCCGAACGTACATAAAAATAAAATATTAACATCCGAATTCCGAACTTCCTTATTTTTTGAGTTCGGTAAAACATGCTAAAAGCTGACATTTCGTGGATAGTAACAAAAATGATTTCAAGTAAAAGCGGTACGGTTTTTTCACTCGTGTTGTAAAAGTTTGAATCTCGAATATACGAGGTTTTCAAACGAACCCTAAATTAATATTCGGTGTAATAACATCGTTTAATGATAGACGTAGCTTAGCTTGGTGGTATCTTATTAAATTCCTTCGGATTTCCTGTTGAAATTATAATTAATATGAAAATTACATAATTTATATTCCGATAATTTGAGGATTTCCTTTCAAAATTTGTAATATACCTGAAATAATCACAAGATTTAAGTTGTGTATTATTTCTAACCCTACTTGTTTGTTCACGTGGAATAATCTTCTGGGAGTCTAAGGGCATTATAAGTTATAAAGCTTATACCATAGACTATAAATTTCTGAAGAGGTACTTGGACTGTTTCTTGCGTTGCGGTTCATACGTTCGAACCGTTGCTGCAGCTTCCTTTACATGGGTAAATCCTGGATACCTTATTGCTCTATGGAATGCTGACAAGTTAACAGCAGGAAATTTAAAAAAGGAATCGACTACAACCAGCGATTTTTCCAGACTGATACGACTTAGGGACCTTCTCGAAAACAACCACTCTTTTTTAAAAGGCTGGCAACGTACCTGCGATTCCTCTGTTGAACACTTACCATCAGAGTAGCGGCATGCTTGTCTGCGCCCCCTCTTCCATAAAAAAAAACACTACGGTGTCCGCCTTGAGCGGCTACGGGATTTTTATATGGCACTCGACCAAAGTCCCTCTACCGGTAGGCTGTAAACTCAGTTCGACCTGAGGATTCTTACGAGTCCCCGCGAAGCTGTTACGATGATTCAGACCAACTCTAATTATCGTCTTCTTCGAATTGACTGTACTTGGCTGTTGGGGTACCTCGATAACCCGTGATCCCAAAGGCCTCATTATTTGTAGAGGATCATTCGTAGGCCGGAGTTAATATTTGTATAAGAATTCCAATTATCGGTTTTGGAGTATTTCGTTTGTTACTTTGCCCTATGACACTATATTCGAGTATGCCTGTTTGTGGATCTGTCTTGTATGTGTTAAATTAAATATTATGTATAATAATGCTCATTACGATATATAAAAATACGGACAAGTGCTAATAATACTCACGTCCTGTGTATTCCATATAAGCTTTTAGTTAAGTTTTATACGCGGTAGACCCACGCTGAAGCTATATTGTGGTTGCAGCACGATTGGGTCTGCTCGACCGGGGTAGGACCACGCTCTCACAAAATACCAGCGTAAAATAGCAACATAATGCTGTTGTGTTTCGTATGGTGAGTGTAGAGAACCGGAGACCCTTTTTACTGGAAACGACGCATTTCATCTTAGTCCTCAAAGGTAACAACGTATCTACATTTTGTCATAAAAGTAAGTGTCTATGGGCCACAGTATCCACTTACCATCAGGTAGAGTGTGTGCTCCTTTGTCACCCTATTCCATAAAAAAGGTACCTTTTTTCGTTACAATAATTAAGTTACTGAAATTACATAAATTTTAGTTTATCGGTTCGGACAGGGTTTTGTACTGTACCTATATGTGTATGTTTGTATGTTTATGTATACGAATACGTATATAGGTGTTTATATTATAGGTATGTACATATATATACGTATTGTATAATTTTGTATTGTAGTATTGTTGTTTATGAATATTAATGACTTGCACTTTGCACTCGTAATGTTTTTTCTGTTCGATATAAAATAGACTAGTAGAGGGTTCCCTTTGGAATTAAGTCCGTCTTTTTATATTATATTTTAGTGTAAGTTAAGATTATATAAAAAAATATGTACCTCATCTTTGACTGGAAACTAAATACCCGATTTACATTGGGGTCAGTCGTCACGTCATTAAACCGGCGCCAGTCCGAAAGTCAGTTCTATTTAAAAACGCAATGTCACCCTAAGGTACTGAGTCGATGACTTGCCTGTTTATACAAGGTCATTGCTCCATGCCCCTTACGCGGACGATGCAGCGAGAAGGGGAGGACATTAACTGCAGAAAAAATATGGCGCAGGTATTTCAGGTCAGCCCTGGTAGCTCCACTTAAATACTCAAAAAGTAACCTTATCTTATTTGATAATTTTTTTATAGGATGTGATAAGGGTGACAAACGAGCACTCAGTCCACCTGATGGTAAGTGGTTGCTGTGGCCCATAGATATCTACATGTATTTGTTGTTAACTATAAATAATATTGATAATTATGTAACTAACACCATAATATTAGTTAAAGTAAGTTCTAGTTAGCGGACTGCTTGTAAACTGTTTTTTTTTTACATTGTTTTGAATTGAATTTGTCTGTTGACGGATGTCTGTTACTATTGACAATTTTACCGGGTTGAAAGGTTATAACATATAAGTAAAATAAACTAGTAGTAAGTCGAATTCTACCTATTGAACCCACATAAATATTTGATTTTTACATTTTATGAATACACAGAACGTTGATTAATCATTTAATTATTCAACAGAAGGTACCTAACTTCGAAAATGAACGCAAGCCTAAGAATTCGTAAAACCATAAAGAGTTTATTGCTTATTGAAAACTGCCAAAATTTTTGAGGATCTGTCATCGCTTTGTGGTGAAGGTTTGAGAGAATGCATCACAGTTTTATACGTGGTAGAGCCATGCTACAGCTATATTTGTAGTATAGTTGTAGCACAAATGGGTCGGCTCAACCGGGGAAAGACCACGCTCTCACAGATTACCAGCGTAAAATAGCAGCTTAACACTGCTGTGTTTTGTATGGTGAGTGTAGAGAACCGGAGACCCTTTTTACTGGAAATGAGGCATTCCATCTTAGTCCTTACGGCTGACAACGCATCTGCATTTATAAATAAAAAGGTGCTTTCCGAGGCACGGGGGTGACAAAACGCCTAATTTCTGACTCCGGGCAGCTACTGGGAATTTCTTGATAGAAAAACACAATAACCCGGATCTCATAATCAGCAATTGCACTACTACAATCACTAGACCATCGAGGCAGTCAATAGTCTTCTATGTATACTATTATAACAGACTCTGCGGGTTTGCGGCCTTAATACATTGCGTACTAAGTTACGGTCAATTCATACCATACGATATATATTATATACATCTTACCATACGAAACACAGCAGTGTTAAGCTGCTATTTTATTAAAATTTTTTGTAAAATACGAGTAAATAAGGCTTCTACTTTTAATTGAAATCATCGCAAATTTAATGTGATTTATGGGCTACAAGTAAGTACTATATGCATAGAGTTATGCATAGAAGTCTTGGATGTGATGTCAGGAAATATTCAGAAATATGTGCGGTGTCTGATTAATGTTGGCTTAAACATGTTAAACACTAATTTATACGGGATATGAAGTACACGCAAACCGGCTATCGTAAACGGTATCGAATGTGCTTAATGTGTACTACTGCGTTCACTTATCCGTCGGCCAAGCGCAGCGGTTATGGTAATACTTCCCAACTAGAAGAAATGTCACCTTGAGAATCATAATAACTTGGAGGAGATAAGCGTTTACTTTAAAGTTTCACAATACACGAGTGAATCGAGTTCAATCTCGAGTTTTGATCAAAATTTTTCTTTGCAGTTTCGTGTGCTGCATTGCCACGTTCTCCGTAGTGAATGAAAACATCGTGAGGAAACTTGTTTAAAAAATTATAAAAAGAACACAAGGACATGTTAAAATCCGCCAATACTCTTAGGTTACAATCTATCTACTTATAATTTTTAGGCTGTGCTTAGGTGTAACGCGGCCGACTATTCCATATTCTAAAGTCCTATAAAGAGACGGGAGAAGGCCTGTGTACTGAAGCTATATTATGGTTCTAGCACGAATTCGTCGACTCGACCGGGAAAGGAGCAAGCTGTCACAAAATACCAGTGTAATATAGCTTATGCTGCTGACTTTCGTAAGGTGTGTGTAGAGAACCGGACACCCATTTTACTGGAAACGAGGCATTCTATTTTAGTCTTCAGGGTGACAACGCATCTGCATTTTGATTCTCAATCGAGGATAAATCTAAGGGTCACAGCATTCACTTACCATCGGGTGGACTGTGTCCTCGTTTGCCACCCTTATCTATATAAAAAAAAAACTGACTTTTTACTTTTAATCAATATGACACAGAGTTAAAAATTTCATTCTAGTATACACAATCAGATTAAATTGCTTGATTTAAAAAGTAAATAGTGTATAAAGATATTTTTTAAGCGTTTTTGTTACAATGTAAGCTTTGTTTAGCAATAATTGATTGCCTTCGTGTTAGCGTGGAAAAGCGTACATTTCTAGGTTAGGCTAATGAAATATAAATGCAATTTTAAGACAATTATCTGTGACTGAATAAGTTACTATCGCTAATCGGTACATATACCGATTACCGATAGTAACTTATTCAGTGCCAACAAAGAATTCGATAGACAGATTTTACAACATATTGTAAAATCTGTCTATCGAATTCTTTGTTGGCAACTGGACCGATACAATTCAAGCCTGGAGGAGGCCTTAATGTATACAGGATTTATTTTTGAAAGAGTGGCCAAATTTTAAACTTAAGTTCAAATATATAAATAACTAGCTGTTCCCCGCGACTTGTGTAAGTTAGGGTTTTAATTATGTTGCGCGGAACCCTAATTCTTTTTCTAAAATATAAGTAGCCTAAGTCACTCCTTATAACATCAGCTATCTGCCAGTAAAAGTCCTGTCGAAATCGGTCCAGCCGTTTCAGAGATTAGCCGGAACAAACAGACAGACAGACAGACGGACAGACAGACAAAAAATGTTAAAAATTGTGTTTTTGTTATAAGTACCGTATATACTTTCATATACATTTAGTAAAAAGCTGGTATTTTGACATTACAAACAGACACTTCAATTTTATTTATTTGTATACATTATATACCGTCACTGAAGTTTTTGTAAAATATGAGTAAATAAAGCTTCTACTTTTAATTAAAATTATCCCAAATTGAATGTGATTTATGGGCAACAACTGAGTACGCGTACGCGCGCTCCTTATTGTGCGTTTGAATTCACAACGTTTTGGCGACCGATCGACCTAAAATAATGCATTACCATGTATTTTGAATTTAAAGATTGAGATATGATGATAAGATTGGCTACATCTTAACGCAAGCTTCTATTAGAACTTTCTTCAAGCCGCCGTAGAAGATTAGTCAGTTCTTAACATCCATCAAGTGCAATATTCCTCTACAAGATGCAGGAGTGTACAAGCTTGATTGTGAATGTGGTTTCTCATATATATGGCAAACAAAGCGATCTATCAAAACCCGTAAAAGAACACATAGCTTACGTGAAGCACCAACGTTCCGGGAAGTCTGCAGTTTGTGATCATATCCTAGACGGCCCCCGCCATTACATTAGATTTGATAAACCACAAATTGTCGCGAAAGAACATCGATTCCTGCCAAGGATGATACGTGAGGCTATTGAAATTAAAAAACATCCTAATTTCAATAGGCAGAGAGGCGGGGTTTGGACCTGTTTGGGATCCTGTAATTAATAAAATTAAAAGTAAACCCAAGCATACCACTGCAAGACTTCAAGACGCAGTAAGTTCTTTTTGCGTAGATCGGACCAAAACTAATAATTAAAAAAGCTGAAGGTACTCCGGGTTAACTCTGACATCGGGACGTTAATCACCTCAGTCCCCCGTGACCATGGATGATGTAAAGTACCAGAAACGTCGGGAATCAATAAAAAATAAGTTAATTCAATGTGTTGTGTGCGCGTAAATATAAGATATCATTAAGACGAGTAATTTTAAACGATTTAAACATTTACAAACTTATTAGAACGAAGTTCCTTAAGAAGTACGAATTTGGCGGATGGGGTCTAAGTGAGAAAAAGTGTAAGATTTTTCCGTCACGACCCCTTCTGACGTAGTGTAGACGGCCTTGACGGCTATAAGAATGCGAGATGGAATAAAATCCATCTGCCTCGCATTTTTTCTTATCTTTCCATGAAAGAAATATTATTTTATTTTAAATGACGCTTCATTTTAATAGACGCTAGTGCTTCATTTGTTAATTAATAATATAATACGTTTATCAATAATAATATACTACGAAAGATTACCTTCGTTCTAACCGAGTGCTCCACGACACTCACGAATGTTTTTTTTTATTTAAATAAAGTTTATTATTATTATTCCATTATACATTTATCGCTGGCTCAAAATTGGACCACGGCAATGTAGAAAACATTCAATCAAGGCAGTCCTAAAAAGATCCAAAAAACTATTGGTTAATCCAATTGTGCATGCCGTAAGCGCATTAAAAATTGCGTATAACATGATTATAGGTATTTTTTTAAAGTATTTTAAATACACATAAGTTTTCACTAATAACCTTACTACAAAGATAAAATATCTTTGCCTTAGTATTACTCCCAATTATCCAATAATTTTATGTCAAACTTCAATTTAAAAAAAAGTTTGGAAAATCCAAAATAATATGCTCATATGATCATCATATTCAGATCACTACATAAAGTCAAAGACGTATTTAACTATAAATATACTTAAATAATATTAAACTGACGCGCTTCGTTTAAATTAATACCAACCAATATTTCAGCCAATAGCGTAACAACAAAGTACATAAAATTAACATCAGCCACTAATGAATTCAGCCAATTATTACATCTATGTGTTAAAAATATAATTTCGTACAGTTTAATAAAAAAAAAAAACACTTCAAAAGACTTAACGGCAAACAATTTATTTAATATGATAATTTTCAACCTCAATTTGTGCATAAATTATTGGATATAAGTTTGATTTTATAGCAAATATTTGTTACAATCCTTATTTTTTTAGAGATGTGAAGCCTTAATTTTAATGTAATAAATCAAAAAGAATACATGTATTGATGTTTTTAAAGAATGTTTTCTTTCGAATAAAACGGCTTTGTAAACAGCCATCTACTCCATTCAATTGGTAAAGTCATTTTGTCGAACGAAAATTGATCGACTTTCACGGTGGTTCATAAGGAAGACGCTAGATGGCATAAATAAATACGGCTAATATAAATCAGTAACGTCGTTGATGGTTTTGAATGGAATATGACAATTTTATTCAATATGGTTAATTTTATTTATTTAACAAATTTGTTAATATAACTATTTTAACAGTCAAAATATATATTAACCATCTTTACTAAACAGTATATTATCTATGGCCCGGAGTGGTGAAGGTAAAGTGTATTTAGTAAAATAACACAAAAAATAATAAACTCGGCACACCTAATTCTTCTTGTCGAGGAGTTCCAGTAGCAGTCATCAAAGTACACTTTCAAGTCACTCCGTTAAGTCCGGAGGTAAGGTTTATTCATAACTAATAAATCGAGCCCATACTCGGGACATCTAGTTCCCCTCGTCGATGAGTTCCAGTGGCAGTCTTCAAAGTACACTTTCTTATCACGCTATCAAGCCCGGAGCTGAGATCTCATCATAACTAACAAAATGAGGCCAAACTCGGCACATCTAGTTTTCCTCGTCGAGGATTTCTGGTAGCAGATACCGACACACCTTCAGGTCTATAAAGTTCAAGAAGTATAAGTATATTTATATATAAATCCTGCGTGCTTTTAGCGAAACAAAATATTGTAATAAAAATCTGTGATTATAAATATAATAATAATATCTTACCTTGTATGTATCAAAAATGGTTTTTGGAATATTTTGTATTTCTACGGCGATCGATATTTTTCAGCACGAGCCGCTGTAACAAGCAACCACTCATGACGGCATTTGAGGCCGGAGTAAATAAAGTAGTAAAGTACTCTGTGGCTGTAGCTCGAAATGCGGCTTCGGCCTATTTAGTAAAATAAGTTAATACAAGGCTGCTAAAACCACTGAAAATTTCGCCATTTTAGAGCCGAAAAAATTAATTATAACTAAACAAAACAAAATTAAACTGCCATTTATATTCAATGGTTTCCCAATAGATGAAGATTTAAAAATAGATTGAGTTGAACAATTGATATTTTCAAAAGTTATCGTGTTTACGCCGCCATGCGGACTTGATGAATCCACACCATAAGCCACTAAAACCCCTTTTTTATGTAAATAAAAAAAAATATTAATAAGTTCAACAACCATTTATCTTTCTGACAATGTGCTTTTTATATCATTTATATGTATAATATGATTGCTAGGTACGATTTCATGCGACAAAATGTTGGAATCTTAATTTTTTAGGCCCTAGCAGAACATACCTGCGCGCTTCTTGCTTAAGGCATGTAAAATTGTTCAATAGAAGGCAACAAACTTGTACAATTCAAGATATAAGCAAAAAAGGGTCCACAAAATTATCGATCATACCACATGTGTTGATAGCGATCACACTATTGAAAAACATATTATTACACACCACGAAGACAGCAATCTGTCTGGATGAAGGTGCAAAATAAGAAAGGAGACCGAAGACAATCAAATTATGTCAAGGTAGGCAAAATTCTAGGCAGACTATTACAATAGGGTATCAACATTGACGTGACGATCAATGTGCTAGCTGTTTCGCCGAATAATTTGAATCTAATTGCTATATACCGAATCGGCACGAACTAATCTGCTGGCAAAACCGCCTCTAACTCGAGCTCTCCACGTGGTGAAACTTGTGCATGACAAAATTGGCATATTATGCGGTTGCCCCTTTTGTGAATTAGTTTTTTTTATCATTAGTCATAACTGTTAGCGTAAATGTTATTTTAAGACTGTAAGAGATTTTTTTTAGAATTGTAAATAATATTCGGCTATAGTTCGGTATTCGGTCTTTTCAGCTACTTTTATTATATTCGGTCTAATACTGAATACTTAAGAGGATTGTGAAGTGCAGCAAGGAAGAAAGCAGAAAAGATTAGATTCAGTACACCTTAATCTAGGTCTATACGTACTCTCTTTTGCTTAATTTAAAACTGGTTCGGAAAAAACCTCTGTCCTGAGAAGAAACCCAGCGGGACTTTAAAAAAATAACAGTTTTTTTAATAAGATATGGGTAGCAATCGAGCACACAGTTCACCTGATGGTAAGTGGTTGCTGTGACCCATAGACATCTACATCTATCCCCGTGAGGACTAAGATGGAGTGCCTCGTTTCCAGTAAAATGCTAAAAAGGGTCTCCGGTTCTCTACACACACCATACGAAACACAGCAGCATTGAGCTGCTATTTTATGCTGGTATTCTGTGAGAGCGTGGTTGAGCCGAGCTATTCGTGCTACAACTATACTAATAATATAGCTGCAGCATGACACTTCCACGTAAAGCAATATGTATGTAGTTCACAATATGTATGAACAATATGTCAGCCGCGTTGCTCTAATACCTGCAGTAGCTGTCTTCACATGTGTTCAAAATATTTTATTCCTGATACATGCACTACTACTACTGACTATGTTTCTCTTTAGCGTCAAACAAATGGTAAATTAGTACAAAACTGCAATTAACAATTTCATTGAGCTCAGCTAGGTTCGAATCCAGGATGGTTGCGTGCTGTGGAAATTAAAGCATGAAAGAACATATTTATTTCGCCACGTATATTATTATCTACAATATGGCGTTGTGCTTACAACGCCATATTGTAGATAATAATTTCTAATTAATAATAAAGTATTAGACGTTGCCGAACGTGACGAAAAGGGGTCGCTTTCAGCATTTGGCGTGGCGAACCACAGCCGCTGTTTTTCAGTGTGGCTCATTTCATTTACGGCCACTACTTCGCCACTGAGCTACCACGTCACTCGTACTACTCGTATTTTCAGCTGTATCTAAAGTACTTGACATAAAATCTCAATAACTGATTTTTATTTTGGTTCGACTTGCATGAGGGCGGGGATATGAGGTCCCGGGTCATGCGTTGCAAACATTTGTCTTGTCATAAATATTCACGGGCGCGCGCACTACAACTCAACAAAGTTTCATTGATGAATGGCACAAGAACGCATATATTTTTTAATACGTTTTTGTATATAACGAACAGATAATAAACTAATATTGTTGAAAGGGAACCCTAATAACTCGCAGGATGAACATAGTTAACTCATCGAACTTTCCAGCTAGTCCGTCAAGGTCATATAAAAGTGTTATTCATATTATATCAGTTTGCTCAAGTTTAATATAAAATATTATGACTTCTGGTTGTGAGAATTTTTTTTAGAAAACTGCAAAATCGCAGAGTAACGATGAATCTTGCATTAATTCGCTTAAGAGCAAATAATGTTATCGCTATCGTTAATAAAGTTATTTACAGCCTATTATAACGTCCCACTGCTGAGCACAGGCCTCCTCTCATTTCTGAGAGGGTTTTAGGGCAAGGAAATGTCCGCCGCACTGCCCCAATGCGAGTTGGCGAGCTTCATATGTCTTCGAAATATTTTTTTTCCTATTTCTCAGACATGCATATCCTCACGATATTTTCCTTCACCGCCGAGCACGTAGTAAATCGGCACTTAAAATTGCAATTAACAATTTCATTGGTGCCGATGGGGATCGAACCCGGGATGCTTGCGTACTGTGAAATTTACAGCGAGCGCTAACCAGCTGAGTTACCACGACTCTTATCGCTATCGACTCCAAGATAATTATGCTGCAATAATATCTAACTAAATCTTCATTAAATTCGCCGCAACCGTTTTTCTCTTACAAAAGTTTTTGTATTTTATATTTCTTAAAAAAAATCACCACATCCATCTTAATATTTGAAATAAAAAATGACCTTAGAAGTCAGAATGCATATTTAGAGAATACGTAATTATTTAGTGGTTATTCCAGGAATTTAATTTAAAATAGTTTAACGTGTACAAAATATTTCGTATGTCCATGACATTATGTGAAAAAAAAAGATAATAGACAGGTCAAACGTCATTGCGTATTAACATATAACACACATGTAACTGATAAAAATTTCGTGAAGTTACTATACTCGTGTTGTAAGTTTTTTCTATGTATTTTCGTCGATTTCTCGAAAATGGCTCAACCGATTTTTATGATTCTTATTTTTATTACATAGCTTGTACTTCAGGGTTGGCCACATATACATTCAAAGACATAATTTCATCCCTAAGGGTGAAAAATAGGTCAACTCAAAAAATATCAATAATTTCCACCCAACTGAAGACAGTGTATCGGAGAATTATAGTAAAAATAAGCAAATTATTTTTTGGTTTTTGGTTTCGGTTTTACTTTTTTTTAAAGTTATTGTTACATTTTTTAGACATGCAGGTTTTCACAGCTTAAATTGTTATTTTACCATGCACTTAGTAAAATAAAAAATAAAATTATTGTAATTAACAATTTCAGTACGGCGGCGGAGATCGAAGTCGGTTTGCTCACGTACCTATGAAAAATATTATTTAATCTGTGGTTTAGCGTTTACGCCTGGGCTACCACGGCCACATAATAAATAATAGTATAATAGTACACTATGTACCACGGCTCATTTTATTATCATATTAATAAGAATATGTCAAATTCTTAATATTATCATTTTTCCCGCTAACTTCTTAGATGTTACAGTCAAGGCTATCTAGTACAAGTTTAGCGACATTGAGCCATTTGAAATGCATTTACATTTGAAATGTAAGTAGGATAAATTATAAATAAAATATTTTAATGCACTTTATACACATCCATAAAAACTCGAAAAGAACTTATCTCTATATTCTGCATCGAGGCTGTGTTAAGGCCTATCCAAGAAATGTTTGGGAATGAAGGATACTGCTATGATTCGTATGGTGAGTGTAGAGAACCGGAGACCCATTTTACTGGAAAAGAGGCATTCCATCTTAGTCCTCACGGGTGACGACGCATCTGCATTTTGATTCTTCATTGCGGGTAAATGTAGATGTCTATGGGTCACAGCAACCACTTACCATCAGGTGGACTGTGTGCTCGTTGGATACCCTATCCTATAAAAATATCTTTGATGTACAAAGTTTCCACAAATAGAGATGAGTATGAATGCATGCAAGAAGTATTCTGTTTTTATTTTGTCCGAGACACGCATCGCTATGAAGCAAAAGATGTCTGACTGACCTACGATCGTCTCCATCTTGATATATTTTTCTAAGATGTTGCACACTTCGTTAGCTCCACGTTTGCCTTTTGTCTCAGTCCAAGAATAACAGTAGACTTCTCTAGTTCTGGACTCATAAAAAGTAAGATTATAAAGAAAGGGTTGCCATGCCACTATGATAAAAAATAAAATATATACACTAATTGCAATCCGCCCTTGCTTTGCACGGGTGATTTCTGGTTCTCGACAATAGTTTCACCTACCTGATCCAATCGCGAATCTAAACCGTTCATGGAATCACTCAAACACTCACAAAAATTTCAACAAAATGGGTTCAGCCATTTAGGAGGAGTTCAGTGACGAACATATACAGAAGTATTTTAAAAATAAATATGATATACCTACATATAATAAATCCATTTAGCCGGTCTTCTCCTCCCGTCACGCTAGAAATATAGATCTACATGCTTGAAATATGAACTTATAGTTGCGGTACCTATAATAGATTGCATCACCCTGTATCATCACGTTGATTTCGTAAGCCAGCAGCATATTCCTGATAACATTAAAACTGCGGCTGCCAATCCGCCTGCCAAGCGTGGCAACTGTGGCAAATCTAAGGAAAATCTATGGGGGAGGTATATGTTCAGTTGTGACTTTTGATAGCCTGTAATAAATGAATTATTATAACACCTGTATTATAAGAAATGCTAAGCGCCATAGTATGTGCCTCACGTATACCATTGGCTCATAAGCAGTCCATTGCTGGACTTTGGCCTCTTTGGAGGCTCAGCACTAGTCACTTATGGGGTTACTCAGAAGGTTTTCAGCTATAGTTGGAGCCGGTAGATGTCGCTGATGTCCAAATCCATAATAACTTCCGATCGCTAGTAATCTATATACATGTACAAATAAATAAAACTGAAGAGTCTGTTTGTAATGTCAAAAAAACAGCTTTTTGCTAAATGCATATGAAGGTGTATACGGTACTTATAACAAAAACACAATTTTTTTAATTTTTGTCTCTGTCTATCTGCCTGTTTTGGTCTGTTTGTTCCGGCTAATCTCCGAAACGGCTGGACCAATTTCGGCGGGATTTCACTGGCAGATAGTTAATGTTATAAGGAGTACCTTAGGCTACTTATATTTTAGAAAAAGAACTATGGTTCCGCGCAACATAATTATAACCCTAAATTACACACGGGCGAAGTCGCGGGGAACAGGTAGTGATGTATAAAGTACAAGACGTACCTACCTTTAATCTTGCTTTATACATGGATGGATTGACCTGAAGAAAATGCCCATAGACATTGAGTTCGTCCTTTATCCTTTCTTATAGGGAATACAATAAAGGTTAAAAATAAATAATAAATTACTGTACAAAATAGTTTGATGCAAGCGGCAAAAATAGGAACTGTACAAAAAAATATACAGTGTTTGATATACATATTTGATGTTCATTTACTATTTTTGTAGATTTGATTAGGTTACAAAGGTGTTCGTTTAATTAAAAGCCAATAGATATTATTGTAAAAGTCGCACGACGCTGTTGACCTTTTTGTCACAAGTGATGCGCACTTAGGGTTACCAGATGAAAAAATTAAAAGTCCGGAGAAGAGGCCTGATTTCCATTTAAAAATCCTGAGATTGTACAGTTTGAGAAGAAAAACTTAATTAAAAAGGTATCTTCACATATTAAGTATGATAAAACTGTTTAAGTATCTACTTGGATAAATAAGTTTTAATTTTAATTGTGGAATTATTACCAAAGGAAAATTATTTTTAGTTTGTTTAACATTTTATTAAAGAGATCTTTTAAAATGTAAGCTGTGTTATATTGAAAGTTCTAAAAATCCTGAGATTTCATGAGATTTGCAAAATCCAGCCGCAATCCTGAGAACAGTCTAAAAATCCTGAAATCTCAGGACAAATCCTGAGATATGGTAACCCTATGCGCACTGCATGAGCACCAGAGCATGATAATTTTTAATTTAATAATAAATTTGTTTAAATAAGAAGATAAAGTGAAGATTTTATTTATTACTAGCTGTGCCCGCGGCGTAGCTCGCGTATATAGATTTTACATAAAGAATTTGTCGTTTAGGTAAGAGAATATTAAACGATTTATATCATTACTGTATCAATAAGTGGTAACAAATAAATCATTATCATCAAAGTTCTAAGTAGTTTATGATAGAGCTTCGGTGTAAACGACGTTAGAAGTAGGCTTAGCCGGGGTGTACACAAAAAGGTTACGGGGGCTACTAACGCGGGAGTTGGCCATGTGCAAAACAGTCAGTACTGAGGTCCACTCTTACAACGCGTAAATTTTGACCTTGCACTTTATTTACGGTCATCGCATAACACACGCTGACTGTAACTGGGAACTGAATGCGCTTAAAACTGAAGGGAAAGTTACTTCTTAATAGAGGGTTTTTTGGCAGTGCTGCCAGATCAAAAAAACTCATTCAGCGCTAGGACAACACAAAAAGCGCTAGATTTCATGAAAACAGCGCTTTAAGAAAGCCCTAGAGTTCGCGCTAAATTAACTACAAACAAAGTTTGTGTTTTTTATTATAATTTATAATTCAAGAAAATATAATCATAATAAAGAAAACAACATTAAGTTTTTTTCTGGCAATATTTTTTGATGTATCAATACTTCGCAGGACATCGACTTATAATTATGGCAATTGCTGTCAACAGTAGTTAGTACTACTCTAAGTAACTTTTAACTTAGCTGTGCTCTAAACAACTGACTAAAACTGAATAAAGCAAAATAAATGCGTTGCCAAAACCATGAACGAAAACTTTAATGAAGGGGATTTCCCCGCTTATAGTCGTCGATAAAAAAAATCAAGTTGATCATCCTAAAGGGGAAGCCGGGAGATCCATAGCACAGGGTATCCTAGTTTGGACTCGTCTCCCATGCTCTTTGTTTTGTGGAAAAATATGTTTGGAAAAGTTAAACTGCAATGTACTATTTGTGGAAAAAAATAATAAAGGTCATTATTATTATTATCGGTAATGTGGACTAACAGTGCTGCTATAAAAGAGTTAATAACCCGCTAGTCGCTACAATTTTGAAATTTGTGCTAAATACACCAAAAAGCGCTGGATTAAGTGCTAGGTGCTAAATTTTCGAAATGCGCGCTATACATTCCAAAAAAGCGCTAAATCTAGTTCCCAAAGCGCTAAAATGGCAGTACTGATTTTGCGTATATTATAAATACAATATCACGACATTTCGTTGCAATTTTGTTATTTTTGTTCGGGTTCCGTTGTATGGCTTCGATAGATACTAATTTCTTCAGTAAGTCTCAATACGATTCATCGGCGAAAAATCTCAACACAGCAAATCAGAAAAGTTTGTAATTTGTATAACTCCATCTATTACGTCCTTTGTGTGAGAAAACATCCTTTTTTAAATCTCTTTTTATGTTTTAAGTATAAATATATTAATTATTATGGAACGTTTTTTTTACACACAAATCTTTTTATTACTATTTCTGTGATTTGTATGGCGCCATTGAACAAATTCGAACCTACATTTTAAAATAATAATCATTACTTTCGATAGAATTAACCAATTTTAATAAAACAAAGATTAAATGTAACTTGAAGATACGCTTTATGATTTTCTTAACGATTTCTTTGAATAAAAAAAGATGTTTACTTTAGACGTGATGCATTCATATAAAAACAGACAAACAGACAGACAGACAATTCTAAAAATTATAAAAATGTACTTATTTAATTATTTTTAGTTCCCCATAATGATTTTAGTCACCAAAATAAATATACAATGTACAGAAAGAGACACAACATGTTATCATCATTTCTATTATATGTATATATTTAATTGAAGAGAGATGGCGCTGCTAACATCAACTTGATGACTCAAACAAAGCCACCGTTGAGCAAATTCCCTACCCATACTTCAGAATATTTATCATAACTTTTGATGGAATGAACCGATTTTAATGAAATAAAGACTAAATGTAACCCGAAGATACACTTTATAATTTCCTTAACAATTCTTATGATATAAATAAGTACTTTAAACGTGATACGTTAACAAACAAACAGACAGACAGACAGACAGACAGAAAATTCTAAAAATGGTAGAAATGTATTTAATTACTTATTTTTAGTACCCCTCAATCACTTTTATTACAAAAATATAAAATGTACAGACATCTGCTATTTACAGTTTTATTATATGTATAGATTATCATAACATTATTAGCAGTGCTGAAATTTATCAAAGTGAATTATAGTTAATTCGTTACTATATCGTTCGTCAAAATCAACTGCACTTGCACTTACAATCAATATATTTACAAGTATATTATTTTTCCTTATGTAGTTTTAAAGGGTCAAAAATATCCGAATTTGAGATTTGAAAACCTTTAAAAATTCATTACTCCAAAAATATTAACATTATCGTAAAAAGTTATTGGAACTTTTTTTATTTGTATTTAATCAAAAAATATAAAAATAACTGTCCCGATTGAAAAAAAACTATTCTTTGCTATTGAAAAACAAAACTTGGTTTAAGCCAATATGGCATCGAGTTGCCCCATGGTACTATGCATTTATATCATCAGTAGGACAATTTGAAGAGAATCACATACAAATTGAGGTGGAATAATTTTCGGCGCTGATTCCCACCGGACTAATATAAGGTGTATTTAAATTTTGTCCTGCTTGCTAATGTTACTTATCTTTCTGAGGGCTTAAATATTTGGCAAATCGAATTTTAGATTCATTATACGTGGTAGAGACATGCTGCAGCTATATTAGTAGTATAGTTGTAGCACGAATGGGTCGGCTCGACCGGGGAAGGACCACTCTCTCACAGAATACCAGCGTAAAAAATAGCAGCTTAACACTGCTGTGTTTCGTATGGTGAGTGTAGAGAACCGTAGGCCCTTTTTACTGGAAAAGAGGCATTCCATCTTAGTCCTCACGGGTGACATCGCATCTGCATTTTGATTCGCAAACGAGGATCGATGTAGATGTCTATGGGCCACAGCAACCACTTACCATCAGGTGGACTGTGTGCTCGTTTGTCACCCGATCCTATAAAAAACAACTTGAAATAAGGCGACGGATTTCGCTGTCACCGCTTGGGCTATAAAACATATTAATATTATGTTTTTGTTTTCTTTCACAGCTTCAAAAATAATTCTGCGGGGTATCAACGGGGAGTTTCGATCTGGACAGCTAACTGCCATCTTGGGACCGTCGGGAGCCGGGAAGAGCACTTTGCTGAACGTACTAGCTGGTTACAAGTGAGTTCTGTGCTTATTATAAAACCGAGTTCGTGGTTCGAGGCCTATGTTTAGCAGTTGACTTTTGATACAGACTAATGATGATGATTATATAGGTATTGTTGGTATTTTAAAAGTAAATAGGAAAATTATGACAATTTCAAATCTATCAAAGACGTGTGACCTTGACCTTGCGATCTAGATAGCGCTGTACCGATTGCGTCGTTTGGTGCAGTCAAATAACGTATCTTTATCGCCGGGGCGTGGTAACCTTTATTTAGTTTGTTTACGCATTTTGAAATTGTATCAAATCATTACGCTTGACAAAAGAATTCACAACGATTTATGTATCAAAATTATATGGGAATAGTTTTTGTAATCAACAATTATTATTCGTTTATTTTCAAATAATTACGCTCCAGTCACAGATTAAATAACTATTAAATAAATAAAGTAACGATTAAATAAATAACGTAACGTACTTCAGTGTATAATGGCTGAAGTGCGATAGGTATATTTTTTTTATAGGATAGGGTGACAAACGAGTACACAGTCCACCTGATGGTAAGTGGTTGTTGTGAGCAGTGACCCATAGTCATCCACATCTATCCTCAATAAAGAATCAAAATGCAGAAGTGAAGTGCATGATCGCTTATAATTGGCCATGATCGGTGATGATCGAGCGTAATGGCTGCTGTGTCAGTTTTTGGACAATCATCAAAGGAAATTCAGCCATGATCGTGCGCGCGTGCGTGCGTCTACATGATTACAGAGTAAAGAGGTCGGTTTCTTTACTCATGTGTACATGATCGCCGATGCTCTATAAACTTACCTTGTTTTATTTCGGTATATAGTTAACATCCACCTTTTTTGCTTCCTTTTTTTTCACCACTCTTTATAGGTGTACATTTAAATAATGGTTATACATATAAACTAATTAGGTAAATAAGTACCAACAGCTGCAACCGTTTCAACGTCCATCTCGGACAGATGACAATACCTACAAAAATGTAGGACTAGGATGCACCATCGTGTGGGCAGCCGCGCAATTATTGTGACAATCATACCCCATTCTGTGGTTGTTACTCATGACCGATGGTGTATAGGCGGGGTTAAGCTGCTATTTTACGCTGGTATTCTGTGAGAGCGTGGTCCTTCCCCGGTCGAGTCGACCCATTCGTGCTACAACTATACTACCTACTAATATAACTGCAGCGCGGCTCTACCACGTTATTATGTAGAATTTGGATGTTGGGATACAGCATTTACTTATCTTCAGTGGCGTAGCATGCCTTAGACAGGCCTTGTATTAAAATTTGTTGGTTGCCCCAATGAAGGGTAAATTTTTTTTCACAAAAGGAATAAAAATGCGCGCAATGAATTAAAATAATTATATTATATTGATTATAAATATCGTTTTTGACTTTCTTAATGTTTGAAGTTAAAACTTCTTTCGGCGCGTTGTCCACTTTTTGTGATACCTATAATTGTTTTCTCGGGAAGTACGGCCTAAGAGTTTAAGTGAGATTGTGGATAACATTTTACGAATTTTTGTAGCCCGGGGGCCCCGTATCATACGTCTAATACGGCGGTAGCTACTCCCCTGCTTACCTTATATTAAGGCGATACCCCGACCAAAACCTTGCGATAGTGCGTTATTCAGAGACTATTATCTCATTAGTTCTGAATAATAAACTACATCTAAAAGCACATTATTAATGTTCGATATCCTATTATCACATTCCACGTTCTGATTTGTTTTTATGTGTTACAAATACATTTAAAATCTACTTTTAAAAAATGACTAAAATTATTGATTACATCCATCTGTTGCTAAAGGCAACGCTCTCATCATTTGAGGATTACACTAATGGATAGATAATTTAAAAATCTATTTTATTCACGTTTTATTTAATTTTTAAAATTCCTTTTTCTTTTTAATTAAAATAATTCCAAAAATCGTGTGAATTCTATGATAAAGCTGCGTACGTCTAAAGAGGGAACAAATGCTCAAGGTTATTTGGTCAGGGAAACGTCTTAATTAGGTGGGCTGATTAATTGACCTTTCATTTACTGAAACATCCATCAGTCCAAAATTACATCCTCCTAAACTTCGGGCAATATGTTGATTCTTAGGCCAAGAAAGCACTAGGTACTACATGGTAAAGGCATGTTGCAGCTGTACTTTTGTTGTAGCACGAATGGGGAGGCTAGACCGAAACAGAAACATAAACTTTTTTATTCAATATAGATTTGTTTTTTTTTGTTTTTGTTATTTTTTTTTTATTATTATAAATAATACTTATTAAAATTCACTCTTTTGTTTAGTTATCACTGGTTCGAAAAAAAACCTCTGTCCTGAGAAGAACCAGCAAGAAACCCAGCGGGACTTTTTTAAAATAACAGCTTACAATCATAACGTTACAATTAACAACACAACAAATTAGAAATAGCTTGGTAGCGATCACCTCATTCCCAGGGGTTATTATCATCCATAAATTCCTTAATATTATAATAATCCTTTTTATACAGACTTAGTATAATAAAGTTTTTTAACTTTGAGCAGGTCAAATTTTGTATATTTTCTGGAGTTTTATTGTAAAAGTGCATCAAGAATGAATTACTGACTCGGTAGAGTCGAGTACCTGGTACTACAAGCTTGTATCTGTTCCTAGTATTTACAGAATGAATATCACTTATTTTTGTAAAACTACTTTTATTTTTGTGTATGTACATTACATTTTCATAAATGTAATGAGAGGCCAAAGTTAATTTATTAATTTCCTTAAATTTTTGTCGCAGCGACTCTTTAGGCTTTAAATCATAAATTGTTCTTATGGCCTTCTTTTCTAAAACAAATATAATTTCCCCATAGCAAAATACCATACGACATTATGCTATGGAAATAGCTAAAGTAAACAAATCTAGCTGTATCAACACTGGTAAGATTTCTAATTTTTTTTACAGCATATGCTGCAGTTTTAAGTCTGCTTGCTAGTTTTGATAAATGGGGCCTCCATTGAACTAACGTTCGGCCGGGCCTCTCACTAGTAGAGGACCAACCTACCACCAGTATGTAGTACTGCTTGTTTAGCACTACCCAGGGGATACGTGTAGGGAATCAGGATGCAAGTAATTCCTACGGACGCGAGCAGTTTCATCCCCCAGTCATTGTCAAATTGACTCCATTCGGGGGGCTCCTTACACTGCGCTTATTGGTCGAGGCTACCTCTTGGGAATCTTTCTGAACACAATGAATGAAGCTTCAATAGCTTCGCATCTAGTGTGATTCCAAGAAATTTGAGGAAGGACTACGCTCTCACAGAATACTAGTGTATAATAGCAGCTTAATGCTGCTGTGTTTTTTATGGTAAATGTAGAGAACCAAATACCCTTTTTAATGGATACGAGACATTCCATCTTAGTCCTCAGGGGTGACAATATATCTGCATTCTGATGTTTAATCGCGGGTAGATGTAGGTAGGTATGGTCCACAGCATCCACTTACCATCGGATGGGCTGTGTGCTCGCAAGTCACACTTATTCTATAAAAAAGAAGTACTGTATACAAAATGCGCTTCTCAATTTTTATAAATTTAATCGTGTATGGAGTACTGTTACCACATTTTAGCTGGTGTTGCTCGCTGTCAGTTGGCTTCTTTTCTCATTGGAGAGACATGTGATAAGACTTTTAGGTGATACTTGATCCTTTAAGGCTAGATTGCATAGCCTTAAAGACAGGCTCGTAATTTCCAGACTGTCGGTGTTCTACAAGTTATATACTGTGAGTAAGGATTGTACTTTCTTATTTTTTACACGCTTGTATTACCTTGGTATGTATGTATTATGTATATATGTAATGGAATTTATGAATGTGATTTTCATCCCCTTCAAAACGTCGGATTGATTTTAAACTTCGCACTCTTATCAAGGACCGATGGCAATGCAATAATTTAAATATAGTTTTTAAAGGATTTTTTTTATAGGATAAGGGTGACAAACGAGCACACAGTCCACCTGATGGTAAGTGGTTGCTGCGGCCCATAGACATCTACATCTATCCTCTATTACAAATCAAAATGTAGATGCGTTGTCACTCGTGAGGACTAAGATGGAATGCCTCGTTTCCAGTAAAAAGGGTATTTGGTTCTCTACATTTACCATAAAAAACAGCAGCATTTCCGAATAATTCATAAAACAATTACGATTTCTGCCAGTTCAATCTACTCTATGCCGCTTAAGAGGATTTCGTTTCAAAAACAAAACACGATTTTGTAGTTAGGCGCACCAAAAAATAGAAAATAAATAACAGTTTTGTAGATAACCGAACTAAAAAGTAGAAAATAATTTTCAATAAGTTTTAAATAAGAAAATAGTTATTAAAATAAAAAATTCTTGTGTGCTTGATGTCATTTGTTGTAAATATTATTATTTACAACAAATGACATCATCTGTAATTAAAGGGATTATCTGTAAAATTAGCGTCATCATAAAAATGTCTGAAAAAGCACCCCACGCTTTTTTATAATAAAACGAATTTTTTATGTTCATCACTATTTTCTTATTTTAAACTTATTGAAAATTATTTTCTACTTTTTAGCTCGGTTATCTAGAAAAGCGTGTTTTTTTAGTTTTTTAAACTATTATACCTATATTCTATTTCTATTCTGTCATAGAAAGACCTGACGTACGGTTAGATTTTGCCCCAAGTCCTAACGTTGCTTTCATACTTCAAATGCACACAAAGGGTTTCGTTTTCTCGTTTTTACCAGTACCGGTAGCTTAGACACCGAGAGTTTCGAATTTTCAATTTACTTTTATCCCTCCAAACTACTATAATTTAAGTTTTTTATGGAAAATACTAATAAGTAATCTATAGACTGTCGAGTTAATCTTTTGATAGACTATTTTTCAATTCAAGCTCTATTTCGTTCTCTTTATCTCTTATGTTTCCTCACATCTCTAACCACCATAACAATAACAAAGAGTAATGAATTAAAAAGCAGATACAACATTGATTGGAGATGTGATATAACGCTGCACTTCAACATTATATATCATTTGTTTTGACTGATGACTTCCCGTATCTAGCGACACTAATTCGTTGTAGTTACGTTGAAATAGGTATAATGACGCTTCCAATGTAAATGTTTTGTCTGCATCATTGCAAATGTGTTACGAGGCTGATGCTACGAGTGTATTAAATCAGTTAGTGTGTAAATAAAACAAAAGATAAACATGTGTTGGTTGTTAGGATTTAGGAAGCTCATTTAACTAATTTAAAATCAGCGACATCTAGCGCTGGACTTGACGTTAAATGATTGATTAATTTCTTATGACCACAATCGTATTGTGGGGGCGTTAAAGAATCCATCATCACGCATAGCATGCAGTAACATATGTCCTAAACTTAATCAACCAGAGTTGTGAGTTATATGTATAGATACAAATAGGTATTTGAAATACAGAGACAAGATACAAAATACGTTATTTCGTATCTGAAATACATATATATATATATATATATATATATATATATATATATATTCGGTTTGTATCTTGTATTTAGATACATTTTCTTGGTATTTTTAGATACTTAGTTTGCTATAATAATTTTACTGATTACCTACGCATTTTAGTAGTTTTTTATGCAAAAAAACTGAACGTTTAAATTTTAATTTATGTAGGTACGTATCAAACGATTGTATGGTCTATCTAAAAATAGGAGGCATTAAACAAAAGACGAATCTTATTTCATATTTTAGAGGACTCTGATTCCTCTCTAGTATATCCTGTGTTGATGAATATTCATGACGTTAGAAACACTTAGATGTTTATTCTACAATAAAAAAAAACATGTGTCCCGTTAACACGCGGTAAAAGTGAAACCTTTAAAAAAACTAAACTTCAAGAGAATGAGACGATTGCAGAGTATCAGGAGAATGATAAATGTTTTTTTGCCATGCCAGGGGACAGGGGTCCCTAACATACGTATTGGTGGAGTGTTTTTGAGACGGCGTCGTTTATAATCGAAGTGAACGGCGGAGCTCTTCTCCGGGTTCATATCGATGCGCCATTTTTGGAACCAAGCTCCTAGGTCATCAACTGACTTTTGGATCTTGTTCCGTATGAAAGGTAGCGAGATACCTTTACAGATAGTCTAGTGTCATCTGCGAAGAGGGAGAGCTGAACACCTTTCGACGGAATGGGAATGTCGTTGGTGAACAGGATGTACAGGAGAGGGGCAAGTACTGAGCCCTGAGGGACACCAGCTTTGATGGGGCGCTGAGAAGATAGCGTGCCTTCGTGTCTAAAACGAAAGGTACGATGCTTTAGATAAGAGGCCACGAGATGTGCTAGACGATCGGGGAGACCTATTTTGTATAATTTGTATATAAGGCCTCCATGCCAGATTCTACCAAAGGCTTTGGCTATAAAAGACCGCGATGGTCTTATGACGACGAGGATGAAAACCGCTGAGGATATATTTCACAATACGGTGAACTTGTTGGGTACAAGAGTGTTTCACTCGGAAACCAAAATTATGGGGGATGACAAGAGGGTCACCGTCTGTGGGAAACAGATGGAGCCTCATGCGAGTAAGAATGACTCTTTCGAAGAGCTTGCCCATGGCCTTGAGGAGGCTAATGGGGCGATGACTGGAGGGGAGGTTGAGAGGCTTTCCTGGCTTGGGAATACCAATCACAGTTGCCTCTTTCCACGTAGTGGGAAAATAACTAAGGTTGAATTAGGCGTTGAAGATAATAGTTAAGAGGGTTAACGCCTGCTCAGGAAAGTGTTTAAGGGCTTGGTTGGAGATGCCATCCGCGCCCGGAGCCGTTTTGGGCTTAAGTCCTTTGATGAGGGATGAAATCTCATCATTGGACAAATATGGGTTCGGAGGCTGTAGGGGGTGAGTTCCGGCGGCGGACCTCATCCTCCACTGCCTGGACGTGTGCGGGGTCGACGGGTTAAGAGCTAGGAGAGCATTGAGCGGCAATGCTGTCTGCAAAGCACTCAGCCCAAAACGCCCTTCTTATATTCTCAAAAAGCCCCCTTTTCTCGGCGCGTGCGTGGCATTTGAGGTGTGCCGCGCGTTGATTGGTCGGTGGCATCACGTGATATTCGGGCGGCGTGCGGGGTGCGCGGAGCGCAACGGGGTATGAAGGGGCGACGGGGCGGCGTCTCCCCTCTCCGTCCGTAACAGTTAGTAATTACATTAAAACAATTGTTATTTGAATGCTATTGCCTATAATCTGTTACTTTCGTCTGACGTTTTTTACTATACCAGTAATTGTGTTGTATTTTTTTACATATTTTATTCATAACTTGCGATATTGAGTCATCTTGGTGATAAAAAAGTATTTTTCCAATCATTTTGCTGCTTCAAAAGCTTCTTTAATGCTCGGCGAAGGCTCAGGCTCATTTTCTTCATCTCCTTGTTCTTAATCCTCAGTTTTTCTATCCGAATCCAAAATTTCTTTGTCTGTGAGTAAAACCGTTGTAAACAGGCAGGCGTCTACTTCGATGTAAGTTTGAAGATCTTCGTAAAAATTTTCTGCCATGTTGTATTGTTGAATCCACTCAGTTAATGGAGGGTCGTCGTCGCTATCAAACTCCGGTTCCGTTTCCACCTCATCGCTCATAGAATTTGTACAAAGTCCAGCATGTCGAAAAGAGTGTTGTATAGTTATGGATGTCATTTCTTCCCAGGCTTTTGATAAAACATTTACTGCATGCAGCATATTAATAGAAGTTTTACCATCAGATTTGACTAGTTCCATCAATAATTTCCTTCTGCAGTGACCCTTGAGGCTTTTAATCACGCTTTGATCCATTGGTTGCAAGACACTTGTCGTATTTGGAGGAGGAAATGCCTTCAAAACATAGAGTTAGGTTTTGAAGGTTTCATATAAGAGGGTGGGCAGGGTAGTTGTCAACAAGAAGTAAAATTTTTCGTCCCTTTAATTCTGCATCCCACTTTCGCAGTTCTTCTTCAAAAAGTTGGCTGGTCATCCAAGCTGATTTATTAGCCGTATACGTCACTGGCAATTTTTTAATGTTATTAAAACACCGTGGATTTTTCTAATTGCCTATTACCATCAGGTTCTTTTCTGTGCCATCCATATTAGCAGCCACAAGCGCTGTAATGCGCTTCTTTGAGTGCTTTCTTCCCACACACTTCCCCTTTCAATTTCAGAGTTTTATCTGGGGCCAACTTATAGAAAATTCCTGCTTCATCAGCATTAAAAATGTCATAGTATCAATACTTCGTGCTCCTCCACTAATTTTACCATAGTTGATATGATAACGTTGTTCGAATGTTCCGAGCTATTCTTCTGATGATTTGAAAGAATTTAAACCAAGTTCTACAGCAAATCGATCGGCCCCGAGATAGGCATATTATTTTGGCGCTGTCGGTGAAATCATAATAATACAGCTTGATCCAAATCTTCGTATTTAGAATTCTTTAATTTTTGGAAAGATTTCTCCATCCTCCTCTGCTTGTAGAATTTTTTCTTTATTTTTCCATGTAGTGGACACGGTAGAGAGACTAAGTCCAAAGCGTCTACCAACATCACTTATCTTCTCTCCCGCCTCTATTGCGCGTATCTGTAACACTTTTTCGTCAATACAGAGTGATTTTCTCTTACTTGCCATGTTTACAGTTTGAAAGTCTGTGAGCAACTAAGAATATCGTAACGTATATATTATCCATGACTCCTACTAACGACAGTCTACACATGCAAGTAATCCCAATTTGCAAACAAAACAACGGATTTCTTAGAGTTTGGTATGTATGATGCCGACAGTCAAGTTTATTACGGGCTAGGATAATAAAGCGACAAAAGAACAAAAGAACGTACACAGTTGTGCAGTTTTTACTAATTTTTGCAACTTAAAAAGTACTTTTTATTATTTAATTGTTGTCGTTATTGAGAGTGGGTGTAATGCTATATATAGTGTATCATTGTATGGAAGCTAACTTAAACCAAACAAAGCCTAATGATTTTGACGCTTTAGGGAGTTTGTCGTTAAATCGAGTGACATTACATGGAGTGTACACTGTATGTATGTCCATTTTAAAGTGGGTCTCTCGTGAGTTCGATGTGATGCGTGCACGCTACACAAGTCGGAAGATAAAATTCTGCTCGTGCACTACAAACGAATACCTAAGAATTATAACTTTTTACAAAAAGTAAAAACCGACTTCAAATTGCTAAAAAAGAAGTTTTTTATTTGCTCCTCTTGGGGGTGGAATTTTTTCTCCAAATTTATATGGGATCGCCATAAAAAAAAGAATCATCAAAATTGGTTCACAATCTGCGAAGGTACAAGTAACACACATACAAAAAAATATACTCCAATTGAGAACTTCAACTTCAAAAAGGAGAAGGCCTTTTTGAAGTCTATTAAAAATAGTGTACATTGTTAATATTAGGTAAATATAATAATTATACTTAATCCTTTTTAAAACCTTATCTGTCAAGGCAAATATCAATCTATGTTCAAGTTGAACCCTTAGGAGAAGAACATTGACCCTGGAACAGGTAAACGTATGATTTATATTACTTTTTTTGACCTACTTAATTTGTACTTTTTTGTGGGTAGTTAGTTAAAAACTAGAATTTACTAATTATTCCTTTAAGACGCTTTAACTGCATGTTTTTTTTTAAATTAATAAGAAGTTATAATATCTCGTATAATAGAATATATCACTTCATTTGGTCCCGTTTGTGTCTTAAGGGGCGACTACCAGAATCAAAACATTTTAAGGCTTTCGATAAATGGCAGAATAACCATCTCTTATCATCATCATCATCATTACAGCTCTTCACAAGTCCACTGCTGAACATAGGCCTCCCCCAAGGAATGCCACAAAGCACGGGCCTGAGCCACCTGCACCCATCGACTTCCTGCATGTCTTACCAGGTCGTCACTCTATCTAGTGGGCTGACGCCCTACACTTCGTCCGCCGGTACGAGGCCGCCGCTCAAGAACCTTTTTTCCCCATCGGTTGTTGGTTTTTCGAGCTATATGACCGGCCCATTACCAGGCATAAAATACCCAGAATAGTAATGGGCAACAGCGTTAAAGATGCTTGACGTCTGGTTTGCGACCATCAATGCATTCGCCCAGCGTTATGAAGCTGCGATGTGCGAAATATTGTTTTCCCGGTTAATAAACAAAAGAACTTTTAAAAGAAAAATATTTATTAATTTTATTTATTGAATTTTAATGAAAATTTCCCTTGACTTTCATCTATTGATGAAAAAAACATTTATAGAGAAAGATGGGAACCAGTCAGCCTAGTTTTCGGCGATCAGGCCAATCTTTGTAAAATCGTCTTTCAGAAAGCACCGCTTTATAATTAATGAAGTGATTAATCGATAATTCGATTAATCGAATCGATATCGAACATCGCTAGTGACGATTAAGGCAAGTCACGTCTATCAATTTTTTAAAACGGCTAATAATGATTTCAAACGGCTAACCTAACCTAACAAATAACCATTTCGGTATAGTATTAGGAGTTAATTGGAATAATAGCTATGAAACACATTTAATTAGTGATGATATTTGATTGTCGGATGGGTATCGCAGAGGCTAAACATCCTTGCTTATGACGTTGCGGGGTCGCGGGTTCGTATCATGAACGGAACACGTGTTTGGATGTTTTACAAATAATTGTTACAGGTGTGTAAAATAACCTAAACGATAAAGAAAAAATCCACTTGTGAATATAACGTATTTAATAATAAATAAATCACAATAATAAAAACAGTTGCTCCACCTGCCAATCGTGGCAACTATGGCAAGGATGATAAACTTGGCAACTATGTAGGCTTATGTTCAGCAGTTCGCTTTTGGTAATAAATAAACAAAATATTCACCTATTCACAAAATTACAACTGTTCCGGCATATATTTTGACAGAATACTATTTTCCCAATTTGCATACAATCGTTGCTTTGAATAAATGCCAAGAATAAATAATGACGGTTCAAGGGAGTAAATACATGATTCTTTTTTACTGTTGGGACAATGGTTTTTTTTTTATAGGAGAGGGGGCAAACGAGCATGCGGCTCACCTGATGGTAAGTGACTACCGCCGCCCATGAACAACCGCAACACCAGGGGAATTGCAGATGCGTTGCCGGCCTTTTAAAAAGGAGTAGGCTCTTTTCTTGAAGGTCCCTAAGTCGTATCGGTCCGGAAAAATCGCTGGTGGTAAACTATTCCACAAGGAAGTTGTGCGAGGAAGAAAACATCTTCTAAATCGCACAGTGGTGGACCGCCAATCATCCAGATGGTGTGGATGGTATCGGGAGTTCTGCCGCGATGTGCGTTCGTGAAATTTGGTGGCTGGGATTAATCCGAACAATTCCTCAGAGCACTCCCAGTGGTAAATGCGAATGAAAATGCAAAGAGATGCAACATCTCTTCGCAGTGCCAATGAGTCGAGCCAATCGGAAAGGACTCGGTCGTCGACGATTCGAGCCGCTCTGCGCTGGATGCGGTAAGTGGAAGGAACTGGCAATGGGGAGCCCCAGCCCAGAGATGGCAACAGTATTCCATGTGAGGCCGAACCTGCGCCTTGTAAAGTTGCAGGCGTTGAGCTGGCATGAAATACTGTCCCGCTCTGCTGAGCACGCCAAGCTTTTTAGAGGCCAATTTGGCCTTCTGTTCCAAGTGACCACGAAACTGCATGTCACTCGATATGTCGACACCGAGGATTCCGGTACTGGCTGAGGCAACAAGGGGAGTACCTTGAAACTGAGGAGATACGACAAAGGGGTTCTTTTTAGCGGTAAACGCGCAAACTTGTGTCTTCTGAGGATTAAACTGGACTAGATTTAGTCGTCCCCAATCCGAAACTTTGTCCAGCAAAGACTCGACTTCAGAGACAAGTTTGTTCCGGTACTCGCTGACGTTTTCCCGAGAAATATTGGCACGGCCGGTGTATAGAGCATCACCAGTGCTGTCATCCGCATAGCAATGAATGCTTCCGGCTTGCAACATATCATTGATATGCAGAAGAAACAGCGTTGGTGATAGCACGCAGCCTTGTGGAACACCAGCGTTAATAGGCTTGTAGTCGGAGCATGCACCGTCTACAACGACCTTAATGCTCCGATCTGCAAGAAAGCTGGTGATCCAATTGCATAATTTCTCGGGAAGCCCATAGGAAGGGAGCTTCGAAAGAAGCGCTTTGTGCCAAACCCGATCGAAGACCTTCGCAATGTCCAAACTAACGGCCGATGCCTCCCCTTTGGACTCTACTGCTTACGCCCATCTATGAGTTAAGTAGACCAGAAGATCACTAGCTGATCGACCCCGATGAAAACCATTCTGGCGGTCACTAATCAGCTGGTGATCCTCAAGGTACCGCATGAGGTGGCAGTTTAAAACGGATTCCATCATTTTGGAGAACAAGTGGGTGATGGCGATAGGCCTGTAGTTGAACGGGTCTGAGCAGTCGCCTTTTTTAAAGAATCGGGTGGACAAAAGCTGTCTTCCATGATTTCGGGACTACGCCTAGGGAGTAGGAGTACCGGAAATGACGCGTTAGAACCGGTGCCAACTCCGGAGCACACGTCCTCAGCACAATTGGGGGGATTCCGTCAGGCCCACTCGACTTGTGGATGTCAAGGGAGAGGAGTGCTCTGCGAACCGAGCGCTGTGAGAACCGCACACCCGGCATGGAGCACTCACACCGCGGGATGGTCGGCGGTGTGTTCCCCCCGTCATCAACAGTCGAGTTGGACGCAAAAAGGGAGCCTAAAAGGTGGGCTTTCTCTTTTGCGTCGTGGGCAAGTGAGTCGTCCTCCCTGTGCAGAGATGGTAGTGATGGCTTACAGGTAGGACAGCCTTGGCGAGAGACCAGAATGCACGGGTTCCCGAAGGAACGCGAACTAGTTTCTCGCCAATTCTGCCTATGTGCTCTGACTTTGCCTTGGCAATAACTCTTTTGAAGGATCTGGAGGCGAAGTTATACTTCTTTTTAAGTATGCTGGTGTTTACATCCCGAGTCGCCGAAGCCGCAGCCCAGGCTTGATAACACTCCTGCTTACTGCGTAAAGTAGTCTTACAGGAGCGACCAAACCAAGGCTGAGATCTGTCTCCAATGGGTACCACAGATGATGGAATAAATAGTTCCATTCCCTGTAGTACCACATCAGTGACAGAGTTAGCAACAGCGCTGGGATCATCCGGCGAGAAACAAACCCACCCCCATGGGTAGGAAGCAAAGAAAGACCGCATTCCGTCCCAATCCGCCGACCTGTAATGCCAAACACGGCGGCAACATGCAGAACGCAACCGCGAGGGGAGCGTGAGTGGCACCACACTCCGGATCAGACAATGGTCCGAAGAGCCAAGAGGGGCATCGACGGAAACCTGATATCCGTCCGGATGAGAGGTCAGCAGAAGGTCCAACAGGGAAGTTGTATAATCCTCAACATCTGGAATCCGCGTAGGCGATGTAACTAGTTGTGTCAGACTATATGCCAAGGCAAAGTTATAAACACATCTCCCCGCATGATCGGTTAAACGTGAACCGAGCCATTCGGCGTGGTGGGCGTTAAAATAGCCAAGGATCACGATCTCTGCGGATGGGACCTGTTGTAGCAAGGAATCTGTAGCCATTTGGACGTGGTCGATGAGTCGGTCTGTTTCGGCATTACCACTATGGGATCTATAGAGGCACACGTAGACGCGCGGATAGTCGACGCTGTCTACGCGTAGCCAAAGGATGGACAGATCCGAAACTTCGAGAATGCTGAGGCGTCGAGAACAGATGTCCTCTCTGACATACACGCAAACTCCAGCCCGAGGCACAAAGGAGTGCTCCAATTTGTACCCCGGGTAGGAGAGATTCGAAGTATCAGCCGGAGAGGACACCTGCGTCTCGGTCAGAAAGAGCAAGGCCGGCTTCGCCGTCTCGAGATGGTAGTGGACGGCGTTTAGTTTCGAGTGAAGTCCCCTGATGTTGCAGAAATTCATGGATAGCGTGGCAGGGGTCGCCTTGGTCTTGTTGCTCAGTTTGCTCCGAGCAGTTATTGCGTTGAGCGGAATTTTGCCCCTCCCCCCCCCCCCCTCAGAATACGCGGGGCAGCCTGAGCACCCACGCTCAGGAGTGGAATAGCATGGTGGTGGATGCTCAGCGAGGTATTCTCCAAGGGTACTGGTACCCTCCTGGGGTAATTTATGATGTAATTCCGCTACCATGTTGATGGGGGGGGGGGGGGGGAATTGGGCCTCCGGTCACCTGCACTCACCAGACGAAACATGGAAGCAGAGCTTCCACTTCACGCCGGTATTCTGTGAGGTCGTGGTACTAACCCGGCTCGAGCCGGCCCATACGTGCAACAGCAAAAGCTGCTGCGTGGCTCTACCGCCAAAATGGTTGGTTTGTTTTGCAGTTACAGCTTATCTTGTGTAATCAGCCTACTTAGTACTTGTAAAATGTTTATTGTTTTGATGGCATATCAAAATGCACGATATCAGTCTGCTCTTTTTAACCGATTTCAAAAAGGTGGGCGTTCTCAATTTGAGTGTATTTTTTTTTGTATTATTTACGTTACGCGATATCTTCGCAGATTGTGAACCAATATTGATGATATTTTTTATTAAATAGGTTATACTTCAAGTTATACTTTCTTTAAATAACACCCATTATAAAAGTTTATATATTGGTGTTTTATTTTGTGCAGGAGCGAGAGAAGCGAGCTCGGGGCTCGGGGCATTCCGACTCTGACAGGTTAGGTTTAGAAGGAGATGGCGAGGTCGAGTGAGCGAACAGACCGCTCTATAGCCTTCGTGATTATTTTTTACTAAACACTTAGAAATAGGTTTAATTTTTAAATTAAATTAATTTATTTAAAAAAAAGGTAAAAAAATAATAATACTGATAAATTACCTATTAATTTTTTAAATTTAAATAAATACGCTTAGCGGGGCTCCATCGATTAAACTTTGGTATTATTTTGGCGGAAGGGGGACACCCTCATTACCGCACCCTGTTAAGGCGATTTTTCTTCGAAATCATTTAATAAATTTTTTAATTTTTAACATTTAATATAAAAAATACGCACCTCTGGCAGGGGGAAAAGGTGAAAAAAACAAAATTAGATTAGTTGTTTACCCTCTAAGTGCTTATCAAAATTTTATAAACATAGTCACTCATTGCAGTATAATTGATTACTAAAAAAATTACAGTCGTCCAGAATGCCAAGGATTGCCGATTGATTTAATGTTTCCTAGCATTATTAACCTAACTCTTTAATTAATACCCTATATTATATAAGTCCCACTTTTGCTTGCTGCTGGGCACAGGTCTTATTTCTGAAAGGCTTACGGAGCAATTAGTCCACCGCACATCTCTAGTGCGTGTTGGCGGACTTCACATGTCCTCGTTATTAAAATAATTACGAGCGGTTTGTAAAATTAACCAGAGTGGTAGAGTTGTAAGCCATATTTTGTCAATTTAAAATTATTAACAACGCCATGTCTATATTATATATATGAGGTGTTCTTATTTGTACGTCAAAACTTAAGTCTTTACAAAATTCTTAAAGACCAGCGTCATAAAGATAAATTGAAACATCCCAATAGTAATGCAGTTTTGTTTAAGAAAAGCGTATTCTGCATGAGTCCTCGCCTGTGTAACCCTTTACCAATAGGTATATTAAGAGAATCTAAAAGTCTTCGTCTTTAGGAATCAGTTAAACATATTCCTGCCCAAAAGGTGTAAATTACATAAAGGCATATAAAAGTTTCTTTCTTATTTGTCAGACATGCAGGTTTTCTGGCACCGCTGAGCACGTGGTGAATCATCACTTAAAATTGCAATTCACAATTTCATTGGTGCCAACGGGGATCAAACCTGGGTTGCTCGCGTACTGTGAAACTTACAGCGAGCGCTAACCATCTGAGCTACCACGGCTCACTACAAAGGCGTACACTGTCGATTATTTGTTTGACAATTTTTTTTTAATTTGAACTATAAAAGTTCTTGAATAGAACCCAAAATATTTTATTTCACTGTGTTAAGTATTTAATTTTAAGACAGTAATGATTACAGTTATTATATAATTATCAGAAATTTTCATAACATTTGTTTAAATTTCCATTACAGATTTCTATTACAAATTCCATATAGAAATCGCCATAATTATTACTTATTTAATTAGCACACCGGAAGGTAGAATATGGCTGTATATTTATTGTTGGAACGAATAAATTAATTTAAATTTAATATTTTATTTCAGCATGCAGGTTATTTCACGCACCGCCAAACACATTGCACCGCTCAGCACTTAAAATTGCAATTAACAATTACATTGGTCCCGGCGGAGATCGAATCCGGGTTGCTGGCGTACTGTGTAATTATCGGCGAGCGCTTAGTAGCATTTGAGTTACCTTGGCTATTTTACTGATGTAACTTTTAACCAACATTTTAGCGGTTTCATTTCGTTGACGTATTGGTAAGGTGTTTTAAACAACCAGTTCGAAGTGTAAATTTTTGTTGATTTGACCGACTTTGAACGGTAAAATACTTTCACAATAGAGACATCTGTTCCACATAAAACGTGAATAATTGTGTACCTAACATATCTTCTTCAGTCTTTTGATTATCTTGTTAGAAATAAGATTTTAAAGTGTGTCAGCAGACATGCATAAATAAATAGACATCTTCGTGATGAGCCCATAAAAGTTCACTGTAGGACATGGGCCTTTCCTGTTGTACGAAGGTTTGGACCAATCATCACGCATAGCAGGAGAATTGACGATAGCAGACACTAGGTTCCTTTCCGTCGGCACTCTGGCGTTAACGTGATAATTATACCGTAATTTATCGGATGACATAAGATTTTGGCATAATTAATTATATTATATATTATATTCGCCTCTTACTAAATATTATACATTATTATTAAAATTAAGTTAACCTCTTCTTTATTTTAAAATCTTTACCACTGAACCAGAATTTTCAGAAAAAACATAGGAGCATTCCTAGCTCCAAATAAGACCCCACGCAAATAGAGCTGCGGTTGACGCGGCTCACCAATTGCGCTGCGAACGAGTTTTGTTCGAATGTCGTCACTGTCATAATACTGATTAATTACCTATAATTTGCGTTGCATCTTATTACAAAAAACGTCCCTGGCAACAAGTGACAAGCACACTTGCGTCATATAATAAACGTTGTAAACGATTAATATAATGTTTTTAGCAATTGAAACTAAAAACTAAAAGTCAGTGATATCTCTTTGCTAAACATATCGGAAAATAAGGTCAACTTTTGACTGTGCGTCCCGAATCGCAATAAAATATAATAAACTGTTAGCTAATCAATAATTGCCTGCTTATACAACGAAATATTCAACATTAAAAAGTACATTTATTTCTTTATAATCTCCCTCAGGGTGAATGGCGCGAGCGGCATAATCTCTACAAATGGTGAGCAAAGAAACTTGCGACAGTTTAGAAAGCTGTCACGGTACATCATGCAGGAGGATCTGCTGCAGCCTCTGATCACTGTGCGGGAGGCGATGATCATGGCCGCCGATTTGAAGCTGGGCAGTGCAATGTCCAAACAGAGGAAAGCTGTCATAGTAAGTATCACTGTACAACTTTGTCTTTATATACTGATCTTCGTCTTCTTCACCTAGCGATCTGGCTTAGTATCCGACGATCATTCCTCGACATAAGCCTTTTCCGTTGTTTCTGTATGTATGTGTAAATATAAAAAATATATTTACTCATACTCGTACATAAACGGGGTGGCGATTAAAGTTACCACATTAAATGAAAAGACATCCTATATAACGTTATTTGAACATACACAATTAAAAAATATATAACAGTTAACATTCTAGTCGCAATAGCCCTTTTTCTCGTTTTTTGCCTAATTACGAATGAACGGGAAAGTGTAGGTAATATAAACAGAATAATAAATAATAACCATGTCGATGCCGCGTGAGCACTGCGTACCTTGCCGCTTTTACGCGTCACTTCTGGTCAGTAAACTTAATATTAGTTTACTGCTCTTACTTACTTTCAAGGTGATTTATGTCGTGTCAATTTTAACTCGTATTTATTTTGTTTCAAAGATGCATTTTTTATTTTTGGTAGAATTGTTTATTTATTTATTTTAATCGACATTATATATGAACTTGTATATACTGCTGTATTATTTAATGTGATAACCCTAATCGCCACCCAATATATGTGTGTGTGTGTGTGTAAATATACTTTTAACTTTTCTTTAACTTTATAATTTATAATCTAAATATTAGAGAAATGGTCTGTGACGGACGTAAATATACACATAAATGATTCCAAAGTATTCCGGTTTTCTTAATTTTGGTTCAGAACTAGGAAAAATTTTTTTTAAATGTAATAAATGTTAATATAACGTTATACGCTAGCTGCGTCTAAAACGCGTATAAAGTCATTATATGACGCCAACTTACTGAAGCTAATGTTAGGTTTTCACATTGAAACGTCTATTTCATGGTTTCGTTGTTGGGACTCACTAAATTTTCCTTCAAAACCGACCTTGGCTTGTTGGTATTTAATAACTTACTATCTTTAAAAATAATATTGCAGATGATGTAAACAATAATACTATCTTATTGTCTGGAAGACATCGGTTCCATACAGATAAGACTACAAAATATTGGCACGGCCGGTGTAAAAAGCATCACATAATATGCTGTCGTCCGCGTAGCAATTAATGCTATTGGTTTGTAGCATATCATTGATATGCAGAAGGAACTGTGTAGGTGATAGCACACAACCATGTGTAACACCAGTACTAATAGGCTTGTAATCGAAGCATGCACTGTACACTACGAGCTTGATGCTCCGATCAGCAAGGAAACTGGTGATCCAATTGCACAATTTCTCGGGAAGCCCATAGGAAGGAAGCTTCGAAAGAAGCGCTTTATGCCAGACCCGATTGAAGGCCTTCGCTATGTTCAAACTAACGGCCAATGCCTCCACCTTGAACTCTACTGCCTCCGCCCACCTATGAGTCAGGTAGACCAGAAGATTACGACGAAAACCATATTGACGATCACTAATCAGCTGGTGATCGTCAAGGTACTTCATGAGTGGCTGTGGGCTCGTTGGTCACTCTTATTCTATAAAATAAGTATGTGCTTAGATTAGACATTTTATATAATCAAAGAATACGTGGTAATTATTTTATTCCCTTTAGTTCTTAGAGATCTGCTTTTACTATGTCTGCCGTGTCTATTCTTTGCTCTCATTATATATTTGTTATTATATTTTTTTTATAATATATTTTTTATTTCTCATTAATAGTTGACTTCGCTTATTCTAATCTACCAGCACTAGATGCTACTGTACTCTGTTTTAGAATACGGTCGATGATATGTTTCAGTCACTATGATTAAAGCAATAAAGAAATCAATGATGGCGTGTATATGAATATGCATTTTGAGTTTTACGTTTCGACGGTAATAAAAGGTTAAACACATTAGCAATTTAAAGTCGTTAGAACGATAAGTGCGTAAATATAGTGAATACATTGTATGCGATGCCGTGTAATTGCGATCTAAGGTTTTTGGACGGGGCAACTCCAAATTTTACTTGGTGGGGCCACGCTGCATTATGAATGCGTCGGTCAGACCAGGAAAGGACAATACAATATAATTTAAAATTAAAAATTTTGTACTGCCGACTTCAATATAAGTTATTAAGAACAACTCAAAAACTATTGGTCTGACCTTGATCAAATTCATATGGGACCACACGAGAAGTAACAGCTTTCAAATAAAAAAAAAATCATCGAAATCGGTTCACCCAGTAAAGAGTTATGAGGTAACACACATAAAAAAAACATACAGTCGAATTGAGTACCGTCTCCTTTTTGGAAGTCGGCAGACAATACAATACCCTTTATTGTACACTTAAAAAAATAACATAACAAGAAACAAACAGAGAGAAAAACAAAAGGCAGTCTTTTTGCTATACAGCAGTTTCTTCCAGACAACCCAAAAAGGACATACAAAAGAAGTGTAAAGTTAATTAATGGGTACAGTGCACTATAATTAATAATATAATAATCTATAATCTAAACTATAAATAATTAAACATACCGAAATTTACTTAATTGCCAGACTAGTGATCATAAAAGACCACGCTCGTACTGAATTGGGCTGTGATTCGTGCCAAGGCGAGTGACAAGAACCGCGGATAACCTTTTTACTAATAACTAGGTTTCTATCTAAGTCCTCAGGGACGACAATGAATCTGCATTTAAATTTTTTATTGAAGATAGGTGTGACGAGGTTGTCTATGGGCCACAGCATCCACTTGCCAACAGGTTGACTATGTGCTTGTTTGCTCCCTTATTCTATAAAAAAGCGGTACGCTGCAGGGCTAACGAAAGGATTATTCTGGATTCCTAACTATAAACCAACGGTAGTCACCATTAGCGCATACGCAAAGTCCCATAATATGTGTCCAAAACGCAAGCGGAACCTCAATTACTTGCCTATGAACAGTCACGTCCGAGAGCAGTACTTTACTTGTTACTTATCATTCGAGGCAGTGATACCACCATCATAAAAGTTAAGCTAAGGTAAACCATCGTTTTATCCTTCGTGTTAAGAGGCGATGAAGGTAAATCCATAATATAATAGTATAAAAATTATATGGTCCCTATAGATGTTGGTATTGCCATCTCAGGCCTAACAATACTCAAATCACCAAAAATGTGGGATGATTGGTAATTAAAAATCTTCACAACTAAAATATAAATAAATACAATTGAAGTGTCTGTTTGTAATGTCAAAATTACACAGCTTTTTATGAATGCATATGAAAGTATATACGGTACTAATAACAAAAATACAATTTTTAAAGTTTTTGTTTGTCTGTCTGTCTGTCCGTCTGTCTGTCTGTCTTTTTGTTCCGGCTAATTTCCGAAACGGCTGGACCGATTTTGACGGGATTTTCACTGGCAGATAGCTGATGTCACAAGGAGTAACTCAGGGTACTTTTATTTAAAAAAAAAAAAACACCAAATAACACGCGGGCGAAGTCGCGGCGAACAGCTAGTATATAATAAGATATATATTTATATCTTTAACGTAAAAAGTTAAAATTCTTTTCTTTTTTTATGGAAGAGAAGGTAAACGAGTATACGGCTCATTTGATGGTAAATGATCACCGTTGCCCATGAACGTCTGCAATATCCGAGGAATTGCAGGGGCGTTGCCGCTTCTTTAGAAACGAGTAGGCTCTTTACTTGAAGGCCCAAGTCGTATCGGTTCAGAAACACCGCTGGCGACAGTAAATTCCACAGTGTGGTCGTGCGATGCAGAAAATTAAATACTTGTGGACTGCCAACCATAGAGATGATGAAGATGGAATTTCGAGTTCTGCCGCAGTGCATGATGGATTCAGCAGCTGGAATTTATCCGAACGATTCCAATTAATTGTTTGTCAAATGTCATTTTTTTAAATCTACTAAATCTACCACTGCACCGTTACTTCCTTTTTTTGGTAGTAAAGGTTTATATAACATTTTTTTATAGGATAAGGGTGACAAACGAGCACACAGTCCACCTGATGGTAAATGGTTGCTGCGGCCCATAGACATCTACATCTATCCTCTATTAAATGAAGATGCGTTGTCACCCGTGAGGACTAAGATATATGGTGAGTGTAGAGAACCGGAGACCCTTTTTACTGGAAACGAGGCATTCCATCTCAGTCCTCAGGGCAACAACAACGCAATGAAAACGCATCTGCATTTTGATTCTTAATTGAGGATAAATGTAGATGTCTATGGGCCACAGCATCCATTTACCATCTGGTGGACTGTGTGCTCGTTTGTCACCCTTATTCTATAAAAAAAAAACCTTGGCATAGTATATAATATACAGAATGAAAAACGTTGACAGACCTATCAATAACTAAAGTATAAGAGGAATATGTGGATCGTTTTTATATTGTATTTATCCTGTCATTACATAAACATAGTTTTATCATTACAGGTAGAAGAAATAGTTCAGTTGTTGAGATTGGATAAAGCGTGGGATACATCAAGCGAAAGGCTTTCGGGGGGAGAGAGGAAGCGCCTCTCGATTGCACTTGAGCTTCTCAACAACCCACCAGTCATATTCCTCGATGAACCTACAACGTAAGCGACATATTTTTTTATTACGTTTGTTATTATAATACAAAATTCATTTGACCTCTTTTTTACAATCTTGTTGATATTGACTTTGAAGGCCCCGTGGCGTTTAACGTTGAGCTGCGGCGCTGGGGGCCGCGGGTTTGAATCCAGCACTTAACAATTATTTGTACGGCCTACAAATCATTATTTCGGTCTGGACGTTTGTGTTTCTACATATTTTCTGTGTTTCTACATGGTTGATAATAACCCCTGGGAATGAGGTGGTCGTTTCCAAGCAGTTTCTAAAATAAATTTTGTAAATAGTTCGTAATCATTTATATTGTAAAATTTATTTAAAAAAAAGTCCCGCTGGGTTTCTTGCTGGTTCTTCCCAGGACAGATGGTTTTTTTTCGAACCAGTGGTAATGTAAAAAATGACTTTCAATAAGAATTACACATGTATATTGAATAAAAATATTCTATTCTATTCTATTCTATTCTATTTTATTCTATTCTATTCTATTATGTGTCTAAACTGCCTCCATGATACAGCAGAGAAATCTAATGCTTTTAAAAACGGAAAACACTTGCTTTCTTCATTTGTGATAATACACACATTGTGCGAAGTTTCGTAAGACCGTTGAAATTTGCAGCTTTATATTATTATTTTCTTTTTATCTTTCCGGTTCAAAATTTGTAATCAAATTTTTTAAACACTTGCTGATAGATTGAGTTGGAATTTGATATACTTATGTAATTTCAATGACAATGTAACAATGTAATATTGATCTGACGGTGGACCCAGATGCTGGCTCTAGCAACGCCTTTAAAAGCTTGTTTTTAATTAGGTTTTCTATATAATATTACTACTATTATTGTTTAACATGCCACTACTAACTACGATATTATAATATGTACAAGTCACAACAAATCAGCTGCAGAATTTCTCAAATTCCTCGAATAAATTAGGGTAAGTTAGGTTCATTTGTTTGTAACAAGAAACTGCATAAACTGAGAGCTAAATAGAAATGAAAATTCTAGTTGAAATATTTGAATATAAACATGATTTGTTAATTATAAATCAGATTTTTAACAGTGGTAGAGCCACGCGGCAGCTTTTGCTGTCGCACGGATGGGCCGGCTAGAACCGGGGTGGTACCACGACCTCACAGAAAACCAGCGTGAAGTAGAAGTTTGCATCTGCGTTTCGCTTGGTGAGTGCAAGTGGCCGGAGGCCCTTTTTACTGGAAATGAGGCATTCCATCTTAGTCCTCACAGGTGACAACGCATTTACATTTTGATTTGTAACAGAGGATAGATGTAGATATCTATGGGCCGCAGCAACCACTTACCATCAGGTGGACTGTGTGCTCGTTTGTCACCCTTATCCTATAAAAAAAAGTGTGTATGCACCAATGCAATTGTCTGTAAATAAAATTATATCGTACCTCATGACTATACAAATAATTATAAATTTTACCATTTAATTTTATTGATTAATCATTTAATTTTATTGATTAATCATCAATAAATACTCGTATATGAAATTTTTAAGGTCAGCAAGCAGAATTTATAATACATCTTTAGTTGTACAGAAACCGTATATATATTGTCCAATAAAATATATCACAATGGACAGGGCTAGGATATAAAATGAGCATAAACGCAATCGATTGAGCTCTGATCCCTTAGAAGTGATTTTTTTTACCTTTATAGGTTTATCACACTAGCTTGATTTGCAAAATGTATGAAACCGATACCGTACTATTGTACGGTATTAATACTTTCTCTAAATTGTTTTTTTTAGAGAAAATATTCAATTAATAATTCTCTAAATTGAATATTTTCTCTAAATTGTCTCTTCACTGTCAAAATGTTTGTTTCATTTCCCTCTGTGATCTCTTACTACAATCACCAGGTGATATGAACTACAGAATTCTCCTACGCCACATACTACACGGCATAGGTTTAGTATTATTGTACATTATTAGTAAAAGTTATTTTAATAATAACTTTAACAAATAATAAGCATTATTTATTTACAATTAGTAAATAAACAAGACTGCTATTTGATTCCTTTGCGTTGTACACATAACAGAAATTCCTGACTCATGACACAGAATAAGCTAGTAAAACAAACGATTGTTGAACGCTCTTGAACCAAAGCTGTACCTTGTGTTTCAAACAAAGTGCACATGGAAGTTAGCTATATATACAAAAATATGCACCCGCCATTTCCATGGTGTTGCGATTTACCAGAAATTTAATTCCTCGCACAACTACCTCGTGGAATCGCCTACCACCGGCGATTTTTCCGGACCGATACTGCTTAGGGACCTTCAAGAATAGAGTCTACTCTTTTATAAAAGGCCGGTAACGCAACTGAAATTCCCCTGGTGTTGCAGTTGTTCATAGGCAGCGGTGGTTAATTAGCTGCAGGTTAATTAGCTGTAGGTGAGCTGCAGGCACATGCGTCGCATTAAATAGCACTGAAGTTGCATGCACGCTAGCACGCACGCACGTACCTACACACGCACACACACACACACACACACACACACACACACTCACACCAAGCACACACCCATACACACACACACACACACACATGCGCGCACGCGCGTGTGTTCGTGCGTGTGTACGCAAGCACGCACGCCTGCAACCACAAGTGCGAGTGGATTATCCCCACGTCTACATTAAGTTACGTCACGTTAGTATTAAAATTTAGATTACCAAAATCGAATCCGTTGTAACAACATCCAATCGGGAAGTTAATAACAGTAATTGTTTAAAAACCTCAGTCACACACAGTCTATGGCGCGACTAATAAGCATATTGTTGCATCATAAAACTTCTTTTTATATTAAATGATTACATAATGCACATTAAGTCATATTGCAGTTTAGGTTTTTAAACACCTATGCAAGACTATATTATAGAGATTATGTCATTATTAATTGCGTTATTATTAGAAAACTAATGTAAATTATTTTTTAACAAAAATATTATTAGTTTCATAAAAAACGTTAATATCAAAGATTACGGCATTAAAATCAAAATGCACCTTGAAGAATGTTCTCATGGTTACTTCATTGCTATGGTATAATTAGGCGATATCGTGGTAAAATTGGTGTTTAATGTTGTGTGCAAGAAAGAGTTTCATTTACAGAAGATAGGCAAACAAGTTAGTAGTCCATTTTACTTGAGAAAATTGTAGCAGTGTTTAAATTAGTTGGGGGAATACATACATACATATATAGTCAGGCTTTTAATCTCTGAGGGTAGCCAGAACACAAAATTAGTGAGCTACTCGGTCTAGATTTAGTCAATGAATGTGGGTTTAGATGAAAAATTGTAAAAGAAGTGATTGGGTGGCTAAACCATCGCCTACACAATGGCAATCCCACTCCCATTAGTCACAGAATAAATAATAGTACTACGTACAGAAGTTGCACTCCTTTGATGTTGACTGCTTGCCGACGTTTTCATAGCCAATATTATTAATGAGATAAATCGCACACGCAAGCTAAATAAAACCTCATCGCTGCGCGCAAGTGTCCGTATTTGCATCTTTTCCCCTTCTTAAATTATAAAATAAATTAATAAATTATAATTTTTTTCTGACGTGGTTAGTATTGGCTGTTAATAAAGAGTAAAGAATACATTGTGAAATGGTGAGCTACTTAGGTAAAGGTACCTATTCTGACTATGATCAACCATATTTTCGCTACTATGTAAATTCTGTGATGCCCAACGCATGCAACTTGCAAGGCCTTTCGTCGGGAATCGCGATGTTTCACAACAATGTTAAACAACAAATAAACCCGAAGCACGATTCTTAACAGAAATGTGATCGTATTCTAATTAGTGAAAAATCTTCTAAACAAAGTTTTAATTTCAGTAGTTTGTGTTGTTATAATTTAAAATATTTTAATTACAAAAGACAAGTATAGGTATGTAAGTAGGTAGGTATATTTGAATAGTGAAGTAAATTTCAACTATGTTTTGTCTTAGGTATTACTTCTGTAGTCAAATTATTACTTAATTCTTTTTACGCTTAAAAATGTCACATTTCATCATCCTTCGGTAACTTAGAAAATGATAGTATCTGAATCTAAGATGTTTTAAAAATAAATACGTCTTTGATCTGAATCCTTTTGTTTGCTCATCAAGCATCTATCCACGCAACAATTATAGTAGGAACGACGTTTTGCCATTACAATTTATCAAATAGATAGGTAGGTAATATACATATATACCTAGTCAGGTCATAAGTATTGTCACACAGTAAAAACTTTTCTTTTAGAATGCTGGCCACAAAAAAGTTTATTGAATTCGAATTTCGAATTGTTCATGAAAATAAAACTGTATACTTTTTAGAATTTTACTCATTTTTAAATATGGAGTGGACGCTTAAACAAGACCGTGTTGCAGTTATTGCGTTGCATCGTTGCGGTTACGCGCCAATTCAAATTTTTGACATACTGAAAAATTTGAATATAACCAAAAGATTCGTTTATCGTACCATCAAACGATACAATGAAGACTCTAGTGTAGATGACAGGTCAAAAAGTGGTCGCCCTCGGTCTGTTAGGACTCCAGCAGTGATAAAAGCTGTGAAGGCGCGAATTCAAAGAAATCCCAAACGTAAGCAGAAACTGTTGGCCCTTCAGATGGGGTTAAGCAGAACCACGGTGAAAAGGGTGTTAAATGAAGACTTAGGGCTTCGGGAATATCGAAGAAAAACAGGACATCATTTGAATGCTCGTCTAATGGACCTGAGACTGAAGAGATGCCGCGCTTTGTTGAAGCGGTACGCGGGAAAAAATATCGGGAAATTATTTTTTCGGATGAAAAAATTTTTACCGTAAAAGAGAGCTACAACAAACAAAATGATAAGGTGTACGCACACAGTAGTGAAGAAGCGAGCAACCGTATTCCGCGTGTCCAACGAGGTCATTTTCCATCCTCGCTCATGGTATGGCTGGGAGTTTCTTATTGGGGCTTAACAGAGGTACATTTTTGTGAGAAAGGTCTAAAAACGAATGCAGTTGTGTATCAAAATACAGTCCTGACGAATCTTGTGGAACCTGTTTCTCATACCATGTTCAATAACAGGCACTGGGTATTCCAACAAGATTCGGCGTCAGCTCATAGAGCGAAGAGCACACAAGACTGGCTGGCGGCGCGTGAAATCGACTTCATCCGGCACGAAGACTGGCCCTCCTCCAGTCCAGATTTGAATCCGTTAGATTACAAGATATGGCAATACTTGGAGGATAAGGCGTGCTCAAAGCCTCATCCCAATTTGGAGTCACTCAAGACATCCTTGATTAAGGCAGCCGCCGATATTGACATGGACCTCGTTCGTGCTGCGACAGACGACTGGCCGCGCAGATTGAAGGCCTGTATTCAAAATCACGGAGGTCATTTTGAATAAACTTTAGTGTCCTAAGAATCTATGTTTTGTTCAATTCCTTTTGGTATATAAATGGTTACATAATGAATAAACTTGTTTCAATTATTTTATATTAAACATGTAACAGAATTTATGACCTGACTAGGTATATATATTATTCTTAAATTACATAAAATCTTTTTCAACTATTTTACCCTACAACTAAATATACTAAACACTAAACAAAAACTATTTCAACAAGTATTTATAAAACACTATTTACGTAAACAGCGTTGAAAACTAACATTCAATCGCCTACAACCTAGAACGCGCTTGCCCCGACATGGCCCCGACTGCGATCTGCTCGGGGGCGCCTTGCAATTGTAGGTAATTATTTCACGCAGATAGCAAGTGACAGTGCAGGCCACTGTCACTCGCTATCTGGTCATTAAGGTCACAGCTCATTAGAGCCACCCGGCACCCGGCCTCGCCTCGAGCGGTTCGTATCCTTCGTATGGATTTGTATGGGCCTGCGCTCACTACATCAACTCCGTACCATCACCGGATCGCCTCGCTCGCGAGGTATCCTCGCGCGGACTGCAAGTGGACCACTCGATGATAGCTCGCTGTTGGCATACTTGCCACGCGTGAAGCGCGAGCTGGCAACGCGCGGTTCACGCGAGTGCGATGCGGCGCTCTCCACCAACACATTTTCATCATCATCAAGACTTGACAGCTATGAGGGCCAATTCACGGATTGTAAAATTTGACATCACTGAACACACGTGCACACCTAGGGCTAAACGCTGGTAGACTACTCGGAAATTCGTTTATCACGCGAGGGTCACTCGTTAATCACGCGAGGTCGTCTCGTTGACGACGCGAGGTCCACTCCATGACTACGCGAGGTTCACTGGTGACAACGCGGCGTCCACCCGTGGTCCACCTGTCGACTACGCGTGGACGCCTCGCCTGGAGCTGTGACCTTTAGTCGCCTTTTACGACATGCTAGACAAGTAACACTGTTGATTCATTGTTTTTTGTAATAAGTGCGATTTCTGTATGGGAACTCGGGAGAATAATTCAAATTATCCTTTTCAGGGGGCTGGACGACGTTGCATCATCAACATGCGTTTCCCTGTTGAAGCGCGTGGCCCGTGGTGGCCGGACTGTGGTGTGCTCGCTCCACACTCCATCGGCGCGCCTGTTCTCAGTGTTCGACCATGTGTACGTGGTCGCAGACGGGCGATGCGCGTACCAAGGCACGGCGTCCGGTGTGGTGCCCTTTTTGAATGAACTGCAGTTGCCTTGTCCTAAGACATATAATCCGGCGGATTTCGGTAAGTATGCCAGCCTTAGCACAAGTTTTATGAATTTAAGATTTTCGTATGGTCATCGACGAAAATTGTACGGAAATACGAGTAGCGCTCCTGGTCGACGTTTCATTCATCATTCATTCATTGTAGTCTATTAAATGTCCACTGTTGATCATAGGCCTTCCCCAATGATTGCCCCATAAGGGGCAAATTCGCAATTGTTGCTATGCTTGTTAAGACGTGTTTGCAACCGCAGTTTTTTTACTATTTTCAGTTTTATCATTCATTGTTATTAGGGAGATGCTTTTATTTTATTTTATGGGATAGGGTGACAAACGAGCACACAGTCCACCTGATGGTAAGTGGTTGCTGTGGCCCATAGACATCTACATCTATCCTCGTTTGCGAATCAAAATGCAGATGCGTTGTCACCCGTGAGGACTAAGATGGAACGCCTCTTTTCCATTAAAAAGGGTCTCCGGTATTCTAGACTCACCATACGAAACACAGCAGCATTAAGCTGCTATTTTACGCTAGTATTCTGTGAGAGCGTGGTCCTTCCCCGGTCGAGCCGACCCATTCGTGCTACAACTATACTACTAATATAGCTGCAGCATGGCTCTACCACGTATAAACGCCTGATGCCCACCTTCTGATTTCAGTTTCCCCTGTTGCGTCTGACGATATCAACGGGACGACATGGGGTAGTGGATATTTTTACACCGCCACTGCACGGTCGGTGGAATTTTACAAGCTGATAATGATGATGATGACGATAAAACGTAGCTTTGCTCTAATGCGTATTGGCGGGCTTCACATGTCTTCGAAATATTTTTATTCCTCCGTTTTGTAGATTTCCTCAGGACATTTTTCTTCACCGCCGAGCACGCTATAAATCAGCACTTAAAATTAAGAATATCATTGGTGCCCGTGGGGTGTGATATTAACGACGGCACCGAAACATATGAGACTACTATTATGTTATAGCATACTTGTCGCTTAAACTTAAATATCTGATTTCAGTGATAGAGGTGTCGAGTGGGGAGTATGGCTCGCACGTGGACCGAATGGTGGCAGCAGTCGACAATGGTAAGTATCAGCGCTGGAGAGACTACGAAGTCGAGGACCGGTACCAAGAGATGGAGATTGAACAACTGAATGCAGGGGGCGTACAGAAACACACATACAGATATGAGAGCACGGCGTCTACGCAGTTCGTTGTTTTACTAAAGAGGATGTTGTTGCAGACTGTTAGAAATAGGGTAAGCAAATTTGCTGAATACTTTATTTTGAAATAAACACATAATAAAATCTTCTTTTTTAAATTGGTGACAAATGAACTTATATTGAATAAAACTACTTTTACGGATTCAATCGTGTTTAATTAACTTGATGAGTTAAAGTAAATAAACGCGACAGAATCCGTAAAAGTAGTTTTATTCAATGTGTAGTGTTCGCGCAAATATAAGAATTCATAATGAACTTACAGTTCATCGCATGGTAAGTGGCTACTGCAGCCCGTGTCAATGGACTGCATATGACTTCAATGGTAACAGATGCATTGACATATCCGTGTTCTTATAAGTTTTTATACGTGGTAGAGCCACGCTGCAGCTATATCACGGTTGCCGTACGAACGGCTCAGCTCAATTAGGGTTGGACCACGCTCTCACATTATAACAAGCGTAAAATAGCAGCTTAATACTGCTGTGTTTCATATGGTGAGTGTAGAGAAACGGAGACCCTTTTTACTGGAAACGACGCATCCCATCATAGACCTCAGGGGCGACAAAGCATCTGCATTTTGATTCTTAATCGAGGATAAACGTAGATGTTTATGGGCCACAGCATCCACTTATCATCAGGTGGACTATGTGCACGTTTGTCATCCTTATTCTATAAAAAAAATGCGTCGCAGCCTGTAATTGTACTGGGTCTCCTTGAACCGAAATATATAAAGAGCAAGTATTAAAGAAAAAACAAATTAAAAAATTACCACGATACGTTACTCAAGTCTTCAAAATCAACAAAGCATTTATTCATAATGATAAAGATTAAGATTTTAGATAACTAAGTGGCATATTACAAAACATACTTACGATTTATTTGGACTGATTTTTATTATTGGTGCAGTGCGGTCGTATCTTATGATAGATAATGCAACTGTGGTTGCAGAACGCAGGGTAGCGCTTCTCTGCAAACTTGTAGAGACATTATCGTGCAATAGGAGTCTTTTATTATCTCCTTGAGCGAGTTCGATTATTATAAATACGATTTTTGTTACTTAGGCCTTATTATCCGACAGGCCTTATTACCCGCAGACATCTTATATTCTCGTATGGCGAGTAGGGATATATTATAAATTTTGTTTGTATTGTTATAAATATTTTCTTTTATTTTTATATTTATATATTTGAGACTTTATTATATTGATAAATTATTTTCAGGATTACTTATGGCTCCGAGTAGGGCTGCACTTGTTCCTAGGTATAATAATCGCCATGTTGTTTTATAGAATTGGTTTTGACGCCTCCAAAACCATATTCAACTTTGGATTCTGCTACGCGTGCATTATTGCTATGCTCTATATTCCAATGATGCCAATATTACTGGCCTGTAAGTAAAAATATTTTTTAATCATGTTTTAGATGTTTTTAGATTTAGGATTGAATTTTTTTTTCGAGCTTTTAGTCAGATTAGCGAATGCAGTACTAGAACTAAAGTTGTTCAAATTTCAAAAAGTCATTTCAATTACATACGGAAAAAATTAAAACATTTTTATTTACCTATTTGTCATTTTTTCACCTTATATTTTTATTTTCAGTCCCAAAAGAAGTGCAACTAATTAGACGGGAGTATTTCAACCGTTGGTACGGCCTCAAGCCATATTATGCCGCGTTGGTCATTTCCCGGACACCAGCGACGATATTTTTCTCCTTGATATACTTGTCCATCGTGTACCCGCTAACGTCACAGCCGATGGAGACGTCGAGGATATTAATGTTCATATCGGTGTGCATACTGGTCGCCCTGATATCGGAGAGTATGGGAACTGCGATATCGTCTAGTTTAAGTGTCGTTGTAAGTTTTTTTAAATTTATTTATCAGATTAAAAAAAATACATATATAGGTCTAATTAACATCTAGAAACCACGGAGGTTTGACTTGATGCTAAATAATTAAGTTTAAGTCAGCATATTATTTACAAAACACAGTCTAAGTAAGTAGTTAGGTATGTGAGTAGGTAGTAGGTATAGTAAGAACATAAAGACTAAGAAGGTAAGTTAACAACTTAGTTAAAGTCAGTAGTAGCAAGGTAAAAGTAAGAATAAGGCAAGTATGTAAGTTATTGTTAAGTAAGTAGATATAATAGGTAATTATAATTTAGATAGGCAAAAGCTTTTGACTTTAGTTTTAATGTTTTGTTGTGATATTTTTCCGCGTTCAGCGAAAGGTACCTGGTAACCGGCCGTCCCCTGCCCGTACACATTATTAGTAGTGGTCTGCCGGAGCCCGTTTTGTGTCATAGCACCCTTATATTTGTACTGCCTTTATGATATCTCTTTCTTCTTTTCCTTCTTCATCATCAACCCGTTAGTCTACTGCTGAACAAACATATCGCACCTTTGCCGCTGCTCCACGACGGTCTCTGTTTATTTATTTTTACTTATTATAAGCCAGTACTTGACCATTACTTATAATTCTATATTTTTCTACTTAAGAATGAGAGAAACGAGTGGATAGGTGACTAATGAGATGACCAAAATTTCACCAGTCTATTCCCATAGGTGACGTTAAAAGTCCACTGGGGTTCTTCCCAGGGCAGAAGTTTTTTTTCCGAACCAGTGGTAACTTAAACATAAGAGTGACTTTCCATAAGTATTATTTATAATCTACATTGAATAAAAAAAATGTCCGTTTCTGTTTCTGTTTCAATAGAATTCCGTATTCATGGGCCCAGTTCTTAGTGTGCCGCTAATGCTCTTGGCAGTATACGGAATGGGAAGTGGGGATCACCCTCTGCCCATACTGTGGAAGTTGGCAAGATATTGTTCCTTCATGCGGTATGGGCTTGAGGGTCTCGTCGTTGCCATCTATGGGCCACCAAGAGACGACCTCATTTGTCCTGATCACGTCGTCTATTGTGAATATAAAAATCCTAAGTGAGTTTTTTCTTAATCTTTGACTCTGAATTATATACTTACTTCTTTTTCATCAGCCTATTAAAGTTAATTGATCAATAGTCTGTCTCGTTGTATGTCTGAATACCGACAGAATACCAGACAGAAGAGTACCGATGTAAAATATTTACTTCTATACGTGGTAGAGTCATGCTGCAGCTATATTTCGGATATAGTTTTAGCACGAATGGGTCGACTCAACCGGGGAGGGAGCACGCTCTCAAAGAACACCAGCGTAAAATAGCGGCTTAATGCTCCCGTGTTTCGTATGGTGAGTGTAGAAAACCGGAGACCCTTTTTACTGGAAACGAAGCATTGCCATCTTGGTCCTCACGTGTGACAACGCATCTGCATTTTGATTCGTAATCGAGGATAGATGTCATCAGGTGGACTGTGTGCTCGTTTGTCACCCTTATCCTATAAAAAAATAGCAGGCTAATATTGCTGCGTTTCGTATGGTGAGTGTAGAGAACCAGTATCCTTTTTACTGAAAATGAGGAAAATCTATCTTAGTTCTTAGGGGCGACAACGCATCTCTACTTTGATTCTTAATCGAGGATATATGTAGATGTCAATGGGTGCCACAGTATTCACTTACCATCAGGTGGACTGTGTGTTTGTATGTCGCCCTTATTCTATTAAAAAAATATAGCTGAGTACAGTACCAGACGTCTCTAGATGACACGTGCTTCAAAGACTTGTACCCAGTAGTAGGACGTTTATATGCTGCTGATTTACACTGCGATCGGATAAGGTTATGAAGGCCACATTGGATTGTTATGTGTGTTGATATGAACTTTCTATTTTATAAGGAAGTTTCGGCGTGGTTTAAGTCATTTATGATCCCCATCATCATATTCAGATCCGAAAAGACCGTGAATGTAGCTTTATTTATTTTATTTTGCAGTTACTTCGTAAACCTGATGGGTATGTCCGGAGTCTCGTTCTGGGTTGACATCGGCATGCTGTCCCTGATGTTAGTTGCTACGCACGCCGCAGGCTATTATCTCCTGCGTCAGCGGTTATCGCCTAATTATGCTTTCCGGGCTATTAAAGTCATCGGAAGGTTCGTCAAAACCAAAATTAGTCTATCCCATTAGACCTACACCTTAAGCAATTAGAACATTTTTAAATTACCTTGTACAAAAACAGATCTTATGTTTTTCTATGTTTTTGAAGTGAAGACTTCTTTAGAATAGTAATGATTTGAAACTCGAATAAACGAAAAAGCGACAATAAAATGAGACAAATATATGCATCTATAGGATTTAGTCTGCGAGAGAATGAGATAGAATATAGCATACAATGTTTCCTATTATCTACTATTACGTAGTACTATTATTTATTCTGTGCTATTATATACTTTAGTTACAATAAACCACTTGTGTCATTTGTTGGAATTGTAATGTAATATATGTAAAGTAAAATGTAAAATATTTATTAAATTTAGTAACAACATTGTAATAAATAAACCCTACAATTATAGTACTCTAGATACTTTGCATTCGTCTCATTCTCGCGAAGTTTAGTTTTCTGAAGGTTTCACTTCCACCGCGTGTGAACTGCACACATGTTTTTTTTTCATTTTTAAAGTTTCATGCAATGTGCCAAAAGCTAATGTAATTATAAAACAAGTATATTTATTTAGCGTAGGCACAGTGAAATTAAGTGTTAAACTCCACTTTCTTAACAGCTTTAACAATAAAAGTGCAGAAATAATGGAATTTAAAAAATCTTGAATACAAATAACGCATTACATTTCTCAAAATATTTTTTTATTAAAAAAACATATATATTATTTAGTTTAAATTAAAAATATCTCTATAAAGTTGGTAATTTAAAGAAAAGAAAGAATGAATTATATAGACTGGTTAATAAACATTTAATACATGTTTTATAATGTTAAAGTGTTTACTAAGTTTATTTATAAATTAATTATAATATTGGAACGGTTTATATGTAACTATCGGAAATAATTTATAATAAAAACAAATAAGCTTACAAAAATAGTGCTTACAAAATGCCAGTAGCGACGATATAAGTTTAAAAGAAATGATTACAACATCCTGCTAAGATTTACAATTTTTTTACAATTTATCAACATTTAAATTTCGAAACTATTTCAAAGGATCTTCTTCTTCCAACTTCCAGTGAAATAAAAAGTATCGGTTGTTAAAAATATCCATAATGATTATTTTTTAATTAATAAAGTTTCATTTAAGTAAGTTTTATTTTCTGTAAGTTCAAATTGTGATATATTTTATAATTAATTGATACAAAAATAATTGTTTCCTACATTGTGTATATTTAACGTAACAAAATATAGATATTTAGAAAAGAAGACAATGAACAAATAATCAGTAATAGGTTGCACATGAATCTATAGACACTAGATTTACCATAACTTGTTTTCTACTATATGTTAGTGATTTATATACTCTTTGTATATTTAAGAAAGTTTTTTTTTACCACAGAACAGTAAATCAGTAAATAGTTCTTGATTGTTGACATTTGTCAGTCCGTCAGTAATAAGAGCCTATGTATGTAAACGGCTTTTGACTATGCGCAGAGGACGCGGATTAATGCGCTTTAAGTAAAATTTAATTACAAAGTCTTTGCAAGCGTTACAAATTCAATCGCATGTTAGTATCGATACTATACAGATGCCCTTTCGACATATCGATTATATCGAGACAGAAACCTCCGCGCTTGTGATCAAAGACACCTCAACAGTAGTACGATGGCATCAGTCGAGATATTTAGGCTGGTTAATTAACTGTTTTTTTTATAGGATAGGGTGACAAACGAGCACACAGTCCACCTGATGGTAAGTGATTGCGTTGTCACCCGTGAGGACTAAGATGGAATGCCTCTTTTCCAGTAAAAAGCGTCTCCGGTTCTCTACACTCACCATACGAAACACAGCAGTGTTAAGCTGCTATTTTACGCTGGTTTTCTGTGAGAGCGTGGTCCTTTCCCGGTCGAGCCGACCCATTCGTGCTACAACTATACTACTAATATAGCTGCAGCATGGCTCTACCACGTATATATGCTTTAAGAAAAAGAAAAAAAAACGTAAAAAGTTCTGACTCTTTTAATTGAAACATCGTACAACACGATACGATCGAGTTTCAAATGCGCTTCCTAAGTACATCTGTATCGCTTTGTTTGCGCGTTTGTATCGATACAAATATGCATTAACCTTTTTTTGAACCTCTAACACGCTGTAAATGCGCGTTCTCGATACGCATCGTCTGCGGATAGAAAAAAAAATGCCGTGTATATAGGCTAATTGGCTCTAAAGGATGTCACGGTTGCCACCATTATTTTAGGTTATGGAGAGTGCGTGGTTTTGGGAAAGGAGAATTTAATAAAATAAAGTAATAATTTTGTTTCACATTTCTTTTTATTTTTCGACAAAATTTCACATTCTCTCACTAAAGTAAAATCACCACTTCTTAAAGTATTTAAGTCGATATTTGCAACTTTCAAAGAAATCTGACTAGGAAAGTCACGTGTATTAATAAAACATTTTTGTGTTGCCATTAAAAGCACTTTTTTACAAATTCTAATTTTGTGCTCTAGGTGCTTGATATTGTATATAATATTAGAGTTAATTTTGTCTTTTACTCGTATAGTTTTTATTTTTGATATTGCAATTTATTTTCCCTTAAATATACTTGACAATAAAGAAACACGCGAGAGAAAATGCCTTTGAAAAGTTTTCAATTTGCTTCACTGTTACATTGCTATATTATTTTTGGGCAATATTAATATCTTCACTTGATAAGCTTAAAAATATCCCTAGTTAGTTAAGATACATCATATCTATACATATTATATGTAATGTCACGCAATGTAGAATCATTACACGAAATGTGGTACTTAGAGAAACACGGTGCAAGTATGCTCGGAAAGATAATTTATATAAAGGAGAGAGTTGTTAACTGGAATTGGCACTAAAAAGCGAATTTACTATAAGTACTATGTTTCACGTTAGTCAGTCTAACGTCAATTAACTACAAGGTTGGCTAAAACATTATAATGCAATTAAATTATAAGCCTGCAATATAAAAAATAGGTTTTTGTTTGGGATAGTCGATACCATTACGCTGAAATCAAGAAAAAAATTGTGTCGCATTATATTTGTTTTATAGATTATATGGGTTGTAACTTAATAAGCTATATGATTTACATTTATTATATTTATAAACATGAAATTTATTTATAAAAGTAACAATTTTTGATCAATAAAAATTATAATCTTTCCTCCATATACAAATAAAAATAACAATAACATTAGATTTGTACAAATGATTTTTACATACAAAAATAATACTTTAATACGAAAATAAAACGTAACATAACATTTGTAAATATACCTACCTAAATATAAAAATTAAAGTTAAAAAGAGTATTATAACTATAAACTATAGTTTAGTGATGACAAGGGGTTTAAAAAGAAATATATTACTGTTTTGTTGGGTTGTTGTTGTCAAATTTATCAAAACTTTTTATCAACATATTGAAGAATTTTTAAAACCAAATACTTCCTCTTAGTAGTCTGTGAAAATACTCGTCAGATAATACAGATACAGTATGAGGTATCGATTCCTTTGCCTTTCAATCATTCAAATTAAAAAAAAAACATAATCTTTCAGAATTAAGTTGCATTTAAAAAATATACATGAAATAAGATTTAAAACTGAGAACCTTTCGTCGTTTTATAAATTTCTTTGATCTACAACATCTAAGTGTATTTTATAACCTATCACTTCTCTAAATAAGGTGTCTTTTTATTATAACCGCAGGTTATAACGCGTATTTTCCTACATTACACTTCATTCCACGTCCCCGGCACTTATAGTGTACTTACCTATTTATTTACACATGGTAACTATAATTATGTTATTTTGTGATATTTCGTAACTAAGTGCTGAAATGTCAATTTTTGAACTATGTACAAATTTTGTATCAAAATGTAACGTAAAATGACAATGGTTAGTACTGTCATGTAAAGGTATCGTTTTAGTATATTATAACGAATTTCATTACTAGAGTAAAATTAACGTTTATCACAATAATGTCGTCTTATTTACAAAACAAAAAAAATCTATTTTAACTTTTGTAACCGTAATTAATGTAATAATTGTATATTCTATGCATATTAATATTATATAATCAAGCAAGAATTATCTTAAAGATACTAAACAAAACTATATGTAGAAGTGTAGAACCTAGTTGATATTTGCTATAATTTTATCACTTACCATTTTACACAGTATATCTGGAATGTTTTTGTATTTAATATTCTACGTAATAGCAATAAGATCGATACACTTGCTCAAAATACATAATTGATCCTATTTTATCATTCTGAAGGTTTTAAATAAATCTTAAATAAAAGCGAGATTGTTTAAAAAATGGAGACACGTCTCAACATGGCAATAACTCGATTATGATAATTCCAGTGTAATTTGGCTGTTTGGTTGTAGATTTAAAAGTATATTTTGTCATTGTATCACCACTCTATCGGCCTTACACACAGTTATCGATGTCAAGTTAAGAAATGCTTAAAGTTTTTCTCTCTCTTTTCACTATATGCCAATAGAAAGAAAGGTATGAATAATACCTAAATAGTACTTAATTTAGGTAAGCGATATTCAAAGATTAGGAGTAAGACCGCATGCTTATATTAATAATGTTGCCATTAAGATCACGTGAAAATGAAATGCAATTACCATAGATATGTCAAACACAAGTTGCGTCCATAATATATAAATGAGCGTTAACTTATAAAGAAATATTTTTAAAATTATTTCTTCCAAACAGTTCAGTCTCGGAAGTGGAAAACATTAAGTTAATTTTTGTGATTTTATCTTCATAATAAATAAGATCAGCCATCGATGAATTTAAGAAACTTCGCCCTCTTAAAATAATTCGGAGATAAAATGTAAAAAAAATACATAAATTAATGTACATTGAGCACGCAAACTTAGGGATTTGTTGACCTGTAAAATCGGCAGGCCAACAAATCCTAACGATAATTGAAATACAGTTGGTTATGCCAGTTCATTGAAACTTGTTGTTAAATTGTAAACTAATTGGAATACATATGAGAAAATTCCATCACCATTAAAGTTAACAACTCATGAAGCGATATTTATCCGCGCCCGCAGCGGTAGAGGAACTCCTATTATATTTCAAAACGAACGTCACCGCATATGTGTATGGATGCATGAACGCTGCGGTGGCAGCGCCCACGAACTTACTTGGTGAGAGATGAACAAGTTTAGTGGGGTTTGCGAAAAGTGGGTTGTTTGCGTTGGATCCATTGCCAGTAAAGTCTTCAAGTTATTACAGCTTAAGTGTTATTTAACTTCGAGTACGCAAGTACATTCATATTCGTACGCGTGTCGTGGTCCCGCTACCGCTGCATCCTGAGTTCTAAGGCCGAATTTCTGTATAAGAGTACTATACTTAACAATTTAAGTTAAGAAAATCAACCAAACATATCCGAATACTCAGGTTTAGAATAACAAATGTAAGAAAACAACTTTACACAACTTTAGAGAAGATTAAAATAACATAGAAGAAATGAATACTTACAGACAAACAGCATAATTACCGAAGGTAAATTTTCCATGGGTAAAAATGGTCTAGCCTTTAAAGGTGTATCTTGCTAAGTAAAATAGAAAATTAGCACCGCTAGGCAAATATGCTATAAGTTCCTCATTTACTTTTCAAGTAAAGATCCCTAGAAAATATTGGAAAATTCTAAGTAATCCCGAAATACAAATTCAAAATTTTTATCTAAAACTGGCGTAACCAACACAATCTAGACAAACAATTATATCGAGAACTGCTGGCTCAGTTTAGTGTCATCGCATTGCTCTAGATACAGCGCAGGCCTGTCTGAATCTAGACAGGCGTCAAGTTTCGCGTGCCTTATCATCTGGCCGTGTCTCTTCCACATCTGCGCGTCGTCTGAGGGGTCGCAAGCGGCTAGAACTGCCGTCACCCGGTCATCAGGTGACAGCGAAATGCAGACAGTGTGATGGCGGATGAGACTATTCTCGAAGTACCACTCTTGATTGCCACCAGTGTTGTGGCAGGGATACATTCCTGAAGGATCAAAATAAATCATTATTCGTAAAATGTATAAGCAAGTTAAAAATATATAAAAAAAGAACAATAAAAAACACTGTGATCATCACAGCTCATGGTTATTGTGTATATTTAGCCATCTGCGTAAAACAGGATAATAGTGCCAAGTGTATGCGCAAGTACAGGTGCACTATCTGTTCCCTTATTCTCATAGTCTGATAGATCTAGACGACACGACCGGAGAGAGATACTCGTAAGGTTCACCAACGGCTTTACGTGCTTTCCGAGGCACGGGGTTGAAACACAGCCAAGTTCCTGACCCGGTTGCTACTCAGGATTTCTCGACATAAAACTAAATAAGTGATACTTTTTCGAGACCTAACGATCAGCAGGCATATTTATGACAACGAGGCAATCGTTATTTCAACAATATAATATTTGTAGCGAGTAGAGGCAAGTGCAGAGTAAAAGTTATAAACCGCAAAGTAAGACTGCGTTTCCATCAGAGATATGCGAGGATGCGTAGCGAGGGATGTGTTTGTTAAGAACCAATAGCATCACTTTATGTGCCTAGCCTCGCTCAGCGCAGCTCTAGTGGAAATGGCTCAGCGGAGCGAGATTTTTGTAAAAAACAAGGAAGGGATGTGTGCGATGGATGTGTTGCGAGGTTAAACAAAACGAACTATATTCAATTTGAAAATGATTTAAAATGTTCCTGTTTATAATAATATCTCTTTGTAAAATTGAAATTTGAAACTTTTTACTTTTTTTCACAACTGCCATAGATAAAATTACATTTTTAGCCCGCTACACATCTCGGACCGCTAATCTCCGCACCGTTTCATAGCCTCGCTACTCATTCTCGCACCGCCTAGCTACCACACAAATTTCTGGTGAAAACGCAGACATGATTTATACGTGGTAGATCCACGCTACAGCTATTATGGTTGTAGCACGAATTGGTTGGCTCTATTGGGGTAGGACCAAGGTTTCACAGAATACCAGCGAGAAATAGTTGCTTAATATTGCTGTGTTTCGTCTAGTGAGTGTAAAGTACCGGAGACCTTTATTACTGGAAATGAGGTATTTCATCTAAATCGTAAAGGGTGACAACAAATCTGCATTTCGATTATTAATTAAAAGTAGATGTAGGTGCTTATTGGCCACAGTATTACCTAATGGTAAATGGATACTGTGGTCTTAGTGGTGGAACATTTTCTCCAAATTTATATGGGAACATTATTTAAGTATAACCTATTTAATTAGAAAATTGACGAACATATCGCGTAACAAACCTTTTCCGTCCACAATAGGATTTTCTCAGGTATCGTAGGGGCTGTTTACATACATAAATTTCACAAGAACAAACATCCAGACCCGGAATAATTACTTGTAGGCCATACAAATACTTGTACCGTACGGGATTCGAACCGAGCCGTCAAACCCAACGGTTCCATGGACCAGAAAACCAAAATTAGTTTTAGTGCAGGCAAAGAGCACTTACCCACGGTGCCATCGACCAGGTGGCCCATGGTGTCGAGGCAGCGCGCGCCCTGGCGGATGGAGTGCGCGGCGGCGCCCATCGCCGGCACCTGCAGCTCGGGGTACACGTGCGCCAGGTACCAGCGGAACGGCTTGCAGTGCAGCTTCTCCCGGAGCCGGACGCGTTCTGAGATGCTACGGACAAATTAACTATATTTTAGAAACGGTCACACAGTACACAAATAACAAAGTATTAGACGTTGCCGAACGTGAAGAAAAGAGGTCGCACTCAGCATTTGGCGTGGCGAACCACAGCCGCTGTTTTTCAGTGTAGCCCGTTTCGTATCTTTCGAGCAATTCGAGCAGTAAATAAAAACAAACAATAAACACGTTAGACTCTACATAACTTCTGTTCTAGTTGATGAGGGTAAAATTTAAACAACAAAGGACGGCGAAGGAACTAAAATACAATGCATTAAAATTTAAATAGCTCTGAATCAGTTCACATGCAGTAGAAGGTGAAACTAAGACTAGAGCAAAGGCTCTATCAACTGATCTGTTTTCTTTTTATCTAACACTAGCTGTTGGTCGCAATTCCGTCCGCACAGAATATATTATGACTGGATTTCATGGGTTTGATTTTTTAGCGCGGAACCCTAATTCTTTTTCTAAAATAAAAGTATCTTAAGTTAGTTAGTTTAGTGAAAGTCCCGTCAAAATCGGTCCAGCCATTCCAGAGATCAGCCGAAACAAACAGAGCGGCATACAGACACAAAAAATTTAAAAATTGTTTTTCTTTTTGTTACAAGTACCGTATATACTTTCTATGCATTTAGTAAAAAGCTGTTATTTCGATATTATAAACAGCCACTTCAATTTTATTTATTTGTGTAGATTATTATGTAAATATGTCATATAGATAGCTATGAAAGTGCTGTCTCCAGTCTTCATTCAGTTTTTTTTCAACATTTATGACTTTTACTCCACCCAAGGAATGAAACAATTTACAAGCGCCTTCATCATCATTATTTTTACACATCGTCAATTTTTTAGAACAGGCAGACGCGATTTTTTTTATTATTTTGAGTTTTTAACGGGAAGATGCTGCTGCCCGTCTCTTCTTTATGTTTCCCTTTAGTTTTGCATTCAAAAGTTGTGTAAATAACCTTGTCAAAAGACAAGGTTATTTACACAACCAAGTAATAATCTAGACATATGTCTTCACATAGATCGCTACAAAATAAGGGCCTGAGCCATCTGCATCCATCAAATCCAATCACGTGTTCATACTAGTTCATAGCGCTAGCTAACTAAAGGACGGCCCCCCAGTCCTATTCTGCACTTATAAGTACGAGGCTGTCAATTCAAATCTTTCCTTAATTATCGTACCATTATACTCTATTAAAAGTCCATTACTGAACATAGGCCGCCCCCATAGATTGCCTCATAGGAGGGATATTTGCAATAGTTGCCACGCTTGGCGCCTGCCGAGAATGAAGATGAAAAAAAATTAAATTGTATTCCTGACCTTTAAAATATATTCTTTACGTGTTTTAAATTTAGCGCTCTATTATTTTTACAGGTAGTGTCACCTACAGGGAAAAAAATAATAATGTTCACTAAAATGAATCGATTACACAAAGTATAAAATCGATATAGGCTGTATGGTACATTTGTCCTTTGTTTTTCAAGGGCTAAAAAATATGAAAGTGCCTTTAAATTTTTAATAGCAATAAAAACTGAAAATCATTTTATTAATAAACTATGCGTACTAGACTATTGATATGAAATAGGGAACCAGTTGATGTAATTCTGAAGCTAATAAAAAAACCCGGTTTCGATACGTCAATTTTTTCGGGGACGCCTATTTTTATTTTTAGTTATTATCAATGACGCTGCTGGCCATCTCCTGGTTTGTTTTCCTCTGTCGCCTCTTACGACACCTACGGGATGATATGGGGTCCTTACTTATAAACAATGAATATTGATGTATTCCTGGAGCTAAGTGGCCTTCTTATTGCCACATTATTTGGCTACGTTGATTACTTTGGTCTTACTGCGCATATCTTCGTTAAAACAAATGATACTTACTCCCCATAATCCACCTGCTTGGCCAACGGCTGCGAGCGATAGTAAAGTTCCTTGTAATCATCCATCCAGACCTCGGCTGCTCTCCTGGTGTTACGTGCGAACACGGCTCCCGAGCCTCCCGGGAATGTGTAGGGATGCCGCTTGCGGAATACGTGTCCCACTCGGGAACAAGGCACGATCTCTAGCGAGCCCCCGCATTGCCAGACTCTGTTAAAAATATAATGTAGAATTAAAAATTGAGTACGATGAAATGTTTAAAACATTACATTGTAAGTTCGTATAACCTATTATCACTGCTAGATTTTAGAAACAGTTTCAAAGACTACATGTTAAGAAATTTAGTTCAAAAATTATCTTTTATCGATTCCAGTATCTTTGATAACGGGTATTGGCCATGTAGAGGTGGTGTAAGAATAGTGCATAACTACCCTATCTACTACCCCATCGTCCCGTGGGTGTCGTAAGAGGTAAGAGAAGGTACTAAAAGATAAAACTGCGGTAACCCTATGAGGCAAATATGGGGAAAGCAGTGGCATTTTGATAGCTTGTAACGGTAATGGATTCCAGTATTAATTTTGCTGTTCAAATTCAGGGTACTGATATTCTGATACTACTACAATTTAATTATGTACTATAACATAATTACCAAGAAAATGTTTATTCTTTAACAATAAATTTACATTATCACAGTATATAGAGTTTTCCTTTTAAGTATTTTTTCGATACTTGTCACAGAAAAATTCGCTCTTCATTAATTAATATACAATACTTTGGTTACAAGAATAGCATAGCATAATAGCATAGCATCACTTTCCCTTTAATAATAATTATAAATAGTTTGGAAAATCTAAAAGGGCACGCCTCATGAGCGTTTCATTTAATTTAGATGAAAAAAAAAATAGTATTCCTGACTTTTAAAATATATTGTTTACGTGTTTTAAATTTAGCGCTCTATTATTTTAACAGGTAGTGTCACCTACAGGGAAAAAAATATTCACTAAAATAAATCGATTACACAAAGTATAAAATCGATATAGGCCGTATGGTACATTTGTCCTTTGTCTTTGAAGGGCAAAAAAAATATGTAAGCGCCTTTAAATTTTTAATAGCAATAAAACCTGAAAATAATTTTATCAACAAACTACGCGTACTAGACTATTGATATGAAATAGGAAACCAGTTGATGTAATTTTTTTGGGAGTTATCGTGAACACAGAAAATCAACTACCGGACGTCCACATACAATTTTTTTCAAACCGTTTTTCTCCAAGGTAGCAAAATAAAATGATTTTTTTAGAAAATATAGAATGGATCAATTCGAGTGTTTTCTTGATATACGGCTACTCACATTATGTATAAGTGCAATATGGTTATAATAGACGCATTTTTTTAAAAGAACACAAAATTGCTTGACCTTGACAAGTCGAGAGTAATGCACTACCTAATAACGGTTTGCGTTATGTGGCGTGCAAAAATTATGCAATTAAGGAACTTGAATGTCGTATAAATCTCTAATCTTATAGGTACAGATTTACTCTAGTACTTCTGTTACACGTAAAACTACGTTTTTAATGTTTTTTGACTTCTGCCATCCAATCACTAAAAGACTTGTGAAAGTGACGAAACATTCTATTTAGTTTTGCAAAAAAAGAAAACGTGGAATGTGATTCTACAAATTGTATACTTAAAAAAAATGTTCGATTGGAGTAGCACTTAGTTCTGTGCTTTTAATTTACCATTGCTTTAATCTATATTACAAATGTCAGTCCAAAAAGTAATATCAAGTTTAGCCTGCATATAGCTTAAAATCGACCGACCCGTTACGAGTTAAGGACAGTTGTTAGAGGGGTCAGAACTTAAGTTTTCCTATGCTATTCTGTCACATTAATGTAAGATTTGCGTGGTGAACAAAATTATATTTAAAAAAAAATTAGATGAGGGCGTCATGACGGCTATGACTTTTCCCCTAGATCGAAAAGAGATTTAGCGACACCGGTTGGGATCTAATCGGAACACTGCAGTACAGTGCTACTTGGCGACTGAAATGGTACGGGAGTGGTTCCGCTCCTGACGGAATTCTAGGCAGAAAAGAAGTTCACCTGATGAAAGAATTGTGTTATTATAACTATCATTTCATGCAATTTACTAAAACAACTGTTCAACTTACCGAAATGATATTTCAAGGTTCTCGCCGCCCCAGACGTCCATCTTCATGTCGTATTTGCCCAGCTTGTTGAAGTACTCCCGGTCCATACTGAACAAACCCCCGGCTATCATAGGTGTCCTGATCACTTGTGTGGGGTCGCTCAATCGAGCGCTCCGCTCCGCGTGTGACAGATACTCCCACTAAAATATATATATATTATTAATTGCCTAAAAAAATATATTTGAAAATTTTTGACGTTTGAATAGCGTAGTTATCAGAAAAGTTTGTTTGCTGTGCATCCACGTACGTGTGTTGTTTCTGAGTGCACTCCCACCAGAGCCCAGCAGTTGAGGAAAACACATATTGTTTCATTTCGAATCTATAAGTATCGTAAGTTTTTTTTCTCTGACATATGCTTAAATTATTTCCATTTGCAAATATTATATTTTTAGAATGACCTGGATGTGTTTGTCAAATTGGCAGTTATACTTAAGCTCTGCAAGTTATTCTATCTGGTAACCTATTGCTCCGACAGATGGCGGTATAATCATCTTGGTTATATAAGTAAAAGCAAAAGCCTACAACGACTTCAATAAGTCTAATAGTTATTGAAGTCGTTGTAGGAAGGTTATTGAAGTCGTTGTAGGCGTTTTTCATGCCGACGGGATCAAACTCGGATTGCTCGCGTACTGTGAAATTTACATTGAGGGTTTAACCCCTGATCTATTATCACTGGCTCTCTCCTAGCTCTATATGTATATATATTTCTTTTATAAGATACGGTGACAAACGAGCACACAGTCCACCTGATGTTAAGTGGTTACTGTGGCCCATAGACATCTACATCTATTCTCGTTTGTAAATCAAAATGCAGATGCGTTCCAGTAAAATGGAACTCCGGTTCTCTACACTCACCATACGAAACACAGCAGTGTTAAGCTGCTATTTTACGCTGGTATTCTGTGAGAGCGTGGTCCTTCCCCGGTCGAGCCGACCCATTCGTGCTACAACTATACCAGTAATATAGCTGCAGCATGGCTCTACTACGTATAAAAAATATCTTTTGTTAATATAAATAGTTTAATAAACATACACAAATATAATGTATATTGTGTCATAGTGCACACTTTGTGCCTATATTTTTTTTCAACTATCCTTCAATAGGCCTGTCGGAGGAAATTCTAAAATTGAATAAGCAGCTTCTGTTATGTAATGTGCACATACGTCATTAAATAAATAAATAAAAATGAGGAACTATGCTAAGTATATAGGTAAGTATACATGTTTATAACACTAAAAAAAAACTACATAAACTTTAGAGATAAAAATAGAACGTTATGTTATTTAGGTGGTATGTTTTAATGAATCGTAAAATCCGTGTGATTTTTTGTTACATACATCCGTTGATTGGCATTCAATTTTCATAACTTATTTATTTGTTTGTTAGTTAGTAATCAAACTTCATTTTCTGGCACAGGCAGCTTTTAGCGTATGGTATATAAGATATTTCGTGCCCAGATATATATATATATATATATATATATATATATATATATATATATGTATATATATATATATATATATATATATATATATTTTAAAATCGATCATTTCGTAAAATGGCAGCATTTCATTAAATTTTATACTGTTCCATATCATGATATGGCTGACTAAATCAATTAATAGAGATTGTTCGATCAATTAACAACTAAACACAACATTGTTATTTCACGATATGGTCATATTACAATAGATTTTTTTTTATAGGAGAGGGGGCAAACGAGCATGCGGCTCACCTGATGGTAAGTGACTACCGCCGCCCATGAACAACCGCAACACCAGGGGAATTGCAGATGCGTTGCCGGCCTTTTAAAAAGGAGTAGGCTCTTTTCTTGAAGGTCCCTAAGTCGTATCGGTCCGGAAAAATCGCTGATGGTAATCGATTCCACAAGGAAGTCGTGCGAGGAAGAAAACACCTTCTAAATCGCACAGTGGTGGACCGCCAATCATCCAGATGGTGTGGATGGTATCGGGAGTTCTGCCGCGATGTGCGTTCATGAAATTTGGCGGCTGGGATTAATCTGAACAATTCCTCAGAGCACTCCCCATGGTAGATGCGAAATAAAATGCAAAGAGATGCAACATCTCTTCGCAGTGCCAATGAATCGAGCCGATCGGAAAGGGCTCGGTCGTCGACGATTCGAGCCGCTCTGCGCTGGATGCGGTCAAGTGGAAGAAGCTGGTACTGGGGAGCCCCTGCCCAGAGATGGGAACAGTATTCCATGTGAGGCCAAACCTGCGCCTTGTAAAGTTGCAGGCGGTGTGCCGGCATGAAATACTGTCCCGCTCTGCTGAGCACGCCAAGCTTTTTAGAGGCCAATTTGGCCTTCTTTTCCAAGTGACCACGAAACTGCACGTCACTCGATATGTCGATTCCGAGGATACCGATACTGGCTGAGGCAAGAAGGGGAGTGCCTTGAAACTGAGGAGATACGACAAAGGGGTTCTTTTTAGCGGTAAACGCGCAAACTTGTGTCTTCTGAGGATTAAACTGGACTAGATTTAGTCGCCCCCAATCCGAGACTTTGTCCAGCAAAGACTCGAGTTCAGACACAAGTTTGTTCCGGTACTCGGCGACGTTTTCCCGAGAAATATTGGCCCGGCCGGTGTATAGAGCATCACCAGTGCTGTCATCCGCATAGCAATGAATGTTACCAGTTAGCAACATATCATTGATATGCAGAAGAAATATCGTTGGTGATAGCACATAGCCTTGTGGAACACCAGCGTTAATAGGCTTGTAGTCAGAACATGCACCGTCTACAACGACCTTGATGCTCCGATCTGCAAGGAAGCTGGTGATCCAATTGCACAATTTCTCGGGAAGCCCATAGGAAGGGAGCTTCGAAAGAAGCGCTTTGTGCCAAACCCGATCGAAGGCCTTCGCAATGTCCAGACTAACAGCCAACGCCTCCTCTTGGACTCGACTGCCTTCGCCCATCTATGGGTCAGGTAGACCAGAAGATCACCAGCTGATCGACCCCGACGAAAACCGTATTGGCGGTAACTAATCAGCTGGTGATCCTCAAGGTACCGGATGAGCTGGCAGTTAATAATGGATTCCATTATTTTGGAGAACAAGGAGGTGATCGCGATAGGCCTATAGTTGGACGGGTCAGAGCGGTCGCATTTTTTAGGGATCGAGTGGACAAAAGCTGTCTTCCATGAATACGGGACTACGCCTTGGGAGTAGGAGTACCGGAAAAGACGCGTTAGGACCGGTGCCAACTCCGGAGCACACGTCCTCAGCACAATTGGGGGGATTCCGTCAGGCCCACTCGACTTCTGGATGTCCAGGGAGAGAAGTGCTTTGCGAACTGAGCGCTGTGAGAATAGCACATCCAGCATGGAGCACTCACACCGTGGGATGGTCGGCGGTATTTTCCCCCCGTCATCAAGAGTCGAGTTGGACGCAAAAAGGGAGCCTAAAAGGTCGGCTTTGTCTTTTGCGTTTTGAGCCAGTGAGTCGTCCTCCCTGTGCAGAGATGGTAGTGATGGCTTACAGAAATTCCCTTGGACAGCCTTGGCGAGAAACCAGAATGCACGGGTTCCCGAAGGAAGGCGAACTAGTTTCTCGCCAATTCTGCCTATGTGCTCTGACTTTGCCTTGGCAATAACTCTTTTGAAGGACCTGGAGGCGAAGTTATACTTCTTTTTTAATGTGCTGGTGTTTACATCCCGAGTCACCGAAGCCGCAGCCCAGGCTTGATAACACTCCTGCTTACTGCGCAATGCAGTCTTACAGGAGCGACCAAACCAAGGCTAAGATCTGCCTCCAATGGGTACCACAGATGATGGAATAAATACTTCCATTCCCTGTAGCACCACATCAGTGACAGAGTCAGCATACAGCGCTGGGATCATCCGGCGAGAAGCAAACCCGCCCTCATGGGTAGGATGCAAAGAAAGACCGCATTCCGTCCCAATCCGCCGACCTGTAATGACAAACACGGCGGCAACCTGCAGAACGCAACCGCGAAGGGAGCGTGAGTGGCACCATACTCCGGATCAGACAATGGTCCGAAGAGCCGAGAGGGGCATCGACGGAAACCTGATATCCGTCCGGATGAGAGGTCAGCAGAAGGTCCAACAGGGAAGGCGTATGATCCTCCACATCTGGAATCCGCGTAGGCGAAGTAACCAGTTGTGTCAGACCATATGCAAAGGCAAAGTCATAAACAGATCTCCCCGCATGATCGGTTAAACGTGAACCAAGCCATTCAGCATGGTGGGCGTTAAAATCGCCAAGGATCACGATCTCTGCGGATGGGACCTGTTGTAGCAAGGAATCTGTAGCCATTTGGACGTGGTCGATGTCGGTCTGTTTCGGCATTACCGCTATGGGACCTATAGAGGCACCCGTAGACGCGCGGATGGTCGTCGCTGTCTACGCGTAGCCAAAGGATGGACAGGTCCGAACCTTCAAGACTGCCGAGGCGTCGAGAACAGATGTCCTCTCTGACATACACGCAAACTCCAGCCCGAGGCACAAAGGAATGCTCCAATTTGTACCCCGGGTAGGAGAGATACGAAATATCAGCCGGAGAGAAAACCTGCGTCTCGGTCAGAAAGAGCAAGGCCGGCTTCGCCGTCTCGAGATGGTAGTGGACGGCGTTTAGGTTAGAGTGAAGTCCCCTGATGTTGCAGAAATTCACGGATAGCGTGGCAGGGGTCGCCTTGGTATTGTTGCTCAGTTTGCCCCGAGCAGTTTTGTTTATGAGCGGAATTTTGCCCCCCCCCCCCCCCCCCCAGAATACGCGGGACAGCCTGAGCACCCACGTTCAGGATTGGAATAACATGGTCGTGGATGCTCAGCGAGGGATTCTCCAGGGGTACTGGTACCCTCCTGGGGTAGTCTACTGTGTAATTCCGCTACCATGTTGATGGGGGGGGGGGGGGGGAATTGGGCCTCCGGCCACCTGCACTCACCAGACGAAACGCAGAAGCAGAGCCTCTACCTCACGCCGGTATTCTGTGAGGTCGTGGTACCAACCCGGCTCGAGCCAGCCCATATGTGCAACAGCAAAAACTGCTGCGGGGCTCTACCACCGTTGAAGGTACATCTTGTACTTCATAAGTTCTGTCAAAAACTTTTTATAAAATTAATGATACACTTTTTGATAATTATATAGAAATTGTATATGAAATGAAAGTTTTATTTCAATTTTATTTAAATTATTCAAAATGCCCTCCCCTATTTTGAATACATGCCCTTAATCGACGCGGCCAATCATCAATCGCAGCACGCATCACATTCATATCTATTTCTGCCGGTGCTTTAGCCAAAGATGCTCGGAGAGATTCCAAATTCTGATAAGGTTTAGCGCAGACTTTCTCCTTCAAATGGTGTCATATCTCGTAATCCAGTGGTTTTAAATCTGAACTGAAAGAGGGCCAGTCTTCATGTCCAATAAATTCCACGGGCGGTCAACCAGTTTTGCGTGCTTCGTGCCTTATGAGCTGGTGCAGAGTTCTGTTGGAATATCCAATGTCCTTTTTTGAACATTTTTTTGAGAAAGAGGTTCCACTATGTTTGTTAGGACGGTATTTTGGTACACCTCGACACAGGTTTTTACACCGTTTTAATAGAAAAACACCTCTATTAAGCCAGAAACTCCAAGCCAAACCATGAGTGATGAAGTATAGTGTCCTCGTTGAACCCTCGGAATACGCGTGCTGGCTTCTTCATTACTCTGGGCATACACCTTATTATTTTGTTTATTATAACTTTCTTCGATTTAAAATTTTTTTTCATCCGAAAACAATATATCGCGGTATTTTTTTCCCGCCTACCACCGTATAAAGCGCGGGATCTATCCAGCCTAATTTTTTTTCAAACGCTCGTTCAAAAATGTTCGGTCTTCTTACGATAAGCCCGTAGTCCTAGGCCTTCATTGATCACTCTTTTGACCGTGTTTCTGCTTAGGCCCATCTGAAGAGCTAAGATTTTTTGTTTACGAACAGGATTTCGTTGGATTCGCGCCGTCACTGCTTTGATGACCGCGAGTGTCCTAACTGTACGAGGTCGGCCGGTCCTCTTACGATCTTCGAAGATTCAGTGAATCGTTTGATAGTGCAATAAACAAATCGTAGGGTTTTTTTCCAATTTTTGTAGAATATTGAAAATTTAATTTGGCGCGTAACCACAGCGGTGCAACGCGATAACCACTACTCTATCTTCTGTCTTCGACCACTCCATATTTGAAAATGAATGAAAATTAATGTCTTGTTTATTTTCGACAAGCGTAAACGTTATATTATTAAAATTAGTGAAGTTCATCTAGCCAGTATTCAAAAATTTTAAATAATCAGATTTTGACAGAACTTATGACCCGACTACCTAAGAAGTATATTATCTGAATTAAAAAAAAATCATATAGGCCTATCCCCGCGATGTAATGCCAAATCATGTTATATAAAAAAAAAACAAGTTTACATAAAACGTTAAGACCAAGTATCAACGTCTCCGATGCCGCGATCGTGATAAAAATAATAACAACCTAACCACCGTTGCTATGGAGACGAGTATTGATCATGTAATAAAAGCTACGTGGTTACAGACCAAAAATGGCATCGAAATGTGAGCCGTGTAATAGGAAAGGCTATAGTGGTTTACCTTGAAGACCAGGTTCCAGTCGAAACCGCCGCGAAGGTCCGCCGATGCACCGATGTACTGAAACGTGTCCATGCTGATGACGTCGATCACCGGACACACCACACGTGTTGGATCCTGAAAGAAGGAGACCATCAATTTTTTTTCCTTGAATTTTAAAGCGCCCTTTGGGTACGAACTGCGAAAATAAAATTCATAGATCCCAATCTGCCATTAGAATACTTTAGCAAACTGCTGTAGTGTAGCCCCCACAAAAGTATATGTTAGTGTTAGGATGAAATAAGTTTAAGCAGTATAATTAAAGTTATAGAAGCATCAACACGCCTCCTTTCATTGACACATTTCCTATATCACACTGCTCCTAGCACAAACATTTTAAGCTTGTAATTTATTTTCCTTTGGAGTGGTTGACGGAAATATAAGAAGTGTTAGTTCTAAGTATTTTTTTTTATTTTTTATTCATATATAAATGGCTTTGTCGCTGATGCGATTATGCCGCCCTGGTAGTTACAAAAAAATCTTAAATATAATTACTAACAAATAAACTTATTATGTTTACTAGTTACTTAATCTCTTATTTAGTTCTAAGTATTCTCAAAGAAATCGAACAAGAGCAAGTAGGAAAGGGTACTGAATAAACTGAATTACTTAATTAATTTAAGTAGACAAAGTTTACCATAAATAATAATATTATATTAAAAACTATAATAAAAAGAACTAAAACTAGCAACTTAATTATCATACAGTCCTATTCCCCGCAGAATCGTGCCAAGAACGCTTGCTGCGTTTCCCCGCTGAATTTCTATACTTAGCCTTTTACATAATTATGTAGCTCATCCATTCCGGGAATCGACAGGCTCGACGGTTTTTGCCTGCTTTCGATGCAGTTACACGAATGCCATAAATTAACGAAATATTAACAGTGTAATAAGTTAGGTAATTAAGTACTTACTTTCACTAAGATATTTAACTTCACGTGGTAGAGCCATGCTGCAGCTATATTGGTAGTATAGTTGTAGCACGAATGGGTCGGCTCGACCGGGGAAGGACCACGCTCTCACAGAATACCAGCGTAAAATAGCAGCTTAATGCTGCTGTGTTTCGTATAGTGAGTGTAGAGAACCGGAGACCCTTTTTACTGGAAAAGAGGCATTCCATCTTAGTCCTCACGGGTGACAACGCATCTGCGTTTTGATTCACAAACGAGGATAAATGTAGATGTCTATGGGCCACAGCAACCACTTACCGTCAGGTGGACTGTGTGCTCGTTTGTCTCCCTATCCTATAAAAAAAAATTAAGTAATTGAAATTCATGAATTATAGGTAGCCATAGAAGATTGCTCCAAACTTAGATTATCTATTATTGTCTAAGGCTTAAACGAATAAGTCGATTGAAAGATAAACTTAACTTTGCAGAGGCAAAAACGTTTTTAGATTACATCACGGTCGATGCTCCAACTTCAAATGGAAGTTTGAAATCGCAAAATAGTTTTTTATATGACATAACTACAAATACATGGTGTCAGGATCTTTTTTTTCTTTTGTGAACTTGTTTTTTGTCAACAAAGGGAAGTCGGGAAGCACCCTGTATGTTTTGATGGGTAAGAATATGTGTCATAAATTGTCGTATCTTTGATTTAGGAGCTTGAATGTTTTACACCTACAAGAGTCTATTTCAAAACTTACGAATTGGGATAAGAGTGCTAGATTTTTTTATAAAGCGATTTTTTAGAAGCGTGTAATATATAATAAAACTTAAGTAACTACTGTTACCAGATATGTTTGATAATTGATTGCGAGATTTTATTGTACACTATTTATTTTAGTACAGTATTTATTTCATCTCATATTATAAATTCAACGAGTGTGAAGTGACAAAGTTTTTCATGTAGGTAGGTATTATAGAAATTATTACTATTTCTCTTGCGTCGATTTTCATTCACACGGTTGTTTATCATTTCTTTATGTAACAAAATCTCGGAGGAACCCGTAAACGAAAAACACCTAAGTGGTTCAGAAAAACATAAAATGCGGCTTGCACAACAAAACAAGCGTGATGAACTATTAAAGAAGACACAAAACCTTTACCAACTCGGATTTAGTCGCCAATCGCGAGTGTTCTGAACACACTGACCAGGATCAAGAAACAGCTACTTTAGCGGGTGCAGAAGAAAGTGAGGCCGAGACCGAGGTCCAATTACTACACAAAAACGTAGTCCACAGGAGTAGAATACCAGAATGATATTGATTTATGGAAAAATATTAGCAACGAAATATAAGATTTTTGGTGTACTAGAGATCCGGATATACACACTTTGAGTATGATTTTTCTGCTTCAAGCCGACAATATGACGACAGTAAAAGGTTTTTTTCTCAATCGTTTTTTCGGAAAGACATAGGTGGCTGTAAAATTAAATGAGAGTGGCTCATGTATTCTACATCTACTGGAAAATTATACTGCTTTCCATGTGTTCGTTTTGGCGAAGATCAAAGCCAATCGCAAATTCAAATTGGATTTTCTGATTGGAAAAATTCGCGACAAATAATTCAATCCCATGAGAATAATGCAACGCACTGAGAATGTGTGCAGACACTGATTAGTAGACGATGTATTCACTGCCGACTTGACCCCTCTTTGGAAATAACATTCACCAAAGAAAGGGAATATTGGATAAAACTTTTACAAAGAGTAGTATCAGGGATAAAATTTTTGATATCCCGCGAATGAGTATTTGGTGGGGCTGATGAAATTCTTCGTTCACAAGATAATGGCAGCTATTTGGGAATTTTACAATAACTCGCGGAGTACGATCCGTTCCTTATTTCGTATTTAGCCAAATATGGTAATGTTGGGAAAGGAAGATAGTCATATTTGTTTTCAACGATTTGCAAAGAAGTTGAAATATTGGGAAGTAAAGTTTTAAAATTCATTGTTAATGAAATTATTAAAGCCAAATATTTCTCAATAAGCGTCGATTCGACACCAGACATATCTCATACTGATCGGTTGAATGTAGTGTTGAGATACAAATGGAGGAGTAGCAGAACGTTTTCCTACATTCATTTCCATAGTAAGTCCCAAAGGGGAAGAACTGGCGGCTATAACTTTTTTTTAAATCAATATAACATTGATATAAAAAAATACAGGAAGCAAGACTTACAATAATGCGTCAAATATGTCTGGTAGTTACTATGGTCTTCAAGCCAATATTAAGAAAATAAATAATCTCGCACACAACGGTCGAATATAAATCTTTTACTGTAAATTTCTGAGGAGTTAAGCATCAGTCTGGTGTTGCTGCTGATTCTATTACACACATCCCTTCACGCTGTTTGGAAAGGGGCTCCGAAAATTGCATTGCCTAAGAGCCCCGTAATGGTTAATCCGGCCCTGGTTTTAGGGCAAGGAAATGTTCGCCGCACTGCCCCAATGTGTGTTTTGGTGAACGCTATATGACTTCGAAATATTTTTTATTATTTCTCAGACATGCAGGTTTCCTCACGATGTCTTCCATCACCGCCGAGCACGTGGTAAATGAGCACTTTAAATTGTAATTAACAATTTTATTGGTTCTCTAGACTAGACTAGACCTTTGTAGTTGATATTAATTTTAACTTGATCATTCAATATCAATAATTCAATCATACAAGTTAATATGATGATTCAACTTGACCCGTTCCCGGATGGACGGACGGAAGGACAGCCGGACAACAAAGTGATCCTATAATAGTTAATTTTTTACCTTTTTAGATACAGAACCCTACAGAAAATTAGGAAAGCAATTCCGTTAACAAAATGTTAAACTAGTAGTTCAAAACCAAATTATATTACATGAAGAAACGCGTATAATTCATTATCATGCGTATTTCCACTACCCCATAACGTCCCGTGGGTGTCGTAAGAGGCAACAGAGGGAAACAAACAAGGAGATGGGCAGCAGAATCATCTTGATAACAACTCAAAATATTAAAAAAAACTGTGGTTGCCAACCTGCTTGCCAAGCGTGGTAATTATGGTAAAATCCCCTCTATGAGGAAATTTATGGGGGAGGCTTATGTTCAACAGCCTATTATAGGACGTAATGAATGAATGAATGAAGAAATCATAACATCTAATTTGACTTTTTTACTCTTTAGAGTTCCGTATCCAAAGGCTAACCAACATGACCCTATTACTAAGGCAGCATTGTCCGCCCGTTCGTCTATCGGTCAGCAGGCTGTATCTTATGATTCCTAATAGGTTAACAGTTGAACAACAAATACTAAAAACAAAAAAAAAATAAAGGGGATCTCCCCTCCTAGAAACGCGTGTGATGGTACGGAACCCTTCATGCGCGAGTCCGACTCGCACTTGGCCGGTTTTTTTAATCCTTGTTCGGAGTTTTATTATTTATTTATTTACTATTTATTGTTTAATTGTTGGCTCATGGTGCGAACTAAGGGGTGGTAGATTTTACGCCGCTACCATACGGCGAGGAGCCGAGTCTATCTTTTCGGCTTTGTCGCTCGTTTAGCACCACCCGCGGGACACGTGTAGGGTGGGCCTAGGATTAGGTGGTCGAAGCCTACGGACGCGAGCAACTCATCCCCATCCCCATCCAGTGGTTTGGTCATGTAGAAAGAATGAACGAGGAAAGAGTGACTAAGCAAATTTATGTTTCAGAAGTGAACGGCAGAGTCGGGAAGTGACGTCCTAGACAAAGATTTATCGACCAAATCGGCGATACATTAAAAATGGGCCAGATTAGGAGTACCCTTAACCGACGAGCGTGTATGCGTAGATATATGGATGTAAAAGAGGCGACAGAGGTGTGTCAGGATCGCGCCAAATGGAAGTTCGTAGTCTCTGCCTACACCTCTGGGTGACAGGCGTGAGTGTTTGTGTTGTTTATTGTATAAAACACCTTAATAAGATTAATTAAAAAAAGGAATACATAGGGTTGACTTAATGCCTTTTGGCATCTTTCTCAGTCAACTCCAGACGTGTGTATATTATGTGATAGATGCCAAAACTAAAAAGAATATTATGGTCAATAAAAAAATAACAATAAACAATGAATAAACAGAAATGTAATATACATGTAATATGTACACATATAGTATATTTAGACAAAGACGTAAAATATATCTGATGTATTTGATGAAAAAGGTTTCGGGTTAAATTTTTGCAACACACATCTGCAAAATCAATAATCGGTAGTATAAGTAATTGGTAAGAATTTTTTTAAGCAATAAAGTGAATGTAAAACAGCGGGGACTTTACGACACGTTTCAGAAATTGGTAATCCCCAGCTCGGATATTATCAATATGAAGGCCGAGACTTTTAACCAAGGAATAAAACGATATAAAGCTAATTCATATACGTGGTAGAGCCATGCTGCAGTTATATTATGGTTGTAGCATGAATGGGTCGGCTCGACCGGGGAAGGACCACGCTCTCACAGAAAACCAGCGTAAAATAGCAGCTTATCGCTGCTGTGTTTCGTATGGTGAGTGTAGAGAACCGGAGACCCTTTTTACTGGCAAAGAGGCATTCCATCTTAGTCCTCACGGGTGACAACGCATCTGCATCTTGAGTCTTTATTGAGGATAGATGTAGATGTCTATGGGTCACAGTAACCACTTACCATCAGGTGGACTGTGTGCTCGTTTGTCACCCGATCCTATAAAAAAAAAAAAAAAAAAAAAAAGCTAATATTATAGGTAGCTTCGCAGTATCGATGACGGTGTTTATTATATTTGAATGAATATAAATTTCCATTGTGTTACGACGACGTGAAAAAATCCATCATCCTTTATGCAATCTATATATATTTTTGTAACATGTCAGTTCAATTATATGCCAATAATATAAGCGATTTTTTTTAAAATAAGATTAACAAACGAGCACACAGTCCACCTAATTAAGTGGTTGCTGTGGCCCATAGATATTTACATCAATCTTCGTCTGCGAATTAAAATGCAGATGCGTTGTCAGCCGTGAGGACTAAGATGGAATGCCTCTTTTCCAGTAAAAAGAGTATCACCATACGAAACACAGCAGCATTAAGCTGCTATTTGACGCTGGTATTCTGTGAGAGCGTGGTCCTTCCCCAGTCGAGCTGACCCATTGGTGCTACAACTATACTATTAATATAGCTGCATGTAGCATGGCTGTAGCATGGCACGCAATATAGCATGGCTCTACCACGTATACGGGGTTAAAGTAGAAAATAATTTATTCTAAGTGACCCTTTGTCGAAAGTTGGGTGTTCTGAACATACTGATGCCATACATGTAGTTTTGCCGGGCTGTATATATATATGACGCATGGAACGAAATAGGGTGATGATGTTAAATCGTTAGTCCATAATTATAACTTTTAATAAAAAGTAAAAACCGAATTCATATTGCTAAAAACGAAGTTATTAAAGGTGGAATTTTTTTCTCCAAATTTATATGTGACCACCCTTGAAGTATAAACTATTTAATAAAAACAAACAATAGACCAATATGGAACTTTTTCCCCTATTTTCCACCCTTGGGGGCAGACCTTTTTCTTCAAAATTTAATGGGATCGGGTAGAACGTATAACAAATAAACAAATAGTCGTGCTTCAAGTGTATGTTTTTTTGTATGTATGTTACGCGATATTTTCGCAGATTTTGAACCGATTTTAATGATTATTTTTTTATTAAATAGGCCTAGGAGGTAAAGCCTATTTAATAAAACAGTTTTTAATGTTTTTGTGTGCTATTGAAAATGTCATTGTATTTATTTTTACCTCTTCATCAGTCTTAATCCATCAGGTCTATGTTCAATATTACTGTAGAACTGTGTACCTGTGCCTTGGGATTGCGGTACATCATCTAGAACATTTGAATTTTCAATATTAGGTTCATTGTTTCAATAATATCTGTTTTTTTTATTATAGTATAGTACGTGGTAGAGCCATGCTGCAGTTACATTATGGTTGTAGCACGAATGGGTCGGCTCGACCGGAGAAGGATCGCGCTCTAACAGAATATCAAGGTCAAATAGCTCCTGTGTTTCGTATGGCAAGTCAGAGAACCGGAGACCCTTTTTACTGGATACGAGGCATTCCATCTTAGTTCTTAGTGGTGACAACACATCTGTATCTGGGCTTACAGAATCCACTTACCATCACGTGGACTGTGTGCTCGTTTGTCACCCTATCCTATATAGAAATCTGTTCTTTATTAGAAAATAAATAATTAAAATCTCTGACCCTTAAAGTCATGATGATGCATCACGCTATAGGATTGAGGAATAAGGACACCAAGATGATAGCTTCGTGTCCTTATTAATAAAATAATCAAGTTGGAATATGATTTTATATTTTTAGATTTTTACTTGTTTATCTTTCGTGATATAAACAATGTAGGTAGTTCTAAAATGACATCAAATATTTTTTAACAGACACGTGGGAAATATTTTATTTCCCGTTTCCAACTAGAATCTTCCTCTTTGTGTAGACTTTTTATCCAATACTGAGGCGTTATGTCTGCGTAAGTCGATAAAATGATATAAATATCTCATGGTCAGTTGGAATGATGGATGACAAAAACTAATACATAGGTAAATATAAAATGGCATAAATATCTCATATTCATTTTATGAATGACAGAAAAATAATTGAAATATCTCATCGTCAACTTTTTTAACTTTCATAAGTAGGTGATTATAGGTCTTTTCAAGAAATGGCACACATTTCTTAAAAGAATTGATATATGAAAGGCATCCCAAAATGCGAGGAGAGCGGCTCGGCTCTGTGGTGTGTAAAAGAATATCTTTTAATTTTTAAATGTTCTGTTTTGTCAGATTCTTAATAAGATTTGAATGCTAACAATACGGTGGGGTTTAGAAAGCAGTAGATTTAAAAAGCTGGCAAAGAAGAAAGGTATCGTATGCAGAACGTTGAAGAGGAAGTGATTATGTGTTTGGGATAAAAAGCTGCTCAAATCAACCAGTTGATAAGTTTACCCAGGGTATAATTTATTATGTACGTGATGAAGTCGCGGTTCGTAAATGTGCTGGGTTGATGTCAGACTTATTCTTCAGCATAAGTTTTTTTTTTATAGGAAGGACTGTGTGACAAACGAGCACACAGTCCACCTGATGGTAAGTGATTGCTGCGGCCCATAGACATCTATACATATATCCTCGTTTGCGAAACAAAATGCAGATGCGTTGTCACCCGTGAGGACTAAGATGGAATGCCTCTTTTCCAATAAAAAGGGTATCCGGTTCTCTACACTCACCATACGAAACACAGCAGCATCAAGCTGCTATTTAACGCCGGTATTCTGTGAGAGCGTGGTCCTTCCCCGGTCGAGCCGACCCATTCGTGCTACAACTGTACTACTAATATAGCTGCAGCATGGAGCATACCACGTAAATAAAAACTATGCTTTAATATTTGTTTCAATGACTCACGGTTATATTGCAACTCAAACTTGTGGGTTCAATTTAAGGCAGTGTAGGTCACCCAGCCATTTAAACAAGTGCCTGCATAATATCGACCGCTCGGTTGTTTGAATACACGTTGAATTAAAACTTTTATTAACACTATTTATAACGTATAACAAAATAGTATAATTAAGTGAAATTTCAGGGTTGTAATGATGACGATGATGATGAAGATGACAATCAAATAATGAGGACGTTTATAATAGCTTTAACAAGGCTGATTTAATAGAATAGCTGAATTTTCATTCATTAGATAAAATTTATCCGTCAAATAAATTATAACCTAACTGAATATAAAAGTGAGACAAATTAACTGTTTAATTCATACAACTGAATCTTTTAATTTTATTTATGTTGTATTTTATGCTAAGAATAACTTTTATCTCACTATTGAAAAATTAGCCCTATAAACGAATAAAAATTTTTTTTTTATATAGGCGAAGGGCAAACGAGCATGCGGCTCACCTGGTGGTAAGTGACTACCGCCGCCCATGAACAACTGCAACACAAGGGAAACCAGGGGAATTGGAGATGCGTTGCCGGCTAAATAAGTTAATAAGTTTTGACTTTGACTTATGAATATTAAGGAGATAACGTCTGACTATGACATAAATGCTGAAATAAAATTACGTGAATGAATTTGTGTAAAGAGCTACTTACTTCAACCTAGTTAGATTTTCAGATGAGACCAAATCTGTCTAATTATGAATCAAAACTGATATCTTAAATAGTTTAGATATACTAATATTATGCGTACTTAAATTCATGCGGAGAGTGTCAAGTAAATTGTACTAATGAAGAAACATATAAATGTTTAGATCAATCAGAATGATTGGATTTCAAGTTTAAATAAATAGATGCATCCAAATATGATCCACATAGCCTTCAATATTCCAATACTTCTCAATCTAAAAGTTGTGGCACATTTAGATGTAAGTAATAGTAGGCCAAGGTTGGATAAATATATAAGTACTTACGTAAAAATCAGCACTGAATAATTTTATAAAATTGAGATGTAATATTAAATATTGATGCTGATTTGTAATCACTATTCTGTTGTGAAATACAATCGATAATTTATTTTATTATAGATAATTGGTTTAAATAAATGTAGAGATGTTGTTTATTACAATAAATAAGACTACAAATATTAAGACTTGATTGCTTGTATGCTGAATAAAAAAGATATTTCTTTAACAACAAAGTAAGCATTAAATAGCAAAATTAAGTCAGCGTACCTAACAGCCAAGATCCAGAGTTCGAATTTCTGAAGTCACTAATTGATCCAAATGATCAGTTTCCGGATTTGGACGTATCTCATTGATTTATTTATATTAGTGAAAACGCCTTAACCTAAATGTATAATGGACTTGATGCTATTGTGGCATTATCTGTCCTGGGCGGATTAAAAAAAAATATGGCAGGTGCGAGCAATTAATTCCCAAATTACTCCTACAAGGTTATTGCTCCTATAAATACGGCTAAATTATTGCATGTCTTCAATAAGAAGCCGAAGAGTTCAACGTTTATAGTTACTTAATTAGAAGTCACTAATTTTACGATGTTTCGCAGTGAAGCATGATGGTAATAAAGAAGATTGCAATCAATTTTAAAGTTGATGAAGAAGATGATTAAATTGAGATACGAGTAGGCATAATATTTAAGTTTGAATTCTTTGTTAATTTGTGTCTAGTGTTGGCGATTAGTTATCTAAAAATGTGTGTGCAGTACAGCAGTATTTTTTTAGTAGTACACAGACACAGCCCACCTGATATTAAATGAACGTAGATGTATTGTCACACCTGAGGAACAAAATTAAATGTTTCTTTACTAATAAAAATTGTTTCCGGTTCTTCTCACTTGTCATAGTTGCCACAGTTTTATTTGAAATCGTTATTAGAAAGACGCTGCTGCCCATCTCTTCAATTGTTTCCCTTTGTCACTTCCTACGACACCCACAGGATGGTATGGGGTAGGTAAAAGCAGCTTTTATGCTGCTAATTTATGGTGGTATTCTGTGAGTTGAGAATATTTACAGTCTGAGTTTCTCCAGTATATAATATTTTATTTGTGAATATCGTTATTGTTTATATGTTAAGACATTTATATTTTAATTTACGTATTAATGGTATTTTGTCGTGACGTTCCAACTAAATAATTCTTTTGTGTAATTTCTTACAATTTTCCTTGGTGGCTTTACTTCATTAATTATAATCATCATCAATATTACAGCCATTCACAAGTCCACTGCTGAACATAGGCCTCCCCAAGGAACGCCACAAAGCACGGTCCTGAACCATCTGCATCCATTGACTTCCTGCATGTCTTACCACGTTATTCAACATCTAGTAGGAGCCTGCCGTAAACTTCACGCCACTAGAATACATTTATTTCCTATTGATTGTCGGTATTTCGAGCTATATGGCCGGCTCATTGCCATTTCTACTTCAGGCTATAAGGCATTCCATCTTAGTCCCCAGAGGCGACAATACCGTTGAACTGTAAGTTGGTCACTTTTATTTTATAAAAAAAAAACACTTCATATATATATATATATATATATATAGAAGATAGAATTACATAACGATAACAACCGTGGCCAAGGTCACACAATCAAACACGTCAATCAAGTCCGTTACAAGCTCTTTTCCTACTGCAGTTTATTTGACTGTCGAGTCAAGGTTACCGTGTCATGCTTGTAGCGACCTTAACCGGATACGGTTGCGTTAAGAAATATACTCTCTATCTTGCGTTTCTCTCTCTCCCACACACACACACACACACGCACGCACGCACGCACGTAAGCACGCACGCACGCACGCTCGCACGCACGCACGCACGCACGCACGCACGCACGTACGCACGCACGCACGCACGCACGCACGCACGCACGCACGCACGCACGCACGCACGCACGCACGCACGAACGCACGCACGCACGCACGCACGCACGTACGCACGCACGCACGCACGCTCGCTCGGACGCATGCTCGCACGCACGCACGGACGGACGGACGGACGCACGCACGCACGCACGCACGCACGCACGCACGCACGCACGCACGCACGCACGCATGCAAGCACGCACGCACGCACGCACGTACGCACGCACGCACGTACGCACGCACGCACGCACGCTCGCTCGGACGCATGCTCGCACGCACGCACGGACGGACGGACGGACGCACGCACGCACGCACGCACGCACGCACGCACGCACGCACGCACGCACGCACGCATGCAAGCACGCACGCACGTACGTACGCACGCACGCACGTACGCACGCACGCACACACATACACACAGAGAGAGAGACATACAAACACTTGGTAAAGTGATATATAAATAGTAATCAAATCAAGTTCATTTTGTGAACATAGGTTAATTTACAGATCTCCATATGTATACAATAAAATATAAGGTAGGTTCTCTATGTCCCGCCAGTAGGCATACATATAAATTTTTTTACTTCTCTGATACCAGGTTCTGTAAGTAAATAAAATTTTTGATATGAACTGTGGAAGAACTGTTCCTCCTGGCACAGACATATGCATATGCTTTAAAGTAGTCATCAACTATCATTTATAGGCTATTCAGTACACAGATACAGTACAGATAATAGTATATTCAGAAGGCTTTAATACTCTATACACCATGTGTATCACCAACTTCTGAAGCTATTCTGTGACAATTATTTTATTCTGTATAGTTCATATAAAGTCGGTTTTATATTTTTATGAAAAATCGTATTACTTTCAATAAAATTTGCGGCGCGCGCACAACAACTCACAAAAGTTCCATCGTAATCAGATGAATGGTATAGGAATGCATATGGAACAAATAAGCAAACATTTATATTAAATATATTTAACTAATATAAAATACAAAAATGATATGCAGTTCGGTATAAGCTGTATGTTACCTAACAGCAGAACGTTTATTTATTGTTTTATTAACAAAAACAACTGCGATAAAAAATTGTAGTGTAAAAAAAAGTGAAAAAAAAAATGAATATAAGCAATCATTGAACTTCAAGAAACAATCAAAAGTTGACGTTTTTGTTTTAGTCATAGACTAAGGTTTTAGTAATATTATGAAGCCGTGTAAAAATATATTATACTAGCTGTTCCCCGCAACTTCGCCTGCGCATAATTTAGGGTTAGGTTAATTATGTTGCGTGGAACGCTAATTTTTTTTCCTAAAATGTAAGTAACCCTTATAACTTCAAGTTACTCCTTATAACTTCAGCTATCAGCCAGTGAAAGTCCCGTCGAAATCAGTCCAGCCATTTCGGAGATTAGCCAGAATAAACAGACAGACAGACAGATAGAGAGACATACAGACAAAAATTTAAATAATTGTGTTTTTGTTATAAGTACCGTATATACATTCATATGCATTTAGTAAAAAGCTATTATATTGACATTACAAACAGACACTTCAATTTTATTTATTTGTATAGATTTATACATACTCATACTTAATATACACACATATACTTAATATAACTGTATATTGTAAAATAGATGTGCACAGCTGTAATAAAGTTAATATCGATTGTGTAAGGAGTAGACCGCAGCGAACAAGGAGGGGTGAAGGGATAGCCACATCGATGATCCCATTTGCGCAACACGCCGTGTCTTCCGTTCACTTCGTTGTAGCAACATGTAACGATTTCAGTTATAGGATATAGCGGCAATGAGCGTACAAACTTTGGCATTTAGTTTTCATGACAAAAAAAAGAAATTCTAATAATAGTAATAATATATAACACAAATATTAGGAAATTAACTACAAGTAGCGGTCACTTATTCCAAATGTGTACTTTCATTACAACTTCGTCAGTTGGATTATCAAAACATATTTTTAAAACGTTTAGTATACGGTTACACGCTAAGAAATGTAAGTTATTTGCATACTTACGTTTATGTTTAAAAGATAAATAATTGACCCCTAAAATTTTATTTTTTCATTCATAATAAAATGTAGACCATATCTTGGCTCCTGACAAATAAAATCAGTTTCATAAGAAAAAAGTGTACTAAGTGAATGTAGCATCGGAATGCTCTACATGAGTAAATAGAGTTTTGTCGTTTGAAGTATTGAACATATGAGTAAGACGGTTTTTTACTCATGTGGTTTGAGTTAAATTTAAAACTAACTATTATTATTATAATATATAGCGATAAATTTAATAATTCTGAGGGATATACATATAATTGTTCCTTTCTATTTATTTATTAACAATTTTTCGTACGTGATGTGATGAGTACGTACTCAAATTATTGGATTATTTTTGTTTTTGTTTTATTGCAATGATATGATTTCCGCTTTCCGCTTATGTATTGGAAGACTTTATCAAATGCATCGTTGTATCTGTGACTGTGGTATACGAGGCAAGTTACTTTCAAACTAAATCGCTTTTGCAATTTACCTCGACTGAGTTATGTGAGACGGTGCATCTTATTGCGTCGTCGTCGATAATACGGCGGGATGCCAACAAGCAACTAGTTTTATTACAGCTGTGATAATAATACAAACACAATGACCTAGATAGTCGTCCTTTCTGTGCTAACTGTCTGATAATGTGCTGATCTGTGTGATAACTGACAGAAGTTCACTTGGACAGGCTTGGTGAGAGACTAGAATGCATGGGTTACCGAAAGAAGGCAAACTAGCTTCTTGACATTTCTGCCGATGTCCCCAGGTACCTTGCCTTAGCAATGACTCTTTTGAAGGACCTGACGGCGGAATTATACTTCTATTGAGCGAACTGTAGAAATGGCATGTGTTGAATTTGAGTACCTCATTGTTGTGAGCGTCTACAGAACCCCAATGTTCTATACACGATACTTTTGCAAACATTATGGAGGAAGTTTTTATTAAGCTTGATAAACAGGATAAATCTGCTGTAATATGTGGAGACTTTAAAATCAATATCCTAGAAGCTTCCTCCACAAAAAATATTAAATTTAGATCATTGTTTAAATCATATGGTCTTTTTAATTTATTTTTAGAGCCAACGCGTGTTACTGAATGTAGTGCACCATGTATAGATAACATTTTTACAAATGTTTAGCCGTTTTATAAACGTATAATTCAAAAATTGAGTTCTGATCACTGTGGACAGTTAGTTTTGATACCTTATTTTCACAAAAGGCGTGTAGATGAGAATGTTGTGTTTGTTCCAGTAATGCACGTCGCATGGAGAAGTTTAGAAGTAACATAGTGAAGAAACTTCCATCACTTTCATACAAAAATAATCCTAATTTTTTGTATGGCGCATTGTTTAAGTTTATTTGCAATGAATTTGATAATATTTATACTTCTAAAACATTCTCCTTGAACAGTCAGAAGGCATTCAATGAATGGGCGACAGTAGGAGTCCATAAGAGCAGACAATGGTTATATGAACTTTACCATGAAAGGTCATATATAATCCTAGCGTCGAATTTAGGGAATATGTACAAAAATATTCAAAAATATTTAAAGGAGTGTGCTCCGCAGGCAAGTCAATGCATTTGAGTAAGAAATTTAAGACGGATTTTAATAAAATTAAAATGACGTGGAGGAAGTTAAAATAACTAATAGTGAAACTCGTAAGTTCAACTCTCGCATTTCAAACTAACGGTTAAGTTTTAACAACAAATTAACTGAATCAGGCAATGGTTTTTGAGAAATATTTTACTGATATTCCGATCTTAACCACTAAGTCACTGAATTATTCTCCTGGCGTCACGAAATCATTACTTAAATAAAATGTAAATGCGTGTACAAAGAATTTTACATTTCATAAAATATCATCAAAAGATATTGTAAAATATTTTAAAACTATTGATATTAAGAAAACTGCGGATCTGTGGGGGATTTCCGTGTAAGTTATTGCGTCTATAACAGATATAATCGCGCCTCAACTAGCTATTATTTTTAATACTAGTATCGAATATGGTGGGTTTCCTGATTTAATGAAGCATAGTAATGTAATACCGTTATTTAAAACTGGTAGTACATTAGACACCGCCAATTTAAGACCAATTTCTGTACTGCCAACACTTAGTAAAATTTTTGATCTTCTTCTCGATAAAATGTCAATTTTTTTTAATGTAAATAATTTACTTCATAACATTCAATTCGGTTTCACAAGGAGTCACTCGACAACGAAAAGGAGGCTTTGGGTTTATTTTGTGACTTATCCAAAGCCTTCGACTGTATTTACCATGAAACATTAATGAGGAAACTACAACACTACGGTGTCAGAATTAATGCTCTTAAATTAATTGTTTCATATTTAAGTAACAGAACGAAAAAAGTTGTCATTAATAGTATGAGCTCTTCTAGGTCGATAGTACAAATAGGTGTGCCTCAAGGCTCAATTCTCGGCCCCTTTATGTTTCTTGTATATATTAATGACTTACTTTACATATTATGGGATAATCATAATATAGTATTATTTGCTGATTAATATAATATAATATGAAACCTAAAGAGTCGCTGCGACATAAATTTAAGAAAATTAATATATTAACTTTGGCCTCTCAATACATTTATGTAAATGTAATATACGTACACAAAAATAAAAGTAGTTTTACAAAAATAAGTGATATTTATTGTGTAAATACTAGGAACACACACAAGCTAGTAGTACCAGTTATTCGACTCCATCGCGTCAATAATTCATTCTTGGGGCGATGTATACGCTTGTACAACAAAATTCCAGAAAATATACAAAATTTGATCTGCTCAGAGTTCAAACACTTTATTAACCTAAGTTTGTGTAAAAAGGGTTATTATAATATTAAGGAATTTATGGATAATAATGGGAATGAGGTAATCGCTACCAAGCTATTTCTAATTTGTTTTATGTGGTTAATTGTGTAACATACATGATTGTAAGCTGTTATTTAAAAAAAGTCCCGCTGGGTTTCTTGCTGGTTCTTCCCAGGACAGAGGTTTTTTTTCGAACCGGTGGTAATTAAACAAAAGAGTGACTTTCAATAATTATTATTTATAATCTAAATTGAATAACATCCCGAGACATTGATGCATCAGCCCAGGCCCAGTAGCACTCCTGCCCATATCGTGATCCTATTTTACAGGAGCGAGCAAACCATGGCTGAGATCTGCGTCCGAAGAGTTCCATACCCTGAAGTATCACATCAGTGATAGAATCAGCAACAACGCTGGGATCTTCCGGCGAGAAGCAAACCCGACCCCAAGGGTAGGATACAAAAAATAACTCATCCTATCCCAATCGGCCGACCTATAGTGCTAAACACGGCGGCACCCACGCTCACGAACGTCACCAGGTATGCTGGTACCCTCCTGGAGTAGTTTTTTATTTGATTCCGCTACCATGTTAACAGGGGGGTAGGATGGGGCCTCCGGCCTCCTGCATTTTCCAAGCGAAACGCATAAGTAACTTCTCTAACTCTACTTCACGCTGGTATTCTGTGCGGTCGTGGTACCACCCCGGTTCGAGCCGGCCATTCCGTGCCACATCAAAAGCTGCCGCGTGGCACTATTCTGTATTTATTGTGTTATATCATTTTATATTAAAATCCCTGGATTCAGTTTCGATATCTAGAACTCTAATATATCTAAATGATTTCTCATTTTTTTGTACTTTGCACCGTATTTATATTTTCCTGCTCAACCTGCAGGTAGAATGGCAGAGACTTACTTTTGGAGTTAAGAGTTATTTAGCAAAAAAGCCTAAATATTTTTCGTATGGAGAGTGTGGAGAACCGGAGACCCTTTATACTGCAAAAGAAGCATTCCATCTTAGTCCTCACGGGTGACAATGCATCTGTATTTTGATTCGCAAACGAGGATAGATGTAGATGTCTATAGGCCACAGCAACCACTTACCATCAGGTGGACTGTGTGTTCGTTGGTTACCCTATCAATAAAATATATAAATACGCAGCAGCACAAATACGTCGGCTTGATTGGGAAAGGATAACATTCAAGCAAAAGTCTTCATGGATGACAAGGATGACAACAAATCCACTTATCATCAGGTAGATGGTATTTTCTTTATCAATCAAACCTATTTTATTAATAATCATTTGTTTTCGGCTGACAATCTCCCTTACAGTGTTTTACATAATCAAATTTAACGACTTTTAAAATAAGTTGAATTAAAATTTCATGTCATATTTGGTGCATGTTTGTTTTTTACAAGTTTTCAAAAAACCTCATAGATAATAAACTGGTAAATAAAAAAAAAAAACTTGTGTACAGTCACACGCAGTAGAAGTGAAACCTTTTTTATATTTTATTGTTGAGACCAATATAATAAGAAACACTGTATATTGAAGTCTATCTTATTCTCTTGCAGGCAAATCCTATAAATATTATGTTTGTCTCTTTTTAGAGTCGCTTTTTCCTTTCATCGAGTTTCAAATCATAACGACTCTAAAGAAGTCTTTACTTCAAAAATCTCTTATCAAACATTTCGGTCATCTTAAATCTAATAATATAAGTGAAAAGAAAATACTGAAACCCAGAATGATCGATACAAATGTGCAATATTTTTAAAGTTCATAATGTTACATCGTGACCTATCTGACACTACATTCACTATCGAGAGTCAATTAGAAATAAACAAAAGCTTAAAGCAATCAACGACAACATTCTTGTTGAACGATTAGACTCAAAACATTCATCAAAACTTTTAGAAACAATTATTTTATTTAAAGAACACGACGGAATATTGAACGCGTAGGAACTTTATGAACAAACTGCGCAGTCCTTGACATTAGCGCGCCAGTCACGTTCTGTCACAGTCTGGCCCGTTTAACAATTTGGAATATAGCATGCGCTAGCTAGCGTTTACCGCAAGCACCACCGAATTTATTGGTTGTTATTGAGAAACAAAAATTCCCCCAGTTATTGAGAAACATTTTTAGGTTACCAAAATATGTCATTATTTTAGATACGTTGATTATGATGCATGTCTTGCGCATAACAAATGTTTCGAGGACGTGTGAAGTCTGTTATCACGGCACTGGAGCTGCGGGGCAGACTCATGGTTCTGTAATCCTTCTACATATAAGAGACCAGTGACCAACAGTAGGTAAACGTAATTATAAATACGTTTTAATTTTAAGTTAACGTTATATCATACATAATTGTACACCGAAAGGTGCTATATTCATCATAAATGGGAAACAAAAGAAGGACAGAGACAATACAGTGAAAATAGATTCAGATGCTCTGGGAACATCAACAAAATGTAGTAACTAAATAATGACTATAATTGTACTAGTTTTTATAACAATGCTACTAAATCCCTTACATCCATCTATCACAGCCCATCAAAGTCCACAACTGAACTCAGGCTACCTCATAAATTGCCTCTTAAGGGCGATATTGCCATAGTACCACGCTTGGCGGACGGTTTGGCAACCTCAGTTTTTTATTTACTAATTGTTATTAGGAAGATGCTGTTGCCCATCTCCTGGCAGTTTCCCTTCGTCGCCTCTTACGATTCCCAGACGATATGAGGTAGTGGATATTCTTACAAGGCCACTACACGGCTACTAAATAAAAGATTCAATAGCAAAACAATACATGGATTAAAATAGTATGTTATCTTTTTTTAGTTATTACCCAATATAGAAGATATAATACATTATTTGTTACAGTTTATTTCAAAATCATTAAATTGAAAAAAGTTGATAAAGGTTCATTTCTTTATTTGTAAGGACTATCCAATTAATGCCAAGCATTGTGTTGAAAACGTGAGTATTCTATATTATTTTAGGAATTGTTTGCGTATTACTAGACATATTATATACCACAATGGCGTAACAATGCTTGCGGCTGAGAACGCGAAGATAAGTGCGGGATTTGCGAAACTTAGTGTAAATGCCAGTAGCATTATCTTAGATGCTAAGTATATTAGAGTGTAGCTTTGTCCTTTTCGTGTTGAGTGCGATTTTGTTGAATTCGTAAAACACGTAAATTGTTATTTTTTACTAAATTAGAAGATTCGCTATGTTTTGTTATTATTTGTAACATCAATCTTTTAACAAAAATGAAAGAAAAGGGGAAACAAATAAAAGGTGGAACTAACAAAGTGAATATAATAGAGTTTGCCATGCTAAACTCTTTTATGGTACCTACCTAACGAGCATACACTCTTTTTATAGCCAACTATATTCTCAATAATATGTATTATTAAAAGTAAATGTTCGTTACCCCTAAAAATAAAATGAATTGTCTTGTTCTCAGTGTTTATGTAATGATTGCTTATATGAAGGAGTTGTCGGAGATACATACCTATGATTGTACACATAATATGTATATAGGGTGGTCGGCCGACCGACTGCCAGGCGTGTCACTTTGTAAAAATCTGAGGTATGGAAAATGGTGGCGCGATTTTCAAATTTGTTCGCATTACTCGTGGGGTATTAAGGTTTAAGAGTTTGCAATGTATATACTCAACTTATTTATTGAACTATAAGATGTGGGGTATTGAGGTTTAAGGGCTTGCGATTTATTTATATGGGGTTTGTAGTAATATGCGATTTATTTCCTAATTTCAGCTATGGAATTCCATACCTTGAAAAACTTGAGGTATGGAGTGCTCCATACCTTCCATAGTGGAAGTGACACCCCTGCCGACTGCTACTAGTACTGTTGCACAATGTATAGTCCTTAGTATTAGGGACTTATGATAGTAAGGTCTATATCTTCTTCTATACATATAATAAAACTGTAAATAGCAGATGTCTGTACATTTTATATTTTTGTAATAAAAGTGATTGAGGAGTACTAAAAATAAGTAATTAAATACATTTCTACCATTTTTAGAATTTTCTGTCTGTCTGTCTGTCTGTCTGTCTGTCTGTTTGTTTGTTAACGTATCACGTTTAAAGTACTAATTTATATCATAAGAATTGTTAAGGAAATTATAAAGTGTATCTTCGGGTTACATTTAGTCTTTATTTCATTAAAATCGGTTCATTCCATCAAAAGTTATGATAAATATTCTGAAGTATGGGTAGGGAATTTGCTCAACGGTGGCTTTGTTTGAGTCATCAAGTTGATGTTAGCAGCGCCATCTCTCTTCAATTAAATATATACATATAATAAAAATGATGATAACATGTTGTGTCTCTTTCTGTACATTGTATATTTATTTTGGTGACTAAAATCATTATGGGGAACTAAAAATAATTAAATAAGTACATTTTTATAATTTTTAGAATTGTCTGTCTGTCTCTTTGTCTGTTTTTATATGAATGCATCACGTCTAAAGTAAACATCTTTTTTTTTCAAAGAAATCGTTAAGAAAATCATAAAGCGTATCTTCAAGTTACATTTAATCTTTGTTTTATTAAAATTGGTTAATTCTATCGAAAGTAATGATTATTATTTTAAAATTTGTTCAATGGCGCCATAAAAATCTCAGAAATAGTAATAAAAGGATTTGTGTGTAAAAAAAACGTTCCATAATAATTAATATATTTATACTTAAAACATAAAAAGAGATTTAAAAAAGGATGTTTTCTCACACAAAGGACGTAATAGATGGAGTTATACAAATTACAAACTTTTCTGATTTGCTGTGTTGAGATTTTTCGCCGATGAATCGTAATGAGACTTACTGAAGAAATTAGTATCTATCGAAGCCATACAACGGAACCCGAACAAAAATAACAAAATTGCAACGAAATGTCGTGATATTGTATTTATAATATACGCAAAATCAGTACTGCCATTTTAGCGCTTTGGGAACTAGATTTAGCGCTTTTTTGGAATGTATAGCGCGCATTTCGAAATTTTAGCACCTAGCACTTAATCCAGCGCTTTTTGGTGTATTTAGCACACATTTCAAAATTGTAGCGACTAGCGGGTTATTAACTCTTTTATAGCAGCACTGTTAGTCCACATTACCATTTTTATTATTTTTTTCCACAAATAGTACATTGCAGTTTATCTTTTTCAAACATATTTTTTCCACAAAACAAAGAGCATGGGAGACGAGTCCAAACTAGGATACCCTGTGCTATGGATCTCCCGGCTTCGCCTTTAGGATGATCAACTTGATTTTTTTTATCGACGACTATAAGCGGGGAAATCCCCTTCATTAAAGTTTTCGTTCATGGTTTTGGCAACGCATTTATTTTGCTTTATTCAGTTTTAGTCAGTTGTTTAGAGCACAGCTAAGTTAAAAGTTACTTAGAGTAGTACTAACTACTGTTGACAGCAATTGCCATAATTATAAGTCGATGTCCTGCGAAGTATTGATACATCAAAAAATATTGCCAGAAAAAAACTTAATGTTGTTTTCTTTATTATGATTATATTTTCTTGAATTATAAATTATAATAAAAAACACAAACTTTGTTTGTAGTTAATTTAGCGCGAAATCTAGGGCTTTTTTAAAGCGCTGTTTTCATGAAATCTAGCGCTTTTTGTGTTGTCCTAGCGCTGAATGAGTTTTTTTGATCTGGCAGCACTGCCAAAAAACCCTCTATTAAGAAGTAACTTTCCCTTCAGTTTTAAGCGCGTTCAGTTCCCAGTTACAGTCAGCGTGTGTTATGCGATGACCGTAAATAAAGTGCAAGGTCAAAATTTACGCATTGTAAGAGTGGACCTCAGTACTGACTGTTTTGCACATGGCCAACTCTATGTTGCTTTTTCCCGCGTTAGTAGCCCCCGTAACCTTTTTGTGTACACCCCGTCTAAGTCTACTTCTAACGTCGTTTACACCGAAGCTCTATCATAAATTACTTAGAACTTTGATGATAATGATTTATTTGTTACCACTTATTGATACAGTAATGATATAAATCGTTTAATATTCTCTTACCTAAACGACAAATTCTTTAAAATCTATATACGCGAGCTACGCCGCGGGCACAGCTAGTCTATAATATAAAAATGAACCGCCGAATATGTTGCTAAGCGCAAATCTCGAGAGCAGCTAAACCGATTTTGCTAATTCTTTTTTTATAATATTCCTTGAAGTACGAAGATGGTTCTTACGGAGAGAAAAGTTTAAAAACTTGCCTGAATAAATCTTAAATCAACACTTTTCTATATTCCCATACAAAAGATTCGTAAAAATACTTAAAAGTCAATTTGAACTTTAATACCATACCATAAAGACGGCTCCGTGGCGCAGTGGCTTAGCAATCAATTGTTGCGCTGGGGGCTGCGGGTTCGAATCCCACACGGAACAAGTATTTGTATGGCCTACAAATAATTGTTCCGGGTCTGGATGTTTGTCCTTGTGCAATTTATGTTTGTAAACTGCCTCCACGACACAGGAGAAAATCCTAGTGTAGGGGTAACGTTTTAAAAAAAAAAGTTTAAGTGTTGTTCCGGGAAGGCAAAACAATTGAGTGACGTTAGTATCGTATAAATATTAATGTCAATATTTGACAATATTTATACACACTGGCAGATAGCTTATGTTATAAAGAGTAACTTTGGTTGCTTTTATTTTAGGGTTCCGCGAAAAATAACTCCACGCGGGTGAAGTCGCGGGTAACAGCTAGTAATATAATAAAGCAAATATGTTGAAGGTCTCAAATATATGGAAGGTGTCAAATAAGTAAAGAAATGGGACTTGAAAAGGATTATTATAGTGACGTGTAGATTGCTCCACAGCGTCCGAGACCGAGCTAAACTTGGACTCGCTAACCGATGTGTCCTAGACATATCATCTTAGTGCCGGTGGTAAGCGGGTTTGTTGTGAGCGGTTAATATAATTCACTGAATGATACACAAGATATTTGTGGATATTAATATGAAAGTTGAGATCCATTAATCTATTTCATCTCAAAGGAGAATCATAGATAGGGAGAGAAGATAATTCTTCATATTAATTTCGTTGAATACAAATTTTCCCTATGTAATCAAGTAGGTTGTCTCCATTTGATGTCAGATAATAATGTATAATAATACCTAATAATAAATTATTCCGCCGGTTTCTTTCCCTTTCCCCCTAACCCTCGGCCGCTTGGTCTCCCCTGCCGAGGGCTTCCATCTGGTTGGGTTTTTATATATTTATGTAATTTTTATGTATTTATTTTACTTTATTGATATTTATGTAAGTTTACGTTCTTTTACAATTATAAATTTATGCTGCCCAACCAGATGAGAAACTTTATAGATATCCCATAATAAATTATTTATTTCGTCAAACATTAAAGTTATATTATATGATCAGTGATCAAAGTCACCTAGTAAGCAAAATAATGCCTGTAACACGTGACTTCGCTCTTCCATAGCTAAAATTACAGTATTATTAACGAAATAAAGTAACTAATAGGGAATAATAGTGACAGTAAAAAATCTTTAGTATACTGCCATCAGTCTCATAGCATTAATACATCAATAAATCAATAATTATTAGGTTGTATTTCATATAATATGTAGTGTGTAACTGTATTAGGTAGTTGTAGTATGTGGTGTTGTAAATAAATTTGTGCATTTTGTGTGAGTAGTGTATGAGTATGTATTAAGTATGTGTGTATGTATGTGTATATGTTCATTAAGTATTTGTATTGTAATGTTTCCTCATAATTTAAGGGAATTAAAAAAATTGTAATCAATCTCTTACATTCCTTATATGTTTTGCTGTAGATCTCTAGTTCTTTGTTCAATTTTTTATACAGTAACCCGGAGCGACTTGAGTATTGTTTACTAGCAAATTCAGTTTTGGTCAGTTAGTTACGGAGACAACTTAGAAACTCTCATCCCGAAATCCACCATTTGTTTCTTGTAAGTACACTGGCATGGCTAAGATTTGAATCCATTACTCGTGACTCAGGAGTTAAGGAACTAAGCCTAATGTGGTCACCAACCAGAAAATAATGAGGACGAAAGGAAGTGAACGAACAAAATAAGAATACGCAACAATTCAGTCCACCAGTTAAATTAAGGAACAATGAAGCTACGCACGTCGGCATAATTAAAATGAATTAATTTGCCTGCGCTAGTTTTTGCGTTTGGCTCCGTTTTCCTGACCTTTTTAATTAATTGTCTTACAATCGAATTAAGAAACAATAAAACAGAAACAACAAACAGTGTTTGTTGTACAGGATTTGGCAGAGCATTCATTTTTCAATACGAGATATATATGTTAGAGGGAGAAATTATAAGTCAGTGCTTAGCTACTACATTATAGTCTGTTCGCTAAGATAGTGTCGGTACACCCGAAGGCGCATTAATTATTTTGCTTTTATTTCATAATTTTTTTACTGTGTCTGTTAATTTTTTTTCTATTCTAAGAATAAATTAGTATTCTATTTCATTCTTATGGTTATTGTAGTAAAATACGAATATAAACAATAAAAACAAGTTAGGTAGTAAAGAACCCTTCACTACGGCGATTCGTTTTAAAATGCAAAATTATCCTTCGGGTGTACGTTTAATGTCGCGACCTTTAATAGACCTTTGATGCCGCGGCGGCGCGTGTCAAGGCAGCGTGACGCAGAGGTGACTGTATCTAAGCGAACTATACTACCTGATGATAAGTGATGATGCAGCCGAAGAGCGTAAAGCACACTAACATAGTTTTAGAAAAACATTCACTTTTTACCTGAAGACGTGGAAAGACTATACATATTAGGAAGAAGCATATAGTTTGGTTCAAATTCGTGCTATGTCAACAACAAAATAATGGAGACTCATCGAGCGTCTAGTTGTCCGATAGTGGAAGGGAGAGGAAAAAATTAAGTCGTGCAGTTTATTCTTGCGCACAATAAATAATTGGAATTTTCATAATCGCCGCCTTTGCGGGCTAACGGAGACGCCATTACTATCGGACATCTTTGTACTTAGAAATCTCTTTACACTGTTGTCGTCCGGATAGTAAAGATCGAGTAATGTTTGTGTATTGTCTTTCTAGTCATAGATAACATTTAACTAGCATTTCCCTTGACCTACTTCAGGATTCCCTAGGGGCTGAAAAGGGTTTTTTCCTACGTCTTGGTGGGCCTTGTCCTTTTTTCTATTTTTTTAAATGTTTGTAACAATAAAGCCAATGTTATTAAGGATTGAGAGTCGTCCCGTCAATGAACTTAAGTTGTTGGTATTGACAAAATCTCCAGCTGATATTTTAAACAATTCAACAAAATTGTCAAGCATATTGTTGAATTTCCTTATGAATGTTTAAAAGATTTTTTGATAAGTAAACACTTTTAGCTTTTCTGCATTAAAAAGACAAGAATGTATGTTGTCATCAGCTAGCTTAAGTCATAATGGTGACGATGCGCCTTGTAGTAGCCGTTTGCATTTTGCTGTCAGTTTTTTTTTTGATAGAATAAGGGTGACAAACGAGCACACAGTTAACCTGATGGTAAGTGGTTGCTGTGACCCATAGACATCTACATCTATCTTCATTTGCGAATTAAAATGCAGATGCGTTGTCAGCCGGGAGGACTAAGATGGAATGCCTCTATTCTAATAAAAAGGGTCTCCGGTTCTCTACATTCACCATACGAAACACAGCAGCATTAAGCTGCTATTTACGCTGGTATTCTGTGAGAGCGTGGTCCTTGCCCGGTCGAGCCGACCCATTCGTGCTACAACTATTTTTACGTTTTTATGGATGGTAGTAAAAACTTACTATCAGGTGGATTATAAGGTCGTTGTTTTGTTGATTTTAATCCACCAATATAAAGAAATAAGTTTTATACTTTACGTACTTTAAACAAAACAATTATTGCAAAAATATATAGACCATGAATTTTGGAGAAACCATGCTCTGAATAATAATTTCCTGGCTAAACATCAGTCTTACTACACGATTACGTGATGTGCAATTACTGAAATAATGTAGGCGTTAATATGCGCAAAGCACTAGCGGCGGTCTAAATTTCTATTCAAAGACAAATAAATGGCTCTATAATGCACGGAAAACTGTGCAGTGACCGATAAGTACTGTCGGGTCTCCATTGTTAATATATTATATCATTATGTATATAGCTTGCTCGGTCTTGTTTTAGTGTTCATATACATTGGACTTCAAGTGGTTGTTATTTTTGTATTTTTTTATAGCATAAGGGTGACAAACGGGCACATAGTCCACCTGATGGTAAATGGTTGCTGCGGCCCATAGACATCTACATCTATCCTCTATTACAAATCAAAATGCAAATGCGTTATCACCCGTGAGGACTAAGATGGAATGCCTCATTTCTAGTAAAAAGGGTCTCCAGTTCTCTACACTCCCCATATGAAACACAGCAACGTTAAGCTGCCATTTTACACTGGTATTATTATTATTATTTTGATAGGATAAGGGTGACAAACGAGCACACAGTCCACCTGATGGTCAGTGGTTGCTGCGGCCCATAGACATCTACATCTATCCTCTGTTACAAATCAAAATTTAGATGCGTTGTCACCCGTGAGGACTAAGATGGAATGCCTCATTTCCAGTAAAAAGGGCCTCCGGCCACCTGCACTCACCAAGCGAAACGCAGAGGTAAACCTCTACTTCACGCTGGTTTTCTGTGAGGTCGTGGTACAACCCCGGTTCGAGCCGGCCCATTCGTGCGACAGCAAAAGCTGCCGCGTGGCTCTACCACTGTATTATGTGAGAGCGTGGTCCTTCCCCGGTTGAGCCGACCGATTCGTGCTACAACTATACTATTAATATAGCTGCAGCATGGCTCTACCACGTATAATAATCTACGTACATATTAGTATATGCAAATACGATCCCCATTCCGTGCAGTGAATGAAATCCCTGCTGGATGAGTAAACAAAGCGTACGACTAATCGAGCCTCTTGTCAACATACGGTTTAAACCTTGGCTGATTTCAGGAGCAACACATATAAAAGCGATAAAGGTCTAATGATTGAGGGTACGGGTTGCGAAACTTAAAGGCCATGGGTTCGAATGCACCATTCGACCACTGTCCTCGACCACTCCTAACCAAACATTTATGCTTAATCGCAGCGGTTTAACGGAAAATTAGCAGTGTTAAGAAGAGTGTTAGTATTTCTTTTTGCAAAAAAAAAAAACGAAAAAAATGTTAAATCCCGTTTGCAATATCATATACAGATACAGTGGATTTCGGTTATAACGACGATGAAGGGACCACTCTATTTTCGTCGTTATATACGTAAATTGTTACAGGCAAAGGTAACAAACTCAATACATTACAGCTGCTACTCAGAATATCACTTTGTAACTGAACCATAAATTTAATTCCGAAACGTGCTCACTTCCCTACCTACTTAGCTGATATCTATAAACAAAAGGTAAAGGTCTCCACACTTGCTGATCATCTGTGTGGATGTAAACAAAAGATAAGAAATGTTAGTGAAAAAAGACATCTTTGTTGTCTTTGGCGGCCAACTCCGGCCGCAATATTTGCATGGGATTTCTAGGAATTTGTTACAAATGATTCATTAAAAACAGTCGCTACATCCGGACTCGGTGTTACATCCAAAGTCGCTATAGCCACATGAATTTTGTACTAAAATATGCCTTAAATTCAAGGGACTTAGATTTAACGTCGCTATATGTAAATGGTCGCTTCAACCAAGGTCGTTATAAATGAAATCCACTGTACTTTAATAATACTTATCTAATATCCAACACCTATTCGTTTGAAGTTGGATGCAGGTGTACATAGAACGCAGCCTTATGTTTACGTAGTAAACGTAAGCTAGTTTGTCACTTCAGTTTAAAAAAAAAACGATTGAGATTCCATTTTTTTTTATAAGGAATCGTCCAAAGGATAAGTAGAAGCTTTTGGTAAGATAACAGTTAATTAATTGCTGCAGTCATTTGATACATATATCCACATAACCACGGACGGAACAGCAAGAAATAATTTTATCGCATTTTATGCACTTTATGCAACTTAAATAAAGTAGAATATCTAGTTTAATAAATCCAATTAAAAAATTAGTTTTATTGGAATCGGGCGTTGCTTTGCGGAAATTTTAATATTAAAGATGTTAAAATTAATGAGTTACGGCCATAGAGCAACACGGAGCGGAAAGATACGGCGGTGGCCCGTGTTGCTCTATGATATTATTTAGTAGACATGACTTATACATTAATTACTAGCGACCCGATCATTCAAGTGTTGATTCGTCTTACGAACTTGGTCATTTAGGTAGTTCATTCAAATGGATCATTTCGAGTTTCAGTACTCAATGATCTGTGAGACCCGCTCGATAATGTCGGTCGTCGGACATTATTATACTCCTTGTTAGTAGGCTCGTAGGTCCTGTCGATCGTTTGATCCGAAACGTTCGAAAAATGTAATTGCAATCATCAATACTTTAATGCGACCCGGGTCAAATGAACGAATCATTCACGATTGACACATGTCGTATTTGGTTTTATCAATGATAGAAACGATTAAATTAGAGGAGATCGTGTCACAGCGGATTGTCGCGCTTTCACGTTCGAGGTGTGCAATTATAATTCATTAACGAATTAAATAACATGACCTATGTAAATGTTGGAAAAACAATTAATAATCTTAACGCAGTTCCGTCACGCGATAGCTTGCTGCGTGTAGTTTATCTACGAAAATTTGAATATAAGTGAAAGTGGAATAAATTACTCGAACCTTTCCAAGTGCACTATAATGTTCGTACTTAAAGTAAAAGCTTTGATACTTTGATAGTCATCTCTAATGTTTGTAGCTAGATTTTAGTAGTTTGACAATTTTGACACCTTTTCTAGCTTATTTGTTAAAACGATCAGGCAAATGTTATCCATCAAATAAATTATAACCTGACTGAATTCAATGGTGCAACAATTGAACAAATTTTATTAATACGACAGTTATTTTTAATTTGTTTAAAGCCTGGTTGGACAACATCGTAAATATTTCTTAAAATAGTCTGAGCTCGGAAACATATGTGCATATATTAAATACTCAATCAAATTCTTAATCGAATATATTTTTAAATACTTTATATTAATCGAGATAAAACAATTATAATCTAATTGCCCGGGAAAAACTTTGATGTCCGAGTTCGCGTTTATTTTTAACGATAACCATATAATATTTTTCGATCACATGAAAGACATTAGATTCTTTATCGACTACATTTTTATTTAGATCCTTCATGTCTACTGAATGTCACAAGCTTACTTCGTGCTAGATAAATATGCAAGTAGCGGGAAAAAATGTATGAAATTCATAACCTAAAATATATAAGTCAAATTTCTGATCTGAGTCTTGTTGATACCAAAAAGTCCCGCTGGGTTTCTTGCTGGTTCTTCCCAGGACCAGGGGCGGATTTGAACTTTATGGGGCCCGGGGCTAAAATTGAGAACGGGCCCACTTAAGGACAGCGAAAAAGGCTATTTATCAAATATAAAAAAATTCATTTATTAATTTATTATAAATTATTTATTATAAACTATTATTTATAGATACAATGAAGTACAAACAATTATTTTAAAATTCGATTAAAATTTTTTTTCTTGATTTTGGTCTAACAAAATCATGAATTAAGTCATCATAATCATCATCATTACAGCCCTTCACAAGTCCACTGCTGAACATAGGCCTCCCCCAAAGAATGCCACAAAGCACGGTCCTGAGCCACCTGCATCCATCGACTTCCTGCATGTCTTACCAGGTCGTCACTCCATCTCGTGGGGGGACGCCCTACACTTCGCCTACCGGTACGAGGCTGCCACTCGAGAACCTTTCTTCCCCATCGGTTGTCGGTTCTTCGAGCTATATGGCCGGCCCACTGCCACTTCAGCTTACTAATTCGTTGGGCTATGTCGGTTATTCTGGTTCTACTGCGGATATCCTCATTCCTAAGTTTATCACGCAGAGAAACTCCGAGCATAGCCCTCTCCATAGCTCGCTGAGCGACCTTGAGCTTCCTCATCCGGCCAGCAGTGAAGGACCACGTCTCAGTTCCGTAAGTCATCACTGGCAACACGCACTGGTTGTACAATTTCGTTTTAAGGTTTTGAGGTATGTCTGACGAGAAGATGTGTCGTAGCTTCCCGAACGCTGCCCAGCCGAGTTGAATCCGTCGATTGACCTCTCGGTCGAAGTTGGACTTACCTAGTCGGACTATTTGTCCCAGGTAAACATACTCGTCAACAACTTCGAGCTTAGTGCTCCCAACAACTACCGGCATAGGTGTGACATGGACATTAAACATAATCTTTGTTTTGTCCATGTTCATCTTAAGACCTATCCGTTGGGAAACACTATTGAGGTCATTGAGCATAGTGCTTAGGCCCTCCAGCGATTCTGCCATAAGGACTATATCGTCGGCAAATCGAAGGTGAGTGATGTACTCGCCATTGATGTTGATACCGTACCCTTTCCAGTCCAGAAGCTTGAAAACGTCTTCCAATGCAGCGGTGAAGAGTTTCGGGGATATGACGTCACCCTGTCTTACACCTCTCTGCAATTGGATAGGTTTCGTACTCTGGTTCTGTACTCGGATAGCCATCGTAGCCCTACTGTACAAGCACTTCAACACTTCGATATACCGACAGTCAACTTGGCACCGCTGAAGGGACTGCAGCACCGCCCAAATTTCGACGGAATCAAAGGCTTTCTCATAGTCCACATACGCCAGACATAGTGGCAAATTGTACTCTTCGGACTTCTGTACAACTTGCCGAAGGGTATGTATGTGGTCTATGGTGCTAAAGCCCTTTCGGAAACCGGCTTGTTCGGGAGGCTGGAAGTCGTCAAGTCTGCGCGCGAGACGATTCGTAATGACTCTCGAAAACAGCACGTAGACGCGGCTCAGAAGGGAAATCGGTCTGTAGTTCTTCAAGAGAGCGTTGTCACCTTTCTTGAAGAACAAGACCACCGCACTTCTGCTCCAATTAAGTGATCGAAGTCAATTGATCTCAATAAGTCAACTTCGATGCTTAATCTTGTTAAAGATGATAGTCTGTCGTCTGACATCGTTGATCGATACATGTTTTTTATTCTTTTCAAAACTGAAAATGATCTTTCTGATTCGCAATTTGCGATTGGAAGTGTAAGTAGTATCCTGCAAGCAATATAGGTTGTACGGAAAAACTTGTATCATGTCTAAATCTACAAGCCAATTTAAATCTTTTAAGGGACACAAGATTTCATCATTTGCACTTGTGTTTTTTCCTGTAAGATTGGAAAAAAGCCCTTAGGCTGCTGTTTTAAACATGGTATAAATTGTTTCAATTCAACTGATAAATTTTTTTCTAAATTGTCAGAGTAAACCTTTACGAGATTTGCTATTTTTTTTCTAATACATCTGTCTCTATAAATAATAATTGTGTGAGAAAGCCAAATAGTTGAATGATGCGATCGTATGCTTCACTCCGTTTCTGCAACTCTGCAACTAATTTGTCTATAATCACATAAAATGTATTTACTCGGAATTTATCAGCCGGGCTTAAGCTACTAGCTTGTGATTCTTTGTCGGTTAGCATTCTTGTGACCTTTCGTTTGTTTGCATCAGAATATTCTTGATCCACAATATTACTTAGTTGTTTGGCTTGATTTTCAATGTCAGAAAATGTATCTCGCAAATCTGCCACAAAATCCACTAATGAAAGTAGCATGTTATTTGCAGAAATTAAATCTGTATCAACTTTTTGAAGGTATTGACTAGTCGCGTTAAAGCGGCTTAAAACATTATTCCATAGAATCGCCATAAAAACATTTTCAAGTTTCTTTTTATATGTTTCAATAAAGCTTCAGCTTCTTTCCGAGTTTCGCGTTTTTGTTCTTCGTCATTTGCTAAAATTTCTAGAGCCCTACAAATACCTCCATGACTCTTTACTAAAACTTTTGTGGCGTCTCCGCGACATGACCATCTCGTTTTCGATAAGCTCGTTGTTTTAGAATTCTCAGTGATTAAAATGTCCCACCGATGTGTGATGCACTAAAAAATGCATATAGCTGCTGTAAAATTCCGAAGAAATTTATAGCATCAAAACATACGTCGACACTACATTCTCCCACTAAGTTTAGAGAATGGCCAGCGCAAGGCACGTAAAACGCTAATTCATTTTTTTCTCTAATACAAGGTTGAAGTCAATATATTCACCGGATATATTGGAAGCGTTGTCATAGGTCTGAGCTCTGCAATTTTTATGTCGATACCGTGCTCCTGTAGTAAATCTAATACGTCATTACTAAGCGACCTAACTTTATGACTTTTCATTTGTAAAAAGCAGAAAAAACGTTCATAAACGTGACCATCTAAGTAGTATCGGAAAATGACTGACAAATGATCGATGTGGGATATATCTGGGGTAGAATCTCGACGAGTCCCCAATATTTTGCACTGTGTATTTCATCAATAATACGTTTTAATACATTTGCAGCCATTAACTCTATAAATTCTTCGTTTATAGTTTTAGATAAATAAGAGACTGTACCACTGCCTTTGTGAGCACTTTTTTGCCACTAATAAGCGCTGATTTTATTCCATAAAAATTGTAATTAACTTTCTCGGTATCGAGTGCGTAAAAATAACATCTCGCACTAGGCACACAGAGATATCTCTCTGTCATTGCACTATCTAGTCCTTAATTGTCCCTACCTCGTTTACTGGCGATCTGGTGAAGTCCTCGTAGTCTTTACAACATTGATACGATATTTTTATAGTTTTCTTTTTAACCGCATTTTCAAAGTTATTTATATGTAAGTATCAACAGATTTAATTTTTCTCTTTTTATTTTCTTTAGAATTGTTATTAAATAATCTTTCATATAAATTTATTTAAATTATATAAGTAAAAAAGAAAATCACAACCTTTGGCATGAATGAATAACTCAAATTATTGCGCGATAAACATTAACATTCTCTGGTAGAAATTTCCCCCAACCATTCGCCACCGTGACCAACTGCTGCTGCAGCGTTAGCCGCAGTTTTTCCCAACCCATTCGCTAATAATACCACTTATTTCGTTATTTCATCACAGATTTACACCCATCGTTGGCCAACAAATAGTTAACCAATACCAAATTAAAAATCGTAGGTAATTTTGGTTAACTTATTTTCTTTGGAAAACATTTTACTTTTATTCAAAATTATTTGAAACAGGTTTAAAAAAATTATTTTTGATTCGAGACCGCGGGGCCCCCTCTCAAGGTGGGGCCCGGGGCTATAGCCTTTAATCCGCCACTGCCCAGGACAGAGGTTTCTTTCCAAACCAGTGGTAAATTGACATTCATTAAGTATTATTATATATTGAATAAATAAGTTTCTGTTTCTGCTTCTGTTTTAATGCTCGCCTTAAGTTGTGTTTTATCCTAAGTATAACATTTAAGATAGTTGGAAAATCTTTTTTAATATCATTAATTTAAAAATTAAAAGGACTTCTGTTTAAGAAAGCAGACTGTTTTAAGAAAAAGTGTGGCTAACTTCCAGATAAATTTAAAATAACGTACAGATAATCTTATATTAAAATTTTGAATATAGCAAATAATCTGTAATTTTTTTTTTAGAGAGGACTAGCATTTAAGAGTATAATTTTCATAATACTTGAAGATGACGATATTTGAAAAATAATAAAATAATAACTAATTTCGAAAAAAGTTCTCATAATTTAATTTGTCTTATTTTATTAACCTTATCTGCCCGATGGTATGTCACCTACACACGATGCAAGAACCTCCAACGATGGAGTCGCAGTGGAAATTTCATCAAAAATGCAATATGCTTGACATAAAGAGAATTTAATAATGACGTTCGCGCCAAAACACCTACCCAATCAGTTCAATGAATTACTGATTCAAGAAATGCTTACCTAATGGCGCATACTTGAAAAGACAGTCAAGCAATAGACTTTTAATGTCTGACAAAAATTGACCTTTTAACGATGTTCTTAGAGAAAGAACGAGTAGAAATATATGAACATTGTCTAATTTTACGAAATAAAGCACATATAAATTAGCCACTGATACTGTCCTTACTCCGCTTTCAATGGCCCACTGCGAAATAATGATTTAGGCAATGACTGCAAAAAGACATCAGCACTAGTGAATTAACTATATAGTGAATTGACCTATTGATCTATAATCAGTAGGAATTAAGAAAAAAAGAGGGAAAAGATACAGATAATAATTCAATACTAAAAGATCAATCTAACAAATTGTAAGAATTATTAGCAGTGAAAATTATTCAGACTTACGAAGTGAACTAAATAATATACATTCTTAGCTAGTAGCATACACAAGGGAGTAGTTAATTTAATAAAATATTAAAGCGGCTTACACATAATAATGTTCTACATTGTAAGAAAGATACATTGTTCAGAGCAGTCGAGGTTTAGCATTATTCATAGAAATAATTTCTCAATCGATTGCTACATTGTATGCAGTAGTAATTCATTTTGAATTTTACTTTCAACACTCATTTTACAATCTCGGACGACCGTTCACTGCTCACACGGTAGGTAGGTAGGTTTAAATCTAGGTAGCGTCCAATTCGCTTATGCTGGCCTAGTAACGTGAGTCACGTTAATTATTTACGGGAGTGAATGTAACACTTCTGCTTTTATTATCAATACAATTTTCTTACAATGTTGTTATGATTGTTTTTGAAATGCTCTTATATTTGAACGGACTTAACAAACTTATGTTTTTTTTCTTCTTCTTCTTGATAAGTTTTAACTGCTGGACTCTATACTCCTGTTGTAAGTAGCTTAGCAAGCGGAATGACGATCGCCATATCAAAACGAGACATATCATTTAAGTACTCAGGGGCGAAATCGCATTTGAATTATGATTCTTAAATAAAAAAAAATTAAAAAAAGTTTTGTCCGACAACTACAAAATATTGAGTCTGATAAATATTATGTACATCAATATTATTATGTTTAAGTCTTTGAACCTTTTAGTTCCTTGTATTCATTACAGTAACTGCTTTATGCTCGGGGGTCAGTCATGATAACCAAGTTATTTTTATAATGTTGATATAAGTATGTTTTTAAATTATACTGTGACTAATGCAGTTGCATTCGCATGTTCAATTCTGCGTGATGTTAGCATAAGACAATACCGCTCTCCCTACTTCTAGCGGATATCCAGCGACACCTATGGGTATCTCTTGACGGAAGGAAGATATAAGCCACGAGATAGGACGCATACAAACGTACATTTAGAACCTGCCTATTGCTCTTGCTATTGCTTTGTAAGTCTTATCCCTTTTGGGCAAATGTTTAATGCTTCTGACATTGTATATAACCTTGCCTTATTGCATATAAATTATACATAGGTAGTAGGTAGGGCAACAAATATTCAGATCTCATTTCGCCTTTTCGAGGCAAACTACGTTACTTCGACTTCTATAATACGGTTGCCTTTATTCAGTTTTTTCATCCGACTTTTACAAACAATTTCTTAGAGTTAGAGTAGGGTTTTAAAGGAGAGGAGTTAGTTTTTCTTTTTTGGTTTACAATAAAAATGCAAATATTTATATGATTTCAGAAGAAGCCAGAGAGGAACCACCTGCACCAACGTTCAATTTCAAGTGCTGATTTCCCATAATATGCTCGGCGGCGAATGAAAACATCGTGATGAAATCTGCATTATGTCTGAGGAATAAAAAACTTCGAGGACATCAAAGTCCGCCAAAATGCTAAGAAACAGCGCGGAGAACTATTTGCACCATAACCCTCTTAGAAATGAGAGGAATCCTGTGCCCAGCAATGAGACGTATTTAGGTTGTGTATTTTACTTTATTATTACAATCAAAAGCGTTCAGTGATCGGAACCGATTTGTATATTCTCGATATGTATATTTCGATAATAAAACCTGGAAACAAAATATGAACGTTTGTGGGAAAAAATCTAAAAAGGCTAAATTTGTAATAAGACTTCACTCACCTCTTTTATCCTCTGCAGGAGAGGCTCGAGCCAGTGCACATTGCACTCCACGTGAGAGTCGAGGAAAGTGAGCACGGGCGCCGTGGCGGCTTCCGCTCCACGCACCCTGGACCTCATTAGTCCCTCACGCTTCGTGTTGCGGATTACACGAACTTTGCGGATTGCGCGGAGGGCTGCGCCATCTTCAGCTGTTTATGATTTATATATATATTAATACTATTATTATTTAAAAAGAAGTAACTCTTACTAATTACTGCTTTTAAATATAAACCTACCACATTAAGCAAATTTTTATGTTAGTAACTGGGTAGATTTTGGCCTCATATTATCGAACTAGAATCGCATACGAACATAATCATACTGTTTATAGATAATACGAGTGTATTTATGATGATACTTCTATAGTGCAGCCATATTCAACCCTTTTGTTGGTTTGTGGTTTACATAACATTAATGGATTTTGAAAACTCATTGGTGTATTTTTTCCTTTTTTGTGCAGTAAATATTTAATTTTCATTGCATTCATCATTCATTATTATGGCATTCAATCTTAGTCTACAAGAATGACAACGCATCTGTATTTTGATTCTTAATCGACGACAGATAATTAGTCGATGGTAGATGTCTGTGGGTCACAGCAGCCTCTTACCATCAGGTGAACTGTGTGTTTGTTTGTTACCCATATTCTAGCTAGTTTGTCACCTTAGTTCTATTAAAGATTGTACCGTTTTGCTAAGTGATAGGTCCCCCTTTATGGTTAGGAGTAAATTCTGTGCCAAAAAGCAGTCTTTGCACTGCTATGTCCCGGTCTGAAGGTTATAGAGAGACAGTATTTTTACAGGCTGTGAGGCATTCCATATTAATCCTTAGAGACTGATCTTTAGAGACGAAAACATATGTGTAGCCTTCTTTGTTTGAAGTTGGCTTCAGGTGTTCATGGACTTCAATTGTTAGACAGTAAGAACAGTTAGACCGTAAGTTTGTTTGTCACGTCATTGCACTTTGTTAACAAGTTGAATAAAATGCACACGTTAGTTTAACGATGCGATAGCAATAGTAGTTTTAGTGCTGATCCTTTAATTATTAGATTAAAAATATATAGAAGTCAAAATACAACATAAAGTTGAATCTTTTCTTTGTAATTTTGTTATTGAATATCCATTTGTTTTTCAAATTGAAAAATTATTGTAATAAAAACATTAAATACAGTGGTATCTATGGTTTCTATTTCTTTATCATCTCGTTTGTTACAACGTATGAGCTGCGTACACACATACGTAATTATATTTGGAAATATCAAATTCAGTGCCCTACGTCAAAAGAAAAACAAGCCGTCAGGTAATTGCATGCGTGGGAGGCGAACGCAGTTCAACTAATGTATATAAAATTTTTACCTTTTTTACGCTACTTACATAAGGTAAGATTAAGATGTACTTTTTATTAAGAATATATTATTGAATATTTTTAATGGTGCTATTTTTCTGACGTGGATTCTGTTAGGGTTGGTACCCATCTTACATACAGGGTTATTTTGCAATAACCGGCCAAATTTGCAGACAAGGTTCACAATAAATAATATAAGCAAATGGTGAAGAAAAATTAATAAGAAAAAAATCTCAAACAACTTTTTAATTGAAAATGCGTGAAATTCAAGTTCTGATTGTAATGTCAAAATAACAGCTTTTTCTCTAAATGCATATAAAATATATATATGATACTTACAACAAAATAATTTTTTTAAATTTTTGTCTGTCTGTCTGTTCTTTCCGTCTAATATCCGAAATGGCTGGGCCGGTTTTGTTGGGCTTTCATTGGCAGATAGCTGATATTATGAGTAACTTAGACTACTTTTATTTTACAAAAACAAAAATAGGGTTCCGCGCAAAATAATTAAAACCCTTCATGGGTTTTCATTATTTTGCGAAATTCAATCGTAATAAATACCACGTGGACGAAATCGCGGGGAACAGCTAGTTTTTTTATAAAACTAAAGTGACAAACAAACTTACAGTTCACCCGATGGCAAGTGGCTACATATCTATATGTCCCACAGCCTGTAACTATGCTTTCTTACCCCGGATCATGCTTAACCCGGTACACAGAAGAGCAAGCACTGCAATATGACGGCGGAAACAGGTAATAGAGTGTACTAGCTCAGACGGACTTCTAGGCCGTAAAGAAAACCAACTAGACTACAATTAAAGAAAGTGTAAAAATATATGTGCAGCTCACACGCGGTCAAAGTGAAATATAAAATAAAAATATTTCGCGCAAATGATTTATAGATATACTAGCTTCCTCGCGACTTTGCTCCCGTGTTATTTGGGGTTTTAATTTTTTTGCGCGGAACCCTAATTCTGTTTCTAAAATATAAGTAGCCTAAGTTACTTAAATTCCCGTCACAATCGGTCGAGCCGTTTCGGAAATTAGTCGGAACAAACGGGCAGACAGACAAAAGTTTAAAAAATTGTATTTTTATTATAAGTACAGTCATCATCATCATTATCATTACAGCCTTTCACAAGTCCACTGCTGAACATAGACCTCCCCCAAGGAATGCCACAAAGCACGGTCCTGAGCCACCTGCATCTATCGACTTCCTGCATCTCTTACCAGTTCGTCACTACATCTAGTGGGGGGTCGCCCTACACTTCGCCTACCGGTACGAGGCTGCCACTCGAGAACCTTTCTTCCCCATTGTCGGTTATTCGAGCTATATGGTCGGCCCACTGCCACTTCAGCTTACTAATCCATTGGGCTATGTCGGCAACTCTGGTTCTATTACGGATATCCTCATTTCTAAGTTTATCACGCAGAGAAACCCCGAGCATAGCCCTCTCCATAGCTCGCTGAGCGACCTTGGACTTCCTCATACGACCAGCAGTGAAGGACCACGTCTCAGATCCGTAAGGCATCACCGGCAACACTCACTGGTTGTACAATTTCGTTTTCAGGTTGTGAGGTATGTCTAACGAGAAGATGTGTCGTAGTTTCCCGGACGCTGCCCCGCCGAGTTGAATACGTCGATTGACCTCTCGGTCGATAAGTACAGTATATACTTTCATATGCATTAAGTAAAAAGCTACAATTTTGACATTATAATAATTAAAAATAAAAATAAAAAATAATCAAAAATTCAATTTTATTTATTTGTATGTATGTATAGATGATAATTTTCAATCACATGTGCGAAATAAAATATAAGAAAAGAAGTTTAATTTATCAGTAAATAAATGCTACAATCCTTATTTTTTAGATAGATAAAGCCTAAATTTAGTGTAATAAATCAAAAGAATATTTTCTATCGAGTAAAATTGCCATCTATATCATATAATATAACATAAATAATATTTGAATTTGAAGGTGGTACGTAAAATTGACGCTAGGCGGACTAAACACGTCTAATTTAATATAATATTCTATATTATTCTCTCGCAGGCTTAATCCTATAGATATATATGTGTGTTTCCAAGAAAAGAGGCATTCCATCTTAGTCCTCACGGTTGACAACGCGACTGCATTTTAATTCGCAAACGAAGATAGATGTACATGTCTATGGGCCACAGCAACCACTTACCATCAGGTGGACTATGTGCTCGTTTGTCACCCAAATTTTATTAAAAAGCAAAAAAGTTTTCACTAACACAAAACAGAAACAGAAACTTTTTTATTCAATATAGATTATAAATAATATTTATTGACAGTCACTCTTTTGTTTAATTACCACTGGTTCGAAAAAAAACCTCTGTCCTGGGAAGAACTAGCAAGAAACCAAGCGGGACTTTTTTTTAAATAACAGCTTACAATCATGTATGTTACACAATTAACCACCCAAAATAAATTAGAAATATTATCATCCGTAAATTCCTTAATATTATAATAACCCTTTTTATACAAAATTTATAGTAGTTAATCAACTGTGGCCTTTAACTTTTGTCACGTAGTAAAATACGCTACTTAGTTAAATTAGTATTTCTGCCGCATATTCAACGTAGTAAGCTCAACTCAAATGAAAACACAGAACGTTCCGGTTTCGATAAGAGTTATTTGTAATTAAATATGTTATAATTATTAGAAAGCGTTTAAAACGTTTTATGTTTTCAGATATCATCACCCTCATCATTACGACAATGAATGTAGGCCTCCCTCTAGAAATGTCACAAAACATGGACCTGAGCCACCTGTATTCATCGACTCCCCATATTTTGTCTTATCTAGTGGGGGGTCGCAAAACACTGCGCTTGTCAGTAAGAAGCTGCCACTAGAGGACATTTCTTCCACATCGGTCGTCGATTATTTAATATATTTAGACGGGCCATTGCCTCTCCAACCTGTTAATACAACTATAAATATGCTGAAACACTATGAATAAACTTTGTACGCCCTTTGACCTTTGGCTAGGCGTTAAGTAATTTTAAGTTTATCGACCAAATTAGCGATATATTGAAGATGGGCCAAATTAAGCGTAGAAATATTGATGTGAAAGAATCGAGCGAACTGTGTCAGGATCGTGACAAATTATACCCATTTGTGTGACAAACGTTAGAGTTTATGTTTTTCTTTTAATAAATTGATTTTTAATACCACATTTATTCGCATCGACGAAGCCGATAGAAATACAATTTATAATTCTATGGCCCATCACAAGTCCACTGTTGAACATAGGCCTCCCTCATATATTGCCCTACTAGATAGAGTGACGACCTGATGAAACACGCATGCTGTCAATGTATGCAGGAGGCTCAGGGCCGTACGTCCCTTTTGGGTAACTAATGTGAAAGTTTTTGTATTTTTACGCATACAATTTTAAAACCAAGTTCGTTCATATTGATGATGGCGACGGAAACACAGACAAATATAATTAAAAGTAATGCACATATTTTGTAAAGGGCAACAATGTTTAGCCTTATGTATAGGTAAATAAAATTTATAAAGTGCAACATTTATTTATTTATTCTCTATTGTACACCTTAATAAAAAGGATTACAAAGGGCGGAATAAATGTCTTATTGGCATTCTCTCCCAATCAAACCGGGACGACTGGAAATAATGTGATAGGTGCCAAAAATAATAAGAAAATTATAGTAAACATTGTCAGTACACTCACAGAGTAATGATTACAATTTTTATTATCTTTATTAAGAATAATTTACTCACGGTTATCGCTGAAGTCGTCCACGAGAATGATCTCTTTTATCAGATGCTCCGGACTTCGGTTCAGTACACTGAAATACATGTAGTGTTATTATCAATATTTGTAATAGCTAGTGTCGCTGGTGCTCTAAATTCAACTAATTACACAGCATAACAGCCTTGAATACGTGATCAAATTTCTTTAATGTTATTGGTTAACTTACAGTGTAGTGGCGGTGTAAGAATATCGACTACCTCATATCGTGGCGTGGGCTGTCGTACGAGGCGGAGAAAATCAAAACAGAGAGATGGCCATTGTTTTTCTAATAATAATTAGAATAAAAAACTGCCATTATGGCAAATATCTCCTTTATGAGGCAATCTAAGGGTAAGCTTGTGTTCAGCAGTAGATTTTAATGAGCTGTGATGATCATGAATTGGTTAATGTTGAACTGAACTCTTGGTTTCCGACAGATGGCGATATAGCCATTTCAACTTAGGTACTTTCAAGAATAGAGCCTACTCCTTTTTAAAAGGCTGGCAACGCATCTGCAATTCCCCTGGTTCCCCTGGTGTTGCAGTTGTTCATGGGCGGCGGTAGTCACTTACCATCAGGTGAGCCGCATGCTCGTTTGCCCCCTCTCCTATAAAAAAATACCATACGTAAAATACACTTAGACTGCAAGATGTCCGGTGCTGCTTTCGTCCATCCTCCTGCCAGTCGTGATGATTTAGACTCCCTACAATAGGAGACTCTTACGGGCTGATGAAGATAATAAAGCTATACTAATAAAATAATGCTTATTTCATGCTCTGTTCTACCAAGACATCTTTAGCAGATCTCTGCATATACCACATACCACCTCTTATTTTTTATGCTTTATGCATATAGACAAAACATCACATTGAATTTCTAAAGCTATTTGTCTTACACGTTTTACAAAGACTCTAATTTTTTTTTATAGGAAAAGGGTGACAAACGAGCGCACAGTCCACCTGATGGTAAGTGGTTGCTGTGGCCCATAGACATCTACATATATCCTTGATTACGAATCAAAATGCAGATGCGTTGTCACCTGTGAGGACTAAGATGGAATGACCCGTTTCCAGTAAAAACGGGTCTCCGGTTCTCAACACTCACTATACGAAACACAGCAGCGTTAAGCTGCTATTTTACGCTGGTATTCTGTGAGAGCGTGGTCCTTCCCCGGTCGAGCCGACCCGTTCGTGCTACAACTATACTACTAATGTAGCTGCAGCATGGCTCTACTACGTAACAAAATAATATGACTTTATGAGAATAAGATATCTCGAATAGAAGACTATGAGTTTTAGTTTCAACATTCCCTTTTTGGCTCCCTATTCGAATATTTCTTTACAATTCTCTCAACAGATAACCTTATTAAAAGTTTAATTAAAGAAATTTTACCTGACGATAGTGCGCAGGAGTGTCGATCTCGCTTCGTTATGAAACGTGATTATGACACTGGTTTCCGGGAGGTCATCGTCGTATTTCTTTAAACGGCACCTAAAAACAAACATTTGATTTAATTCTCTGCTATCTCTTTGTCTATGTTACAATAAATTTAAGTTTTTTTTTTGAATTCGGCATAGCAATCTGGTTACCGATTAAAATCTGATATTTATGGGAATATTTTGTTTAAAGAAAGAGACAAACGATCGAAAACGAACAAAACGAACGAAGAGTTTACTGCCGTATATATCTGCAACAGCAGACGAATTGTAGGTGTATTGTAGACAGACTTTGAGAAAACAGTAGGCTCTTTTTTTGAAGGTGTCCAAATCATATCGCTGTACTGTAGTTTATATACATCCCAACTATCCTGGATTGGAAATCAACATGCAGATGCACAGTCACTCTTGATGATGGAGATGGAATACCACTGGTAAAAAGAGTATTCGGTTCTCATTATTAAACAATACGAAGCGATGCGGTGTCCTTTTCCGGTCGAACCGACCCACTTATTTAGCTCACTTCTTATGGGTCAACAATTCGGGTGAGTGTTCATATAAAAATGTATATTACAGCTTTATTTTTTTTGTTTAAAAAACATGTTTAATTTGAAGACGAATAAAAGACGGTATAATCGTTATGCTTACTAAATCCGTTTTTATGTTTACCACATTATCTAACAACATTCTAATTTAAGAATTAATTTCTTTGATACAATTGCTTTCAAAGTATACTTTTATTTAACTGCAGACAATTTAAACAAAGGATGAAAAAAGATAAAATAAGCAGAATTTAAATAAAATATGGCCATTTCAAGTTTACACCTACAAATAAAATAAAATAGCAGCTTAATACTGCTGTGTTTCGTATGGTGAGTGTAGAGAACCGGAGAGCCTTTTAAGTATAGATTGTGTGCTCGTTTGTCACCTTAATTCTATAAAAAATATAGTATGGGTGGCAACCCTATCCATTACCCCATATCTATACTCTATACAAATAAATAAAATTGTAGTGTCTGTTTCTAATGTCAAAATTACAGCTTTTTACTAAATGCATATGAAGGTATATACGGTACTAATAACAAATATACAATTTTTAGTGTTTGTCTGTCTATCCGTCTGTCTGTCTGTTTGTTTCGGCTAATCTCCGAAACGGCTGGACCAATTTTGACGGGATTTTCACTGGCATATAGCTGATGCCACAAGGAGTAACTTAGGCTACTTTTATTTTAGAAAAAGAATTAGGGTTCTGCACGAAAAAATTAAAACCCAAAAAAACACGCGGACGAAGTCGCGGGGAACAGCTAGTCGTCAATATAGTTAGTGTAAGTAAGAGGCGATAGATGGAAATAAACTAGGAGATGGGCAGCAGCGTCATCCTTATAACAACCAAAAAATAGAAAAAATGCCGTTATCAACGTGCCTGCCAATCGTGGCAACTATAACAAAACTTCAAATATGAAGCAATCTATTGAGATGCCTATATTCAGCAATAGACTTTGATAGACTGTAAGCGTACTACATTCCCAGGACGTAACGGTGTAATGGATTGATTTACACGGCAAACTTATTATTACCAACGGGCCTGCCAAGGTTGGCAATTATGACAAATATTATGCCTCCTATAACGCATTTTTTTGTGGGAACCCTATCTTCAGCAGTGGGATCTTAAAACTCTGCAATGATTGATGTATGGAAGGCTAAGAAAATAAAATTATTACTGTCGTATTTTTAATTTAATGTTATGAATTCAAAACTCCTTTTGTTCGGGATTTTATATACAAGGCGACGATATATCATTAATTAGCAATCAACTTACATAGCATTTCTCGTATCAGGTATCGCCCTGTTACTCGGCAGGTTGTCAGAGGCAGCCTGGTTGAAACGGTTCCGCACGTAAGGGTCGTGGTCTCTCACCCCACCCGCCACGTAACCCCCTTCATCGAAGTAAGTCTTGCCCGTGCTTCCTGTGCCGTACGAGTCCTCGGAGGAAGCTGGGCTGCTCTCTGTCTCCTCCACATCAGCGTGTTGTTTTATAAGTCGAAGAGCTATGTTTTCTTCCTATAACAAGGTTAAGTGTTCAATTAAATTAAATAATTTAAAATGGTATTTTTTATAATATAAGGGTGACAAACGAGCACACAGTCCACCTGATGGTAAGTGGTTACTGTGGTCTATAGACATTTACATCTATCTTCAATTACGAATCAAAATGCAGATGCGTTGTCACCCGTAAGGACTAAGATGGAATGCCTCGTTTCCAGTAAAAAGGGTCTTCGGTTCTCTACACTCACCATACGAAACACAGCAGCGTTAAGCTGCTATTTTACGCTGGTATTCTGTGAGAGCGTGGTCCTTCCCCGGTTGATCCGACCCATTCGTTCTAAAACCATAACATAGCTGCAGCATGGCTCTACCACGTATAAATATTAGATAATAACTACGGAAAAATGGAAATAAATAGAAGTGTAGAATCTAGAAATTGCTGCACATTTATGCACAATTATTATCATTATTATGTATTAGATTTACATATATATTATTATTATATATAAATATAAGATGTAAAATAATGTAATTGTCCTTCAGACCGAATTTCGGTGTGTGCGTAAGCACAGATGCACTCTCTATTCCCTCACTTTCATAGACCCATATGACGGCAATCCGACGCGATCGGACAGAGGTCAGACAGAACACCAATGGCTTTACTTGCTTTCTAATGTACGGGGGTGAAATACTGCCAAACTAGTTAAAAAAACATGCGTGCAGTTCACACGCGATAGAATTTAAAACCTTCAGAAAATTATGAGTAAAATTGTTTTGTAACAGCGCCATCTACTTCATTCTATAGGTGAAGTAATTTTATCGAACAAAAATTGATTGACCCTCAAGGTAGGTACGTAAAATAGACGCTTGATGGCCTGAACATGACTGATTTAATATTATTCTGTCTTATTCCATCGCAGGCTTGATACTTTGATAGATGTGTATATTTGTCTCTTTTTTGTGTCGCTTTTTCATTTCGTTCCAAATCACAACGATTTTAAAGTAGTTCTCATTTCAAACAGCTTAAAAAATAGATGTGCATTACGTATGTATGTTTTAATGTAAATATTTTTCTTCTTCAGCAGCCCGTAATATCTTTATGGATCCTTCCCATGTGCGATTCTTACTGCACCCATGGGACGTAATGCGGTGACGGATTATCTTCCGCCGACACTATTCGGCACGGATTTTATTATACAGTGTACTAAATTTTAGCTCAATCTCTTAAATTCAATCCATTAGGAACCTTGTCGGTTCTAATGTAAATCTTATGTAATACACGATCGTAGAGAGATTTTCGTATGCTCTTTAGAGGGACGAGTGCTAACACAATACATGTAGAAAAAAAAAGCTTATCTGCTCAAAATGTGTCTTTATTTGGAATTTGAATTCCCCTAAAATAACTGGATGACACTCAGCCATGTAGCAGAGTCTCCATTTCAGCCTATCAAAGTCCATCGCTGAAGATATGTCTCCCCCATGGGGAAATTTTACATAGTTGCCACGCTTGGTTAGTAACCGCATTGTTTATTTTCTATTAGTTATTATAAAGACGCTTCTGTCCAGTTTCTGGATTCCCTCTGTCGCCTTTTACGACATCTACGAAACCATATAGGGTAGTGGATATTCTCACACCATCACTTGGTCACACCTAAACTTGGTTAATTTAGTATGTAGTAGGATCGCTACCAAGCTATTTCTAATTTGTTGTATTTTTAATTTGTGTAACATATATGATTGTAAGCTGTTATTTAAAAAAAAGTCCCGCTAGGTTTCTTGCTGGTTCTTCCCAGGACAGAGGTTTTTTTTTTCGAACCAGTGGTAACTAAACAACAAGAGTGACTTTCAATAAGTATTATTTATAATCTTTATTGAATAAAAAAGTTTCTATTTCTGTTTCTATATAGGTAAAGAAATATGAAAAGGGGAAGGTAGATGAAAATTGTAAAAATATGGTGCATTTAATTAAAGAAAACGAAAATGAGAAAATGTTATATTTCGTACGGCTGCACTGAAAGCTATACAACATCTCATTCATAGTTGCCGGCATATCCGACACTTTTTGTTTTGTACCTGCGCTAAATTCTCGTGTTTCTGGAAATGCATACAGGCTTTACAATGTTACACAGTTGGACATTGAAAAGCAGTTCATTCGAACGAGAATATATTATTATAGTATGCAAATAAAAGTTTTATATCTCCCCATGTATCTGAATAACAATACTGAATAACAAACTTCCACGGGTGCTGTAAAGCATCAGAAACGTCGGGAATTAATAAAAATATGATAAATAAGTTAATTAACCGCGAATAAATCCGTAAAAGTAGTTTTATTCGATGTGTAGCGTTCGAGTAAATATATAAGAAATCATCAACTATATTTTATGTTATGAATAACAATTTTTTATGCACCAACTTCAGTTTTATATTGGTTATATGTGGTTTTATGAGTAATGAGTTTTATGAGTGTTACAGATTAAAAATTGTAATTACAATTGTTCGAAGAGGTGACAGAGAGAAACTGAACCAAAAACTATCGTAAACAGTTAAAGTATATAATTTCATTAATCTTCAAAATTAATCTCCAGACATACATAGAACATAACATATTTATATAGCAAGGACCCTTTTAATAAATTAGGATTAGGCCTTTCTGTACAAAACGAATGCCGGCTTCAGTGAAATGCTTGTGCGATAACTTATTTACACAGTCGCTGTCGTTTGTTTTATGAAATTTCGAATGGCAACTTTTTGGGTCGTCATCATCGATTACTTATAAAAAACTAGATACACAATCAGTGACAAAAATGATCTTACCGAATGAGCGCCCACTCGAACATTTGGGTGCGCTTTTAATTTGTACGTAGCTTTGTGAATACAACTTTAGGCAATGCGTTTAAGGGTGAATTTACATTAATGTATATTTATTTCAACTAGAATTACGTCAAAACAATTGTCGACAGTTTTTAGAGAACTTTTACATGGGATTGTGTATCTAGTTTTTTATTAGTGATCGATGGTCTTCAAATACATATACAATACTAGCAGGTACCCGGCTCGTTGTAGCCGCAGAACAAACAATTGTGGAAATATCGTTTTAAATTTGGAAGATATATTGTTTTTTTAGTATTGATAATACCTACATTCACTGAAGTTGAACGATTTATAACTTTCAAATAAATTTGTAGGTATGATACACGCTCCACCTAGTGTAAGTTAATTGTACTTTACCTATAACCTTCGCGCAAGTACCTACAAGCAATAAGTTGACAAAGGTTTAGTGCAATCCGATGAACGGTATGGCAGTGAATAAAATGATCAAATACAAAGAAACAAATATTAATTTTTATACATTAGAAGATTTGAAATTAGATTTATGTATAGTTGAAAAATGTAAAGAAATGTGAATCGTTGTCGCAGCCTTCTTTCAGTACTATGTGTGAGTACGAAAACGTTACCTTGCTGCTGCAATTGTCGAGCGAATTAGTACCAAAGCTGGAAGAATTTTGGAAAAACCAACTTCTTTATGTAAGACTTTTAAAATTTAGTATTATAAGTTTATTTTTATTAAAAGAAAACTATAAACTAAAGTAACAGCCTACCGTAGACCTCTATACTGCGCGCAGATCTCCTAACAGTATTCCGTCTTAATCCTAAGAGATGACACCTGTAGCCTTCTTTGTTTGAACTTAGTTACAGGTGTCCATGGGCTGCAGTAGCCGTTATCCATAATATGTAAATACCAATTATAATAAATAAAGACCAATTTCGTTTGTCAGAATTTTATAAGAAAATGTCTACGTAGGTTAGCATTAATTACTTAGGAGTAGGAATACTGAGCAAATTGGTCATGTGTACGAAATTTTTTTTCTCCTGAGAGGGTTATGGAGCGAATAGTCCGCCACGATGCTCCAGTGCATGTTAGCGGACTTACATGTACTCGAAATATTTTTCAACTATCACCGTCACTGTTCATCACCGTGTAGTGGCGGTGAAAGAATATCCACAACCCCATATCATCATAAGCAAACCAGGAGATACGCAGGAGCGTCCTCCTACTGCGGTTGGTTAACCGCCTCCCAAGCAACCCGATTGCCAGCTTAGCAGGCAGTTTATTTTTAGTTGTAAGGAAGACGTTGGTTTGCTTTCCTCTGTCGCTTCTTGCAATACCAACGGGACGATATGAGGTAGTGGATATTATTATACCGCACATTAATTATTGTAGTGGCAGTTCTTCTTCATTCATTAAATAGTATTGCTCAGACTTGTACTTGCGTTTCCTCTCGGTCAACAATTTCGTTGATGCGGTTGGGGTCGAACACTGGTACACGAACCGTGAAATTTACGACGAGCACTCAGCCTCTGAGCTAACATGGCTCTACATCACATAATACAAGTGATAAAATGTTTTAAATGATTCGATGTTGCTAACCTAAGCTATAAACCTTGACATATAAATTTAATAGGATTAGAGATTATTAACACTGCCCGTTAAACAGGTTTCATTGTGTCATCATCGAATTTTACAGATACACAAATCATTCTAAAAGCGTGTGCAAACCGGTAATAGCATGTGAAAGAAAGCTCTAGTTCTAGGTTAAAATAATAAAATGAAAATGAAACATCTTTATGTTGTTTGTTATATTATAAAATCAAAACTGTTAAAATGTAAATATATGTAAATGTGATTATTGTTATGAAATGCATACTCTAAACATTGGCCAAATATTTGTTGTTTATGTGCTATCGAATATAAATTACGAAAACTTAATGAAAATCGATTGGCTACGATTTAACTAAAGAAATAACTTTTAAATTCTTTGTTTTATTATGGACAGTTAGGTTTTAAGGTAAGTTCTCATATGTATTTACATTTAAGTAAATTAATTGCTTTGTTTGGGATAGGATATTAATTTTAACTAAATAGTATCTAGATAACATAATATTAGGTTTAACATAATTTTATGAAAATAAGTTCACATAATTTTTTTTTCTATATTTTTTATTTCTATTAACCAACGTAATCACAAGTAAGAAAGAAGATAAC